>CM061560.1:212683972-213883972 GCA_030864225.1 Capsicum baccatum var. pendulum | reverse complement strand
TCGGTTCTCTAGATTGGAGTAGGGCTCTATGACAGCTGCAGAGTATGAGGCTCATTTACATGAGTTAGCTAGGCCTGTGACTTTTATTCTGGATACTGAGAATGAAAGAGTTTATTTCTTTATTAGAGGGTTGAGACTCCCCATTCGTATGTCTACTCAGAGTTTAGTTGTTGTTGGTAGGTCTTTTCCTAAGGTTTTGGATCATGCTTAGGTGATGGAGGAGATGCATCATGAGGGATAAAGGGGCAACGATAAGAGGCCTGGATATCAAAGCAGTTTTAGTGGGAGCCATAGTAGTTCCTAATATAAAGGTAGTAGTTCTCATGGTGGGTATTCTCTGCGTCCATCCTATCAGCCTCAGAGTCAGTCAGTCGATCAATTTAGATAACTCTTTAAATTACTAACGGAGGTCAGTCTAGTGCTAGTGATCCGCCAGGCCAGGTTGGTGGTCTATCTTTGAGGGGTTCATTATTTGTCCATTCTAGTTGTGGTAGTTACTCTGGGTCAACCAAATTTATTGGTTCTATTTTTTCTCTTGGTTTATGTTATAGCTGTGGGGGTCTTGGCACTATTCTCAGGAGTGACTTCTTCATGGGGCGATTGTTGTTTTACCTTAGAGTGTTCTTACTATTAGAGTAGTTCATCCCTCAGCTAGAGGTGGTTCTCATGGTCGCGGGAGTAGTTTCTAGGGTACTCGAGGAGGTTCTCAAGAAGGCAGGACAGGAGTTCAGTCAGGTGCCTAACCAAGAGATGGTTGTGGTTGGTTGTATGCAGTACTTTCTAGACCCGAGGCTGAGACTTTGGATGTTGTTGTTATAGGTATGATTTTGGTGTGCCGTCAGTCGTCCCTTGCTTTAACTGATCTAGGATACACTTATTCTTATATATCTGCTTATTATGCACCATAGTTGGAGTTGTCTTGTGACTGATTATCCGTACCATTGCACGTATCGACTCCCATTGGTGATTCTTTAGTAGTGGATTGAGTTGTAAGAACATATGTTGTGACTTTCAGTGATGTTAATACTTATGTTGATCTTATTATTCTAGATATGGTGGATTTTGAAATGATACAAGGCATGGATTGGTTATCCCATTATCATGGGGTCATAGATTGTTTTTCCAAGACTATTACCTTATCTATACTCGATGTACCCCCAGTCATTTGGCACAGAGAGGTTAGCCGCGTGTCGACGGGGATTATTTCTTATGTTTGTGCTAGGAGGCTGATTTTGAGTAGTTTTGAGTCTTATCTCATTTATTTTTGTGATACTAGTATGGAGAGTCCGTTGCTTGACTTTGTTCCTATTGTTTGTGAGTTTTCTAATGTGTTTTCTATCAACCTACCTAGTATTCCCCTTGTCTATGAGATTTAGTTTGTCATTGATCTCGAGCCTAGCACCCGACCTATTTTTATGGCACCTTACCGTATAGTTCCCACCAAGCTTAAAGAGCTAAACTCTAAACTTCAAGATTTTCTTGATTGGGGTATTATTAGACCAAATATGTCTCTTTAGAGAGCTCCTATATTGCTTATGAATAAGAAAAATAGCTCTAAGTGTATATGTATTAATTATAACAGCTTAATAAGGTGACGGTGAAGAATCATTATCCAATGCCTCTTATTAATGATTTTTTGACAAACTTTGGGGTGCGACAATGTTTTCTAAGATTGATTTAAGATTTGGTTACCATCAGTTGAGGATTCAGGCTGAGGATATCCTGAAGATAGCTTTTAGGACTCGTTATGGTCATTATGAGTTCTTAGTGATCTCATTTGGGTTGACAAATGCCCCAGTCATATTCATGAATTTGATGAACCAAGTATTTAGGCCATATTTGGATTTCCTTATAATTGTGTTCATCGACGACATCCTTATGTATTCAAGGAGTAGAGAGAAGCATGAAGAGTATTTACAGATGATGTCTATCATAGATGGATGGAGTTGCTTAAGGATTATGTTATTTTGATTTTGTATCATCCAGGCAAGGCAAATGTAGTAGCAGATGCCTTGAGTCAGAAGGCAGAGAGTATGGGTATCTTGGCTTGTATTTCATTTTCTCAGAGGTCCTTGGCATGGGATATTTAATCCTTATCCAACTTTATGGTTCACCTTAATATTTCAGATCCTAGGAGGATTTCGGCTAGTGCGAAGGTGAGGTCCTCACTATTTGAGTAGATTTAAGATTATCATTTTGAGGATAGTACATTTTGTTTCCTTCCTGATTAGGTGTTGAGTGATGAGTCTGAGAGGAACACCATAGATTCTAAGGGTGATTTGAGATTTGATGGTCGTATTTGTGTTTCAAGGATTGATACCTTGATTCAGTTGATTTTGCATGAGGCTCACAACTCTAAATATTCCATTCATCCTGGCACAGCCAAGATGTATAGAGATTTAAAACAATATTATTGGTGGAGGGGTATAAATAGAGATATGGCAAACTTTGTAGCTCATTGTCTATGTTGTCGGCAGGTAAAGGTCGAGCATCAAGAACCAAGTGGATTGATTCAAAGATTGCCCATTCTTAAGTAGAAATAAAAGCAGATTACCATGGATTTTATCAGTGAGTTACATCACCTTCCCTTGGTTTTGATGGTATTTGGGTCATTGTAGATCGTTTTACCAAGTCAGAACACTTCATTCCTATTCAGATGTCCTTCAGTGCTGAGATATTTTCCCATATCTATGTTTAGGAGATAGTTTGTTTGCACGGTGTACCTATTTCTATTATTTTGGTCATGGTTCTATGTTTACTTTGAGAGTTTGGTGAGCTTTTCAGGAGGATTTGGGTACTTAGGTAGATCTTAGTACAACTTTTATCTGCAGACCGATGGCCAGTCCGAGCAGACTATTCAGGTGCTTGAGGATATGCTTCGAGCCTGTGTGATAGATTTTGGAGACCAGTGGGAGGAGCACTTAGCCTTGTCGGAGTTTGCGTATAATAACAGCTATCATTCGAGTATTGAGATGGTGTCTTTTGATATTTTGTATGGTAGGAGATGTCATTCTCCTATTGGATGGTTTGAGACTTTTGAGGTTAGGCCACGTGGTACAGATTTACATTAGGAGTCGTTGGATAGAGTCAAGGTAATTCAGGATAAGTTGAGAGTGGATCGGAATAGGCAAAAGGCCTATGCAAACCATAGGTTTTGTTCTTTTAGATTTGGAGTCGGTGACCGTGTATTCCTCTGTGTATTGCCCATGAAGGGTGTGATGAGATTCGGGAGGAAGGGAAAGCTTAGTCCTAGATATATTGGACCTTTTGAGATTCTTCGCACAATTGATGAGGTGTCTTATGAGTTAGCTTTACCTCCAAATATTTTTGTTATCCATTCAATTTTCCATATTTCTATGTTGCGTTGATATATCCCTGATCGTTCTCATGTGCTTAGATGGGAATCAGTTTACTTGGACGAGCATTTGACCTTTGTGGATGAGTCGGTGCTTATTTTGGCTAGTGATATGAGGTGATTGATCAGTAGACAGATTTCTATAGTTAAAGTTCAGTAAATGCACCGCTCAATGGAGGAGTCCACTTGGGAGATCAGAGCGAGATATGGACGTAGTATCCTCGCCTGTTCGAGACTTCAGTTATATCCTAATCCTTAACTTTCGCAGATAAAAGTTACTCTAGTATTGGATATTGTAATGACCCTTCAAGTTATTTTCCATATTTCCACTTATTTCACTGCTAGATCTTTTCTATAGCTACCCCAAGTCATTTACAACTTGTTAGAACTAACAGATCAATTACCGGGCAGTTAGTTTAGTGTTTAGAGCCAATTCCCTATTTTGAATTCTTCGATGGTTCTAAATGGCCACTGGAAAAACCTTTAGTACAACGACCTAGAATGAAAATTCTAACTGCTCTAGAAGCTCCAAAATACCGATTATAGGCTAGATGAACCTTTGGTTCGGGTCTCAAGGCACCTGGGCTCATTTAGACCAATTGATCAAAAAGTTAAGAAAATAAAATATAGGTGTGGGACCCTTATTTGGTCGAAACGACCTTGAATGGAAAATTTTATTGTGCAATTAAGTTTGAAATGCCAAATTTAGTGTGGTTTCATAGTTCATTCGCGTATATGGAATTTTGAATGAATCTCGCGCACCTGGTCGAGCCTATTTTGGGACTTGAAAATTTTGGTGCACCAGGTTTCTGGTGCACCGCAATAGCGGCACTTTGGCCCATGATAGTGACCCGCTTTATAGAGGAGATGTCGTGATCGTGAAGTGGTTTCGCAATTGTGACTCATATGGCAGACGAAAGATGGTGCGATCACAAAGCCTCAGGTCGTGATAGCGACTGTCGAGGAACTGGAATAGGTATAAAATGACCCTTTTCCATGATTTTGGGTCATTCTTCATCATTTCTTTGAGAGATAAGAACCCTAAATAGTGTGAGAGCTTAAAATGGAAGGTTGTTGGTGATTGGGAAGCTAGACTAACATTTATTTTCACGATTATCTTCTGATTTGATGTAAGAATTCACCCTTTTCTTAGTGAAATTTCTTGATTTATTGGTCAAAACCCCAAAACTTTTAGGACTTGATTTTAGCCCCAATTTAGCTTGATTTTCACCCACTTCTTAGGGTAATGATTCCTAGAGCTTGATAGTATGTTGGGTTGGTTTCGAAAATGTGATTTCCTTAAGTGGAACCGACATGAGGTTTTGGTATATTTTTTGGACCCAAAGCACGATGGTGTAATATAGGTATCATTTTTCTCGTATTGATGAGTTGAATGCATTTATGATAGATTGGCATCTTGAGGAGGCTTCCCTGAAGGAAAAAATAGTATTTTAACGACTCGTTGAGCTTTTTTCGGCGTTGAGGTAGGCTAAGTTTATTGTTTCGATTGAGCTATTTCATAGTATTCTTATGATATTGTGTTAGATTTGGGATGGGTTTTAGGTGTTAGATTGATGAAATGTAATACCTGGGTTAGTTGGACCATTTAGGCCATATTGAAACCATAGAGTTGAAACACTTAGCTTGTTTCCTTATGCCTTTGATGAATTGGACTTCATTACTCATGTTTAGCATGAGAGTGCCTTAGATTGATCAAGATTAAGTAAAATGCTCTAGTTAATCATGCGTAGGGTAAGTTTGGCCTTAGTTGCTTACACTAGTGAAGGTTGCCTTAGTTTCCCTTAGAATTATCTAAAAGGCTTGGGAAGAATCTCTACCTTAGAGCTAATTGTGGCTTGCTATACATCTAAAAGTGCATTTAGATACCTTAAGCCTAGTTCGGGTACAATTTACCTAGAATGGAACTTGAGGATTAAGAGTGGACTCTTAACCCACTGTAAGCTATGACACATGTTAGTTTGTTAACCTTTTACGCTTATTAGACTCTTGGAAATGTGTATTGAGGCAATATGGGTAAATCTTGATACTTGATGGTTTTGTTGGTCAATGAGAAGGTTGATGCCTATTGATTATGCTATTACTTATGCTATTGATGATGTTATTCATGATGTTGATTTATATATATATATATATATATATGAGTCCGAAAGATGATTATGCTATTGATTATATACCTGGTTCGAGTCTAGAGGATGATTATGACACTATTGATTATTTATCGGTTCAAGTCCAAGTATTGATTATATTTTTTGGTTCAAGTACGTCTATTGATTATTTTCCAATTCAAGTCTGGCTATTGACTGTATTTATCAGTTTGAGTTCGGGTATTCATATTATGCTATGATGATATACTTCTTGTAATTAATGATATCAGAGTGTGAGATTGGAAGTAGCAATTTAGCTAAGTTGGAAGAAGAGGAAATAGTTATAATGTGGCATGATATAAATGAACTCTAGTTGTAAAATGACTAATTGATAAATAAGGACTAGTGAATATATGATGACTAGTCGATAATTGAATTAGTCATAAGATATGAATAGTTGATTAACCGTGACTAGTTTATGAATGATGTTAAGGTTTCTATATGTTGGTAAATTGTGGAATGATGGTTAAATGATGAGTTGGATATTTATAAGCGATGAATGGTTGCTTTGTTCTATCTTGAGTGTACTCTCTAGGTGTATAAGAGTTTGTGATGAGTTAGTTACTTTCCGTACCAATTGGTGTATGAAAGCCAATTTTGTAGTTATGACTGTACGTGTTGTAGCTTTATGTTATGTTATTATTCCTATCTATTTAATTATCTATGCACAGCGATGTCGGAGCTACTTTAGGTTTTTCTATACCTTGACTTAATTTTAGTATCTTGCATTTTATCATACTTATATCATGATTTAGCTCAGTCGACCGATGATGCCTACTGAGTACCCATTGTTTTAGTATTCATACTACACTTCTATACCTTTTGGTGCAAATCCGAGTACTAGCTATGTTCGTTGATCGTTGATCGTGTTGTGTTGATATTTCCATAGATAGGGTAAGCTCTTGGTGTTTGAGTCTCTCATTTTCCTCTATTTTTTATATTCAGTCTTTTATTATCGAGACAGATGTTGTTAAATATTCTAGACATTATAGTTGTATTATTATTAGATGCTCTTGCACTGGCTCTACCAGGTCGTGGGATGGTATCTTGTATTGACTGTTTTTATCTATTTAGAACACTTGACTTATTTATATATTGTGTTCTTGAAATTCACGTATGTTGGGCATTTTCCACCAAATTAACCATTGCTTTAGCTCCGGGTTATGGTTTGACTTGCCTACTGGCGGAATTTAAAGGTGCCATCTCTATCGTGACTCATAAAATGGGTCGTAACACTTCTCTATCCTTCAGAGAAAGTCTTATTGGTGTAGCATGAAAATTGGGACAGCATTCAGAGAAGCAAGTAATAACTGAAAGTTACTCTTCTAGGCTACGTACTACTTCTGTTGGAGTAACATTTTACTATTTGTATTCTATAATTAGTAAATTCTTTCTACTCTTGTATTTTTTATCTTAATCTTATTAGAATTTTTTTGGTAGACACTTTTGTTGCAAATGATGATGAAGATTAACACTATGAGCAGATGCAGAGCCAGAATTTAAGGTTTGGGGTTCTGAAAATTAAGATTAGATAGCAATCTCAAATTAATATATAATAATCGTCAGACGAAGGAACACGTATCAATCTTCAATATATGTTTAAAAATAATCAAGTAAACACTACATAATATAAAAATTATCGTTGCAATTGCACTCAACGACTTGTCATATTCTGAAAATGATCAATGGCCACATCATTAAGGCCTCATTTGTTTGCACTTAATGAAAGGCTGAATCTAAATGGTTTAGACTTCAAACCATTAAGTTCATTTGTTTTTTATTAAGGTGTTAACTCTTAATAGGTCTGAATAGGTCTTAATCATTCAGATCTAGAACCAAATCTTAATAGGTCTGAAGGGATATTCTGGTGTTGGATAATATTCACCACTCTAGTCATAATCAGCAATCACCACTACTAACCATCTCTGCCACCGTCACCATTGTCAACCACCACCCACCACTACCAACCACCTCCACCATCACAACCACCATCGATAACAAATACCACTACCACACCTACTACCTCTTTTATTCTAATTATATTCATCGCCACCACTGTCGTCAACAACAACACAATCAACAACCACTGCAAGCCAATCTTTTCTACCTACCAACTCATCTATCACAACTAGCACCACCACTAACTACCACTAATACATCATAACCTCTACACATTCTTTGGCCGCCACCACCATTGTCACTAGTAACGCCACCTCTACCACCACTTCAACCAGTACCATCGCTACAATTTATCTCTACTAACAACCATCTCCGCCATCACAACAAATAACATCTTTAACTAGCACAACACATCGTCAATCATCATGCATTCATGTTTCACCCAACACAATCAACACCTTAAACTACTAACATCAAGCAACATCACATCACAACAACAACAATCACCATCAATCGCCACCATCATAATAGTCACTACAATACCAACCATCACAATTATCACCACCAACATTATTAATCACTAAATACCAACCATCACAATTATCACCACCAACATTATTAATCACTAACATCAATCATTGTCACCGCAACCACCATTATAAACCATCTCCACTATCACTTACAAACATAAATGTTTTTTCTCAATCAAATAATAATAATTTTGTTGTATAAAATTACATACTTTTTTAATATATAATTAATTTTTTATTTTAATTGTATTTTTATTTTATTATGTATACAAATAAATATTTTTTACACATTCAGATGTTGAAAAACAAACAGTATTAATCATTCAGTTTTCAGATCTAGAGACAACATCTTAATCATTCAGATGTGTATTCAAATTCAGACGTCTGAATCTTAAAAAAAAACTAATGGAGCCTAAGTACACTTTCAAATACTTTCTCTATGTAATAAATTAAATAATTTTTCAACTAGTTACATATTCAAAAAATCATTACCAATTCTACTTCGGTGTTTGAGAGAACTTGAGGCTTGAAAACATTCGTTCTGATAATCTCGCTTAAAAATAGTATAGGTGATGGACAAATATAATGGTGATTAGAATCCTAACTTTTTTTTTTTTTGGGGGGGCGGGGGGGGGGGGGGGGGGGGGGGGGGGTGTTTGTGATATGAAGAAATCAATAGTCATTTTTTTTTATTCTAACTTATTAATTTTTATTTTATTTGTAAGTAAAGGTTTAAAAATAATATGTAATTGTAAAGCATGATCTATTTTATAAAGTAGTATTTCTTTTTTTTAAAAAAAAAAAAAAGAATAAGAAGAAAGCTTTGAGAGCAGCCGAAGATGAGTAAAAATATAAACTGCAAGCTGGATTTGAACCCGCATCACAGGCAAGCGAGTCTTAACTCTTGACAGCCCTAAATACACCGCTGAGCGATTTGCTTGTCTATAAATTTAGGTTCACATGTTTATATTTAACTATAATGAATAAATTTTGTAATATAAATATAAGGTCCACACAACAGATAATGGGTTTGTCCGAACCCCTTATTATACTGTAGTTCCTCTCCTGTCTATGAGTAGTTTTTCTTGTTGATGGCAAATTCTATCTCCTAAGGTAAGTGTTAGTAAATCGTGAACACTAATGTAGATATTTGCAAGAACGATATCGTACTGTCATACTTAAAAAATGAAGTACATGCATAAGATGATAATACATGGTTTTAGGTGGGAATTCTTTTTTTGTTAAATTGGGGTTAGGGGAAGGAAACATGAGGGGGGAAATTATAAGGATAAATTATTTATAAACCACACCTTAAGTTTTTATTATAATTTAAAATCTCATCCAACTATACTAATTACAAAAATTTTTTTTTACTCAAAATAGTTTTCTTTTCTGATACATTTAAAAAATCCACCCACATCCCCTTATTGTGCCGCAAATCAAGCTCAAAAATCAGAAAATACATCCCATGATTTTCTCAACTCACTCATTTTGAATTTCCATCATGTTCTCATCTTCATCTTCTACTTCAACATTCAAGTTACAACTTCCATTAACTTTCTTTTAAATTTCCACCATGTTTTCATCTACTATTCAACTAGATCTAACAACTCCATCTTTCCACCATTAACTTTCTTTTTTAATTTTCATCATTTCATTATGATATGAACGGCATTGATTTTCGTGAAAATGGATTGAAATATCAAAACTTTCTGAACAAAATGGCTATGATATTTAAGAAAAACTTTTGATTGTTATTATTACAATTTCTATAAATACTATTATGCATCAAAACATATTTTACTCTTCAGCAATATATCATATAAGCTAATTATAATTTTACATCTTAATGTAAATTATATAATGTATCAGATATTTTCAAAAATAAGTCAAGTATAATGCAAACTTAATTACAGTGATGTATCTCAACCAAAATAATTTAATGTATTAGAAACTTAAATTAACAAAATAATAGTAGATATAATATTGTTGTATTTACATATAAAGTAATGTATCATAAGATATTTAACTTTTAATACAATGTATTAGATAATTTTTACACATACAAAGTATTATGCAAAAAATATAATAATATATTAGAAACCACAAATAAATGTAATGTGTCATGAATTGTAGTGTATCATGAACTCAATGTTATTAAATGAGATATTTGTTATCATAATACAATATATCATAAGTTTTTACATAATAGGAAAACTTATAATATTTGTTATTATAAGTTATTAAATGACGTATATTAGGTAATTTAAACATCAATTTCTTTAATTAAGCGCATTAATTGCTCAATTATAGGCTTAATTACCATTTCTTTCCATTTATAACCATAATTAAAGATTTATTAATGTATCATAAACTAATGTATCATATGTGAAATTTTATGTAATTATTATAAAAGTAGGGAGAGAGTAATTAGGTAGTAAAGTGTTGGAATTTATGTTGTTTACCTAAATTATAAAGCAGTGAATTGAATCTTCACCAACAAAGTAAAAGTTCAGTTAGCCAAAAATTTTGTTTAATTCTGTTAGGTAACTTTTTTTATTTTTTAATTCTGATCATATTATGTTTTGATTTGACTTTTTAATTTAGTTGTTGAAACTTTATGTTTTGTAAAATACCTTAGATCTCATTTTGGCAGGTAAACTTCACATTGAATCATTTTTTAAACAGACGTTCTTTAAGATCAAAGAGTTGATAAATTTGTGTTCTTAGACCATCTTCACAATTAATATCTATAGATTTTTATCAATTTTTATAAAAATCAATCTGCTGATTTTTTTTTAGTTTCCCATTCGATGTTCGGTACCCGCATTGAAGCTCGACTAATTCGGATTCGCGCCGGGTACGACCCCATTTGGGGGTAGCGCCCTACCAAGGATTTTTCCGTACTTAGGACTCGAACCCAAGACCTCTGGTTAAGAGAGGAGCAGCCTCATCTACTACAGCACATCCTTTGATGGTCAATCTACTGATTATTTATGAATCGATGAGAATATTAATAGATTTTTTTTATTTTTTATAAAATTCAATCTACTGATTATTTGTGAATTGAGTATTAAAAGATGACAGTTTCATATAATAAGTACGAAGATTTTATGACCACACCAAGCATGGTTAAATGGGTACAAAACTATTATTTTCATATAACGACAACAAAAGGGTGACGCAATAAGATCTAAAATGGTATATTAATAACAAACATCTTCAACCAAGAGTTAGGTTGTAGTTTGCATGGAAGCTTGTTCTTTTTAATTAATGTAAAGGATAAAAATATTTTGTAACTTTCCGTGATAAATGTGTAAATATCTATAAGTCATAAGTGTTTGCAGAATGGGAGATTCACTTCTTCGTAAATGTTACACATTCATTCAAATAAGGCTTATTATAATTGTAACTTTATGAATGAAAAGACATTCAGAAGTCTTGGAAGTTACTTGTCTTTATGACTATCATTAATTTAAAAAGTAATATTTCTTTACGTACATTAACTCTATATGTCTTCTTTTACTCTTTTGGTGGATGAAATAGTAATTGATGTGCCTATATAAGGAACGTCATTTGTGAGATAAACATGCAGAGTTCTTTCTTTAGCTCTATTTCACCTCTCTCATTTTCTCAAGTAGCCATTTTTATTCTTTGTAAATTTTTGAGCAATTATTTTTTGTATAACTTCAAACTTTCAGGCACGAGTGCATGTGTTTGGAAGAGTTGTGGAGCCATGGGGAGTGACCAACCTTAATGATTTGCACCGAAGTCGGGTCAACATCGCTTTCAAGAAAGTGTCTTACCATTAATTTATCTGTTACTTATAGAAGAAACTAAAAATAGAAGGATTACTGAATTAGAAAAAGAACTACAAATGCTAAAAGATTTATATGAAAAGAGACAAAAAGAAAAAGAAGAAAAAGATAAAGAACAAAAATTATTAAATGAGATAAATCAATTAGAAATAAAAAATAAAGAACTAGAAACCAGTGAATTAGAATTAAATACAATAAATGCTGAAGAAACATATAATTATGATTCGGAAAATAGTGAAACATATACAGAAATTCTAGAAAACATAGGAAAACTAGAAATTAATGAAAAACAAGAAGTAATTAATAAAAAAAATCTAGAACTAATTAATACAGAAGTAAACACTCTAGATAAAAATATAATACCTAATACACTAGAAATAACAAAACCAACCTATAATTACAAAAATAAGTTTAAAAGATATAATCCAAAGGATGAATATAATAAATGGACACGGAAACAAATAATTAATTACAACTTTTTAGATTTAGACTGTGTAATAGACACAAATAAAATAATACAACTATGGGTAGGATACATGTCAAAATAATTATTAGATAATAAAATAGATACAACACATACACCAGAATATATAGAAAAGACATTAATAGGAACAGTAAAATCATGGTTTTTAAACCTAGCCGAAACAAGTAAAAAAGTACTAAGATCTGATAATAAAACAGAAGGAACATCAATACCTACTAAAATACTACCAACAAAAATATTGAAAAAATATGAAATAGCTATAAGAGAAGAATTTAGTAGTATAACAACAGAAGAAGAATAGCAAAATAAAGAGAAAGATACGAATATGAATTTAATGTTAAAATTAGCAATATGTACTATATGCTATATAGATGAGTATACGTGCGCATTTAAAGAATATTATTATAAAGAAACATATAATGTAGAAGAAAGTAAAGAAATAAGAAGATTATATTTTAGTAAATTACCTGAATCATTTAGTTCAAAAATAATAAAAAGTTGGGATGAAGCAAAAATAATAGATACCCTAGGAGCAAGAATAAAATTTTTATAACAATGGTATAGAAATTTATGTGAAAAATATAGAGAAAAAATAAAAATGGAAAAAACATTAATAAGAAATTTAGTATGTTGCAAAGATAAAATAGCACCTCAAATTGGATGTGAAGAAAGATATTATAAGAAAAGAAAAAGACATAAGAAATATAAGAAATACAAAAAATCAAAATATAAATATAAGAAACCAAGAAAAAGATATTATGTAAAAAATTATAAACATAAAAGACCATATAGAAAAAAGAAATCTATAAAGAATGTACTTGTTATAATTGTGGAAAATTTGGACATTTAGCTAGAGATTGTAAATTATCAAAAAACTCAAAAAATAAAAAAATATCATAAATAAAAATAGAAAAATACAGAATATATGCAGATAGATTATATAGATTATGAATTAGAAAGTGAAGATAGTGTATATGAAATTTTGAAAAATGAAATAGATAATGAAATAGATAGTGAATTAGATGAATCAAATGACTGAAGAAGATATAAAAATGAACCAAATAACTGGAGATATAAAAATAATAACAAAGGAAGAATATTTAATGAAGAAGGAATAGATCAAAAAATAATATTTGACAGTAATATATTTGATGAAATAAAAGAAAAAGAGTTAGACTTAAGTGTAGAAAAAATATTTAAAATACCAACAATAAAAAATATATTTAGTAGAAAAAAAGAAGAATACTACGTAGTAAGCCAAAAAGAACGTGTAATAGATTGTAGATATACAAAAAGAAGAGCTAGTATACCACTAGTAACAAAAAAAATAATTAATAAAGAAATAAACAATATAAAAAGTAAAGACCCAATAAAATATATACACTTTGGAGGAACAAAGATATTAATAAAAACATGTTTTAGAGAAGGAATAGATACACCAATAGAATTATATTTAGCAGATGATAGAATTATAAAACCTATAGAAAAAAGCATAATAACAGCCATAAAAGGAAATTTAATATACCAAAAATTTAAAGTGTGAATTATTCAGTAGCAACAACAGATAAAAATATAGATAAATCATTAGTATTATATTGAAAAATATCAGGAATAGAACTAACCCCAGGAAATAAAATATTTACAGCAAAATGTAAAAATCTATATGTATTAACAACAAAACATAAAATAACAAGAAAAAATAAAATTAATAAAATACAAATAGAAAGCCCTTTTGAACAATTTGTAAAAACAATTGATAATAATGATTATAGTTACAAAGACATAAATATAGAAGAAGATTTAGAAATAATAAATGATAGAATAAGTACAACAAAAAACCAGAATCATCAAGCTCATAAAAAAGAACAAGTTATGAAACAACTTCAACAGTTAATTTAAATCAATATTATATAACAGGAACAATAAATAAAAAAGAATATTTAATACTCTTAAACACAGGACAAGAAGAAAATTATATAGCAAAATATCTAGTAAAAAACGAAGAAATAAAATCTAATAGTGATATATACCCAGATCTACCAAGGAGTCTAATAAACATTAAAGATACGAAAGAAAAAGAAATAATAATAGGAGTCAGAAAAATAAAAATAGAATTTGAATTAAAGGAAGAAATGCAAAAAACAAACATAATATTAGGAATAAAATGGTTAGAACAAGTAAAACCATAAAATATAGAACATACACAATTATCTATAACATATTAGAAAGATTATTCATAAAAAGAACTTTAATATGATATGAAAATATATGTACTTGTAAAAATTATAGTAGAAGGATATTATAATAGGTATTATACACCTATGATAGATACAGGAGCAGAAGGAAACTTATGTAGATACAACTGTTTACCAGAAAGTAAATGGGATAAATTAAAAGCACTAATAGTAGTCAAAGAATTTAATAATGAAGGAAACTTAATTACATATAAAGCTAAAAATGTAAAAATACAAATATGGGATAAAATAATAACAATAGAAGAAATCTATAATTATGAACTAACATCAAAATATATGCTTTTAGGAATGTCATTTTTAGTTAAATTATACCCACATATAATAACTAAAATAGATTGGTGGTTTACAACACCATGTAAACAAAAAGTAAGGGCAAAAAGAGTTATTAATAAAATAAGAAAGAAAACTGATTGGATAGAAGGAAGTGAAAAAATTACATAAAAGTTAGAAAATATAAAAAATACAAAAGACACAGTAGAACTAGTTGTATTTTCGATAAATGAAAAAGAAATAACTATATTTTCAATAGATAAGGTAGAAATAATAAAGAAAAAATTAAGACAATTATATAGTGAATATCCATTAAGAGGATGGGAAAAATATAAAACTACTATAAAAATTGAATTAATAGATAAAAATAGCATAATAACTCAAAAATCATTAACATATAATTTTGACGATTTAAAAGAATTTAAATTGCATATAGATGAATTATTAGAAAAACAGTATATACAAAAAAAGCAATAGTAAATACAATAGTCCAACATTTATAGTAAATAAACATAGTAAACAAAAAAGAGGAAAAAGTAGAATGGTTATTGATTATAGAAACCTAAATGCAAAAACTATAACACATAATTATCCAATACCAAATAAGATATTAAAAATAAAATAAATACAAGAATATAATTATTTTAGTAAATTTGATTGTAAATCAGGATTTTACCACTTAACGTTAGATGAAAATTCTAAAGAATTAACCGCATTTATGATACCATAAGGATTTTATGAATGGAACGTATTACCATTTGGATATAAAAATGCACCAGGTAGATATCAACATTTTGTGGATAGTTATTTTAAACAATTACCTAATTGTATAGTATACATAGATGATATACTACTATATACAAAAACTAAAGAGGAACATTTAAAATTATTAGAACAATTTACAGATATAATAGAAAAATCGGAAATAAGTTTAAGTGAAAAGAAAGACGAAATTATGAAAAACCAGATAGAGTTTTAAGGAATACAAATAGATAAAAGTGGAGTAAAAATGCAACAACATATAATACAAAAAATAATAAATTCAAAAGAAGAATTAGATACAAAAAAGAAATTACAATCATTTTTAGGATTAGTAAACCAAGTAAGAGAATATATGCCAAAACTAGCAGAAAACCTAAAACCTTTACAGAAAAAAATTAAAAAAGGACATAGAATATAATTACAATGAAGAAGATAAAAAACAAGTCCAGAAAATAAAAATACTTTGTAAAGAATTATCAAAATTACAATTCCCAGTCGAAGATAAAAAATTTATATATATAGTAGAAGCAGATGCAAGTGAATATAGTTATGGAGGAGTACGTAAATATAGGTACGAAAATGAAAAATCAGAACATCATTGCAGATACTATTCAGGTACATTTAATGAAACAAAAATAAAATGGAAAATAAATAGAAAAGAATTATGTTTATTATATAAATGTTTATTAGCATTTGAGCCATATATTGTATACAACAAATTTATTGTACGGACAGACAATACACAGGTACGTTGGTGGTTAACAAAGAAAATACAAAATTCAGTTGCAACAAAAGAGATTCGGAGACTAGTATTAAATATATTAAATTTTACATTTACAATTGAAGTAATTAGTACTAACAAAAATGTTATTGCAGATTACATATCAAGACAAAGCTACACAGACTGATATAATAGAAGATGATGCTTTAGAAAAAATACTCAAAACCTTAACTACACTTTCAATGAAAGTGGACAGTATGAGTAATGAAATAGAAAAGCTAAAGACTAATGAAGTTAAACTGAAGTCTAAAGCTACAAATCAACTAGCTCAGCAGTGTGCAGAGCTATGTCGATTGGAAGGCATTAAAATTTCAGAGCTAAAAGGAGACGTTGGGACACTCTATAAAACTCATAACGTTTATCAATCTACAATTGCAGGTACAAGCAAATGAGTTAGATATTAGAACATGAACATGAATAAGATATTTGAAAAACCATTTATACCAAAAATACAAAAAGACCCTTTGTACATACCCCCACAAATTACTACATATCGAGATAGTTTGAACCAAGATAAAAAGGCTTATTATAACCATATAACCCGAGGATATATAGAAAATATCTACAAAGTACAAACTTTTCTAAACCTTAACCCCAGAGCTAAAAATATCCAAGAACCAAACACAAACTATATAACCCAAAAATTGCAAGGTTACAACAAGCTAATCGCACTATCCAAAACCAATCTAAGCTTAATAAAAACATGTTTCGACTATAGATTATTAAATACTGTATATACCCAAGATGGAGAAGAACTAACAGCTATAGAAGAATTACATAAAGTATTCACTATCTATAAAAGAGTAACCAAAGGAAATCTATTTTATATAAAGTTTTATACTGCACCGGCAGAGATATTATATGACGAGATCAAACAAGTTATAAAAGTTGTAAAAATAGGATTAACCAGAGATATGATTATACCGGAAGATATTGCACAACAGCCAGAGATACCCAAAATCGAGATACTTGATTTTTATGCAAATAAACGACTTATTGAATTAGCTATAATTATTCAAGAATTAGCAAATAATTACATCAATGGAAACCCAATATGGAGCTATTATTCAAGAGACCATTAAATGATTTATTCAAATTCAAGAGAGCTATGATAAACAGATATGGAAGATGTTAGACAATGGATAATGACGTTACTTAACCCAGAAAAATAATCTACTACAAGAGCAATTAGGAAAGGATTTATTTCAGACGGATTATTAACAAGATATTGCAAGATAATTGGACACAAATATTCAGACCATCAATGTTTGAGATGTAATGGAGGAGATAATATTATCCCAGAAGTCCATCTAGAATAAAAGAAAAAATCAACCAAGAAAATAAGGACTCCAGCTAGAAGATAACAACAGAGCAATAATGAAAAAAATAAAAGACAAGCTATTAAATTATGAAAGCGATATGTAGATAGCTTTCTTGATTTCCTTTATGTAAATAATGTATAGGAACTATTGGGTTTTTAATTTTGTTGATTTTTTGGCACTTGCCATAATTGCTTTTTTGTCTTTGTAAGACTTTTTGTAAAAGATGGAATTATTAAGTAGGAGACGTGTAAAGATATATTAGGACAGGTATAAAGTAAAATAGTATACACACTTTCATTCTTAGGTTATAAATAGACGAGCATTTTGCTCAGTTAGAGACAAGTCTTCATGTGTTGAAGCAAGCCTCCTTCTTTGTAAACAAAAAACTTTTGAATATTTAATAAAAAAAAGATATATTTCTAAGCAAAAGCTATGGATAAACAAAACCTAGAATTATCAAACCTACCAGAACAGGTATATTTATTTATGATTATTAATAGCTAAATTCATAAATTTCTGACAATCATTATATGATAAAATAGCTTCATGTTAGTTACTTTATAGTAGAATTATTCGAAAAATAGCATGTTAAGAAGTTTATTAGCAAAGTGGAAAAGGAGAAATAACCCCTAAGAACTATGTCATCCTAAAAGTGAAACCGGTGAGGCAAGAAAGCCGTGATAGGGGAGTAGCCAGAGTAGAGGCGTTGTTTAAGGGAAACATATCCAGATTACCATGCTAATAGTGACCGAAGAATATGTTATTTAAGAATAATCTAGTATATAATAATCTAAAATGATTATATTTTGTTATGTATGATTGAAGGAAATATTTTGAAAAAGCATCATATGAAAAATGAATACTTATTTATCTGACGAAATGGTAGATAAATTTAGAATATTTGTTTTGTATGTACTTAAGGATATAGAAATTGTAGATATAAGAAAAATCATATTGGAAAAAATATTTGATAAATATTTTATGACTAGAATAAATTACATACCTCACATACCTAACTACTCTTATAAATACTTACATACCAAACCTACACATCAACCATGATAAATTACGCATATTTAGAGTATTGGAAAATGAATATGAAAAATATACAATTAATAGAAAAACTAATGAAAACAAATTTAGAAGAATATATGAGAACCAAAGATATAAAATATATAGAATATCTTAATGAAAATATAGAGGAATTAATAAGATTAAAACGAACAACTAAAGAAAATTATGAAAAAGCATTTAATTAACCCACCTAAATGACAAATAATTTTGAAGTACTAGTTTTATACATACTTAGAGATATAGAAATTATAGACGTAAACAAAATAATATTGGAAAAAAATATTTAACATTGGAGATGAAGAGTTAGATATAAATCAGATAGAAGACGAGTTAGGAGAAATATACTTAAGTGATGACAATCACTATTACTACCTAGATAATTATTCAGATGGATATTATAAAGATTAAGAAATGCTAGAATATATTCAAAGAGTTAGAGAAAAACAAAGTTGGCTATACGAATAAATTAATTATAGAAACCAGCTTAGAAAAGGAAGAGAACAATTAAAAGAAATATTAATTTGGATAAATAAAACCATAAAACAACTAGAATTAAAAGACAGTTTAGAATATAATTTAGACATATAATTATTCATAGATGAAAAAGACAGGGTAATTAACGAAATAGATAACCTAGAATTTAACATCAGATATAGTACAATTAGAATAAATTATTACAAAGAAATTTGCAGTATCACAACTACTTTAGGATAAAATGATAGACTATGAGTATTTAAAATATTGGAGACAAGATATGGAAGAAATAAGATTAACAGAATTACTTATGAAAGAGAATTTAATTGAATATTTTAGAACAAAAGATATAGAATATTTAGAATACCTCCAAAATAATATACAAGAATTACAAGGACTAAGAAAAAAATAAAGAATATTACAGTAAAACATTTAATCAAATATCATCTAATCACCTCCCAAAATATGAACATTGATAAAATTAAAATAAATACACTAAAAATAAAAATGTTTAGAGAAGTTAAGAAATATCTAGGCACAAATAAAAATAGATCCATTAGAACTATAATAGATCTATATATTACCCAAGTTATCCGTACCCCCTTACAAATGGTATCAGAGCCTATGCTAATTAAAGTTACGGAAGTAGTATATACAATTAATATACAATTAATAGAAAAACTAATGAAAACAAATTTAGAAAAATATATGTGAACCAAAGATATAAAATATATAGAATACCTTAATTAAAATATAGAGGAATTAATAAGATTTAAGGATATTGGATTCTTTACTAGTAGGAAAGAATCAATGTAGATCTAAAATTCATCCTTCTCCGTATCTCATCATATATCTGGAATTCGTGAAGCAATTAATGTAGATCTATTATTGTTAGAGAATGAGGAAGTATGTTTATCATTATTGAAAAGTTCAATCTCCATTAATGGAGGTTTAAGCTAAAAGAAAGTTGGGTGGAGAAGACAATGTGGGGGGCTTTTTGTAATTATTTAGGGAATAAAACATGTGTTATTAATTCATTGGATATAATTGCCATGTATTTTGGCTTATTTTTAAAAAAAATTAATTGTGTGTATATATAATGATGTGGCAATGTAACATTAGATGACACAAATTAATTGGTCGGGTAATCCATGTTGGCAGCGAGTGAGACCTGTCCAGAGCTGATGTCGAAAGGTGCCAAAATGACATGTTTTATAGCTACTTGCGGTGTCAAAAGTGAACAATGTCCGCTTGAGGTGTCAAAGTGAAAGATGGTGCCTAGTTTAGGGGACCATCGATGAATTTGGCCTTTTATATATATATGTGTGTGTGTGTGTGTATGTATGTATGTATGTATATATGTATGTATATATATATGTATGTATGTATATGTATATGTATATGTATATGTATATGTATATGTATATGTATATGTATATGTATATGTATATGTATATACCATTTATATACTATCGATATGTTGTAAATATGTTACATAATTATATATATAATATCGACACACATCTATACACTATTTTATATAATATCGATACGTTACATTATTTTTATACAATATCAATATATTATAATGATACACATTTATACAATATCAATATATTATAATGATACACATCTATACAATATCGATACATATTTAGAAACTATTTATATAGTATCGATACATTATATAACTATATATATAATATGATACATTATATATACACTACATGACTATTTATACAATATTGATATATTACATATACACTGTTTGAAAAGTTATATATGAATTTTCCTTGTTGATTAGTAAAATTATTAGTTACCAAAAGAAGGGTCATTTAACCAAGGCTTTTAAACCATTTAGCCAAGGTTTGACCGTGGCTAAAATTAGTTTTTTGGACTTTTCGGCTATTTTTTTAATTAAAAATATGATTATATTTATTGTAAACTAATTAATTTATTTTATATATTTGAAATTATTACTAAAATTTACATATAACAATTTTTTAGAAATATACATATATATATAAAAATCATATATGCGTCATTTATAGTATATTGAATAAATCATATATACACATGTTTATTCCATTTATGTAATATCAATGCATTGCATAAACATTACACAACTACTATTTATACAATATTGATACATAAAATAACTATTTATACAATATTGCATGTACACTACATAATTATTTATACAATACAGATACTTTACATATACATTGCATATATAACGTCCGAAGAGTTATATATGAATTCTCTTGGTAATTAACAAAATTACTAGTTACCAAAAAAAAATGGTCATTTAGCCAATTACCATTTAGCCACGGTTTGACTGTGACTAAAGTGTGAGTTTTTTTGTTTTTTTTTTACTTTTCACTATTATTTTTTGTAATTAAAAACGTGGCTATATTTATTGTAAACTAAATACTTTATTGTCTATATTTGAAATTATACCTAAAATTTACATACAATTATTTTTTAGAGAAAAATTATGTATGTACAAAAATGTAATTAATTTACAATAAATATAAATAGAGTTTTTTTTTACATAAAAATTAGCCTAAAAGTGTCGCTACTATATATTCGCAAGACTAGTTTGATTAACTCTACACTTACTGTAGGTACAAGTCTCCACCAGCTTCCTTCTTATAGTAAGAATGAACTCTCTGTCTTATGTGATTAATCATGTTATGTAACAATATGTGATGAATCCAGTTTACAAAGAAGACCATTGTATATGTAATCTATTATGATGTATATTTCATGTTAAATATTGTATAAATAATTATATAATGTATGAATATTTTATAAATAGTGTGTAATCATATACATAAAATGTATATTATGTATCAGAGATATATATACGTTCATATACTCTGTTTATATAATAATTATACATTCCAACAATTCATCTTAAAAAGTAATGGCCAGTGGAGTCTTTCAATCCCCACTGATTTAAAATCTCATCTAAATGGTCTCAAATTTTAGATATGAGCTCATCTTGATATTGAGAGTCTTTTAATATAGTATTCACTAAAAAAGATTCACGTTTACGGCAAAGACGAAATTTAAAAAGAGTTTTAAAGAAACTTTAATAGTTGAAAGCAATGATAAAGAAGGAAGGAAAAAAGGAAAGTACCAAAGAAGAAGAGGAAAAGGACTAGAGGAGTAGGAAGAGGAGGACGAGGAGGCAAAGGAAGAAGAAGAAGATGAAATGTATGTAGGCAATAATGGTCAATATATGTAATAAATGGGTTGCTTTTTAAATGGGCTTTTCCTATTTCTAGTCACTCTAATTCTATATAAAACAATCATGGTTACAGTGTTTTAGATTTCACAAATAAATTTTAAAACATTATTATGGAATTTCATCTAAAATTCTTTCATAATCCTAGGATGACAAACATTCATCCCACACCCAATATTATCTTAATCGAGCAATTTAAGCATATTAGTAAAAAAAAGTAACAAGAAATATTACATAATCATGGTTAAAGCTTATTATTTTTCATTGTTTATACAATAATCGTAAATGCATGATATTTATCTTTTATGTACACATTAATTGCCCAATCATAGATAACTATGTAGACATTGAAATTTTGTGGACTCTACAAAATTCATTTCTGTTAAAGTTTTTGGAGGCTATTTTACCCTAAATCTAGCTTAGAGGCTACTCTACCTCAAACTCTATATTCCGCCTATATAAAGGGGCAAATATTCTCTTGAATATGCATCTCTAATATTCCACAAAATCATGAGATATTCATAAAGATATCAAACATCTCGAATATCCCATAAACTCTTGGGTATTCGTTAAAAGATCGAGATCTCCAATATCCCACAAATTCATGGGATATTCATAAAGAGATCTCCAATATCTCATAAATTAATGAGGTACTCATAAGGAGATCAACAATCTCCAAAATTTCATAAAATCATGAAATATATCAAAAATCCTTTCTTCTTGATAATCAAATACGTCAAGAACATCCACCAAATGAAATACTCCTTTCATGGAGATAAAATTCAAATCTTCCTACATTCAAAAAATATGCCACTAACGGCCCTCGAATCATCGATAAGAGTCATATCAAATCCAAATCTTCCTACGTTCGAGAAATACACTATTAACGACCCTCGAATTATAGAGACAATCAAAGAAAAAATAGATTTGTACCCATATCATTAATCAATAAAAGTCTTATTTCCTCATATTTTATTTGTGATTATAATTAAAATCTATCACTACAAAATTTATTTTAAATAAATTGGCACGCCTAGTGGGACCAAATTTGTCCTTCATGTCTTCTTTTATAAATTAGATCTGCAAAAAATTATAGCTGCAAGAATGTGAAGATGGAATCTCTATGGTCGTTACTTCAATACTTGTCTTTGAGTTTCATCAAGTCTACACTCCGACAAGCCTTGAAGTAGGGGGCATTTGTAGACATCAAAATCTTGTAGAACACTACAAGAAGAATACAAATTCTGTTAGAGTTCTTGAAGGCTACTCTACATCAACCCTAAATTATGCCTATAAAAAGAGTGGTTTACTCTCTTGAAGAAACATCCCATAAATTTATGGGTATTCGTAAAAAGATTGAAATCTTCAATATCCCACTAAATCATTAGATATTCATAAAGAGATCATCCTAAGTTCGAGAAATATGCTACTAGCGGCCCTCGAATTATGAAGAAATCAAGAGAGAGGAATCAATGAAGGAACAAATTTGTACTCATATAATTTATCAAAAAAAATTCTTGTTTCTTCATATTTTAGTTGTGATTGCAATTTAGTTCTTTCACTATAAAATTTGTTGTAAACAAACTGATATACATTTACTTAAATTTTTGATTGGTAAGATTAAATTGCATAATCTGATGCATATCAATGAGAATAAATCTGAAACATAAGCTGGGCAAATAAATCTCAAGTGACAATTTTTGAACAACTCATAAAACTGACCACATAATCTATTTGATTGCCTGAAAGCCTCTAAATAAAATAAGTGTAATACCCCGTACTTCTACCTAGCTTAAAATCATCTACAAATATCAAAGACTTGATAAGAATATGAATTCATGTTTATACATGTGGAATTTTTAAGATTTTGACTTTTTGTTGTGAGGAAAATTGAATAAGCTTTTTCCATCGATATCAAATTCACCCAAATCCGACATCCGGACGAAGAGTTAGAGCCATTTTAGTAAGACAGTGTGCCACCTGAGACATCAATGCGTCGCGGAGCATGCCAAAATAGAAATCGTCAAAATCCAGTGGGCCTCTGTGATTATGGAACATCGCGCCAAGGCTCAAATCCAGAGTTTTCAATTTCCAGTGTCTCACCGCGATACCACCGTGTCGCGGTAAGATTCCAGGTCCCATACAGTATTGCAATGCAATTTCACCGCGTCGCGCCATCATCCCAGTTCCCAGTTGGAAATTTCTAGTGGCACGATGCTATAGCGTCGCGTCGCACCAGGTGCCCAAATTGAGTTTTCAGTGATGAAAAATAAAAACTTTCTAAGGGCAATTGGGTCTTTTCTATGACCCAAATCAGCCTTTAACCACAAAATTATGCCCTAAAAACCCTATTATATCACTTTTCCTCACTTTCTCTCAAAACAAAAATCATTCTCCCTCAAGAGGTGAAAACCCTAGCTCAAGAAATCAAGGCCAGTTCCAAGAATCTTTTCAAGAACCTTAAGAACTTAGATTTTCAGGTATGTCGAGTGTTGATTCATGGGCCCTTTTCACCCATGAAGCTCAAGGATACCTTTTCAATTCAAAGATTGTATATTTAAGAATATTCATGGTTTATTTGAATTGGAATTCCTGTTCACGTTGTTGTTGGGTTTTGATCCAAGTTATAGACTATTAATTTCAAGAATTGATCTTAGTATGTGATGATTTACGTGGTATTCTTGATAATCCCTTCAATTTGCAAGATGAATTATGTAGCCATGATAATTAGATTTATTAATTATTGTATAACCAAAGCATGCTCCCCATATGTTTGATAAAATGCCTATGTGAAGAAAATAGTGCCTTCATAGCATGTTATTATGAATCCCCATTCATGTACAAGTTAGTGCATGTAAAGTGTTTGATGAAATATCTTAGTCAATGAATTATGGATATATGTAGCCATTGTTGTGCTTTCAAGCTTGTGCCATAATTTACTTTTATGCTATCGAGTCCTGGGGGTATTAAATACCCGATAATTTAGCTGTGTGCCTAGATCCAGTGTCATATTTTTATGATACTCTCAGTTAAGCCATGATCAGTAGAATTCAGTCAGTCATGTGACTCAGGAAAACTTAGTAAACTTAGTATCAGTCCAGTCTCATTCAGTAATCTCAGGAATCTCAGTGATCTCAGTCAGTCATCATGTCCCAGTAGTATTCTGTTCAGGCCTTAGTAATCTCAGTCAGCAAGAAGAACTAAGTAGCATTCTATGAGTTAACAGAATTTAGTAGTATTCCGTCAGTCAAGGAAATCCAGTGAACTCAGTTTAATCTAGTTAATCAGTAAAATCAGTAACAGATTAGTCCAGCCTAGTATAAACTAAGAAATTAGTTTTTTGTCTATTCAGTTGGGAGTAGGATTCAACACCGAGTGAACCCAGGGATGAGGACACACACTGTCAGTCAGTAGAGGGTGTGATCCTTAGAAGAAATCCCTACGTTCCAGAACTACGTAGACAACATAGGTGAAGATGTACCCCTATGAGTCTAGGGACTATAAATCTCATTTGAGTTTTTCTTACAGGAAGGGTTGACGAAAGAGCTCCCTGTCAGAGAGGGTTTACTCACAGCTTAGATTTACCTGTGGAATGGTACTGAAACTCTTCCAACTGGGGTTACAGGTTGGACCCCACCAATTCAGATTTGGGGTATGTCGGTTAGATGATTACCTCCCACAGTTTTAGTTTTAGATTCAGTCTTCAGAATAGAAGTCAGTCCAGTTCTATAGATATCAGGACTTTCAGACACATTCACTCAGCTCAGTATGGAACTCAGCTAGTTTTATTAGATTTCAGGACTATCAGATATAGTCACTCAGCTCAGTACGAAAGTCAGCTAGTTCTATCAGATTTTAGGACTGTCAAATATAGTCATCTAGCTCTGTATAGCACTTAGATCAGTTTTTTATAATCAGGACTGTCAGAAATAGTCTTTCAATTATCAGTTAATAGTAAACTCAGATATCAGTAAATCTATGTGGTCAGTAGACTCAGTAGTCAGAACTCAGTATTCAGTCCTATCACGACCTCAGTTACAATTACTTATTTATGCATGTATTCTCACGTTCATGTATACAGTCAGTTAACATTGTTCATACATATGAACCCTTGCATTTAGCTTACCTCACTTGCTTACCAGTACATTCAATTGTACTGACGCATTTGCGCTATGGTGTTTTATACTATAGGTTTAGAAGTACGAGCTCTCGAGCATCCTTAGTAGATCAGACATTCAGCAGCCAGATTAGCAGTGAGTCCTCATCATTTGAGGATAGCATGATTATTTTATTACTTTATTATTTCAGTAGTCAGAGCTAGTTGGGGACAAGTCCCATCAACTCCATAGATTTCAGACAGTTTAAAGGCTTTCAGACTACAACATATTTCAGACAGTTTATTTGAGTTTTGGGTATCATTATACCCCATTACAAATATTTTTTTATATGCAGTATTAGTTCAGTTTTGAACCTTATGGCCTTACAGTTTCTATTTTACTTATTTATAGTATATTATTCAGTGCTCAATTATAGATATCAGTCATGGGTTACCTTGTGGTCCTTTGGGGTCATGATCACCGTGTAATATTCTGGATACTGGATTCAGGGTGTTACAAACTTGGTATCAGAGCCTAAGGTTCAACAGTGTCCTAGGAAGTCTGAAAAGCCGCATCTAGTGGAGTTTTGTGCGTGGGTGTGTTGTGCACCACGTTTATGTGCAGGAGGCTATGAGATGTTTTAGGAATAATTTCCCTTCTTTTAATATTCATGTCGTGGTAGTGAGAATAATCTCCAATTATTTTCTCAGTCTAATCCGCTTCTTCCTCTCGCTTACAAAATATGCCTTCCAAAGCGGCTGTTCAGGCAGATCCCTTGGACAACATACAAAATTTAGGACTGCATTTACTACTCTAATCAATTCAGTCACAACTCAGAATGAATGACCAATTGCTATTCCGGCCAACCTAGTGGCCAATTCAGCTATAACTAGGATTTGGGACTTTACCCAAATGAATCCTCTCTTATTCTCAGGTTCTAAGTCCAAAGAGGATCCACAGGAATTCGTCGACTAGGTTCAGAGAGTCACATACATCATGGGAGTGACTTCCAGTGAAAGTGTAGAGTTAGCCACTTATCAGCTATAAGATGTAACCCATACGTGGTTTAAACAGTGGAAGGTAGACAGGGGTATAGATGTAGAGCCCATAGGAAAGAGTTTGCTATGACCTTCTTAGATAGATTCTTTACCCTAGATCAGAAAAAAAGCCTAAGTGTTAGAGTTATCAATCTCAGACAAGGTAGCATGAGCGTAAAAGAATACTCCTTCAAGTTCACCCAGTTAGCTAGGTATGCTCCCCATGTAGTAGTAAACAGTAGATCCAGAATGAGTAAGTTTATGTTTGGGGTTTCAGGTAGAGTGGTTAAGGATTGTAGGACTGCGATGTTGATTAAGGAAATGGACATATCTAGACTCATGGTCTATGCTCAATAGATTGAAAAGCAGAAACTTAAGAAGAAGGAGAGAAAGAATAAGAGAGCCAGAATAGGTAGTTATGGTATTTCTCAGCCAGGGTCGCAGGGTGGTAACCGTTCTCAGCATAGCCAGAAGTTTTCAATTCCAGCTCCTTCCTCAGCCAGTGCTTCAATTCCTAAGTTTAGAAATGGTAGCAAAGCTAGGGCGCCAGGCTTCAAATCTCAGAATAGTGCAAGCATTATTCGCACTCATCCGCTTTGCAAAGAATGTGGTAAATATCATAAGAGTGTGTGTAGAGCCGATAGTAATACGTGTTTCAAGTGTGGTGAGTCAGGTCACAAGGTCTGCGACTACCCTAAACCCGATCTACAAAGTCAGCATAGTGGTCCTTCAACTCAGTTTGGTCGCCCAAATCAGTAGGGTGCCATTTCCAGTACAGCCAGTGGGCAACGCTTAAACAGACTCTACGCACTTCAGTCTTGACAAGATCAAGAAAGTTCTCCTAATGTAGTCACTGGTATATTGCAGATATCTCATTTATATGTTTACGCTTCTTCAGATTCAGGAGCTTCTTTTTCTTTTATAACTCTTTACATACCAGTCAACTTTAAGGTCAGATTAGATATTAATAGGACCTTTCTCAGTCTCCACCCAGTGGGTAAAATGATCATAGCCCAATGGGTATACGAGGACTGTCCGGTTATGATATCTCAAAAAGACAGGCCTTCAGGTTCTAGTAGTAATACCAATATATGTAGGAAATCAGTAAGGAAAGATGATTCCCGACCCATTCCTATCTCAATGCGAAGTTTTGTACTTCAACTATCACGATACTTATGCATGCTTCACGTCATAATTCCATGCACCCAACTTATATTCACACGCTCTCCATAAAATAGTGTGTGTTTTAAGTTTCTAGCATAAGCAGTTTTGGCTTACTCAGTGTTATGAATCATGTTCTATAAGTACAGAAATATGAAACTCAGGTCATGCAACTCATGACTCAAGCTTCACTCCTAGTGATTAGCCAAAACTCAGATTATTCCATGTATACACTTAGTTTAGATACCTCGGTGAATCCGTGATGATGATGTTCCATCCCTAAGCCCTCAATTACATCGTCATTCAGTAGTTAGTATCCATTAAAGGACTCAGATAGTCCTACAGAACCATGGCTTTCAGCTATCAGTTACTTAACTATCAGAATTCAGTACGTCCGTATCAGTCTAAACCTCAGTTATTAGAAAACCAGCATTCAGTCCCAATATAGTCTTAGTTACGGTTACAGTCTCGCAATTTCAAGTAATACAATTTTTATAAATCTATGTCCAGTCACCTCATGTCACTCGGTCACTCCTTACCTCCTATTAATAATACTCTATAGCCTTAGGCTAGTTATCCAGACTAAGTACAGTTCAGTCTTATATGCCCAACATTCATCTATAGTCATTCAATTAATTAGATAAGTTAGTATGTTTAGGAATTCGTGCTCAATGCTCATGGAAATATTTTTAGTAGTCTCAGGTGAAGAAAGGTACTTAAGTTAAGTACACGTTTCATTATGAGTTATATCGATCAGCCAGTAATTCAGTCTAGCAGTCAGGTAACCAGTTTGTATAGTGTGATTTCACATCTTTCCACTTAGTCATACTATCAAAAAACTTAGGAATGTAACCATTCAAAGATAGAAAGTCCCAGTAGTTGCAAGATCAGCTCAGTTCATGTATTATGTCTCAGTTTCATATCCTAAATGTTCAGTCACGATTCAGTTCGTAGGTGACCTATGCATTATCTTAGTTTTCCTCAGTATCTCAGTCAAGTCAGTATTCTTCGAGGGATATAATATCCCAAGAGGGAGATGCTCTATTACCCCCAAGCTATCATGTCCTAAACCCTCCAGTTTATCCTCACGTACCGAAGCTAGTTTCGAGTAGTGGGTACTTATAGGTTGACCCTTTAGCTCCAGTCTCAGTCGTACACTATGAACTCAATATCTCAGTTTAGTTCACGATACTCAACCCATGTCACACATTACAGAGTCAGTCATGTTCTCATGTTACGGTTCATGAGTCAGTTTAGTCATGTATTCACGCATCTGATATGCGTGATCAACTTATCAATACTCCTAGCCATGCATTCATGTGTTAGTTTATCCATGCATTCATGCATCAGATATTCATGTTCAATATACTCAGCTTATCAGTGATCCCAGTCATGCATTCATGAATCAATACTCATGCATCAGATATGCATGCTTAGAATAAATCTCAGTAATTTCAATCATGTAGTCATGTTTCAGTTGTTTATGTTCAATCTGTACTTCATCTTATTGTTTCTCCTATTTCAATCAATACCATTCGAGGATAAATGTCCCCAAAAGGGAGATATTGTAATACCCCATACTTCTACCTAGCTTAAAATTATTCCAAAAATATTAAAGACTTGCTATGAAGATGAATCCACATTTATATATGTGGAATTTTCAAGATTTTAACTTTTGTTGTGTGCAAAATTGAATAAGATTTCCATCGATATCAAATTCTCCCAAATTCGATACCCAGGCAAAGAGTTAGAGCCATTTTAGTAAGAAAGTATGCCACCTAAGCCATCAACGTGTCGCGGAGCATGCCAAAATGGCAATCATCAAAATCCAATGGACCTCCGTGATTATGGCACGTCATGCTAAGGCTCAAATCTATAGTTGTCAATTTCCAGTGTCTCAACGTGATACCATCACGTCGCAGTAAGATTCTAGGTCCCATCCAGTATTGCAATGCGATTTCACTGCATCGCGCTGTCAACCCAGTTCCCAGTTGGCAATTTCTAGGGACACGATACGATAGCACCACGTTGAGCTAGGTGCCTAAATCGAGCTTTTAGTGACGAATAATAAAAACTTTCTAAGGGCAATTGGGTGTTTTCCACGACCTAGATCAACCTTTAACCACAAAATTATGACCTAAAAACCCTATTATATCACTTTTCCTCACTTGCTCTCAAGAACAAAATCATTCTCCCTCAAGAGGCAAAAACCCTAGCTCAAGAAATCAAGGCCAATTCTAAAAAACTTTCCAAGAACCTCAAGAACTTAGATTTTTAGGTATGTCAAGTGTTGATTCATGGGCCCCTTTCACCCATGAAGCTCAAGGATACCTTTTCAATTCAAAGATTGTGTATTTATGAATGTTCATGGTTTATTTGAATTGGATTCATTTTTATGTTGTTGTTTGGTTTTGATCCATGTTATAGACTATTAATTTCAAGAATTGATCTTAGTGTGTGATGATTTACGTGATTTTCTTGAAAACCCCTTCAATTAGCAAGATGAATTATGTAGCCATGATAATTTGATTTATTGATTATTGTATAACCAAAGCATGCTCCCCATGTGTTTGATAAAATGTCTATATGAAGAAAATAGTGCCTTCATAGCATGTTATTATGAATCCCCATTCATGTACAAGTTAGTGCATGTAAAGTGTTTGATGAAATATCTTAGTCAATGAATTATGGATATAAGTAGCCATTGTTGTTCTTTCAAGCTTGTTCCATGATTTACTTTTATGCTATCGAGTCCCGGGGGTATTAAATACCCTATAATTTAGCTGTGTGCCTAGAGCCAGTGTCATGTTTTCATGATACTCTCAGTTAAACCATGATCAGTAGAATTCAGCCAGTTATGTGACTCAGGAAAACTCAGTAAACTCAGTATCAGTCCAGTCCCATTCAGTAATCTTAGTAATCTCAGGAATCTCAGTGATCTCAGTCAGTCATCATGTCTCAGTAATATTCAGTTCAGACCTTAGTAAACTTAGTCAGCTAGTAGAACTCAGTAGCATTCTGTCAATTAACAGAATTCAGTAGTATTCCGTCAGTCAACATAAATCCAGTGAACTCAGTTCAATTTAGTTAATCAGTAACAGATCAGTCCAGCCTAGTATGAACTAGGAAATCGGTTTTGTGTCTATTCAGTTGAGAGTAGAATTCAGCACCGAGTAAACCCAGGGATAAAGAGACACACTGTCAGCCAGTAGAGGGTGTGATCCTTAGAAGAAATCCCTACGTTCCAGAACTACGTAGACAACGTAGGTGGAGATGTACCCCTATGAGTCTAGGGACTATACATCTCATTTGAGTTTTTCTTACAGGAGGGGTTGACGAAAGATCTCCCTATTAGAGAGGGTTTACTCATAGCTTGTCTTTACCCATAGAATGGAACTAACACCCTTCCTGTTAGGGTTACAGGTTGGACCCCACCAGTTCAGATTCGGGGCATGTCAATTAGATGATTACCTCCCATAGTTTCAGTTTCAGATTCAGTCTTTAGAATAGAACTCATTCTAGTTCTATAGAAATCAGGATTGTCAGATACAGTCACTCAGCTCAGTATAGAACTCAACTTGTTCCATCAGATTTCAAGACTGTTAGACACAATCACTTAGCTCAGTATAGAACTCAGCTAGTTGCATCATATTTTAGGACTATCAGATACAGTAATCCAGCTCCGTATAGCACTTAGATTAGTTATTTATAATCAGGACTGTCAGAAATAGTCTTTTAGTTAGCAATTACCACTAAACTCAGATATCAGTAAATCCATGTGGTTAGTAGACTCGATAGTCATAACTCAGTATTCAGTCCTATCATGACCTCAGTTACAGTTACTTATTCATGCATGTATTCTCACATTCATGTATATAGTCGATTATCATTGTTGATGCATATGAACCCTTGTATTCAGCTTACCTCACTTGCATACAAGTACATTCGATCGTACTGATGTATTTGCGCTATGGTGTTTTATGCCATAGATTTAGAAGCATGAGCTCCCGAGAATCCTTAGTAGATCAAATATTCAGTAGCCAAATTAGCAGTGAGTCCTTATCATTTGAGGATAGCACGATTATCTTATTACTTTATTATTTCAGTAATTCAGAGTTAGTTGCAGACATGTCCCATCAACTCCATAAATTTTTGACAGTTTAGAGGCTTTTGAACTACAACATATTTCAGACAGTTTATTTTAGTTTTGGGTATTCTTATACCCCATTACAGACATTGTTTTATATGCAGTATTAGTTCAGTTTTGAACTTTATGGCCTTATAGTTTATATTCCTCTTATTTACAGTATATTATTCAGTGCTCAGTTATAGATATCAGTCATGGGTTAGCTTGTGTTCCTTAGGGGTTATGAGCACCGTATAATATTTCGGGTACCAGATTCGGGGCATTGTAATAAGTTGCTGGGATAAGCCCCCATCTAACTCTAACTGTCTGAAACTAAAATGATAATAATAAAAAAATAAATAAAATATTGATACTAGTTTTCAAATTATGAGGACTCACCAATGTACAACTATTGATATGGTAGTGGGATCGTTCTTTGCTTGTCTTATTGTTGAACGTCTGAACCGATATTATAAAACAATATAGCACAATGAGAAGTATGCAGTTAGTACTTTAAATGTACCAATCACGTGAGATATACATTACACTATGTAAGATAAGAATGTTGAAAATAACATGAGGATCTAAACATGAACTAAAAATTGTAGATTGATACAGTAACCCGATAATAATCATGAAACAATATAATGTACTGAAATAACTAAATATAAGGTCATGAGAGGTATGATACTAAAATGTGGGAGCTAATCTTAATCGACAAACCCCATCTAAGCTAAATAGGGCCTAAATAGTGACCCTAATTGGATGAGCGTTCAGTACCCTGCCAAGGGTACAAATATTGGCTGATGTGGATCCACTAATATAATGTCCAAAGGACTATAAAGTCGATCTACGCTGGTAATGTCATTATGGAACTTGATTTATCTGAACCCATTTTCTCCTTGAGCTAAGTACTACTCTCAACTGAAAGAAACTCATATACTGAAATGCTCAAAAACATTGATATTGTGAAACTAAAAGGCAGATGCTTTATTTGAAAGCATTCTAAATCATGAAGACCCAAAGAATGAGTATTTAACTAACAATGCATGATATCCTAGGTCATCGGGTGTTCATAATCCACCATCTCAAAAGAATGCAACTATTATGACAATATCATAAATTGAGTGAATTTAAAGAATTTAATAACTCAAGACCAAAATCATGAATTTCATAATATAATTAGGATTTATGATCATGAACATGTAATGGTATTGAAATTCATGGTAAAAGCATGAATTATAACTCAATAATACTGATGGAATGAGATATCAAGGAATTTACAATATTCATGAACCCTAAGCTTAATGAACTAAACTGGGAAATTCAGTTAACTTTGGGACTCAATGGGTAAAAGAAAACCCTTTGATGAAATCTCACTTACCTAGAGATGAAAAATCTAAAGATATCTTTGAAATTAAATGTTTGAAGAAGATGAACCCTAGCTCTGTCTTGGGGAAAGTAATCGCCTTTTTTCTCTATGTTAAAACTAAGTGTCAAATATTTTTCTTAGTAATGAGGGCTTAGGGTAACATTAACCTTAATAATCATCCTTCAAATAATTTAAACAACATAGTTTTGATGTTAAAAGAGTTAGAAAATATGGATGTGCCCTTTTAAATTCGTAACTGGAATGTTGCTAGAAGGCACATACGAGACCTTCCCACAATCACAGGCCCACCTATGATCGTGGGTGGTGCTCGTGGTTAGGAGATGAAAGATATATCTCTAAAATCCACTAGATGAGCCTTGATACAATTGTAAGACCTACCTATGATCGTACCCTGGTTCATAGATTGAAGGTTTCAACCGTATCAACCTTAGAAGTCACGATTGTACCTAAGATCATGGTTTTAACAATGGCTCATGGTTTTTTATCATGGTTGGAAGATATAATTGTCAACCTTTAGATGTTTGGGGTTGTTTTGATTAGAGGTTAGCATTGTACGATCATACAATCTCACCAGGATCATACCTACGGTCATATATTCTCTCTACTGGACAATGTTTTACTAAAATAGCTATAAGTTTTTACTCCGATATTGGATTAAGATGAAACTGGATGCTTGGAAATATAATTCAAATATCTATCATTTGATAGGTCTTGATCTTAAAAATAATTTGGAATATTAAATTTATTCTCATTTGAATATGATTGTAGAAAGATGTTTCTCAAGAAATCAATCAGTAAGAAAGGTTTTGACATGGCCAAGAGTTAGGAGTTACTTCTGGACTTAATACATATCTAAATCACTTCCCATAAAATAAAAACATGATATTGGTTTTTACATGTACTTGAATCATAATTCTAATCTTAGTTTAAATTTTTAGAGTGTTACAATATCTCCCTCGTGGGGTCACTCATCCCCGAATGAAAACTTATTAAGCTAAAAAGTTAGGAAAAGAGTTGCAATCCCAACATTGAATCTCTAAGATATGAACATTGGCATGATACAGAGTCTATAACTGAAATATGGGCTAAACCGAACTTATGAATGTATGTTATGACATGTTAGTAGTTGAAGGACATGAAATAGAAAGAATTAATTTATTAAGGGGAAAATATTACCTCAAGCTAGGACTGAGATCGAAGAGAAAAGTGGGGGTACTTGATCATCATATCTACCTATGCTTTCCAAGTAGATCCCTCAACTAAGTGATTTCACTAAAGAACCTTTACCAAAGTGACCTTCTTATTTCTTAACATACGAATCTGACGGTTAGGGATCTCAACTGGGACCCTTTATAACAAAGATTATTTTTCACAGCCACACTCTATAAGGACAAAACTAATACTAGATCACAAATGTATCTTTTTAACAAGGAAAAATAAAAGACTGGATACACTGATGCTATGTCTGTAGGTAAATTTAACTCATAGGCTGCATAGCTAAAACGACCTATAGTCTTATAAGGACTAGCATAGAGGGGATTGATCTTTCCCTTCTTATCAAATCTCTTCACCCCTTTCATGGGTGAACCTTTTAAGTATACAAAATCACCAATAGAAAAATCTTCTGTCATATGCATAGGGCTTCTGACAACTTTGAGTTGTTCTCAGCCTTTCTCTAATCAGATGAACTTTATCCATAGCCACATAAACTGAATTTGGCCTTATCAATGCAGCTTTAAAAACTTTAAATCAACCAATATGAGATCTACACCTTCAACCATAAAGTGATTCAAATAACTCCATCTGAATACTGGAGTGATAGCTGTTATAATAAGCAAGCTCAATCAAAGGAAAATGATCATCCCAACTATCTTTGAAATTGATCATACACGCTCATAACATGTCCTCAAGGTTTGAATGGTCAGACCATCTGTCTGTGGGTGAAAATCTGTACTAAGATTAACTTGAGTACCAAGACCCTTCTAAAATATTTTCTAAGATCAAGAGTTAAATCGAGTACCTCTATCTTAAATGATAGTCAAAGAGACTCTATAAAATTTAGTCAACTTACTAAGGTAGATTCTAGCATAGTCCTCGACTAAATCTGAAGTGTTAACTGGCAAGAATAGGTGGACTTAGTCATTTAGTCTATGATAACCTAAATATAATCATGTTGTTGTGAGTATGAGGCAACCCTATAATGAAGTCTATATTCACCATTTTCCACTTCCAAGTAGGAATACTAATCATACCACTAAGTCTCTGGTGCTTAACCTTAACCTGCTGGCAATTGGGATATTTAACCATAAATTTGAGATAACCTTTTTCTTGTCATTACACCAATAGACTTTTACAAATCATGGTATATCTTAGTGGCCCTGGGGTGTATAGAATATCGAGAACTATGAGCTTCTTCTAAAATCCACTTTACCAAGTTATCAATATCCAAAATAAATAGTCAACCTTGACAACGAAGAACATCATCTCCTCTTGGGAGAAAACATCGACCTTCTGGATCTGGACCGGTTCTTTCAACCTAAGCAAAATTGGATCACATTATTTATTTTTTTCACCTCGGCTATCAAAGAGTATTCTAAACCATTTTGAATCATGATATTAACTTCGGCTAAATTAACCAACCAAACTCCTAATCTATCTAGAATGTGAACCTCGTGAACCAAATCTTTTTATTTTCCACACGAGCAATACTTCTCATAGATAATCTGCTAAGAGCGTCAGCCACCATGTTGTCTTTATCTAAATTATAAAAGACACTTATATCATAATACTTCAAAAACTCTAGCCATCTCCTCTAACAAAGATTTAGATCTTTCTGACTGAACACATACTGAAGGCTCTTGTGATTCGTGAACACATCAACATGAACCCCATAGAGATAATGCCTCCAAATATTTAAGGCAAAAACATCTATTGCCAACTCAAGATCATGAGTCGGGTATTTCTTCTCATGAGGCTTGAGATTTCTAGAGGCATATGCTATAACCTTGCATTGTGGTATCAACACACAACCAAGTATAACTCTGGAAACATCATAATAAAAAACAAAACAATCTAAAACCTATGGAATATTCAAAACTAGAGTGGAGGTAAGTCGAGTTACTCTTGAAAACTATTTTCAGATGATTTAGACCACTGAAATTTTACTTTCTTCCAAGTTAGTCTGTGCATGGAATAAATAATAGATGAAAATTCTTTGACAAACCATTAGTAGTAACTGGCTAGACCTAAGAAACTCATAAATCTGATAGAGATATAGGTCTAAGCCAGTTCCTTACTGCTTTGGTCATTTAAGGATCAACCACATGCCATCATTAAAAATAATAACCAAAAAATGCTACTGATTTGAACTACAATATACACTTATTGAACTTAGCAAAAAATTGGTGATTTGTAAGAGTCTGCAAGACAATCCTCAAATTGTCAACATGTTCATTAATACTTCAAAATAAATGACAATGTTATCTATAAAGACAGTGATGAATATGTCCAAGCTACTTCAACAACCTATTCATCAAGTCCTTAAAAGCTGCTGTCTTGACCTGAGGCTAGCCCCTAGTCGTAACACGGTACTTAGAACTACAAGTGATCCCATGCTAACCCATGTACTGGCATGATACTTAAGAAACTAATTTAAATTATACTAAAACTAAATTTACTAAGCGGAAACATAATCATGAGAAAATCAAAATTAATGTAATATTGGTAAAGTTTACAACATGATAAAATTTAAGAAAGAACTTGAATTACTTGAATGACTATGACTGACCATCTATGAAGCCTCTACTATACTGACTATAGATAGCTAGGATATGTATCCAACTACCACTAATCAATACATAAGGATAATTAAAATAAACACATAAATTGCAATGGACTGGAGTTCCCAAAATAGGAGAACTTATCACCTGCTGGTTAAAAGTTGAGAACTATCAGACCCTGGTGTGTGGACTACTTCTGGTACCTACATTATGAAACAATGTAGCCATGCAGACATATATGTGGTCAGTACTTCTAGAATGTACTGAGTAAGTGGGGGTGAAATACAAACTAAATAGATACATAATCTTAAAACATTCATACTAAGTGCAAGTAGACTCACCAAGAGACTGAAATCAACTGAAAGCTGAAGTATCTTAAAATATGAGTAACAAACATAATATGATAAGCCGGTGAATCACTACACTTAGTTTTCTTAAATCTTTACTTTTGTAGAATAAGTAGAATTAAAGTTGGGAAGTGGTAAAACATGAATACTATATATATATCTTATGTAAAGCTGAACATGCTGTAAAACTGAATTAAGGGTCACGTATGGATACTGATAATGAAATATGAACATGTAAAACTAAGAATGCATGACCAAGCATGAACATGTACTAAAGTAATTTATAATCTGAATAACTGAAATCTGAAATCTGTATAACTGAATAAGTGATATCTATACACTTGGTCATGCAAACCTAAACTGAACTACTATGAATACTGTACTGAGATTATGGGAGCTAAGTAAAACTGACATGCCCCAATCTGAGATATCAGGATCCAACCTATAACCTAGTTGAAAAGGTGATGATAACTTGCAAAGGGTACCAATATATGACTGATGATGTGGATCCATAAGGTTGATGTCCCAAAGAACGAGGGTGTTATGCCTAATTGATGAGGGATCCCTCATAATCTATGGTGGTGTCATAGGTTTGAAACTTAGGAACTGCAACTAACAACTTAAGCCTAACTGACAGGGGGGACGCTATCCCTGTGCTCACTTGGTGCTATGTGTTATTCCCAACTGAATGACACTGGTATTATTATTTGTTTAACATGACATGGTACTGCACTGATAAGTGCTCAACATCAACATAATAATATAAATGTGATAATAAAATCATAGCCCGACTGACTCATTACTTGAAAAGTCTGAAACGTAACTAAATATATAGGTACGGGTGTTCATAATCCTCTAGCACTGAATGATACTTTGAATATGATGACAACGCTTAAAATAGTGGTATAAAGTCATAGTTAATAGATCCAAAACATAAGACATTTCAGTTGAATGATAAAATACATAAATTTAAACACGGGGATGAGGTAAACTTGGGAGGATAACAACTTCACATGGTTTAGTTAATAATCTGATGGTTTAACATGAAATCAATCGAACATGACATGGAAAATTAAAATTTAAAATATGAAGTAACTTAATTCACATAGGAACACTTCTTGGGATGGCTTGAATTCGCATTACTAAGAGATACGTGGATTAAAATCATAGTTTGCATGGATAATTTCACAAAATAGGAAAAAATTCATACTTATACCAAAAGGAGAAATTTTGGGCTCAATCGGTGGAAGGAACCCAATGATGAATGTACCATATACCTGAATTTCTTTATTTCTTAATGAAAGCTTGAAATTGGAACTTGAATTCTTGAGTTCTTGAGGAAAAAAGCTTGAATTTCTTGTTCTTGGGAAGAAACCCTAATTCCTTTTCTCTTAAGAGTGGAGAGGAGAGTAAACATTGAAAACTGACTAATGATGTGAAACTATCGTGTATAGGGTAATTTAAGTCATGGGGGTAGGGTTTCAGGAGAGGAAAAGACCAAAATACCCCTAGGGAAACTAAATGAAAATTGTAGAATTTTACAGTTGATGACTTAGTTGATAGCCTGTCAACTAGTTAACAGCTTATCAACCTAGTCTTCACCTTTCCTAAGTGATGTAGGATATTTTCCAATTAAGGATGACGATGAGGTTGATAGCTCGTCCCTTAGTTGATGAATTATAACCTCAAGTAGTCACCTTATAGATGGATTTGATAACATTCTGGTTAAGGATGATGACAAGGTTTATAGCTCGTCACTTAGTTGACTGCTTATCACCTCAAGTCATCACCTTATTAACAGATGGACACTCTGAATTAAAATGAGCATAGCTTTCTACTCTGATATCGAATTAAGGTGAAATCAGATACGTTGGAAAGAAGACTCTAAGATATTTCATTTGATATATAGTAGGACATCTGAGTCATTTTGTTCTAGGATAACACTCATTTAATGTTGACCTTTGTAAGAACCAATACAAAAACTCAATCGATACAAGTGTTCTCAACTCAACCTTCCTTTAAGTGCTTCCTATGAACATTTTCACCTCGATAGAACTTAACACACTGGATAAATGATCATGATACATATATTCATATCTAAATCCTTTGATGAGTGTTTACATACATAGGAATGACGGTTCAAACATTATCTCTCCCTTAGAATCATTTGTCCACGAATGATAGATAGGAACTTGTTGAATTCTTAAGAGTATGAATAATGTACACGTGACATACCTGGAAATGAAGGATATAGATGAGCTGAAACATTAGAACTTTTATCATGAAGCTGATTTCTGAGCCGACTTGACTTTATTTACTTTAAGGAGATGACTCATGCTGGGAGTTTAAAAATCATTTTAAATGTTCATAATACAATTATACATATAGAACTATGAAGTGATAACTGATGCAATAAAATTACAAGAGTTACCAAGGATGGAATAAAGTATGCACTTTTTCATTTTGGAATTATCCCTCAACAAGTGTAGGAATCAAAAGAAAAAGGGCTTCATGGCATCCCAAGTACATTATGTAAGCACGAATCATGAGGTAACGAGACTAAAGTCGTACAAGGAGTATCACAATGTCTAAGCTAGAATATTTAGAAAACTAAGATCATGCACTGAACACTTATGAATTGAGTCATGACTAAATAGCTGAATCCAAAACATGATGCATGGACTGAACTAAATTTGCAACTTACATATATGCGAACAAATTTCCTTATGGAATAGTCGTATTCATGAATCTTCGGATAGTAAGACTAGATGGAAAGATAGAAAATCATAGGAACTTGTCTGTCTGACTGCTAAACTTAATTACTAGATATGCAGACTGAATTATAGTGAAAGATTATACTCAACTAGAGTATTTCTCCAACACTCTTTCTAAGAAGTTCTAATAACATTAGGGAGAAAAGAGTTTTGGGCATAATTTGAATAAGATATATGCATAAGGAATTGCAACATGGCTACAACTCTATAATTATGGACTATAGGACCATAAAACATAAGCTAGGATAGAATCACCTTTCCTTAGGCAATAAAACTGCTAACTTTCAAGCTTAGACACACTTCTCAAGCACTCCCTCAACGATGCTCTTCCTCTCAAATACTAGTCTCATTTGATTCAACTTATAATTCTTATATGGGCATAGATAACTCCATTACTTAAGTCTAAATTGAACTAAATTCTCTCACTATGTTTAAGCCTACTTAAAATCACAAGCTATAACATATGACACCATAGTACTAGTGTAAACCACAGATTTAATATCCTATGTGCTATCAAAGCTCTTATCTTAAGAATATTACTCCTTACCACTTCAACGACTAACTTTAACCTCTTACTAGGAATTCATTAACTGACAATGCGTCCATCCACTTCTATACCAACATCAAATTCAAGCCTATCATTATAACCACATGTAAACCTTTGGTCAATTAACCCACTTTGGAACTTTACCACATTCCCTAACACTTCTTGTCAATAACAATTTCCATACACTATCCCCAAGAAGACATACATAGAATTCTTAATTAACCATGATATATACTAAAAGCTTTGCCTAAATATTCCTTTAAACTTATAGCCTTATATAACAAGCATACAATAATCTTTCATCAATAAGGAACATTTACTTTCTTCCATCTAAACCATTGATCATCAATTTTTCATTGCCACTACCTTAGCATAGAGAGAGGTCACTGAAAGGTTAGAACATAAGGACTTGAAGCATGAAAGAATAACCTTGACACTTAATTGAGGCCTAAAACTAGAGTATCAAAGGCATGAATTCATTATTGAGATCTAAACTAAGGACATACTTGACATAATCTAAATTTTACTGGTCATTTAGGAGTGTTGCATGAGTACCTGGAACTGAACATACTGTAAAGTATGAGTACGTGATTCATGAGCTGTATGGCCTTAGTATGGAGTTCATTATTTCATGGAATATGATTCGTACTGCTGAGCAAACTGGAACTCCTTATACTAGGGACTAGGAGCGAACATGATTTTCTATAAAGTGCATGAATATGAGCTATGATCTTAGAGCTGACTTGTAAGGCTTGCGTAGGTTTATAATGTGTGAAGTGCAAAAAATAATACCTATAAAATAAAGGGATTGGGCATCTTCCTCCTTTACTTTTGCTCTAAAACTCATTTGTATCACTATTATAATCTGAGACCCTTACTTGGTTTGTTGTTCTATCATCTGTCCGTAAGCTTTAAGCCATCATTCTATGTCTGTGAAACCCTTTAATAAATTCTAAACTGAACTACAACCACTATAATCTAGAGTCTGAGATATAACAATGCACATAAATAATAAACATACCCTGGAAAACTACATCTGAAAGTGTAAAACCCATTGCTAATACTTCCTTTTGAAATAGAACTCTCAACTTTCTATTGTCCTAATAGTCATCATATAATAACATAAATACTTATTAACTTAGAATTTTTTAAAGTATCACCATACACTGAGTTCACACCATCTATAATTTCAAACTTTTCTTTCTATTTACTCAATTATCTAAGATTCAAACTTAGATTCTAACACTTGATATAGTTATTCCCAAACTTTTAACGAACTATGCTAACTTCATTCTTGAACACCCCGTTAATATATACTACCCTATATCACCTTAGGTACACCTCTAGATCTTACCCACATCATCATACTCAATTTCAAATCAATAAACTTAAATTCTTGCAAACATTATTTCAAGCCTACTCGTTCACCTTTCATACTTCTAGTCCCATGGATACATAACCTACTAGAATTAAATAAAATCTATCCTCACTATATTGATGTTAAGCTTCTAACTCTATATCACATGCTTTCATAGGATTCTGAGAAGGGATCTGAAAGCAAATCTGACTTTGGCTTAGTGCATTATTTTCATGTACATCAATGAAATCCTTCAAACTCTGGAAATTAAAGGCACCGATGGGAAACTTTTTGAGCAAACATGCAATTCCATAACTGTTTGTGTGTACTGTCTGAGAAAATTATATCTGTAAGGATTTAAGCTTGGCTATTTTTGTTACCCCAAGAATAAAGCAGAGTTGACACAAATAGATTAATGTAAGAATCTGCATAAGTTTCTTAGAGAACACTTCTACTATATGATCTGAGACATGAAAGAAGGGAAAAATTTCTTAAATGCCCTATAGCCTCTTGAAGAAAAGTACAAATATCTCTGTACCATTATGCAAGGCTCTACTAGACATGACTTTATAGACACCTTAGGACACTTAAACCTTGTGCTCTGATACCAAGTTTGTTATGACCCGAGGCTGCCCCCTAGTCATAACACGGTGCTTAAAACCACAAGTGATCCCAAGCTAACCCATGTACTGGCATGATACTTGAGAAAATAATTTAAATTATATAAAAACTAAATTTACTGAGTGGAAACATAATCATGAGAAATAAAAAATAATGTAATACTGATAAAGTTTACAACACTATAAAACTAATGAAAGAACTTGAATTACATGAATAACTCTAACTGACCATCTATAAATCCTCTACTATACTGATTATAGATAGCTGGGACATGCCTCCAACTACCACTAATCAATACGTATGGATAATCAAAATACAACACATGAACTACAATGGACTAGAGTTCCCAAAATAGGAGAACTCATCACCTGCTGGCTGAAAGTTGAGAACTGTTTGATCCTGTTGTGTGAACTACTTCTGGAACCTACATTATGAAACAATGTAGCCATACAGACGTATATGTGGTCAATACTTCTGCAATGTACTGAGTAAGTGGGGGTGAAATGCAATAAGTAAAACTAAATAGATACATAATCTTAAAACATTCATGCTAAGTGCAAGTAAAATCACCAAGAGACTAAAATCAACTGAAAGTTGAAGTATCTTAAAACATGAGTAACAAACATAATATGATAAGCTGGTGAATCACTACACTTAGTTTTCTTAAATCTTTACTTTTGTAGAATAAGTAGAATTGAAGCTGGGAAGCGGTAAAACATGAATACTGTAAATAAATCTTATGTAAAGCTGAACATGCTATAAAACTGAACTAAGGGTCATGTATGGATACTGAGCATGAATGCATGAACATGTAAAACTAAGAATGCATGACCAAGAATAAATATGTACTAAAATATTTTATAATCTAAATAACTGAAATCTGAAATTTGTATAACTGAATAAGTGATATCTATACACTTGGTCATGCAAACCTAAACCGACCTACTCTGAATACTGCACTGAGATTGTGGGAGCTAACTAAAACTGATATGCCCCAATCTAACCTATCAGGATCCAGCCTATAACCCTATTTGAAAGGGTAATGATAATTTACCAGAGGTACCAACACATGTCTGATGATGTGGATCCACAAGGATGAGATCCTAAAGAATAAGGGTGTCATCCCTAACTGAAAGGGGACCTGTCATAATCTATGGCCGTGCCTTAGGTCTAGAACTTAGGGACTACTGCTAGCGACTCATGCCTAATTAACGGGGGAGCCGCCATCCCTGCATTCACTCGGTGCTAAGTGTTACTCCTAACTGAATGACACTGGTATTAATATTTTTTTAACATAACATGGTATTGTACTGATAAGTGCTCAACATAAACATGATAATCTGGATGTGATAGTAAAATCATGGCCTGACTGACTCATTACTTGAAAAGTCTAAAACGTAAGTAAATATGTAGGTATCGGGTGCTCATAACCCTCCAGCACTGAATAATACTTTAAATATGACAACAACCCTTAAAATAGTGGGATAAAGTCATATTTTAGAGACCTAAAACATAAGACAATTTAGCTGACTGATAAAATACATGAATTTGAATATGGGGATGAGGTAAACTTGAGAGTATAACAACTTCACATGGCTGTTCATAATCTGATGGTTTAACATGAAATCAATGGAACATGATATGGAAAATTAAAATTTAAAATATGAAGTAACTTAATTCACATGGGAACACTTGTTGACATGGCTTGAATTTGCATTACTAACAGATACATCAATTAAAATCATAGTTTGCATGTATTATTTCACAAAATTGGATAAAATTCATACTTATACCAAAATGAGAAATTTTGGGATCAATGGGTGGAAGGAACCCAATGATGAATATCCCATATACCTAAATTTCTTGATTTCTTATTGAATGCTAGAAATTAGAACTTGAATTGTTGAGTTCTTGGGGAAGAAAGCTTAAATTTCTTGTTCTAGGGAAGAAACCTTAATTCTTTTTCTCTTAAGAGTGGAGAGGAGAGTAAACATTGAAAACTGACTAATGATGTGAAACTATCATGTATATGATGATTTAAGTCATGGGTGTAGGGTTTTGAGGTGAGGAAAAGACCAAAATACCCCTAGGGAAACTAAATAAAAATTGTAAAATTTTTTAGTCGATGACTTAGTTGATAGCCCGTCAACTAATTGATGGCTTATCAACCTAGTCATCACCCTTCCTAAGTGATGTTGGGTATTTTGTTGTTAAGGCTGACAACGAGGTTGATAGCTTGTCCCTTAGTTGACGACTTATCACCTCAAGTTGTTACTTTATAGCTTGATTTGGTAACATTTTGATTAAGGCTAATGACAAGGTTGATAGCTCGTCACTTAGTTCATGGTTTATCACCTTAAGTGATCACCTTATTGATAGATGAACACTCTAAATTAAAATGAGCACACCTTTTACTCCGATATCAGATTAAGGTGAAATCAGATGCTTTAGAAAGAACACTAAAAGATCTTTCATTTGATATATAGTAGGACACCTGAATCATTATATTCTAGGAGATACACTCATTTAAATTTGACCCTTGTAGGATAAAATACATAAACTCAATCGATACAAATATTCTCAACCCGACCTTGCTCTAAGTGATTTCTTTGAACATTTTTCACCTCGATAGCACTTAACACACTAGGTAAATGATCATGACACATATATTCATATTAAAATCTTTTAATGAGAGTTTACACAAATAGGAACGATGATTCAAAGTCTAGCCCAAAAATGCGATGTGTTACAGCTGTACAGGTATTTGTTAGTCCAATAGACATAAGAAAAATTATAAGTAACCATATCGGTTAGATGAATACTTCCCACAATTTCAATTACAGATTTTAGGACTGTTAGCTACAGTCACCCAGTCTCAGTAAAGAACTCAGATAGTTTTTTAGATTTTAGTATATTAGGATTGTTAGATACAGTCAACTTAGATACGGTATGGGACTCAGATAGTTCCATTAGATTTAAGATTTTCAGGTACAGTCACTCATGTTGTCATTATTACCAGTTCTCAGAAAATATACAATCAGTACTCAGTTTTAGGATTGTTAGACACAGTCAATCAGACCAGTTCTTCATAATTCGAACTGTTAAAAATAGTCGTTCATCTATTCAGTATCTTTGTATCAGTACACTTATGTTGTTAGTACTCAAACTTAGTAGTCAGTATCTCCACGAGTTCAGTTACAGTTATGTATGCATGTATGTATTCTCACATTCATATTAGTCAGCATTGTTCATTCATATAACCCTTTGCATTTAGCCTACCTCACTAGTATATTCAGTACATTCAGATGTATTTACGCATTTGTGCTATGGTACTTTCTCTTATGTTACACCATAGGTTCAGAGGCACGAGCTCCAGATCAGCAGTAGTATTCCAGTGTTCAGAGTTTGCAGTGAGTCCTTCTCATTCGAGGAAGTTATGCTTATTGCTACATTTACTATTCAGTTGCTAGATAGAGTTAGTTGGAGACATGTTCCTTCAAATCCTTATTTAGTTCAGTTAGAGGCTTTCAGACTTAATGTCAGATTAGATATTCAGATCTCATTATTTTCAGTATTTATGACTTGTTTTGGTATTGTTATACCTTTTTCAGATATTTTATTATCAGATGTTTATTCAGTTCGAACCTTATGGCCTTTTATGTTCATGTTTCCGTATTTTATAATATATTATGCAGTATATAGGTACTAATATCAGTCATGGGTTAGCTTGTGGTCCTTTGGGGTCATGAGCACCATGTAGCATTCTGATTCAGTTAATTGAGGTGTTACAAATACTTATTATTTTTGTGACCTTGTTCAATTGATGATAGTTGATGCACATTCTAAGAGAATCATCTTTCCTTCACGCGAAAAGAGTTGAATCACCTCATGGAGAGATATTGGGATTGATTAAACCCTTCTAGGAGATTTTTCAACTTTTCTTTCATCTTCTTAAGCTCGGCTAGAGCCATTCTTTAGGGTGGAATTGAAATAGGTTGGGTATTGGGAAAAAAAATTTATTTTAAGGGAAATTTACCTCTTGGGAGAAACTTTGGGCAAATCTTCAGGAAATATTTTTGGAAATTCATTTACCACCGAACTGACTCAAGAGTTGGAGTTTCAGACCTTTGTATCCTTAAATTGAACAAGATGATAGATGCACTTTTTGGAAATTGTTTTTATTACCTTAAGGTAAGGGACAAGTCAATCTATAGGCACCAAGGTACTACCCTTCCACTTTATTAATTGCTTATTTGGAAACTGAAATTGGACTACTTTGTTTCTACAATCAACTAAGGCATAGAAAGAGTGGAGGCTATCTATGCCAAGAATAACATTTAAATTTGCCATGTGTAACTCTACAAGATCAATTGAGGTGACTCTGTAAAACTGTAACTAGGAAATATCACCCGTCTAGCTATGACTGAATTGCCGACTAGAGTAGAGATTGAGAAGGATTTTGAAATGATTTTCTCTGACACTAAAGTCTAATGATATATAGGGAGTCACTAAGGAAAGTATGGCTTTATTAGACCCCATAAAATTTCAATTATTTTATTTTTGACCCTCCTATATGCGTAAAGTCAATTTTTGTCTTGAATTATGTTTAGGGTATTAAAAGGATGTTTGGGGAATGTTTTTGATTTTTAAAAAAGAGTTCAGGGTCAATTCGGAACCCTAATATAGTAAGGGCCTACAATAAGGCTCTGTTATGGAGGTTAACTTCTGTGATATCAGTGTGGTATAAAGGATAATCTCGGCAATAACATCGTGCTATGCCAGTGTCTTAATTTCATCTAGTTTTGTTTTTTTCACTTGAGGTGAGGGGCTTTTAGTATTTTTATCCCTTGTACGACCTTTGAGCATAAAATAAGATTCTTTTATTTAGTTTTCAAAGATAAAAATTGTCCATTCTCTCTTGAAACTCAAAACCCAAGAACATTCAAGGGTTTCACAGTGTATTCTTCATCCGGACTCCAAACTTTAAATTGACTTCAATTTCTTATGTATTTCAAGAATGTTTCTCTTCCCTAAACTTAAATTTTACATTGTAGAATTAATTGAATAAATTTTTATGTGATTTCATTATGGCTTAAGAAGAAAGTAGAGGTGAAGAAGGGGGCGTATGCTAAGTTGGTTGAGAGTAAGGATGAAGAAGAGAAGTGGGCCAATAGGGATGAGTACAAGATAGAAAGGAAGAAGTCTAAGGTAGAAGTTACGGCGGCTAAGACGATAGCTTTTGAGAGCTTGTATGCGGGGTTAGAGGCGAAAGAAGAGGAAAAAAAGGTTGTTTAGGCTTGCTAAGGCTAGGGAGAGGAAGGGTCGTGAACTCGACCAGGTGAAGTGCATTAAGGGGGAGGATAGTGGAGTGTTGGTAGAGGACAGTCTCATTAAGATGAGATGGTAGTCGTACTTTGATAGGTTATTGAATGACGAAGGGGATAGAGCTATTATGTTAGAGGATCTGGAGCACTCTGAGGAGTGTTGTAATTTTAGGTATTGTAGATGCTTTAAGGTAGAGGAGGTCAAAGAGGCAGTTCGCAGGATGCGTAGGGGTAGGGCGACAGGGCCTGATGAGATTCCAGTGGATTTTTGGAAGTTTTCTAGTGAGACTGGCTTGCAATGGTTGACTATTTTGTTTAAAGGCATTTTCAAGTCAGCAAAAATGCTCGAGGCTTAGAGATGGAGTACTATGATCCCATTATATAAGAACAAGGGCGACATTTAGAGTTCCAACAACTATAGGGGGATAAAGTTATTGAGCCATACTATGAAGATTTAGGAGAGAGTGGTTGAGTTGACGTTAAGGAGATTAGTGACTATCTTAGAGAATCATTTTGGATTTATGCCCGGACGCTCGACGATGGAGGCAATTTATCTGGTGCAGAGACTAGTAGAATAGTATAGGGAAAGGAAGAAGGACCCGCACATGGTGTTTGTCAACTTGGAGAAGGCGTACGACAAAGTCCCTAGGGAGGTTCTTTGGAGATGCTTGGAGGTGAGTGGGGTCCCGGTGGCGTATATCAGAGCAATCAAGGACATGTATGATGGAGCTAATACACAGGTTAGGACGGCGGGAAGAGATTTTGAGCATTTCCCTATCTTGACAGAGCTGCATCAGGGATCTACTCTTAGCCCGTTTTTGTTTGCTTTGGTGTTGGATGTGTTTATGCGGCATATTCAAGGAGAGGTGCCTTAGTGTATGATTTTTGCAGACGATGTAGTTTTGATTGATGAGATGCGGGGTTTGTGAATGATAAACTAGAGGTATAGCGATAGACCCTTGAGTCTAAAGGGTTCAGGTTGAGTAGGACCAAGACAGAGTATTTGGAGTGAAAGTTTAATGACTTGCGGTAGGAGGACGACGTGGTAGTAAGGTTGGATTCCCAGGCGATGTGCAAGAGGGGTAGTTTTAAGTAACTCGAGTCCATAATTCAGGGAAATAGTGATATTGATGAGGATGTATCCCACCGTATTAGGGCAGGATGGATGAAGTGGAAGTTCTCCTAAGGGGTGTTGTGTGATAGAAAGGTGCCGCCTAAGCTTAAAGGCAAATTCTATAGGGTGGCAGTTCGTTCGGCCATGTTGTATGGAGCGGAGTGTTAGCCAGTCAAAAACTCTCACATCCAAAAATTGAAAGCGGCAGAAATATAGATATTGCTTGGATGTGTGGGCTTACTAGGGGTAATAGAGTTTAGAATGAGACCATTAGGGAAAAATTTGGAGTGGGTTCGGTGGAGGATAAGATTTGGGAAGTTCGATTGAGATAGTTTGGGCACGTGATGAGGAGTGGCACGGATGTCCCGATTCGTAGGTGTGAGTGGCTAGCATTGGATGGATTCAAGTAGGTAGGTGTAGGCCGAAGAAATACTAGAAAAAGTTGATTAGGCAGGACATGGAGCAGTTGCAGCTCACTGAGGACATAACCCTAGATAGGAAGATCTGTAGGATGCAAATTAAGATAGAAGGTTAGTGATAGTTTGGGTCATTGGAGTAGGGAAATATTGGATGGGTGTACTTTTCTTGTTATGTCACACTATTGCATGCCTTATTACGTATTTGTTTACTATTCTTTGTTTATTATCCTTTTATGGGTGGATTAGTTATGTCTTTTCATCTTTTCCCATGCTTTATTTTGGATTTAATTAGTATCTCGTGTAGTGAGATGGGGGCCTATCGAAAACAACCTTTCTACCTCATCGGAGGTAGTGATATGGACTGCATATATCTTACCCTTCCCAGACCCCACTATGCGGGAATATACTGGGTTTATTGTTGTTGTTGTTATAAAATTGGGTTGAGGGGTTTTGGTTGTTACTGATTGAATTAATTGTCCCATGTTTTGATTTAATTATTTATCCTTTAAATTATTATTTTTGGTACTAGATTGGTACATTATTTAAATGGTTGAAATGGGGGACATCGGTTTCCCCAAATTGGATAAATTTTTGGATTAGAACCGCATTAACCTCAACCCATTTTGTGAATTTGATTTTAATTATAGAAAATTTTTCATTAACTTGATTTTGAACTCAATGCAATGAATTAATGGATAAATAGATATAAAAATAGATTTGGATGGCCTTGGTGTCCGTTATTTGGATTTTAAATGGAACTTGGGAGTCAATGTGGTTATGTAGATTAGTTTGGCATCTTTAATTTAGCTTGCAAGCATATTGTTATGACTATACCAAGTTGTAAATTCCTTAATGAATGACTCATGGGTTGCTGATTCATTTTTTGAGCAAATAGTTTTAATTTGGGCTTAAAGGGGGTTGTGTATCTCATCGTAAAGGTGTAAGTCCCGGGAAGATGAACACTAGAAACCATTTTTGCTGGCATTAGGGGTCTATATGACCGTGTGCTTGAAACAAACTTGATATATATATGTATATATATATATACATACATACATATATATATATATATATATATATATATATATATATATATATATATATATATATTTGGGACAACTATTGCCCATGATGGCTTTAGTTTTCCTTCAGATTTTCCTTAGTTCATGCAGCTAACACACACTGAGCCCTTTCAGTAGGAGGAGATGAACCCATATATCCCATGGGTGCCTTTAGGATGGATCAAGCTACATATTCCAGGTTAATGGTTTTAAAACTGTTAGGTTCATGACCCTTACCCTATCTCAACATCTTTATATGTATATATATATGTGGTTTTGACTATTCTTGGACATGACATCATTTTATCACTTTCCTTGAGTTATATGACAATGCTTATCATACTGACTGTCCTAGGATGCTACATTGTTTCATGATGTAGGGTACAAAGACTTTTATTTTTCATGTGCAATGTTAGGTGGATTAGCATGTTTGTTGAGTTATTGTGAAGTGGTGATCCTCCATCCTTTGGAAAGCCTTATCATTTCATTATTATTTCTGTATTGAATCAGTATTTTTAGATTCTCTTTGGTCATAGTCAGGGGAATATCCTGACTTAGATATTATTTTGGTTTAGAGGCTTACGTGGATAGACATGGGTTGGTTATTAATTAACTTTTAGTTTTCATTTGAAATATTTATTCATCTTTTTATTACTACCTTGATTTAGCTTCTGTTTTATTAATATTATTTTGCTCTTGAGGTTAGGCTAAGGGGGTGGTCTCGGGTCCATGGAGGACTTGAGATACCTATCACTTCTAAGCCCTAGTTTGGGTTATGACAAGCTTGGTATCAGAGCACAGTTTATAGTCATTGGGTATCGACAAAACCATGGGTGTGTAGCATACCACACTTATAAGGAGGAGGCTATAAGACATTTAGGAATGTTTCCCTTTCTAGTGTAATTAAACTTCTCTAACTCCTAGCTTCCCTACATTTTAGATCATGCCTCCCCAAAGATCTAATGTTTATAGAAATTTTTGTAGGAACTCCGTCCTACTTGAGGACAATATGGAGGGGACTCTCCCTGTGTATGTAGTATAGATCTAGTCTAGGCTCCCAGCTCTAGATTGAACTGCTCTAAATGTAGTTCCACCTATCCCTATTAGTCCTCTTTGGGCTTCTCGAGGTGGTGATACTTATAATAAACTACCTTAGAGAGGACATCTCTTATGTGGAGTTTCGATGGTCTATTCATTTTCTTACCCTGTTGGTGACATCTCAATCTCATTAGTTGGATCATGTTGGTTCTGTTTCCCCTTCATTTGAGGTCACTTGAGTTGGACAGTTCATGAGGTTGAATCCCCCAACCTTTATAGGCCCTAAGGTTGAGGAGGATGCTCAGGTGTTTATGGATTAGATGGAGAAGATATTTAGAGTGATGCATGCTACTGATTTTGAAGGTGTAGAGTTTGCTGCATATCAGCTGAAAGATGCAGCTTATTAGTGGTATGAGGAGTGGGAGCAATAGAGGGGCGTTGATGCAGAGCAAATATTAAGGAATAAGTTTTTGAGTTTCTTTATTGATCACTTCTTTCCTCAGGAGTTTAGTCAAAATAAGGCTGAAGGGTTTTTGAAATTGAAACAAGGAAAGATGAGTGTGAAGAAGTATGTCTTGAAATTTCAGCAACTATCTCATCATGCTCCTGAGTTGGTGTCTAGCCAGAGATCTAAAATAAGGAAGTTTTATTTTGGATTATCCCACGACTTGGTATTGGAATGTAAAGCTGCATTATTAAACAATGACATGGACATCTCTAGACTTGTGGTTTACATGAAATAGATACAGGATGAGAGGAAGAAATAGGCAAAGATGGGAAAGAAATAGAATAAGAAGTTTAGGTATTCAGAGTAGGGTGGGAGTCAACAAAACAGTAGTAGAGATAGTAGGCAGTGGACGAACAATATGAATTAGGGAAATTCTTATTCGACAGCTAGTATTCCTTATCCTAAGCCTTTGGGTGATATTAGTTTTCAGGCTAATAGTGGTCCTAAAGCATAGGGTACCTAGTGTCAGGCTAGTGGAGATCAATCAACCCTACCTTATCCTCCTTGTCATTTTTATGGGCAGCTTTACCTTGGATATTATGAGGAGGGGAGAAATTGATGCAATAATTATGGTCAACTTGTTCACATGCAGCGAGATTGTCTTTCAGCCAAGGTTGCCACTAGGGATAATAAAGTTCTGATATCCACATCTTTATCTCCTATGCCTAACGGTTCTATTTTTTGTACCTACACTAGCTAGAATCATCTCTATACACTTGCTACTCACCAAGAATCCGTGGCATCCCCAGATGTTATTACTAGTATTTTACAACTCTTTTCCCATGATGTTTATTATTTGCTTGATTTGGATTCTACCCTTTATTACGTGACCCCTTATGTGGTTGTGCATTTTGGTTTTGGTCTCAAAAGTATTTTCAACCCATTTTTTGTGTCTACTCCATTGGGTGATTCCGTAGTTTCTAGGGAAATCTATAGGGGTTATGTGGTGTCCATATTTCATAGAGAGACATTGGTAAATTTTATAGAGTTGGATATGGTGGATTTTGATGTAATCTCGGGGATGGATTTGATCTATTTGTGCTATGCTTCTCTAGATTATAGGACCCAAAAGGTTAGTTTCCATTTTCTTAATGAACTGATATTAGAATGGGAAGGGAGTTCCTTAGTGTCTAAAAAGAGGTTTATTTCCTATCTTAGAGCTTAGAAGTTGATTTTAAAAGGTTACCTATATCATCTAGTTCAGGTTAAGGATTTTGACTCTGAAAGTACTTCTTTGTAATCTGTCCCTGTGCTTTGTGAGTTTCCTGAAGTTTTTTTCGATGATCTTTTCAACTAGATTTAGGGTGCTAGATGTTTCTCTAAGATTGATTTTTGTTTAGGGTATCATTAGTTGAAAATTATGGAGGTTGATATTCCCAAGACCGCTTTCCAATCCCAGTATGCTCACTATGAGTTTTTAGTGATGTCATTTGGGATGACTAATGCTCCGACTGCTTTCATGGATCTTATAAATTAGGTTTTTAGGTAGTTCCTAGATTTGATTGCTATAGACTTCATTGATGACATATTGGTGTACTCTAAGAGTGAGGAGAATCATACCAATCATCTCTGAATTATGTTGCAAACCCTTAAGGAGCAGAAGCTGTATGCAAAATTTTCTAAGTGTGAGTTTTGGCTGAATGCTGTGACTTTTGTTGGGTATATGGTGTTTAGTGAGGAATCAAGGTGGATCCCCAAAAATTTGAAGTGGTTTAGAGGTGGCCTAAACTCAGGACTCTAACTGATATTAGGAACTTCTTGGGTTGGCTGGGTAATATTAAAGATTTGTGGAGAGTTTCTCTTCTATTGCTGCTCCTTGACAAGGTTAACATAGAAAAAGGTTAAGTTTTTGTGATTTGATTCTTGTGAGGGCAGCTTTGAGAAGTTGAAGGAAAAGCTGACTTCTGCGCTAATTTTGACCCTGCCAGAGGGTACTGATGGTTTTATTGTGTTTTGTGATGTGTCCTATGTGGGAATAGGTTGTGTTTTGATGCAGCATGGTAAGGTTGTGACCTATGCTTCTAGGCAGCTTAAGGTACATGAGAAGAATTATCTGACTCATGATCTAGAGTTGGCGACTGTGTTTTTTGCTTTGAAAATTTGGCACCATTATCTATATGGGGTGCATATGGATCTATTCAGACCATAAGAGCTTATAGTACATGTTTACTCAGAAGGAGTTGAATCTCAGGCAGAGGCGGTGGCTCAAATTACTTAAAGATTATGACATGAGTCTTCACTACCATTCAAGTAAAGCATATGTTGTTGCTGATTCTCTTAGAAAATTTTCTATGGGAATCTTATCTCATGTTAATAAGGAGAAAAAAGGATTGGTGAATGACATCACAGGTTGGGTAACTAAGGAGTTCATCTTTTGGACTCTGAGAATGGGGGATTTATTGTTTAGGAAGTGGTTAAATCATCTCTTGGTGTGGAGGTGAAGAAGAAGCAAGCTTTGGATTCGATACTTATGCAGATTAAGAAAGATATATGTCAACGAAAGGTTATGGCTTTCGAGATTGGGGGAGATAACATCTTGAGGTATCAAGGTTGGTTGTGTGTTCCTGATGTTAATGGGCTACAAGCAAGGATTTTGAATGAGACTCATGAATATAGATATATAGTTCATCTAGGTTTGACTAATATGTATCACAACTTGAAGAAAATCGATTGGTAGAATAATATGAAGAGGGATGTGGAAAATTGCTAAGTGTATGGTTTGTAGTAAGTCAAGGTTGAGCACTTGAGGCCTGGTGGCATGTCTCAAGAGATACAATTGCCTATGTGGAAGTGGGAGGTGATCAATATGGATTCATTATGTGTGTTCCATGGTCTCACAATCGGTATGATTCGATTTGGGTCATTGTGGATGTAATGACTAAGTCCACCCATTTTTTGCCTGTGAGGACTAACTTCTCAGGAGAGGATTACGCTAATTTATTCATTCAGGATATTGTGATGTTGCATGGTATGCCAGTTTCCATTGTTTTAGACTGAGCTACATATTTTTCTTTTCATTTTTGGCATTCATTTCAGAAAGATTTGGGTACACAGGTGAACTTTAGCACCGCTTTCCACTCTTAAACGAATGGGCAAGCAGAGCAAACTATTCATCCTTTGGAAAATTTGCTAAGGGAATTTGTGATTGAGTTAAGGGTAGTTGGGTTTATCATTTTCCTCTTATTGGGTTTGCGTACAACAATAGTTACCATTCCAGCATTCAGATGACTCCTTTTTAGGCTCTTTATGGTAAGAGGTGTAAGTCACTTATTGGATAGTTTGTGGTTGGTGAGACTAGATTATTTGGACTTGACTTGGTTCATCAAGTCACGAAGAAGGTGAAGGTGATTAGGAAAAGACTTAAGACTACTCAAAGTAGCCAAAAGTCTTATGCAGATGTGAGGTGAAGAGAGTTAGAGTTTGAAGTGATTGGATATTCTTGTAGGTATCTCGTATGAAAGGAGTTATAAGGTTTGGAAAGAAGGGGAAGGTCAGTACCCTTAATATTGGACATACCAGATTGTAAGGAGAATTAGGAATGTGGCATATGAGTTAGATTTTCCTGCGAGTTTGGGCTCTATCCATCCTGTCTTTCATGTTTCCATGATGAAGAAATATGTGGGTGATCCTTCCTTGATAGTGCCAGTTGTGGATGTTGGTGTTATAGATTTCTTGTCTTATGAGGAACTCTCGGCTGAGATAGTGGATAAGAAGGTTCATTGATTGAAGACCAAAGACGTAGATTTGGTGAAGGTTCTTTGGAGATATCGAAAGGTAGAAGAGGCTACATAGGAAGTTGAGGAAGATATGAAGTCCAAATACCCACTCTTGTTCCCCAAATTGTATAAAAGTGCTATGTATGAGTTTAGTTTTCCTCTTGTCATTTTATGAGTTTGTCATTTAATTCTGGTGTACTCTTGCTATTCTCGTGCTAAAAGTGTCCTAACTCATCATTCGGGGATGAGTGATCCTAAGGGGGGGGAGGGTTAATGTAAGACCTCTTAAAATTTCAATCACTTTATTTTTGACCCTCCCGCATGTGTAAAGTCAATTTTTGACTTGAATTGTTTTTAGGGATATCAAAAGGATGTTTGTGCAAAGTTTTGGATCTTTTGAAAGTCTTTTGGAGTTATTTTGGGATCCTAAGGTAGTGAGGGTCCGCGATAAGGCCGTGTCAAAGAGGTTAACCTCTGCGATATAGTCATTTCACGGAGGATAACCTCTGCGATAATGGCGTGCTACGACAATGTTTTAATTTCATCCAGTTTTATTTTTTTCACTTGGGTGAGGGTGTTTTAGTATTTTGAAACTTTGTGCGACCTTTAAAATAAGCATCTTTTCTTCAATTTTCAAAGATCAAAACCATCCATTCTCTCTTAAAAGTTAAAACTTAAGAACATGCAAGGGTTTCATAGTGCATTCATCATTCGGGTTCCAAACTTCAAATTGACTTTAATTTCATGTGTAGTTCAGACATCTTTCACTTCCCTAAACTTGAATTTTATATTGTGGCATTAATTGAATAGATTTTCATATGATTTAATTGTGGGTTTTGAAATTAGGTTAAGGGGTTTTGGTTGTTATTGAATTACTTACCCATGTTTTGAATTGATCATTCATGTTTTAAATTGATGTTTTTGGGACTGAATTGGTACATTATTTAAATGGTTGAAATGAGGTACATGGGTTTCCCCAAATTGGATGAATTTTTGGCTTGGAACCGCATTAACCTCAACCCACTTTATGAATTTGATTTTAATTATTGAAAATTTTGTGGTTTAACTTGCTTTTGAACTCAATGTATTAGATTAATGGATAAATGTATAAAAAATGAATTTGGATGGACTTGGTGGCCATGGTTTTGATTTTAAATGGAACTTGTGAGTCAGTATGTTTATGTGGAGTGGTATGCATGTTTAATTTAGCTTACAAGTGTATTGGTATGAAGATACCAAGTTGTAAATGCCTTAATGAATGACTCCTGTTTTGTTAGTTGATTGTTGGTGCAAATTGTCTTAATTTTAGGCTTAAAGGGGTTGCGTATCCTATCATGAAGGTGCAAGTCCCGAGAAAAAGAACCTGGAAACCACGTTTGTCTGCGTTGGGGATGTATATGACCGTGTGCTTGACACACACTAGATATATATATTTAGGATGACTATTTCCCATGATGGCTTTTGTTTTTCCCTCGAAATTTCCTCTGTTTGTGCAACTAGCATGCATTGGGGCCCTTTCAGCAGGGGGAGATGAACCCATATAGCCTATGGGTGCCTTTATAATTGATTAAGCTACACAGTCCAAGTTAATGGTTTTAAAACTCTCATAACCCTTACCCTATTCCGACATCTTAATGAATGTGTATGTATGTGATTTTGATTGAGTCTGGCCATGACACTATTTTATCACTTTTCCCGAGTTATATGACAGTACTTATCCTACTGACCGTCCTAGGACGCTTCATCATTTCATGATATAGTGTTTGAAGACTTCTCTGTTGCTCCTGTGTAGCGTTAGATGGATTAGCATGTCTGTTGAGTTGTTGTGAAGAGGTGAGCCTCCATCCTTCGAAAGGACTTATCATTTCATTATTCTTTCTTTATTAACTCAGTACTTTTGTATTCTTTTTAGTCATAGTCGGGGGCATGTCTCGACTTAGATGTTTCTGGTTTAGAGACTTACGTAGACAGATATGGGTTGGTTATTAATTCACTTTTAGTTTTCATTTGAAATATTTATTCACCTTTTTATTACTACCTTGATTTGGCTTCTTCTTTATTATTCTTATTATGGTCTTAAGGTTAGACGAAGGGGGTGTTCTCCGGTCCATGGTGGACTTGAGATACCCATCACAGTCAGGCCCTGATTTGGGTTATCACAGGCTTTGGGATTTAATAATATAAATATGAATATGGAAGACCCTTAATATACTAGTGAATACATGATAAGAACCTTTATAATCCTATCAAGTCTGAAGGGCATAAAGCCTGTTCTGATGCTGACTGTCACCTGTATTAGTTGAGGAATCATGTTGAGTAGGGTGAACTGTTGGAGCTAAACTTATCAAATGGGTTGGGTCAGGCCGGTTCGACCTTGTTAGACCAGCCTAAAATGAGACCCGAATCGGTCAGACCGGACATTGGTTAAGTGGGGCGGGTAGGCGAGTTGGGTCGTTTGGTCCAATGAGCCGGTGGACGACATAGTTTCAAAACCAGCCTGGTTATTTAATTTTTTTTAAATAGTATAGCCACACCAACCCAGACAGATTTTGGACCGTTGTCCATAATGGCTATATAGTCGTTGGCCCAATGGCCAAAACAGCCTTTGGCTAATTTTTTTTAAAAATAATTTAAAAATTTTCCTATAAATATATGACATTTTCAATCATTTTTTCCCGCAACTTACAATCTCATTCTCTCAGACCCTTTCAATTATTCTAATTCTCCTAAAGTGCTCAGTTTTAATTTATTATTTTGCAATTACAAATATCAAGTGGAAGTTCAAAAGTCTCTCAACTTTCGGATACTTCATAAATTTGGTATAGTCGTTCCATCTCTTACTTTTAAATTTTAATTAATGTATTATTTGTTGAATATTTTTTGTATTTTTTTTGCGTTTTTTGAATATTTCTTAGTTTAATTTGTAATATGGATAAATTAAGAAAAGTCGGTAAAAGTGTTAGAAATTTTTATCTCGAAAGTGGTAGTGGTAGTAAAAGACTTATTGGTTTTAGTTATGATAGAGTTAGTTCAAGTACTCGATATACTCGTGTTTTTCCGGTACCAATTAGCGAATCCTTTGGGAATGAAATAGGTAAGGTGCTCACGATATGAATTTCTTAGAAGCTCAAGAAAATTATGGTATAGAAGAAGAGAATGAAGTAGACACAGTTAATTTTGGTGAAGAAAATAATGATATTAGTGGTACACCCAAAGTTGGTAATGTTTGTGTTTGATTTGAATCAGTTGATCTTCCTCCCTGACCTCCTGTAAGATCTGGTAAAAAAACTAGTATTGTGTGGAAATTTTTTACTTGTGTAGAAGGAACTACTAAGGTCCAATGCAATCTCTGTCAGGAATTATATGAGCATAAGGCCTGAGGTAATAAAAAGGGTATGGGTACATTGATGAGACATTTGGAAAAAGAACATCCTACAGAACTAGCTATGGTAAAAGGTAGTGGGACAGTTAGGGGGCCAACTCAAACTAGATTGGACCCAAAAGTCGAGAAACTACTTTAGAATTATAATAAAATGAATCGTGAAGAATTAGCAAAAGTCATAGTTGCAGGCCATTCTCCTTTATCTTTTTCTTCTTCTGAAGCTTTTATTCATTATATTCAATTAATTTATAATCCTTTGTTTGAAGGTATTCCTAGAAATACTTGTCGATCCGATATTTTTAGACTCTATGCATAATATGTTTATTATTTATCTTTATTATTAAAAAATCTTCCATATAGGGTTGCTCTAACTTCTAATATTGATCGTGTTGTTAATAAAAATAATTATTTTACAATTACTTGTCATTGGATAGATAGTAATTTTGCTATGTAAAATTGAATTTTAACAATTTTGTATGATTAAGACCGTAGACACACTGGAAAATTTATTGCTGAATCTATTACAAAAATTGCAAAATATTATGGTATTAAAAAAATTATGTATATCTTTTGATAATGCATCTAAAAACAAGGTTGTTGTTGACTTGTTAAAAGTTGAACTTTCTCCACTATTATCCAAAATATTTCATGTTAAGCGTGTTTTCATAAATATAATTTAATTGAAAAAGGTGGTCTTGATTTTTTTAAGCTTGGTATTGAAAAAGTTAGGCTTGTGGTTGGATTTATTCAAGGAAATCATAGAAAAGTTAGATTTGTAGAATTTAAGAGAAAGTGTCATCAAAGTGGACTTAGACCAATGTTAATGCCTGAAGAAGTAGATACGAGATGGAATGCTACTTATTATTCTTTAAAAACTTGCCTTATAAATTTTCTATTACTATGAATTTTAATCAATTTGTTGATTCTTTTCCTAAGTGTGTGTTACATTATTTTGATTAGACTATGATTGAGGATGTTGTTAATTTTTTTTAAAAAGTTTTTATAGCTACGATCGAATTTTCTGTTTCTTTTTATCCTACTATTTATAATATTTTATCTTATTTAACCAATATTTATTTATTGCTTAACAAATATAAGAATAAACTAGGTTACAAAGATGTCATTGCTACAATGATCGATAAATTTTAAAAAATATATTTATCCATTTTCTCCAATTTACTTGATTGGTTCTATAATAAATTCATGTATGAAATATAATACTATGTCCAAATTTACTTCTATTGTTTGTTATGCTTTAGCGATAAAATTCGAAGAAGAACCTTCTTTGTTTACGGCTGTGGGTGTAATACCCTGTACTTTTACCTAGCTAATTTCATCTCAAGAATGTCTAGTATTAGATTCTAAATTGAATGATGATTGTTCCATGAGGAATTTTCAATATTTTTACTTTTTGTCATGTGAGAAAGTCAATAAGCTTTCCATCGATATAAGATTCGCTCAAATCCGATAACCGGGTCAGAAGTTACGACTATTTCAAGTTTCCATTGTAAAATAGTGCCATATTAGTTACTGGCGCACCGCGCCACAAAAGAAAATACAATTTGAAAAATTCCAGTAGGGGCTGCGATTATGGCGCGTCGCGCTAGGGCCAAAATACAAAATTATCCATTTTCCAGTGTCTCAGCGCGATTTCTCCCGCGTCGCGCCAAAGTTCCAGGTCACAAAGGAAGTGGCAACGCAATGGCCCCGTGTCGTGCCATCCCTTAATTTTTCAATTCTCAAAATCCAATGACAAGGCACAATAGCGCCGCGTCGCACTAAAGGTCCATTTCGAGAAATTTTTACAATTTTAAAAGACGCATCCAAGGGTTAAAAGGGTCAATTTCCTACCCCTATTTAAACCCAATAACACGTGATTTAGCTATTCTTCTCCCAAAATATACTAGTTTCTCTCAAGTTTCTCTTAAGAACAAGATAGGGTTTCTATTGGGGATTCGAATTCAAGAAGGTTTCACCGTCAATCCTCACGAAATCATGAACTAAGGTATGCATAGCGTTCATTCATGGAATCCTTTCGTCCATGAAGCCCAAAAATCCCTTTTTCTAAATTCAGGTTTATGGATTTTCGTATGAATTTCATGATTGGGCTGCTCTTATTCATTTGGATAATGAGAAATTGAATTCTACTCCATGTTGGGTGATAAATTCTATATGGATTAAATTATTATAGATATAGATTCATGCAAACCTATGACTAAACCCTTGAATGATGAAAGTAGAATTGAACCATGATGTTTAATTATCGTACAATGATGTTTACATGTACCATGCCTACAATATGTTTGATTAAATGCCTAGATGAAGGAAAAGTGCCTAACTAGCATGATACAATGAAATCCCCATGTATGTACAAGTTATGCCTATCACTTGTTTTAATGAAATGCTTCTATAAATGTATTATGGATTATGATGTTAGTTATATGTTCAAGTAAGTTATGATTGGTCAGTTTCCTTCCATCGAGTCCTAGGTGTACTCATACCCAAAACATTAGTTGTGTGCCTAGAGACATTTCATGTTTTCACGATACTCTCAGTCAAGCTATAAATCCTTAGACTTCAGATAGTTTTATGACTCAGAAAATCTCCATGATCTCATGAACTCAGTCAGTTCTCAGAGATCAGTAGTATTCTGTCAGTCAATGGAATTTAGTAACTCAGCCCATGTTCCGTTCAGTAAATCATATTTAGAGTCTATTCAGATGGGAGTAGGAATTAGCACCGAGTGAACCCAAGGATGGGAACACACACTATTAGATGAGGGTGTCATTCTTAGAAGTCATTGTTGTATTCTAGAATTATGTAGCCAGTATAGGTTGAGACATAAACACTGTCTAATGAGGATTGATGAGGTGGATAAGCACTGTCAGATAAGGTCCCCACTATTCTCTTTTGGGGACACTATTAGATGAGGGTCACCCACAACTTGTCCTTACCAGTGGCGCTGTATTGACACCCTTTCAATTGGGGTTACAGATTTGGACCCCAACTCAGCCATAATGGTATATTAGGGGCATGTCGGTTAGATAACTACTTCCCACAGTTTTATGTTACAAAATTAGGACTATCAGATATAGTCAATCAGTCTCAGTAATAGAACTTAGATAGTTCTTCATATTTTAAGACTGTCAGATACAGTCAACTCAGATACAGTACGGAACTCAAATAGTTCCATCAGATTAAGGATTGTCAGATACAATCACTTATGTTATCAATTATATTCATATTCAGTAATCATGTTATCACAGTATTAGTGTCAGTTTTTATGTCTTATGCATGTATTCTCACACTCATGATAGTTAGTCAGTTATTATTATTGTTCATGCATATGAACCCCATACATTCAGCCTACCTCACATACATACCAGTACATTCAAAGTACTGGCGCATTTGCGCTATGGTGTCTTATATCATAGGTTCAGAGACACGAGCTCCAGAGCAATAATAGAATCCAAATATCTACAGATAGTTCAGTCAATTAGAGTCTTTCTAGACTATTACGTTTCAGACTTTAGTATGTTCATTTTTGTTTTGGGTATTCTATTACCCCACACAAATGTTATATTATTTAGATCATGTTCAGTATTGAACCTTATGGCCTTTCAGGGCATGTTTTCACATTATTATGTCATATTATGCAGTGTACAGGTACAAATATCTGGGTTAGCTTGTGGTCCTTTGGGATCATGAGCACCATGTAGCGTTCCGAGCACCAGGTTCGGGGTGTTACAATGGGTAATGCAAATAATTACATCACTGTATTATACATTCATTATATTGATTTACTTGATGATTCTTTACCGGTAGATATTACTCCAACTCCCGCTCCCCATCCTTCCGAGGAACCGTCATCTTTTAAAAGATAGGCATATAGTAGTTATCCTATTTTTTTATGATTTAAATGTTTGAAATAGGGTACCTCCTTAAGAACATAGAGTCGTTTGTTAGGAAAAGCTTAAGTATTATCTTAGACAACCTATATAGGATCGTAAAGAAAGGATCAACACACTGGATTGGTGGAAAAATAATGAATGACAATATCCAGTAATTTCAAGATTAACTAGAGATATATTGCATGTTCTAATGTCAATAGTTGCATCAGAGAGAGCTTTTAGTTAAGGATGAAAACATCTTGGAGACAACCGACACTCATTGGGAGGAAATGCCATGAATGTTCTTGCTATATCTTATTTTAATGATGATCAACTACCAACAAGGGAGCAGGTCCCTGGGTCTTCCTGAAAACACATAGCTATAACATCTTTGTGTAGTTTTGTCCGTTAGTATAACAAATTGCACAGGTTAGCTGTGTACCAGACATAACACCCAACCCAATCAAAATTATACCCTAATCATTATCTTGCTATAAATAGAAAAGAATGCTTCTCAATTCTATAGTTTTTGCAATTAGTTTATTCAAGAAGAAAAATTACAAAAACTCAATATTGCTCAAGTTTCAAGTTTCTTTGTGTGCTGGGAGAGTAATTGTTATTGAGTCAAGTCTTGGTTTTTATTTGAATTACTCATCTTATAATAATAATTTTCTAGTGTCTATAAAGTGCTTAGGTAGAGTTACCTGAGTTGATATTGGTAGAGTTGATCAATATTAAGAAGAGATCTTGACAGAGTTGTCAAGGAGAGTTTGTAATAGAGTTATTACAAATTTAGAGGATCTTAGAGTTAAGTTCCAATGTAGTCTGTAATCATGAGATTGATTATAGTGGATTCTTGAGTGCTTGTGAGGGCAAGTCGTGATTTTTTCTCCCTTGAGCAAGGTGACAAAAATTGACATTACTTGTATGTGGCATAGGACCTGAAGAATATAACAGACTTTCTGATAGTGAAAATGCTAAGAAAATCTGGGATTACTTGAGGACTGCTCATGAAGGAAACACTAATGTGAGGGATTCAAAAGTTGATTGCTGACTACTCAGTATGAAACCTTCATCATGAAAGAAGGAGAATCTATCAAAGATATGAATAGTAGATTCACTTCAATCACCAATGAGTTGTATTACTTAGGGGAAGTTATTCTTTTTTATAAATAAGTGAGAAAAATTCTAGGAGTTCTTCCTAAATCATGGGAAAGCAAAGTAGATGTTATCACTGAGCAAGAAACTTAAAAACTCTCACTATGGATGAACTTATTAGTAATCAAAAAAGTCATGAACTCAAGAAGCAGCTAGGACAAGAGAAGAAGGAAGCAAAAAGAGAAAAATCTCTGGCATTAAATTCTTACAAGTATGATTCAAGTGAGGAGGTCATTGATGTTGCCTATTTAGTAAAAAGGATTGTTTGAGCAATGAAGAAAAGTGGTCAGTTTAACAGAAGAGGAAGTAGCAGGAAAAGGAAGATACAGTTGAAGTTTGCCACAAATGTGGAAAACTTAGGCATTTTATCAAAGATTTCCTAATACACAAAATGGACACGACCAAAACCAGGGCCTAGTTGTGTCGGGTATCTTAAGTCCAACTAGGACAAGAGACCACCCCAACACTCTACCGTTAACCACCATACACCCCATGTCGGATGAATTTTGAACATATAACAAGATAAAACAATAATAATCTAAAGACAATAAATTAAGTCTATAACCATAACCAAACAACCACAACCAAATATCCAACCATTACCAATTCCAATGCCAATACCAATACTAACACTAATATTGATACCGCCCATGCCCATAGTAGTTTGACAAAGCCTCTAACCAGACTAAAATAATATTCGGCCGGGCCATGCCCCTGATCAAAGCCAAAACCAAAATCAAAACCAAAGAAATAACAGTAATGGAAGGAACCCCATAACATAAAATGGGGTCTTCCGGAGTATGGAAGCTCACTACTTCAATCTGGCTCAAAGCTGTCCCCGAATCCAAGTCACTGAGCAGGAGGAATGGTAGTATGATTGGTTCGTACATCGCGTGGGGATACAGTGCCCAAATATGGTTAGCGGAGTGAATGACAGTTTATCGGCACATTAGGTGGTCGGAGGATGTTTGTATTTCCAAACCCAAGTTGTCCTCTTGGGAACCTATGTCCAAACCCACTCTAGACACCCAGGATAGAGCTAAACCAAAACCTTTTTTTAGGCATGAGCCTAGGATGACTCAATACCTGAGGGGGTGTTGGGCCCATTAGAGAAATTTCCCTACATCTATTGACCCCAAGTCAATTACAAACGAACTATGTTTATGAGTTGAAGAAAATATATGTTTTTTTAAACTAATTCAGTATCCTTTGGGGTAGGGGAAGGCTTATCTTTGCTTACTTTTGGGTAGGAATGTCCCAACCATACCTTTGCAAAAATATCAAGATGGTTACTAGACCTGAAAACTTTCGGAAAGTATGGTGGACGTATATGAGCGGAGAAGATAGAAAGATTGTTAGTACACATATCGAGCACCTTCCTTCGCTCATAAAGATGGATGCCTGGCCCGAGATGATTCATGTTCCATTTTGGAATGATAACAACATGGTGTTTCTCTTTGAGGAAGTAGAGTTGGTACCCACTATTGAAGAAGTTTCAACTTGTTATGAAAGCCTTGATATGTGCAGAAAAAAGAGTACACTAGACAACAATGTTCTAGTCACTAGCATGATGGATCGTCAAGACATTAAGAAAGTTTTTGAAATCAATAATGACACTTGGTTGGGAGAATTTGATGGGGAAAATATATATTTTCATAAGTTGTATTGCCGATTTGGGAAGTATAACACTTTTGATAAGTTCGGTCATAAATTTGAGTCAGAAAAATGGAAGAAAAGGAGACCATTAGCTTTTTGTGGTGGTTTTACTTGGAACAATGGTGTTCCTAGAAGGAGAAAATGGCACCATCAATCTGAGGGTCGTTATGGTAATAGATACTCTTTTCAACGAAATGGATTACGGTCAAACAAAGGTTTTTCATACCTTAGCCCCTATGATAGTCGCCAAAATATATCGGGCGTTGAGAATATGACAAAGTTGATATTGTTTCTTTTAAGGTTGCAACTTTATCTTGCAATGGTGGATGATGATTCACTTATTAAAAAACCCTAAAGTGGGGAAGCTGGACCCTCGGACAAGGGTAAATATCTTATCATCACAAGACTTGTGTTTGTTCCTGCACAGGTTTAAGAGGAAAGAGTCTTCAGAATTTTGGTTTAAGATTTTCAGGGCATTGAGTGATGAAGGCATTCAGTGGTCAATCAACTATCTTCGCCTTGGAAAGTACATTACTCGGGGGAATGAATGGCCTTTCCTAGTACTTCCAAGACTCAGGGGGACTCACCTTTATAAACCCATTCGGGTTCTTAAACAATTTAAAATTAGGCAGGTAACACCACAAACGACACCTATGCTTAAATTCTTCACCGAGTATGATAAATTTGAAATTTCCCTACAAAAATACATGGTAGATGGGTGGAAGAGAAGAAAAACAAAGGAATTCTCCTTCCATATCGGGTATGAACCCGAAGTTATTGACACATATAAGGAACGGTCGAAGAAGAGCCTTGCTGGAGCATTAATCCCGGCACCAAATGTACTAACTCAAATTGTTGATATGGAATCAAAGCATCAGATCCGACTCCACAGGCTTCAACATAAATTCCAAAAAAGTGAGATCACGCACCAAAAAATGCATATGTAGGATGCCTCAACCATACGCATGTTGAGAGAAGAGTTAAAGTGAGCCAGGCAAGAAGCTGATGATGCTAGGCATTGTCTAATCGATTTGGATAATTACATGGTTTCTCAAATTAATAGAATAGAAAGAATGACCTACAAAAACAAGGCCCAACTGTGTGTGAGTCACCTAATCATCAACAGATATCACATATGACAAGAGGTGAATAAGGTAAGAAGGCAAAGGCTAATGAAGGAGCATCTTGGAGCTAGTCTTTCTGTCCCCTGCGTGGGACCTTATTCTTCATTTTTTGTTATTTTCCTTTTTCCTATAGATTGTATCCCTCTTATGCTACTTTTGTAGGCATCTATATTATTTTATTATATCTATGAAAAGTTGGGGGATAATGGATTGGCTTTAAAAAAGGCATATATTTGCTTCAAAGTTTGTTAGGCCAACCCTTGGCTCAAAAGGGTCACCCCAACTAGGATACACATTTATTATAATGTTTGTATGTGATATAACTGCCTTATGTGTTTATGTGCATTTGTTTGAATCAAAGACAAATTTGTCCACTATGCTCCTGTGGATTAGTTTGCCTATGACACAATAACTCTATGTGGTTACTTCTTGTAAAATATCTTGCATTATTTATAACATATGGGAACTAACACATCTGCCTTTAAGTTATTTTACTTTACAGATAATAAAACTACTCCGTGTTGAAATAAGCTAGCAGAACATCCTTACTTCACTCAATCAAAAGTACATAGAATCCCACCCCTAACCATCATACAAATATGACTGGAAGTGATGAAGAAAATGCATTAACCATAAGGGATGATGTAATAGCGGAACAAAGCGAGATGACTGCTGAACTCAGGAGAAAATTAGAAATACTTCAGGAGGAGATGAACCGTACTAGAGATTTGGATAATCTGGCCATCACTGTCAATGTTCCTGCCCCAGGAAGACACGAGCCTCCACTACAAATTCCTCCACTCAGTACGCCTATTCTCGAGAACCATCTAAATAAATAACATATCCGCTTCCCAATTATCCACAGATCCTATAATCAATAATCCTCCTATTAATGCTGTCCAAAACACCAATCAATAAAATAACCCAAATGCCTACCATCCATAAAATCCATCCCTAACCCCACAAATCTATCTCAAAATCCACAAAATTCATTCCTACATCCCTAAAACCCCATTTCAAACTCACAAAATCCATTTTGAAATTTGCAAAATCCATCTCCAAATTCACAAAATCCCTCTTGGATTCCACGAAACTACTCTTAAATTCCACAAAATGTCCTCCCTACCTACCACCTAACCTCCTCTCATCCTTAAAATCAAGTTAACCTTTTAAATCCTTCTTATGTCATCATATCCCCTGATATCTACAATCCTTTTCCTAACCCAGAGGTAGACCATTATGAGGAGAAGAAAAAGGAATGGAGGACTGATCATGAAAAAATATTACTTGCCATTAATGAAAAGATTATGAGGATCAAGGAATCTTATGGGGTAGGTGATGATGATGCTTTAAGGTACGATGATTTATCTGTGCACCCCAGATAGATCTACCAGAAGGATACAAGGTCCCTATATTTGAAGTGTTCAACGGTACTGGAAATTCAATGGCCCATATAAGAAGGTATTATTATCAAATGGTTGAGGTAGAAAGAAATGAAGCATTATTGATGCACTTATTCAGCCGAAGCTTAAGAGGCAAAGCTTTAGATTGGTTCACGTCTCAAGAACTACAAAGATGGTATATCTGGAGGGCATTAGCTAAAGGATTTCTTGATATGTTTGCATTTAATGTTGAAATAGTCCCTGAATGATACTCATTAGATCGGATCAAGAAGAAAAATGATGAGTGTTTTTGAGACTATGCCTTCCATTGGAGAAAAGAAGTTGCTAAGGTATAGCCTCCCACGTCTAAGGAGGAAATAGTATTGGCTTTCTCTTATGCTCAAGAGGGAGAATTTTACACTAGAATGGTATCCGCAGTCAGGGAGACTTTCAAAGATTTGGTAAAAAATTGGGAATTTCTAGTGGAAGGCATTTGAACATGAAAGATTGTCAAAACCCCAACATTATTTTGTACTTTTGTGTTCCCAAAGAAGAAAAATAAAGATGTGAGTGCGGTCTCTACTAATTCAATTGCTAAATTGAAGAAGAAATTTAAGCCTAAGAACGTTGTCTTCTCTCCGCCGTCACCAAATCTTCAGCATGTATTCTACACCCAACCCCAATACAAAGCTCCACTTCCAAATATCCAACCCCAATACCAAACTCCACTTCCAAATATCTAATCCCAATTACAATCTCCACTTCTAAATATTCAATCCCAATACCAATCTCCACAACCAAATATTTTACTCCAACACCAAGTTTCGCAACTAAATTATCAATCTCATATTTAAGCTGCCCTTCTAAAAAACCAAATGAACATCCAAGCGTATCCAAATTATCATCAAGTACCTCCTCCCACTTATCAAAACCATTATAACCCCCAAGCCTAAACCTAAAAAAAAGACCTCATCAAAACTTCATGCCATTAGCTGAAAGTCACAGCCAACTCTTCAGATGATTGAAGGAAGTCAATCATTTACAACCTATACAATCGAAACTTATGAATCCTAATTTCTAATTTTATCGGGCCGATCAAAATTATACCTACCATTCAGGAGCGTCGGGGCATAATATCGAGGATTATGTTAACCTAAAGCATAAGATTCAAGATTTGATTAATCAGAAGGTCATCAAACTTCAATCATCGACACTAAGTATCACCAATAATCCATTACCTGATCATAGGGGAGCCACTATCAACATGGTCAAAATAGAGGGTGAATAGGTATCTAGGAAGACCATCACTAAGGTAGTTTCAAAAAATTCCAAAAGGACAGAAGGAGTGGAGAAGATAGAGAAAGCCATAGCTACCTTAAGTGTTAATGGGAGGCCCCCATTTATAGTGATGAAAGCCTGACTCAGGTATATACTCCTTCACCTAGAAAGGAATTTATTATAGAGACTTCCATCGCCCAAGGGATGACATGGTCTGGATGATGCTACATTCTTGAAGATTTGACCAATATGAAGGTTCCCAAAAAAGGACAATTACTGAAGCACAGACCAAGGAATTTTAGAGGCGTATGCAACCAAAAACTATTCAATTGTCAAGAATTTAGAGAAGACTCCAACCCAGATTTCTATTTAGGCACTGTTGATGAGTTTGCAATACCACTGATAAGCTTTATTGAAGGTCCTGGATGAAGAATATGTTGCCGCAAGCATGAGCGTAGAGAATCTAGTTGAATGATAGGGAATATTATGGGAAGTCATCGCATATCATTCATCAAGGAAGAGTCACCATTTGGTGGAGTGATACATAACAAAGCCTTGCATGTCACTATCAGTTGTTAGGACTATGTGATTAATCGTGTATTGATAGATGATGGATCTGGGTTAAACATTTTTCCTCTTTCCACATTGGTTAAAATGGGCTATGACTTGGGAAAAATTCACCAAAGTCACATAAATATATTGGCATTTGATGGAAGGCAGAGAGATACTATAGGTGAAGTTGACTTGTACATCCAAATGGGACCTACTGAATTCAAGGCTAAATTTCATGTTATGGATATCCATCCCAGTTACAACCTGCTCCTGGGGAGACCATAGATTCATGGTGCAAAGGCAGTTTTATCAACCCTTCATCAATTATTGAAGTTTATTTAGGAGGACCATGAAATAGTCACTCAAGAAGAAGGAAGCCATTTGAATTATCCCAATGGTCATGTGCTTGTGATTGAAGAAATTCTGAAGGGTAGTAGTTTTTATATCATGGAAATTATAAGTGTTGTGTAGAAAAATCTGAAACCCAAAGCTCCAATGTTTGTTGTCTACAAAATGATTACGATCGTGATGTGAAGAAGTGGGTTTGAGCTCGGTCGGGGCTTGGGTAAGAATTTGGAAGAAATTATTGAGCCCATTATGGTCCCCAAAAAAACATCCAAGTATAGGTTAGGATACCAGCCAACAGAGAAGGATGATATTGAAGATAAGTCAAAGATGAGTCTGTCTAAACCATTGCCACTACTGTACCAATTATTTACTGTGCACGAGATGCCAAAAAATAATTGTCTTGGGGATGGGATACAAAATCTATTTGAGGGATGCAATGCGATACTAGAAGATTTTCCGAAGTCCAGTGGGGTGAGGAAGGTTGCACCAGGAGAGGCTTTTCAAAACTGGACCTCCGCTCTACTCAAAACTCATCGCCCATCATGGTAAATGACTAATAGTTTTAAAAATCGGTTATGATCTGGAGGAGGGCCCGTGATCCACCCTTTTATATCTCAAATTTTATTTTCACATTTTACTGCTTTCAAAAAGGCATGGGCCCGTATTTCTGTGGTTCATGAGCCATAGTCTATAATTATTTCCCAAATTTCAATGAAAAGGCCTCCCCATCTTTAAGAAGTTAAGTTAAAATATGATTATATTAGTGTATATTATTATCTTGTTATCATCTAACTTAGTTCATTTGTTTATTATAGTAGCAGTAACCTAAAACCTGCTAATGTTATGTTTTGTCAAGGGTTAGACGAACGAATCAAGAGAAATAATGATAATTGGAAAGAAGGTGATAAGGAGATGTTAGTGGAAGATATAGAGGAATTTGAGAGCCAAGAGAAGCGCAACCAGGATGAAACTAAAACAATCAAACCAGGAAAAAATGACGAAATCAAAGATACAAGTGTCAGTGTTCACTTAGAATAAGCACAAAAAAGAGAACTCATCCGCTTGTTGCGAGAGTATATTGACATATTTGCTTTGTATTATGATGATATGAAAGGATTGAGCACTAACATCATATCACATAAGTTACCAATCAATCCCGAGTTTGATCCAGTTAAGCAAAAAATGTGGAAATTCAAGCGGACTTAAGTTTGAAGATCAAAGAAGAAGTGACGAAGCAAATTCAATCTAACGTTGTGGAGGTCACAAAATATCCATCATGGTTATCCAATATTGTTCCAGTGTCAAAAAGGACAACAAGATTCGAATTTGTGTTGACTAAAGAGATTTGAATAGAGCCAGTCCTAAAGATAATTTTCCACTACCCAACATCCATATCCTCATCGATATTTGTGAAAAGTATGAAATGCAGTATTTCATGGATTGTTTTGTTGGGTATTGTCAGATATTGATGGATGAGGAAGATGCAAAAAAGACGAATTTCATTATGCCCTAGAATATTTATCATTATAGGGTAATACCGTTTGGTCTAAAGAATACGGGTGCAATATACATGAGGGAAATGACGATGATCTTTCATGACATGATTCATAAAGAGATTGAGGTATACGTGAATGATGTAATTATTAAATCCCGTGAGAGTTCTGATCATCTGACACATCTGGAAAAATTCTCCAACAGACTAAGAAAGTATAACTTGAAGTTGAATCCTGCTAAGTATGCTTTCGGTGTGCCAGCCGAGAAATTATTGGGGTTCATAGTTGTAGACATGTAGTTTGGTCCCTCCTCAAAATTACTTTTTACCATTTTACCTTCGTCTTACTATGTACCTTCACACATGTGATAATACCTCCACTAAAAGCCAAATAAAAAAACTCTTAACAAATTAACTACTCAACCAATCAAATTTCAACACCCTTTACCTTATCCTAACAACCTCCCACTACCCCACTTCATAGCCCCTACCCCTAACGTTACCCTCTTCATGTTTTACACATACTAACAATAACAAAATTAAAAAAAAAAGAATAATATACATGCTCACAAACAGAGAAGATTCCCCACTATAATCCTCCATTTTCCAATTTATAGATGATGTACGAAACCTCACACACTAGACACTCTCAGATTACACACATAGTTACAAACATTATTCACTCATATAGATTCACACACCATCACTTACTGAATTTACACACATCACTCATCCATATACATTCAAGTTACAAAACATACATACAACACAATAACAATATAATACACACACTTTCATTTCCATTAACAAAATAGAATACACACATACATCTCCTCTTTTTCCATGAATTTAGCACACACTCACACTCACTCGTAATAGAAATAATTGTCACATACAACAACTTACTCACACACAGTGAGATCAAGAGAGAAATGAGGAAAGATTAGAAAGAGAGGGGAGAGAATCGAAGGATAGAGAGAATACATGAGAAGGCTGACCGGTTTGGAGCTTCTAGTGAGTTGTTCACTGCAATCGGCGTCCCTTACTGAATCCAGTCACCCGCATCTCCCTAAAATCCCCCACCTTTCTTTGTTTTTTGCTTTTCTATCAAAATCTAGCTGGTAAAATGTGGTATCAGGGACTGCCTAGTCTATCAGAGATCTGAAATGATAGAAACGACAACTCGACTCTAATTTCGGTAGGCTCTGCCAATAGTTAATTCAAAATCTATGATTTGAGATTTGTATTAAGGTTTTCCACTGGTTTTGAATCTAACCAGGTTTCGGTTTCTCGTTACTGAGCTGAGTTTCTTTATTGTTGAGGTTCTTGAGGTTTAGGATACAGATTCTATCGGGTTTAAGTGGAATAATACATCAATTTTGAATGCTTCTTCCAAGGTCCAATTCTTAACTCTATTTCTTTTTTATTAAAGTGATGTGGTTAATGATATGATTTGAAAGTGATATAATTTTTGATTGTGTGGTTGAGCAATGCTAATTGTTGTGGATTGATTGATCAATTGAAATTGATTAATTAGTCGAGAACAACTTAAACTCAATTGGGAATAAATTGGAACGGGAATTAAAACTTGTTAAAAGTGAATATTGGTTTATATTGGTTCATTGATGATTGCTTGGTTCATCAAATGCGTCGACTTTGTTAAGTTCAATAGTATCATGTTTTAGGCCGTGAATCATTAGGCAAAATCATAGGGGGTAGGCAAACTTAGGGATTGTGAAATTGTAAATGTTTGAAGTGTTGGTTTTCTCGCATTGAAAATATGTACTCATTTAGCTGGGGAATGCCTCGAGGCCATTTGTATTTATTCACCAGGGAATACCCTGACATATTATGTTGGCAAAATATGATTGTGATCAAGGCTCGAGGCATCAGTAGAGCATAGTCTAGGATTAGTTTAGAATAGGATTTATATTTTTGCATTTTTTTATTTTTAGGACTGTATAATTTAGACTGGACATTATCTTGGTTTTGAATTTTGTTTGTTTGCTTGTTTTATGTGTTTTGTTAGTCTATTCACTTCATAGTGTCATACTAGCAAATATACTCTATAGAGCATCCATGGTCAAACCATAGGTCCGAGGTGCCTAACACCTTCCCCTTGGTCAATAGAATTCCTTAGTCGGAATCTCTGTTCGCAAATAAGTTTAAAGAGTTAAAATTATTTTGAAAAAGGATTTCAAAAGGTGACTTGACACACTGATTTATGCCATGTGGTGAATCTGAGTTTAAATGTAAAAAGAATAATTTTTTGAAATAAGTTTTCATTCTTTGTCACTTAATAATAAAAATTCTTTTCAAAATTAAAATATAATCTTTTTTGGTTAAAAAATGGGTGTGACAGCTCTGGTGACTCTGCTGGAGATTTTTTGAATTCGAGCTTTATTTTGAGTTGTATCGGCTTAGTGTGACACTATAGGTGTATAGACGCCTTGTTTGTGTTATCGTTTGTGTTGTTGTTTTATCATTATCGAGTGCTTACGTGCTATGTGTTTACAATTTTTCTCTTATGTTTTACCGCTTTATAGCTGGCATTACGTGCATAACCTGAGTCATTTCTTTCGCAACAAGTCCCATAGTACACGGTGTGTACACGACCTCTAGTTGAGTCACTCTTATTTTAGGAGGGGTAGCCGTCGGCTCGTATGGACTGGGTGGAAATCTATCGCAACCACTATTGATCATACGCTCTCCTAAATAGCCTTGTTAGTGGAACCCAACGTAGGTCAGCCTTTAGGTTATGCTTTTCTGTATCATATAAAAACCTAGCAGGACCCACTTGGTCATTTGTAGGAGACTTACCCTAAAGAATTCCTACATACTAATTGTTGAATCTTTAAGGGTAACAGAGTTATTTGACAGACCGATTCAAAAAAAAAACACATGCTAGAATTAAGGAAAATGCGTAGGCTAAGAAATGTTGAAAAAAAAGAAAAAAGGAAAAAGTGAGTCAAAAAAAGTGTTTCATAGTTTTTAGAGTTCTGTATGGTTTTGTTTTCCACAATTCAAAAATTCAAAAAGGTTTTTTACCATTTTCACTCATTTACTCAAAAAACAAAACATCAAAAAGATTTTACCTTTGTTTCCTTCAGCAAACATTCATAATTTAAAATTTTCAAAAAGGATTTTTTTCAACAGGAGTTTTTTATAAAATAAAGGAAAAAGACATCGTTTCCACCCCAAACTATACCTGAAAAGATGAAGTCACACTTAAACTATACTAGTGACCTATTACACACCTAAACTATAAAAAAGTGAAACTATTTACACCCTGTCAGGCTACCACCACTTGCATGTGGTGTAGTGTTTTACACGCGCTGCCACGTCAGCACCACGTCAGTAAAAAGTATCACTTTTTTATAGTTAAGGTGTGTAATAGGTCACTTACATAGTTTAGGTGTGGATTCGACTTTTCGACTATAGTTTGGGGTGGAAATGATGCCTTTTTCCTTAATGTTTTTAGCCGTTTACTTTTGTTATTTAGTAGGCTGGATGCGCCTAAAATAAGTTTAACACACGTGCCTTAGAATGGGGGTCGCGGGGAGGTAATAATATCACTTTTATATAGTTAAGGTGTGTAATAGGTCACTTATATAATTTAGGTGTGGCTTAGATTTTTCTTGTATAGTATGGGGTGGAAATGATGTCTTTTCCCTAAAATAAAAATTCAAAAAGAAGATGGTATAAGTTTTGTACATTTCATATAACGAAAATACCAAAAAAGATTTTTTTCATAGTTGTTGGTGTCAGTTTTATGTGAAGTGTCTAATTAAAAACTCAAAAAAGATTTTATTGGCATTTTTTATCATCTGTCTTTGGTCGTGTATCCTAAGTCAAGGTTTAGTTTGTTATTTAATCCTTAATTGTCTAATCTGGATGAACGACACACAGCTGATTCTTTTCTTTCGGGACTGAGATATGTAGTCATCCCTTCTAGGGTTTGATCATCTTATTTTAACACTTCAAAAAGATTTTCTTCACTCTTCATTTAGAATAGGTGTTATACACATCTTTAAAAGAAAACTACAAAAAGAATTTTTTAAAATAGTTTCAAGTTTTATTTTCGTATGAAATTCAGAATCGAAAATCCAAAAAGATTTTTCTTTGGTAATCATAGGTTTCATTTTGTATAGAGATTTTATACCTAAAAAATGCAAAAGATTTTCGTCAATTATTTTTACACTTTGTTAATTCCTTTTCTTCTAAAGTTTCAAGGAAAGGAAAAAGAGTTTTTTGCCCCTTTTGTGGCCAAACTTTATGAACTACGTACACCTGATTCTTTTCTTTTGAGCATGAGATACGTAGGTGCCCTTCTTGGGTTCGGTGATCATTTCAAAAAAAACGAAAAAAAGGTTTAGAGAAAGTGTTGAACTCTAACACGTTTGTTATCTCTTGTTAGTTAGTTTAAGGTGTTTGGTTTGTGGAATTGTAGCGGGTTCTCCACATCACACCGAATCCAAGGAAGGGTTATTTGTGTTTAACAAGGATATAGATAGTGACATCATGGATCAAACAAAATGTCAGGAAAATGAGAGTTTAAAGCAAGAGATTGTGAGACTAAGACAACAGAGGATAGAAATGCACCAAGCTTGTTCTAGTAGGTTACCTCCTCCCTCATTCCCCATTATTGAACCCGAAAATACCTTAAGTCTTCCATCATAATTGGAAAGTCAGTTTCCTACTATTGTTGATGCACCATAACATGCCTTAGAATTCACTCTAAGACAATAGCATCCCAATGCTTCCATCACTCATTCTCTAGCTCTTCGATGAAATCTGCCACATTAATAGCACCACCTATCATCTCTATTTTTGTTGCTCAACCCTCTACTGAGGCTTCCACTTTGGCTCTCCACCTTATAATTGTGTTTCCCCAATCTACTAGTGAGTCAATGTTTAATACTCTTGATGATCACTATTATACTCCTGAGCCCACATCTATGTTAATTGGACCACCAAAATTTTTTACCAAGAAGTCTTACATGGCAGAAGAGCAAGAGAAAATGGCTAGAAAAGTGAAGAGTACAGAAAGGCTATGAAAAAAATACTCTATGACTTGCAAATTATGAAGATGTTGCATATAAAGACTGGGGTATATCTTCAAGTGGTAACCTTTCTCCTAACTTTAAGTTATCATAATTTGAGGAATATAGTGGGTATGAGGATTCTATAAAACACTTGGGACGATATTGCCATTAGTTCAGGGGGCCTGAAGGGAAGAAGAAGAAGCAAAATGTACCTATTATCATTCTAGGGGTAAAGAAGACCTCGAGAGGTATAACTCAAGAATATTGTCAGTCTTAATCCCGATCTTACACATCAAATCCACATACTCACCTTCTACAAGGTTCCTCTTTTCAAGATCTAAGATATTCCATTCCACTTCCTTAGTATCCTTTGAACAATGCCCAATCGTATGCTCATCTGTCTTTCTATACAAAATGGTGTGCACTGGTCCCTCAACATCATCCTCGACCCCCAAATATTTACCAAGAAACTTCTAAGTCTAAGTTTCAACCGTGGATGGAGTTTACAAAGAGGAAGAAGTCAAAGGATAATTTTACACCAAATAGGGAATCGTATGCCAGTTTATTCTAGAGATATGGTGTCCTGTGTCATTTTTCTTATTTTAAGTTGTTTGTTTATTTTCTTTACACAATACATTTTATATTGGTTCTAGTGTTATGACATGCTTGTGAAATTTTCAGCCAAATCTTAAAATTCAATTTTAATCATGAGACATTAAATCAGAGGGCTAAAGTTAAAAAAAGGACATCTGAGAAATAGGTAGAATGTTAAGATATCTGGTGACCATGTTGAAGCCTACTTTGATAATTAAGGCAATTATTTTATAGAATAACCAGAATAACTTGGTCATCAATTGAAAGGCATGTCTCTATTAGGTCAAATAGTGGATGCACAATCCTATATCAAGAGAAACAGGAAGATAATCAGCTCCATGGAAGTATAACTCATTCGATGTGAGGGATGTACAACAATGATAGAGTTGTATGTTGTGCAAGTGCAGAAGAAGTAGTGACACACATGTTCAATTCAAGTTAATGCTGTAAAAAAGTGTGTCATAAATGATCTTTATCTCCTACTTTCATATTGCGTGCTTTGTGCTTATATTTTTAAGGATTGGTATGATGAAGGCATTTCATTCTGCTATCCAAACATTGTGTCATCCTTCGTTTACCTCATTTGAGCTTTAGTGTAATTTTCTTTCATACCCCTCCTTTGGAATCAAGATAGAGTCAGCAAAGCTCAAAAGAAAAGTGTAGAGAAAAAATATAAAGTCAAAAAAGTTTCAAATTAAAAATAAGAGAGAAAAAATATGTCAAAAAGGAAGAAAATAGATAAATCTCAAGAAAATAGAGTCAGAAAAAGTTCCAAAGAGAAAAGAGTCAATAAAAAGAAAAAAAATCAGAGTCAAGCAAGGGAATAAATTGTTGGAACTACATGTGACCTGATTCTCGTAGGCTGCCCCACTCTTGGATCGGTCCAACCAAATAAATAATTTAGAATTACCCTGTTAAAAAAACTGAGGCATGAGTTAATCTTTGTTGTTTGAGTCGATTCTGAAAGTTGTAAGTCCCACCTCACTTTACGTGTCATTTAGGACTCATTCCATCTTTTCTTTCTAACTCTATCCAACATCCAAGTTACAACCAAAGAAAGACATTTAGATCAATATTTGAGAATGATAAGGCTAAGTATAAAATGCATATAATGATGGAATTCGGGAACGATTTGTCTTAAACAGCATAAGGAATCGGGAGAGAAATAAAAATAAGAGAGTCTTATCGGTGAAAACCTTCATGGGCACCATAAGGCGATGGTAAGTTGAGAGAGATAAACTGAGAGAGTCACGGGCACTGTAAAATGATTTTGAGTTGAGAAAAATGAAAATAAGAGAGTCTCATTAGTGAAAAACCTCACAGACACTATAGGGCAATGGTGAGCTGAGAAAAATAGGAATGACAGAGGCTTGTTGGTGAAAACCCTTCATGGAAACACTAGCCGAATGTGGTCTCTAAATGTGATTGGCCCAAGGAAGAAACTCAATTTCAAGGTCATTAACTCAACATCAATTGATGAAAGTTTGAATGGAAAGATCAGCCAACTTAATCCAAAATGCATGTCATAATCATTTGAATTGACTCTCACTTTTTGATAAATTCATCATTTCTTTTTTTCAATGAGGAACTTCATTATCTTTTCTTTTTCCTCTATAGTTTTATTTTTTGTTTTCTTGATTCAGTTATCTAAATAAAAATAATCATTGTCATTTTTATTGTGTCTTTGAGTTAAGTCCATGTAAAAATAAATGAGAAAAGATTTTAAAATTGGCTATCAACTTCTTCAATTGCACAAAGCAAGACAAAAAGACTAGCACATGAAAGAGACATGATTGTGAGCTGAAATAAAGCATGCAGAAAATTTTGTCAATGGGTAAGTTTGGGAGATTCATGGAAATACCAAAGTTCAAAGGATGTGCTCAAGTAACATAGCAACAATAGAGATACTATATTTGTGTCAGAGTTACTCTTAATGATCTAAATTTAGATCAATGCTGCAGTAAGTTAATGATAATGCTAATGGTTGGAAACCAGATTGAATGTGGCCAGTGAAAGATCAATTGCCTTGAAAGCAAAATCCACAAACCATCCACTATATTTTAAACTTACAAGTTTTTTTTTATAAAACAGGAAACATTTTACCTTTAAATCAAGGACTTCAGATATAAATATCAAAGGCTGCCATGCCTCACTTCTACAGATGTAGGAAGCAATGTTGCTGTATAGGTTTGATAATCAAATCATGGTAAGAAATCACCATCCTATATCATTTGGAGACACACTTCCTTGTCCGGGTAATTCAAGTTTATTTATTAGGTGATGCACTTCCTAAATGGAACCTTCACTCCTAGAATCCATACTTTCTAGTTGATTTCTTTTATTTGATTTTTAGGAGATGTATTTCCTTATTTAGGTAATTTAAGCAGCATTTGTAAGGAGATGTATTTCCTTGTTTGGGTAATTTATGTGGCATTTGTAAGGAGACACATTTCCTTGGGTAATTCAAGTGACATTTGTAAGGAGATGCATTTCCTTGTCTGGATAATTTAAGTGGTGTTTGTAAGGAGATGCATTTCCATATTTGGGTAAGTCAATTGGCATATATAGGAGATACATTTCCTTGTCTGGGTAATTTAAGTGACATTTGTAAGGAGACACATTTCCTTATCTGGGTAATTTGAATGGAATTTGTAAGGTGACTCATTTCATTGTCTAGATAGTTTGAGTGGCATTTGTAAGGAGAAGCATTTCCTTATCTGTGTAATCAAGTAGTATTTGTAAGGAGACAAACTTTCTTGATTTGGTAATTCAAATTTTACTTGTCAGGTGATGCATTTCCTAACTCAAGTCTTGACTCTTAGAAAATTCACTTTCTAGTTGAGTCATTCCACTTGACCCTTAGGAGACACACTTCCTTGGTGGGTAATTCAAGTTCGTTAGGTGGTTCACTTCCTAACTTGAGCCTTGATTCCTAGAATAGGTACCTTCTAGTCGAGTCATTCCCCTTGACTCCTAGAAGATGTACCTTTTAGTCAAGTCATTCCCCTTGACTCTTAGAAGATGTACTTTCTAGTCGAGTCATTCCCCTTGACTCCTAAAAGATGTAATTTCTAGTCGAGTCATTCCTCTTGACTCATAGAAGATGTACTTTCTAGTTGAGTCATTCCCTTTGACTCTTAAAAAAATCCACTTTCTAGTTGAATCATTCCCTTCCACTCCTAGAAGGTGTACCTTCTAGTCGAGTCATTCCCCTTGACTCCTAAAAGATGTACCTTGAAGTCAAGTCATTCCCCTTGACTCCTAGAAGATGTACGTTCTAGTCGAGTCATTCTTCTTGACTCCTAGAAGGTGTACCTTCAAGTCGAGTCATTCCCCTTGACTCCTAGAAGGTTTACCTTTTAGTCGAGTCATTCCCCTTGACTCCTAGAAGTTGTACCTTCTAGTCGAGTCATTCCCCTTGGCTCCTAGAAGATGTACCTTCTAGTCGAGTCATTCCCCTTGACTCCTAGAAGATGTACTTTCTAGTCCAGTCATTCCCCTCGACTCCTAGAAGATGTACCTTCTAGTTGAGTCATTCCCCTCAACTCCTAGAAGATGTACCTTCTAGTCGGGTCATTCCCCTTGAATCCTAGAAGATGTACCTTCTAGTCAAGTCATTCCCTTTGATTCCTAGAAAATGCACTTTCTAGTCGAATCATTCTAATTAACCCATAGAAGATGAATTCCTTGTTTGGGTTTCTCAAGTAGTTATGATGTGACTTTCACAAATATCCTCTGATGATAAACTGGGGCAAAAAATTTAGTTCCTATTATTTGGAACTTTACTTTTCTGGAAAATGGAATCTCTCTTTATAGTAATCTTTGTTTGGAATAATTTTCTTTCTAGTTTTGATGTGATTTCAGGAGCCCACCTGAAGAACAAGGCGAATAAATGGCAGGTTGATCAATAAGGTGAAAAAGGTGAAAGGTTAAGTTATCTTTCTAAAAAAAGGTGAAGAAGTTGAAAGTCAAGCAACAAGGTGGCGATATTAAAAGTTAATAGATTTAAGAAATAATAAGTCAGGAGTCCACTTGGAGAACCGGGTGATGAGATTGAAAGATAAGTAACAAGGTGATGAAATTGCAAGTTAAGAGCCCACTCGAAGAACAGGGGGGGATTGCATGTCAGGAGCCCACCAGGAGAGTAGGGTAATGAAATAGAAAGTCAAGATACAAGGAAAGCGTCATAGATAGGACTTTTGTAATTTTATTTATGTTTTTAACTTGTAATTTTCATTTTTGATATAATTATAGAGCCACAGATCGGAACCTCGATGGGACCTCACTCGACTCTCCAACTCGGTTGTCCTTCTTCCTTCTGTTTCTTCCTTTGAATAATAGTCGAGTCAAAATTCTATCTCGTTGTCTACTTCTTTGTCTGAAAACACCTTGTGTTTACACCCAAAGAGGGGCATGATGTAGACACATAATTGTATCCCTCCCAAAAATATTTTTTTACCATTTTACCCTCGTCTGACCACGTACCTTCACCCATGTGATAATCATCTACTAAAAGCCAAATAAACAAACTCTTAACAAATTAACCACTCAAACAATCAAATTTCAACATCCTCTACCTTATCCTAACAACCTACCGCTACCCCACCCCATACCTCGTACTTTCTAACCTTACCCCCTAATGTTTTACACACACTCATAATAACAGAATTAGGAAAAAATGGAGAACAATATACACACTCACAAACAGTGAAGATTCCCCACTTTCATATAATCCTCTATTTTCCAATTCATAGACGGCGCACAATACCTCACTTACTAGACACTCTCAGATTACACACACAGTTACACACACAATTCATTCATACGAATTCACACACCATCACTCACAGAATTTACACATATCACTCTTATATTTTCAATTCAATTCACAAAACATACATACTACACAACAACAATACAATACACACACTTTTATTTCCAAAGACAATATAGATTACACACATACATCTCCTCTATTTCCATGGATTGAGTACACACTCACACTCACTCGTAATATCAGTAATTATCATATACAACAACTCACTCGCATAGAGTAAGATCAAGAAAGGAATAAGGAGAGATCAGAAAGATAGGGGAGAAGATCGAAGGAGAGAGACAACACAAGAGGGGGCTATCTAATTTGGAGTTTTTGGTGAGTTTTTCACTGGAATCGGAGTCCTTCACTGAATCCAGTCACCCCCATCTCACCCAAATCCCCCACTTTTCTATGTTTTTGGCTCTTTTCATCAAAATCTAGCTAGTAAAATATGGTGTTGTGGACTGCCTGGTCTATCAAAGCTTTAGCGTGATAGAAACGACAACTCAACTCCGATTTTAGTGGGCTTCACTAACGGTTATTTTGAAATCCCTGATTTGATATTTGTATTAAGGTTCTCTAGTAGTTTTGAATCTGTTTGGATTGCGATTTCTCGATACCGAGCTGATTTTGTTTATTATTGAGGTTTGAAGGTTTTGGACGCGAATTCTATCGGGTCTAAGTGGAATAATATAACAATTTTAAAAGCTTCTTCCAAGGTTCGATTCTCAACTCTATTTTTTTATTGAAGGGATGTGGTTAATGATATGATTTGTTGGTGATATATTTTTTATTGTGTGGTTGAGCAATGCTAATTGTTGTGGTTTGATTGATCAATTGAAATTGATTAATTAGTCGAGAATGACTTAAACTCAGTTGGGAATAAATTGGAATGAGAATTGAAAATTGTTAAAAGTGAATATTGGTTTATGTTGGTTCATTGGCGATTGCTTAATTTGGTAAAATGTCGACTTTGTTAAGTTCGATAGTATCATGTTTTAGGTTGTGAATTATTAGGCAAATGATAGGGGGTATGCAAACTTAGGGATTGTGAAATTGTGAATGTTTGAAGTGTTTGATGAATGGTGTTTGTTTTCTCACATTGAAAATATGTACTCATTTAGCTGGGGAATGCCCTGAGTCCATTTGTATTTATTCATCGGGGAATGATCCGACATATTATATTGGTGGAAAATGATCATGATCAAGGACCGAGGCATCGGTAGAGCATAGTCTAGGATTAGTTTAGAATAGGATTTATATTTTTGCATTTTTCTATTTTTGGGATTGTATAATTTGGACTAGACATTACCTTGGTTTTGAATTTTGTTTGATTTGTCTTTTTACTAGTTTTATGTGTTTTATTGGTCTATTCACTTCATAGAGTCATACTAACCGATATACTCTACGGAGCGACCTTGGTTAAACCACATGTCTGAGCGGTGCCTAACACCTTCCTCTCGGTCAACAGAATTCCTTAGTCAGAATCTCTTTTCACAAATCAAGTTAGAGAGTCAAAATCATTTTGAAAAAGGATTTCCAAAGGTAACTTGGCACACCGATTTTAGGCCAAGTGGTGACTCTGAGTTTAAATGTAAAATGAATTCTTTTTCAAAATAAATTTTCATTCTTTGTCACTTAATAATAAAAACCCTTTTCAAACTTAAAATTTAATCTTTTTTTGGTTAAAAAGGGGGTGTGACAATAGTCAGAAAAAGGGGCATCAAGCTAGACCCATCTAAGATCAAGACAATTCAGAATTTATCTCCACTGAGAACCAAAAAAGATGTTATGAGTTTCCTGGTTTGACAAAAGTACATTACCAGGTTCTTTTCTCAATCGACAGTCGTATATGAGCCAATTATCAAGATGTTGAAGAAAGATGCACTGAATGAGTGGACAAAAAAATGTCCAAAGGCTTTTGACAGGATCAAGAAATATTTGTTTGCTCCGCCTATTTTGGTTCCACCAAGGAAAGGAAGTCCATTGTTGGTTTACCTGTCAGTATCAAAATATACTTATGGATGTGTCCTTACATAATGAGACCGGTAAGAAACACAGAGCAATCTACTACTTGAGTAAAAAGTTTACGTCATATGAAGCTTTATACACTCTTGTAGAAAGGACGTGTTGTGCTTTGACTTAGGCCGCATAAAATTTGAGGCATTATTTATCCTCGTACACAATATATCTCATTTCTAGAATGGACCCATTAAAGTATATATTATAGAAAGACATGCATATGAGAAAGTTAGCCAAGTGGAAAATGTTGTTGAGTGAGTTCGACATTGTGTATGTGACTCAAAAGGAAATCAAGGAAAAAGCCTTAGCGAATTATTTAGCTAAGAATTCAGTCGATAATGAGTATGATCCACTTCAAACTTAATTCCCAGATGAGGAGATTTTATTCATGGGAGAAGACATTGCAATGATCTACCCCGGATGGAGACTGTTCTTTGATGAAGTGGTCAACTTCAAAGGTTCAGGAATCAGAGCAATTTTGGTGTCAGAAATAGGCCAACATTATCCAGAAACTGCTAAATTGGGTTTCTCGTGTACCAATAATATGGCTGAATGTGAGGCTTGCATCCTAGGTCTCAATTTGGCACTTCATATAGGTGTTTGTGAATTACTAGTCATCGGAGACTCAGATTTGCTGTTTCACCAGGTACAAAGGGAATGGGCAGTAAAGAACTCCAAGATTACTCCCTACGTGGAGCTAGTGCAGGATTTATGTAGATGATTCAAGGAAGTTGATGTCAGACATATCCCAAGAATACAAAATGAGTTTGCTGATGCTTTGGCTACTATATCTTCCATGATTCATCACCCAGATCAGAGTAACATTGATCCTTCCAAAATAAGCTTGAAGGAACAACCTGCACATTGTGCGCACGTCGAAGAGGAACCTAATGTAAAGCTATGGTACTATGATATTAAAAGGTATTTAGAATTTGGAACATATCCTGAGGAGGCCAACAATAATCAAAGAAGACAATCCGGTATTTGGCAAAGAATTATTTTTCAAGTGGGGAAATCCTTTTTAGGAAAACTCTAGACTTAGGATTCATAAGATGTGTCGATGCCGCTGAAGCTACAAAATTAATAAAGCAGGTACATGCCAGAGTCTGCAGGGCCCACATGAATGGGTTTTCCTTTTCTAGAAAGATCTTGAGAACCGGTTACTTCTGGATGACTATGGAAAATAATTGTAGCAAGTATGTGCAAAAGTGACCAAAATGCAAAATACATGGAGATTTAATTTAAATACCTCCACACGAGCTTTATTTGATGGTTCACCTTGGCCTTTTATAGCTTGGTGTATAGATGTTATCAGACCAATAGAGCCACTAGCGTCAAAACTGCTTCATATAAAGCCATCACCAAGAAGGTAGATGCAGATTTTGTTAAGAATAACTTGATTTATCGATTTGGTGTTTCAAAATCAATCATCACAGATAATGGGGCTAACTTGAACACTCAGTTGATGAGTGAGATTTCCGATCAACTCAAGGTTGTTCATCGTAACTCAACTGCATATCATCCACAGATGAATGAAGCCGTGGAAGCTGCCAATAAGAATATCAAGAAAATCTTGAGGAAGATGGTCGAAAATGATAGATCATTACATGAGATGTTGCCTTATACTCTTCTAAGGTATCACACAACAGTTTGAACTTCAACTGGGGAAAACCCTTATCTAATTGTTTATGGGAATGAAGTTGTGATACCCTCCGAGGTTGAGATACCTTCCTTAAGGATTATTCAAGAAGCTAGATTAAGTAACGAAGAATGGGTTCACGCTCGCTATGAAAAAATCATGTTGATTGATGAAAAGAGAATGGTTGTTGTATGTCATGGTCAGTTGTATCAACATAGGATGCTCTGTGCCTTCAACAAAAAAGTAAGAACTCAAATATGTTAAGTTCGGCAATTGGTTCTCAAATGCATATTTTCGCACCAAGAAGAATACAATGTCAAGTTTGCTCCAATCCTATCTGAGATGAACGGTCCAGAGTCGACCAAACCAATAAATTCTGATGTGGTAAAGAGATACTAAGTTTGAAGAATGTTTTAGTTTTTTTTCCTTGGTTTATTTGTAATCGCCTTTATGATAGTATTTGTTTCATGATATGTAATTGCCTAGAATCCCTTTCCTAAATGTATGAACTACGTTTGATCTAAATTCCCAAGAAAGGGATATGTAGGAGGCTTATGTCAGCTTCGGTCAACCCCTTAGGAGAATTTGTCCTTTTTTTTATGTATGAACTACGTGAAGACATAAATACCCATGAAAATGATACGTAGGCGGTCTATGTCGGCTTCGGTCAATCCATTAGATTTTTCTATTTATCCCTAGTGTAGTACAAAACTACGTTTGACCTAATTCTTTCTTCAAAGGGATACATAGATTCCCCAATGGCTCAGTCATATAACCCCAAGAAATGGAAACTAGGGCAGAATTTTTGAGAAGGAGTCTCAAAATTCACAAGAGGAAAATCATCATTAAAAAAGAAGATAAAGACCCGCGAAGACCGCCGATCCTCTCAAGCCAAGGTCATCTCCAATAGTATTAAACTGGAGAAGAAATTTTGATGAGGTACTCAAAATTTTAACTAATATATTGGAATATATTTCAAATGCCCCCAACACCAGAGCTCAAAGTCAAGCTTTAGAAATCACCAGCTGCGACAAAGTCTAGATAGACTAAATCTCTTTCTATGATGAAACTTTTTGAAGAAATTCTACATAAATGAGGATGGTTTTTTGAAACCCCCGCCGGATGTCGAGCATAGATGAACCTCAGGAAGAAGACATTCGTTGAGATAGTACATGACATGACTGGCAGAGACTTTCTAAAATCTTTTAAAGAATTTTCTGAAACTAGTTTTCTAAAAAATAAGACTACTTTCAGAAATCTATACAAATATTTTTACTTAGTGATTTCTAAGGAATCTATTGGAATGCGGAGTCAGAGTGAAAGTCTTAACATGACGGAGCTAGTGAGGAGCAAACCAAGGATCGAAGGAGGTCAACACGGAGTAGTTTTACTCAAAACTAATCATTTTTTTGTGGATGTAGGGATCAATACACAAAAAATTAGAATGTTCTTCAAAAAATTCCCAAGTGAGTTAGAAGCCACACCAAAGCATATATGCTCACGAACAGTATTTTTTGGGTATCCCCAAAGACGGGTTTAATACCCACTCATCGAGGGCTTTTTGAATTCTCTATCTCATTTCTTGAGACCATGAAAGACAAACAAAGGTGCCTTATCTTCTTTATGAATATTGTAATTAGAATTTTCCTAAAAATTAGTTGCTAGCAAGTAGCGACTTTGTGTCTACTAAAAATTTACCTTGAGTGTAGGTACGGTCAAAGGAGACGACCCTATAAGGCCGCAACCAAAAGATTGCTCAAGATAAGGGAGAGAAAAAGGTCATCCCCAAATCCTCCATAAGGCGACTTAAACGATATTCGAGAAGTTCCTCAAAAAGGAATTTTACCTATTGGTTCAAATTCGGTGGATTTATCTTTTAGATGCTTATCCAAAAGAAGATGATAAGCTAAGTTATTCCTATTAGTCATTTAAATTATCATAAATCTTAATTGTGGTCGCCAGTGAGAGCGACATTGTGTCTACTGACTGTCTACCTTAAGTACAGGTACATATATAAAGCAAAAACACAAACAAACGAACTCAGGTGAAACTATTTCCACTGCCAAGAGAGGCATTTATCTCATTCCATTGCCAAGAGGGATATTTCATCTCATTCCATTGCCAAGAGGGCCATTGCATATCATTTCACTACCAAGAGGGCCATAACATTAAATATCTGATGACATGCTAGATAGCATACACTGGCATCGAGGATATTATCAACATTAAATATCTTATGACACACGCGATAGCATACGCTGGCTTCAAGGATATCATCAACATTACATATTTGATGACACACGAGATAACATACACTAGCATCGAGGATATCATCAACATTAAATATTTGATGATAGCCGAGATTACATATTCTAGAGTCGAGGATATCATCAACATTAAATATCTAATGACATACGAGATAGCATATGCTGGCATCGAGGATATCATCAGTATTTAATATCTAATGACACATGAGATAACATACACTGGCATCGAGTATATCTTCAGCATTTAATATCTAATGACACATGAGATAACATACGCTGGCATCAAGAATATCATCAGTATTTAATATCTGATGACATCCAATAAAGCATATGCTGGCATCGAGAATATTATCTAAATTTAATATCTATTGACATGTGAGATAGTATACGCTGATGTCGAGGATATCATAAATATTTAATATCTATTGACACACGAGATAGCATACGTTGGCGTTAAGGATATCAATATTAAATATTTATTGACACATGAGATAACATACGCTAGCGTCGAGGATATCATCAGCAATTAATATCTTATGACACGCGAGATAAGATACACTGGTGTCGAGGATATCATCAGCATTTAATATCTAATGACACACAAGATAACATATGCTGGAATCGAGGATATCATCAGAATTTAATATCTGTTGACACGCGAGATATCATACATTGGCATCGAGGATATCATTAATATTTAATATCTGTTGCACCGCGAGATAGTATACACTGGCTTCGAGGATATCAATATTTATTATCTGTTAACATGTGAGATAGCATATGCTGGCATCAAGGATATCATAGCATTGAATATCTATTGACACGCAAGATAGCATACACTGGCGTTGAGGATATCATAGCATTTAATGTCTGTTGACACGCGAGATAACATACACTGGCGTCGAGGATATCATCAATATTTAATATATGTTGACACTCTAGATAGCATATGCTAGCGTAGAGGATATCTCATCATGAATCAGCATTTGAATGCATCAAAAACATGTTATTTTGAAAACATATGATATTTCTTAGAATTTTACAATTTTAGGATCATCAATAAGTCATATTATTTGTAGGATAGTGTGCAAGATTACCTATGAGTTGATAGTCCACAGTTCATTCGTAAGTCAAAACAATATCCTAATCAGATAGTATTCAAGGTTACTCAAAGATCGATAGTTTGAAGGTTATCCATAAGTCGCAACTAAATCCTTACCGGAGAATATATGATATTATAAAATTGATAAGTCCAAGGGTTCTCTATAAGCTGCATCATATCCAAGATCGATTATCTGTAGAATTACCCAAAGACTAGCAATTTGAAAGATATCTATAAGTCATATTGTATCCAAGGTCAGATGATGTGCAGGAATGCCTGAGAGCTAGCGATTAGAGGGATATCTGTAAGCCATCTTTTATCCAAGGTTGGATAATGTGCAAGATCACCTAGAATCTAGCAATTCAAAGGATATCTATAAGTCTTCTCGTATCCAACATCAAATAATACGCAAGATTATCCAAAGATTGACAATTCAAGGGAAATCTGTAAGTCATAGCGATACAAAAGATGCATAAGACTTACCCAATGTCACCTATAAAGAATCATTGTCAATAACCAGAGAAGTTATCATTCCACATATAACCATCATTATAGGTGACCAAAAGGGTTTCCGCATCGGCATAAGATTACATGGTTACAGGGACTGTTCTACATAAAGTATCGTCGGTGTCAAAAATTGACACCCCACTTTGAAGACATATTCACTTGAAAAATAAGCTAATTATGCAAGTTGTGTCTGTTGTTGCAAGTTATTTCCTTCCAAATAGGTGCATAAAAGGATGACCTCACTTTTTAGGCAACAACTTATGTGGAGATACGGTAAAAGACTATATACCCCTTTCGTGAATTATGTTTAGAACTAATGATTTTTTGTTTGAGACATTGTTGAGAGCATTCGAGAGGATAAAAATATCAAATCAAAACCACATGTGCAGACGACTCTAAAAAGGATGCAACATAATGTGGAACTCTTTCTTAGCAGCAAAATGGGACATAGTCTAGAGAGAGACGTCAAACTCCTTGGACGTGAGCTAAAGGATGATCTCCCCCTCCATCAAACCACACCCCTATTAGAAGGCATGTGGGTATTTTGGGATATTCTAGTTTCAGCTTCACCTTCAAGATATTTCTAAACTCATCCCAATGGTAACCTTTTCTTAGTTTCAAACTCGAGTGAAAACATAATTAGAGTTTTGGAAATTATGTCTAGGTAAGTTGTTGCCTATGGATGTGAAGGATTCCAGATTAATGGTTAAGCGGTTACAAGTCTCTTTTTTGATACTTAATCAACTTGTCACTCATCTCGAGCCAAAGATCGTCTGGAATAAAAGACTATCTTTTCTACTGATCGAGTTGAACTACAAGCATTTTGATTCCCTGAGTATCGAGGATATGTAGGCTAGGCTCTTTGTTAACAACTTGACTGCATTTCAACCTCCCCCCAATCCTCTTCTTTCCCAGCTTTTCAGTTTTACTAAAACTCAAAAATTGGGATAACATGTGAATTTCTTGAAAACCGTGTTTAAAATCAAGATTTATGAACTATAAGTGGCCTAAATTCTCATGTAACCTAATATATGTAGGAAACCCAATACCAGGGTCCAGCCATAACTCCACAAAACTCATGCAAAATCAACCACTTTCAAAATGAATTTATGGTTGGACAAAAATTAGGAACGTCAAACTCTCTTTGCCTAGGGTTACTTACATCTACCCTACCCAAAGGAAGGGGACAATTATTGACACCTAATTTTTTTCCCTCCACAACTAAGTTTAATTTCGAGTTTCTTTGATTTTAAATAAAGTTATGCCATTTAGTTTATTTGAAATGAAAACTTTTCAAAGTTTTTATCAGGGTAATTTTGTCATTTAAGTAACGATTATATATTATCGTATATAATTACACAGATTATATAATTTTGTTACTTAAATATTTAGTTTACAGAATATTGAATTTCAATCAAGGCCTATCTTAAATTCAAATTATTTAAATATAATTTGTTCTTGAAATATTTTTTTGGAAAAATATTTGTTTGATTTTTATTAAATAAAGAAGGCCGGGATTAAACAAGATATCTATTCGTATCGGATTTTAATTTAATTTTGGCCATAACTGAAATTAAATTGGGCACAATTATAGTGCAATTGGCCAATTAATCTTTAATTTGGCCAAAAATTAAATAAAATTGACCAACGCCTAATTTATTTGGGGTTATTTTATAAATAACCCCAAAAATTACAAAAATATCATAATCTACCCAAAATAAATATATAACCCATTCCAATTTTAACCCAATACAAAATATCCCAGCCAGTCTATTACCACAATAATATCAGCCCTAAACCTCCATTGCTCTAGCCCAATAACACACCCTTGCCGAGCTACCCAACTTAAATAATTTAAAACCACCAGCAACCCAAAACTAAACCAATTTAATCCCACCAAAGCTACAAATCCGACCCAATTTTTTTCCCTTCTTTCTCTTTATTCAACAACAAGATGCAACAACGATTGTATCAATTTTAACGAACAACATCGATCGAAGAACACGACATCAACTCTAAAAACCCAAACCCTTCTTCGACCGAACAATGATGACCCAAGTTCTGAATTGAATTCATCCGAGAACCCAACAACCACGACCCTGCTTTAATTCGCAATAAAACCCAACCTGTCGAGCCGATAATTAGAAAAACAACAACAACTGCAAAAATCCCAATCCAAAAATTATTTCAAATTTTAAATATTTGTACAATTTTCATACAATTGGTTTCTAACTCAACCTTATCTTTAAAATTTCAAATTCCTTAAAATGTTCCTTAAATCCCTTGTCCCACATCGGTAGAAGTAAGGTTGAGCTCAAAATATTTCCTCTATATAAGCTCATTCTTGAGGTAAAATGAAAGGAGGATGGAGAGGTTGAAAAATTTTGGAGAAAATTTAGTTCATTTTTAAGTAAAGAAAAAATTCTTGTTTCAAAAAATTGGTCGGCTAATCGAAGTTCTTGAGTTGACGGTGACGTTTCTCGGTGGTGGTTGATTCCGACGAAACTTGTAGTCTCATTTTGCTGTCTTGAAATAGGTGAACGTTCTTCTCCCTTTTATTTTTATTTTTATTACTGATTTATGCTTCATCTCTTTCTCCGTTGCAATATTTAATTAGTCACAATTATGAATAAGGCTGGGATTGCCTGTTGTACAGGATTTGATGGCCATAGGCTTTGTCTGTGATAATTATTATCTTTATGTCATTATTTTAGTTAAAGCTGCTTTATACTATTGTTTGTGTTGATTCTTATTCACTATTTTAGCTTTATGTTGTTATGTTTTAGGCTATTGTTATTATATGACTCAAATGATATTTTGTTATGTTTGTAGGCTGTAATTTCACTTAGTTTTTTTAATCTAGTGCAAAAGCTTTATTTTTTAGTTCTAGTATGTTGTTTGTGGCCTAATCGTTGCTCGTTGTGGTTTTGATTTTATTGTGTTAATTTAGATTCATTCTTAGTTCTTGGGAAAATTGCAATAGTTGTTCAAGTTTTTTCCCTTGATGCATAGTCGGACCACCTCTAAATGTTTCTTGATCTTTAATGTCAATAAAAAAGATGGAGTCGGTTTATATGCTAAAATTTCAACCCGAAGATCCCTTCGCTTGTGACTTAATCGTTGTGGTTTCGATTTTGTTCGGGTTCATTATTAGTTCTTCAAAAAATTGCTTTTGTTGTCCAAGTTTTCCTCTTTGATGCATAGTCGGACTACTTCTAAATATTCCTTGACCTTTAATGTCAATGAAAAAGATGGAGTCATTTTATATGCCAAAATTTTAACCTGAAGGTCCTTTTGTTTGTGGCTTAATCAGTGTGGTTTTGATTTTGTACGGGTTCATTCTTAGTTCTTTGGAAAAATTGCTTTAGTGGTGCCTTTTTTCCTCTTTGATGTGTGACCCTTAATGTCAATAGAAAAAATGGAGTCGGTTTATAAGACAATAATTCAATCCAAAGAGCCCTTAATTTTGTGGCTTAATCGTTGCTCGTTGTAGTTTCGATTTTGTTGTGTTAAATCGGATTCATTTTTAGTTCTTTGGAAAATTGCTTTAGTTGTTCAAGTTTTCCTCTTTGATGCATAGTCAAACCTCTTTTAAATATTCCTTGACCTTTAATGTTAGTGAAAAAGATGGAGTTTGTTTATAAGCCATAATTTCAACCCGAAGGTCCCTTTGTTTATGGCTTAATTGTTGTGGTTTTGATTTTTTTTGGGTTCATTTTTAGTTCTTTTGAAAATTACTTTAGTTGTGCAAGTTTTCCTCTTTTATGTGTGGTTGGACCTTTCCTAAGTGTTTCCTTGACCCTTAATGTCAATGAAAAAAATAAAGTCGATTTATAAGCCAAAAATTTCAATATGAAGATCCCTACATTTTGTGGCTTAATCATTGCTCGTTGTGGTTTCAATTTTGTTGTGTTAATTCGGGTTCATTTTTAGTTCTTTGAAAAATTGCTTTAGTCTATGTTTTCCTCTTTGATGCATAATTAGACCTCTCCTAAGTTCTCCTTGACCCACAATTTCATTGAAAAAGATGGAGTTGGTTTATAAACCAAAATTTTTGACCCGAGGATCCCTCTATGACCCTATGCAAAGTTTTCTTTGTACTCGCAAAAAAGATGAAGGAGGTGGAACAATCTTAGTTAATTAATTTGTCTCTTCTAAGGCACTATCCAAACTTACTTTAGAATTTGAGTTTTTTCTTAATCCAAACGTTTAATCTGAGCGTTTAAGTTGAGCTAAATAAAAAAAATTGTACATTTTTATATTGTTAAATAAGAATATATGGATGTTTTTTTTATGTGCTAAAGCATTCATTTCAGTCTTGGTGTTTTACTTTTCTTTGTCTTTATTTTGAAGTTGTCTCTATGCCCTAGAGTTTTATTTTCTTTTTATTCAAGTTAAAATATGAGAATCTTTGAAATTTGTTATTACTTTCAAATTGCATATGAGTTCGGCTTGCCACAATGATTGCACTTTGCTGTATCCTAAATGTCCTTCTTTTGAATTCTTTTGGAATTTTGAGCTCATTAATATGTTGAAAGAGTTTGAAGCAACCATGTTTGATCTTATAGTCCTTATTTCTTAGAAATTCTAGTCTTTAAGTCTTCTTTTGGATGATTAGGAACGTTTTTTTTTCTAGGCTCTTATTTAACCCAAGTGATTCATTTTGGGGAATGTGTGTGCTTAGTCTATAAAATTGGCTGTTTGATGAATACTTGTTGGATCGATTCTAATATTTTTCTTTTTCTTCTTTGTTTAACATGTAAAATATTGAGTCCAAAATGTACTCTTCTTATGTGCATTTTGACGGTGGGACAACGTGGCCAATTTCCCTTTCAAGTCTTCCCCTCGAGCCTATCAAACTAGCCTGATATTTGGAGAAACAAGTTGTCGCCAATGGGAGGAAATGGGGTTAAAGTCTATTTTTTATCTAAGAGACATGAAAAGTCTCATTTCTTTTATTACTTTATTTATCATTATGCATCTAGTTATTTATTTATTCATTCATTTGGGCCTCGAAGCCAAAGTTGTAAATTAATATAGGTTAAGTTGATTGTGGGCCAAAAGGTCCCAAAAAGATAGTTTAGGACAGGTTATGAGCCAAAGCTCAATATCTAGATTAGGACAGGTGAAGATAGGTCAAAAGCCCAATTAGATTAGGACAAGGCCAATAGATTTGGGCCTAAGAGCCTAAATAACTTATTTCTCCCCCCTTCGTTTTTTTTTTCTATGCTTATTTGCTATTTGACTTTAATTTGCTTAGAACTAGTTAGATTCTCTACAAAGTCGTTAAAAACTGATTTTTCATAAACCTAAAAAATATTCTTTAATCAATTTCTTTTCAACAATCAATTTTTCTTTTAGAAGTTAGTCAAAATAATTATTTTCAAACAATCCGGATAACCGCAAGTTGACGGACATTTTAGGTGCCTTAAAAACCTTTCTAAAATGTTAATGAGAACCGTTTACCTAGAATTTCAAAACTTAAATGATTTTTTCTATTTGAATCATTTGAGTAATCCATAAAGGTTTTCTTGATTTTCCTAAATAAATTAACTGGCGACTCTAAAAGTCATATTTTCGCAAAACACTCCCGACCATAGACAAAACCAAAACCAAAGAAATAACAATAATGGATGGAAGCCCATAACATGAAATGGGGTCTTTTGGAGTATAAAAGCTCACCACTTTAATCTGACTCAAAGTTGTTCCCGAATCTAAGTCACTGAGCAGGAGGAATGGTAGTAAGGATGCTTCCTAAATCGAGTAGGGATACAGTGCTCGAAGATGGTTAGCGGAGTGAACGCTAGCATGTAACTTAGGGATAAAGATAAAATAATGCCATAATTCAAAACCAAATCGAATAACCATATGCAATCACATATATACATAAATTTATCATGCCGGGATAAAGAACAATGTTTAGCATGCATTTAAAATCTTAACCTGGATTGTGTAGCCTTGCTGTCATTAATCTACCCACGGGCTATATGGGTCTAGTTTAACCCCCTGAACAGGCCCAGTGTGAGTAGATGCAAAAGATAGAGATATCACAGAAGGTCGGGAAGTATCGTGTACCCTTTGCCCTTCATGATACATATATACAAGTATAAACTTGGGGGAGTCCCATGTACCCCGCAAGCATAAGGTTGCCAAGACCAACCCTTATGTTGACAAACATGAGTTTTCAGTGTCCGTCCATTGGATTCACACCTTCACGGCTAGCTATCACCACTATCCATTATTGCCCCATTAAAAGCTTTTACACATAACCAAACCACCAATTCCAAGAGTCAATTGTTAGGCATTATAAAATGGTATCGTCATACCGACTATAGCTTGCAAGTAATTTTACTAACCAACACTTAGGGGAGTCCTTCTACCCTGTAGACTCCACAATTAAAATCACTTGGAGAATTCCTTAATACCTCACAAGGTTTTAAACCCAGCCTTAACCATTTAACCATTTTGTTCTATGCATTAGTTCAACAATTAGTCAAACCAAACACTTTAGGGATTCCATTGTACCTATAGTTCAAATTCCCACCTATTTAATAAGTACTAACCAGTTTAACAAAATAAGGTTGGGGTTATAACCACTTAAAGTGTCACAAGTTTAAAGAAATTAACCACTATCAAGTTCAACCACCATACCTATGCAACCACATATTCAAAACCATAATTAAAACAAGAAAAATCATAATTAAACCATGAGAAACAATATTCATCCATGAACAACCAAATACCCCAACCTTTATTTTAAAACCACAAAAATACCATGAAAACCATACATTAAAACATATGTCTCGAGTAAAATAAAAATGAGGAAGGAGTAACATGCCTTAGAAACCAAGAAGCTTAGAGAGAAATCACCCTTGAAAGCCTTAATTGATTAGCTTGATGAAACACTAACTTTTGCTTGAACGGAGAGTCTGAGAGAGAATTTGAGAGTATTTTATTGGGAATAATGTGTTGATAAAGTCCCAAAGGATGTTTTAAGATGTTGATCAAAGGGGCTTAAAGTGGGAAATGTCCAAAATACTCCACACTTAAAAGCTGTAAAAAGGTCGCATATGGCTATGAGTTGACCCCTTGACTCGTAACCACAACCTACGACTTGTACCCTTGAGTCGTCACCAAGACAGTGGGTTAGACACCATACATTGTCCACCATACGACTCCATGATAACATATGTGACCTGACCATACAACTTATATGGTCTAGTCGTATCCAAGACTGAACCCAAGGGATTGGATACTGGACAACATATGACTCTACCTTACCCCTCGTAACCTATCATCACGGCTCTTAGTGAGCCACTCATATTCAAAGCCAAGACAAGCCACTAAGGTACCTATTTGATTAAGGTGCATCCTAATGACTAGGCACTACACCTAATAACTCGTACCACTAAGTCGTTACCAAGACCAAAAACCCAACCACCCCTCCCATTGGACACCTAACGACTAGGGTCACCTAACCTGTACCTACACCATACGACTCATATGATGAGTCGTCACAAGGACAGTGAGCTGCAAGCTCAAGAATTTTCCAAGGGATAAAATCCAAGGTGTTTCACTTCTCCTTCCCTTGGATTATTCATCCTCGAATGATGGGACAAGGCAATGACTAGCATGAGTAAACCCCTAAACATCTGTATGCTTACCTTTAAAAAAAAATAGATTCCCAAGGAATTCACAATCTACCTCTAACAAAGACAGAAAATAAAGATGTTAAGAACAACACATACCTCAAGCATAATTTTCCAGAACGAGGAATAGGAATGGATACTTAGACTTCATGTCCTCTTCAGCTTCCCATTTAGCCTCTTCGACCCTGTGGTTCCTCCATAGAACCTTTATCGAAGCTACTTCCTTGGTCTATAACCGATGAACCTACTGACCCAAGATTTCAATCAAAACCTCCTCATTATATAGGAAATCTAAAATACCAATATCCTTGATAGGCACAATTTGCAACGGATCACCCACACACTTTCTTAACATAGAAACATAGAAGACCGAGTGAATAGAGCTCAAACTACAAGGCAACTCAAACTCATACGTAACATTACCAACCCGTCTCAAAACCAAGTACGCACCGACATACCGGAGACTAAGCTTTCCCTTCTTCCCAAACTGCATCACTCTCTTCATGGGAGATACCTTCAAGAGCACCCTATCCCCAAGCTCAAACTCTAACTTCCTATGACACACATCCGCATAGGACTTTGATGACTTTGGGCTAATTTAAACCTATTCCAAATCACCTTCACGTTCGTCATGGCTTGGTGAATAAAATCCGAACCAAACATCTCTACCTCACAAACTTTAAACCACCCAATAGGAGACCTATACCTCTTACCATACATGACCTCAAATGAAGCCATCCCAATGCTAGAGTGGTAGCTATTTTTATATGCAAACTAGATAAGAGGTAAATGCTCAACCCAACTAACACCATAGTAAATGATGCAAACTCAAAGCTTATCTTCCAAAGTATGAATAGTTCTTTCTTCTTGCCTATCCGACTGTGGGTGGAAAACAATGCTAAGACTCACGTTAGTCCCTAAATCTTCTGAAACAACCACCAAAAGTGCGATGAAAATTGTATACCATGATTCGAGAAAATATGAAAAGGTACCCATTCAACTTGACAATCTCTTAGAGGTACAACATTGCATAATCCTCTGTCAAAAAATTAGTCCTCACTGGCAAAAAGAGAACAGACTTAGTCATCCTATCCATGATGACTCAAATTAAATCAAACTGATTCCGAGACCGAGGAAGATCTTAATAAAATTCATATTGATTACTTCCCACTTCTACACAGGCAACTGAATTTCTTGATACAACTCTCTGGGCCTCAAGTGCTCAACTTTCACTTGTTGTCACACCATGCACTTAGCCACAAAACTAGCCACATCCTTCTTCATATTGTTCCACCAACACATCTCCTTAAGGCCATGATACATTTTTGTCGAGCCAGGATGAATAGCATAGCACAACTCATGCAGATCATCCAAGATCCTCTCTCAAGATCCATCCATATCTACAATGCACAACCTCTCTTGGTGCCACAGATACCATCACCTCTAACCTCAAAAGATATTACTTTCTTCCCATCTAAATAACCCTTGATCCTCATCAAGATAGAATCTAATACCTAGTTCTCTTTCACCTTAACAACCAGGGATAACTTCGCCACCTCCTGAACAAACACACCACCATCCACAGAGTCTAAGAGGCAAACTCAAAGGTTATCTAAATGGTGAACATATTTCACCAATTCTTGCTTTTTCTCATCCATATGAGCTAGACTCCCCATAGATAACCTGCTAAAAGCATCAGTAGCCACGTTAGCTTTGCCTGGATGATAGTAAAGACTCATGTCATAATCCTTAAGCAGCTTGAAACATCTTCTTTTCCTGAGGTTAAGCTCTTTCTGGGTAAACATATATTGTAGGCTCTTATGATCTGAAAATATATCCACATGCACTCCATACAAATAGTGATGCCAGATTTTCAATGTAAACACCACAACCAATAGCTCTAAGTCATGAGTCGGATATTCTTCTTATGCACCTTCAACTGTCTAGAGGCATAAGTTATCACCTTGCCATGTTGTATCAACACGTAGCCAAGCCCCATACGTGATGCATCAAAATATACCACAAGACCATCAGTGCCTTCAGGCAAAGTCAAGACCGATGCCGAAGTTAGCTTATCCTTCAGCTGCTCCAAACTACCCTCACAAGCATCAGACCACAAAAACCTTATCTTCTTCTAAGTTAACTTAGTCAACGCAGCAGCTATAGTAAAAAAACTTTCCACAAACCTCCTATAGTAACTAGCTAAGCCCAAGAAGCATCGAATATCGATTGGAGTCATGGGTCTAGGCTACTTCTTAACAACTAGGACTTTCTATGGATCCACCATGATCTCTTCACTAGAAATGACATAGCCCAAAAAAGTGGTAGTGTTCAATCAGAATTCACATTTAAAAAATTTAGCATAAATTATTGATCCGTCAGGGTCTATAATACAATATAGAAGTGATCGGCACAATCCTTCTCACTCTTCGAGTACACCAAAATATTATCTATGAACACAATGACGAACAAATCCAGAAACTGACAAAAGACTGTATTCATCAGGTCCATGAATGCCACTGAGGCATTGGTCAATCCAAAAGACATAACCAGAAACTCAAAATGCCTATACTAGTATAAAGGCATTCTTAGAAATATCCACCTCCCTAATCTTTAGCTAATGATACCCTGACCGAAGATCAATCTTGGAGAAAAACTTAGCATCCTAAAGTTGATCAAACAAATCATCTATCTTTGCAAGAGGGTACTTATTCTTTACGACCTTGTTCAGTTGTTGATAATCAATACACATCCAAAGGGAACCATCCTTCTTACGCATGAACAACATCAGTTCACCCTATGAGGACACATTAGGAGGGATGAAATCCTTGTCTAAAAGATCCTTTAATTGCTTTTTAAGCTCCTTTAACTCAGCTGGAGCCATTTTATATGGGGAATAAAAATAGGACGAGTGTCCTGAATAAGATCAATCCAAAAATTAATCTCTCTATCGGGAGGGACACTAGGAAGGTCATCAGGGTAGACCTCGGGGAATTTATTCACCAGCTGGATGAATTGTAAAGAAGGACCCTCTGAGTTAGATCTTTAACCTAAAATAGATAATAGAGACACCCATTGGAAATTAATCTATGAGCTATAAGATATGATATGAACCTCTCCTTAGTAGCTAAGGAACCACCCTCCCACTCAATAATCAACTCGTTAGGGAATTTAAAGCTGGCCTGATGGGTCTGACAGTCTAAAGAAGCATAGCATGAGTGAAACCAATCCATCCCTAATATGACATCGAAATCAACCATGTCTAATTCAAATAGATCCACCAAAGTCTCCCGACTACTCATAGATACCACACAATCACTATTGACTCTTCTAGCCCCTACGGAGTCACCCACAGAGGTAGAAATAGGATAAGGGTCCAAAATACTCTTCTAGCCCCTATGGAGTCACCCACTGGGGTAGAAATAGGATAAGGGTCCAAAATATACTCGAGGTCAAAACTAAAATGTACAGCCATAAATGAGGTCACATATGAAAGAGTGGACCCTGAATTAAGTAAATAGTAGACATTATGGGAAAAGAGTTTCAACATAACTGTAACGACATCAGGCAATGCCTTGAACTCTTGACACATAGTAAGAGCATAGAGTCAGTTCCGACCAATGTCGAAGTCAGATTGTGCACTCTTTGGTGTTAGAGCCGATAAAAAGGCAACTGGAACCTTATTTTCCCTAAAAGCAAACTTGGCCATAAGAGAGTTTCTAAGCATGTGCCTTAGCTGGCCATAGTTGAAGCACTTATACTTTTTCTTCATCATAGTAACCCTGATACAGCTGACCATAAAATCTGTAGTAATCATAGGATGGATCTGATTGGGCCCTACTAGCCTAAGATAGGAAACCCTGTGCCCTATAATTATCGCCACCATGAAAACTCCTGTCACTGATTGCTTTGGCTAGAAAGCACTAGCCGTCGAGTAAGACCCAAAACTGCCCCACTTCTTTTTGGACCACTTTACACCATCTCTGTCACTCTGCTGTTAGCCACTATTCTGCTCGAAAACTCTAAACATCTTGTTCTACCTCTTTCTATCTTCTCCTTCTTCTTCTCTTTCTCAACCTGTTGCATGTATACCACCAAATTGGAGATATCTATTTCCTTGTTCAACAAGGAAGCCTTAATCTCCAAAATCAAGTCTCGAGATAACCCGAAAGAAAACTTTCTCATTCTATCCCTCACGCTAGAAACCAATTCTAGAGCATACCGAGACAACTGGTGAAACTTTAATGCATACTCTTCGACTAATATTTTACCTTGCTTTAGGGGAACAAACTATTTTGCCTTCACTTTCCTTAGTTCTTAAGGAAAAAATTGGTCATGGAAAGCACTAGAAAAATCACCCCCAAGGCTGAATCAGCATCATCACCCCTTGATTGGTCCCATTCCTCGTACCATTGATATGCCATATCTTTCAGCTGGTTGGCAGAAAACTCCACGCCCTCCATATTAGCGATATGCACAGTACGAAAGATCTTTTCCATCTCATCAAAGAAACCTTTAGTATCCTCATCGATCTTAACTCCAGTAAAGGTTTGAGGATTTAACCTTATAAATTGGCCAACCCTTGTGGCATCAAAAGATAGAATAACAAAAGCACCACGCTCATCCTGAGAAGCTACTAACTGTGCTAATATATGACTAATGAAACTCAGCATTCATCACATCATCTTGAGGACCTTGAGAAAGACTAGATGGGACTGGTAGAATTCTAAAAGGTCAATTAGGAACTGGACCTCTAGACCGATTCTGGACCTCATAGGTAGGATGTATCCTATAAAAATTATCCTCGGGTGGAACAGAGAAGTTTTTATGAACTTCAGATCATCTGGGAGGCATGATCTAAAAAGTGAACAAATAGATATTAGAGAAGATTTTAGGACCTTAAACTCTACAGCCAAAAAAAGAACACAAGAAAGAGAAACATTCCTAAATGTCTCATAGCCTCTCTCTTATGATTGTGGCATTCTACACATCCTCAAAAAACACTCTACTCGACACGACTTTGTGGAATCCCAATTGACCATGAACCTAGGGCTCTGACACCAATCTGACATGATCCAAACTAGGGCCTATTTGTGTTGGGTATCTCGAGTCCAACCAGGACCAGAAACCATCGATAATACCCCATTGTTAACCACCTTACACCCCATGTCGGATGAATTCTGAACATATAACAAGATAAAACAATAATAATCTAAAGAAAATAAAGTAAGTCTATAACCATAACCAAATAGCAACAACTAAATATCCAACCAATACCAATCCCAATCCCAATGCTAATGAAAATACCAATACCAATACTAATATCGACACTGCCCATGCCTATAGTAGTTTAACAAAGCCTCTAACCAGAATCAAAGATTATCCAGTTGGGACATGCCCCCGATTATAGCCAAAACTAAAACCAAAGAAATAACAACAATGGAAAGAAGTCCATAGCATAAAATAAGGTATTCCAGAGTATGGAAGCTCACCACTTTAATTTGAATCAAATATGTTCTCGAATCCAAGTCACTAAGTAGGAGGAATGGTAGTATGGCTAGTTTCTGCATCATATGGGGATATAACGCCAGAAGACAGTTAGCAGAGTGAATGATATCATATAACTCAGGGATAAAGATAAAATAATGTCATCATTCAAAAAAGAAGCGAATAACCATATACAATTACATATATAATATATATACCATGCCGGGATATGGAACAAGGTTTAGCATGCATTTAAAATCTTAACCTGGATTGTGTAGACTTGCCATAAAAAATCCACCCATGGGCTATATGGATCTAATGTAACCCTCTGAATGGGCTCCAGTGTGTGAAGCCATACGAATCAAAGATATCATAGAAAGTCGGGGAGTCTCGTGTACCCTTTGCCCTCCATGATACATATATACAAGTATAAACTTAGGGGAGTCACATATACCCCACAAACATAAGGTTACCTAGACCAACCCTCATATCGGCAAAGATAAGTCTCCAATGTCCATACATCAGACTCACATCTTCACGGTTTGCTATCACAACCCACCATTATTGCCCCATTAAAACCTTTTACACATAATCAAAACACCAATTCCAAAAATCAATTATTAGGCATTATAAAGTGGTATCGTTATACCGACTATAGATTGCAAACAATGTTACCAACCAACACTTATGGGAGTCCTTCATACCCTGTAGACTCCACTATTAAAATGACTTGGGGGATTCCATCATACCCCATAAGATTTTCAAAACCAGCCTTCACCATTTAACCATTTTGTTCTATGCATTAGTTTGAAGAAATAGTCAAACCAAACACTTTAGGGATTCTATTATACCCCTAGTTCAAATTCCCACCTTTCTCATAACTACTAACTAGTTTAACAAAACAAGGTTGGGGTTATAACCACTTAAAGAGTCAAAAATTTAAAGCAATTTACCATTATCAAGTTCAACCACCATACACATGCAACTACATGTTCAAAACCATAATTAAACCATGAGAAACAATATTCTACCATGAATAACCAAAGCCCCCAAACTTTATTTCAAAATCATAGAAATACCATGAAAACCATACATTAAAACATATTCCATGAGTAAAATAACAATAAGGGAGGAGTAATATGCCTTAGACATCAAGAAACACGGAGAGAAATTGCCCTTGAAAGCCTTAATTGATTAGCTTGATGAAACCTTAGTTTTTCTTGAACAGAGAGTTTGAGAGAGAATTTGAGAGTGTTTTATTAGGAATAATATGTTAATAAAGTCCTAAAGAATGTTTTAAGTCATGGTGTCAAAGGGACTTAAAGTAGTAAATGTCCAGAATACCCCCAAATTAAAAGTTGTAAAAAAGATGCGTATGGCTACGAGTCGACCCCTAAACTCGTAACCACAACCTACAACTTGACCCTTGAGTCTTCACCAAGACAGTGAGTTAGACATCCATACACTGTCTACCATATGAATCCATGATCCCACTCATGACCTGACAATACGACTCATATATTCTAGTCGTATCTAAGACAGAACCCAAGGGATTGGACACCGAACAACATACGAATCAACCCTACCTTTCATAACCTATCCTCATGGCTTTTAGTGAGCTACTTATACTCAGAGGTAAGCCAAGCCACTAAGTTATTAATTTGATTAAGGATCATCCCAATGACTTGTCACAACCCCTAATGTAATACCCCATATGTACCCCCTGGATGTCACATGATGCTCAAGACTATAAATAGCTCTAAGCTAACCCATGATATCTATATAGCTTGAAATCCACATGAAAAGTGAATTAACATATATAGAAGCTGAAGGTAAACAATTTCATAACTTAATGAAAGTCTTTAACATACACATCTTAAACAAACTCTTTGATCTTAAAACATACATAGTCTGACAAGCCTCTACTAATAAATAGAGAGCCACTAGGATATACCCTAGCTGACCCAAACACAAATGGAAATCAACTAACTAAAATTCTTGCATCACTAAAAGAAAGTATGATAAGATGGGTATTCGGACTATGAGGACTTACCAAAAGTCGAGATAAAGGTGATGATGCCCGTGGTCAATCGTGCCACTAGAAATGAGCATCTGAACCTATATTATAAGAAAATGTAGCACATAGACATATATGTGGGTTAGTACATATGAAATGTACTGAGTATGTGGTGGTGAATGCAAAAGTAAAACGAAACTGAATATATATGTATACTCTTTAATAATGCATGCTAAGAGTAAATGATCCACCTTGAGCTTGAACAAAATAAAAGACTGTAGGATCATTAAACATAAGTAATAAAGCATGTGAATAAACATAGTGAGCCATAACACAGTTTTTAAATCTTTACTTTTGTTCTTTCTAATGGGAGATTCTTATAACCGACATAAACCATGTAAGATACCATGGATTCCAATGTCTTACCTATGTTGGGGAGAGTTGTTCTACCCTTTCCATCAAAATAGAACCTTATACTAAGTGATCACTGAACTTCATCCATATTGGGAAAAGCTTAACCAATGGGATCTCGTAGTTTCCAGGAAATTAGATATGCTCATCCACATTCCCTTCTCTATGCTAAATACTACTCTCAGAATACTTATATCTCATACATAAGAAATCCACCTTAAAATAGCATAAGGGCTTATAAAAATGAAAACCAATTCTACTTTTTTTTTACCTTAAATCATAATCAAGATTAACAATTATGGATTTCATGTCTTATCTTTAGATTAAAAGATTAAGGTTTTCTTTAAATCATATTATAAAACATAGCAATGGGAATTAAGAGAATAAACTCAATTCATAACAAAACATTATGCTCATAATCACCATGAAATCTTTAAAAAATATCTCAGTCAAGATAACGAAATTCAAATCACAATATAATTCTCACAAATAAAAACAAACATATATGTAAACCTTATTGCACTTAAAGCTTTCAATCACATAGTAGAGTCATACTTCAAGAATATGGTTATTTAGGTATGAACCCTAATTCAAAACAAGTAAATTCAATCTCAAAATCATGCACTTTGGGCACAAGGATAGAAGAGTAACCTTGTTCATAAACCACACATATCTTAAATTTCATGACTTGTGAAGAGAGTTTGGACCTTTGGACTTTAAAGATGAATTTGTGTAAGGAATCCTAATCTTGATGTTCTTAAGGATGAGAAGAGAGATAATAGTGTTAATTGATTGAGGAATAGATAAAAGTAATGCCTCTTTGGGGGTTATAGATCATGAGTTGGATTTATAAGAGGGAAAAAAACCAAAAATCCCTTAAACTAAACATTGTAGAATTTGGTCGCCAGTCTTCACGAGTCCACCATACAACTCGTATGGTGAAGGTACGAATGAATCTTATTACTCATAAGCTTGGTAGAATTAAGATGGTATACACTAGTCATCATAGGAGTCAAAAAAATACCACTATTACTATCATGATATGACTTGTATTCCCCCACTCATAACTTGGACAGAATCTTAGAGAGCCTACACTGATGAACTCATAACTTTTCTTCATATGACTCGTACCATTCTTGATGACTTTTATAGTCAACTCGTAACATGAACAGAACTCATATCACCCCACTCTGGCATGTGTATGACTAACTATATATGACTCATATAAAGTATGTATGACTCAAAAAATTGAGTCTTATGTTAGATAGTGGCCTCCAGACATGGGGTATTACAATATCTCCCCCTTGGCAACATTTTTCCTCGAATGTGGTTCACCTAGGATTTGGAATTTGGAAAAGAATCAACATATACGCACTAAATTTACAATCAAGCTTACCATTACCACAAGGACTCAATTTCTCACAATATAATATACAATATAGAAGCACTTAAACGGACTCTAAGAGAAAGAAATTATTGGAAATAACACTTTACCATAGGTAGGATCCGAATTGGACGAAAAGAGATGAGGATACTTGGTCATCATGTCTACTTTAGATTCCCAAGTGGCCCCTTCAACCAATTGGTTTCTCTAAAGAACTTTTACTAACGGTACTTACTTATTTCTTAGCCTTCAGACCTTCCTATCAAGTATCTCCATAGGAATCTCCTTATATGACAAGTTATCTTTGACCCCAATACTATCAAGAGGAGCTATTTAGGATGGATTTCCAATGCACTCTTAAGCATCTAGACATGGAACACTGGGTGAACAACAACTAACTCTGGCAGAAGATTCAATTCATAAGAAACCTCTTCTACATGCTTCACTACCTTATAAGAACCAAATAAATTAGGGACTCAGCTATGCTTTCTTTCCAAATCTCATTATTCCTTTCATAAGTGACACTTTTAAGAACACCAAATTGCCCACTTCAAATTTAAGCTCGCTTCTTCTTACATCAGCATATGATTTTTGATAACTCTGAGCAGTTTTCAACCTCTCACTAATCAAATAAACATTTGTCATAGCTTTGAGAACATAATCTAGACCAATCAAAGCCACTTTACCAACCTCAAATCATCCTATAGGTGATTTGCACCTAGCCCATACAATACATCATATTGAGCCATCTGAATAGTAGAATGATAACTATTATTGTAAGAGAACTCAATCAAAGGTAGATGGTTATCCCTATCACACCCTATTTTTTTACCAAAAAGATTGATTTTATGTTCGAAAAGGGTTTTTATTATTAAGTGACAAAAGATAAAAAATTGTTTTGAAAAGAATTTTTTCTTACAATCAAACTCAGAGTCACCACTTAGCATAAATTGAGTGTTCCAAGTCACCTTTGTAAATCCTTTTCAAAATGGTTTGACTCTAATAACTGATTCACAAACAAAGATTCCAGCTAAGGAATTCTATTGACCAAGGGGAAGGTCTTAGGCACCCCTCGATCCCGTGGTTCTACCATGGTCACTTCATGGAGTATATCGGCTAGTACAATACTATGAATGTATAAACCACATAAAATATAGAAAAATAATCAAACAAATAAACAAAACAAAATAATGCCCAAAAATATAGTATCCAGTCCAATTTATTACAAACCAAGAATAAATATTATTGAAATTAAAACCTAAACAATTTTAACTATCCTAACTATGCTTTACCCGATGTCTCAGGTCTTGACCACGCGCCCGTCTTCAAATACAACTTCCTCGGGGCATTTCTCAAAAAAATCATACAAATAACCTCGAGGTATTCCCTGGCCAAATGAGTACAATTGATTTAAATGCCTAAAATAAAACCATCCAACAAATATTTTCAGCATTCAACAATCCACAAGTCCTTATTTTTGCCTACCCAACCTAAGATTTGCCTATTCATTCTTGACATAAAAGATAATACTATCGAATTCAATACGATGAAAAATTATTCCAAATCAAACATCCATTAATTAATCCAAATAAACCAATGCTTGCCTTTTATCAAATTTCCAATTCTCGCCCCCAAATGATTGATTCTAATTCTTAATGAGAAATCATTTCATTACACAAATTATTATCCAATGGAATCAAAAAAATCAAACAAGTAGCATTTTATCAACCAACACATGATATTCAATCCAACATATCAAATATAACAAGTAATGAAATAAAAAGAGGAAATAGTAGAGTTGGACCTCGATTAAAGCTTTTTTGTGCCAAATTATGTGATCAAAAGAAAAACCTGGGTCTAAAAACTCCCAATTCGAACCTCAATCACTAACCAAACCAACTCAGTATTGAAACTACCACCCAAAAAAATTTAAAACCAATACCAATAGACTTAATATAAACCTTGAATCACGGATTTCAAACTCAAACTCCATTTTACCCAAATTCGATAATTGTTTTGATGGATTTTCCTGCTTGAATAGTACCAACAGTGATGGGATGATCAGGCTTTGAGATTTTGGCAGAGGTGGAACTGGTTTTTGGCTCGCTGGATCTCAAGTAAGTGCCAATAGTGACTAAAAATAGAGATAATCTAGTGGTTTTAACAATCTCCAGCAAGGATTCACCAGAAAAATATCTCTTCCACTCCTCTCTTGATCATATAGTCTCACTATCTCTTTTATTTTTTAGTCTCATCTCGATCTCTCTCACTCAGTTTCCTCTCTTTTCCTATTTTGCTCCCATTTTCATATATGTATGGTGCACTTGGGTATGTGTGTGGAGTTATATATGTACGTGGTCTATATCAGTGTGTATATATATCTATCCTCTGTAATTCCCCCTTTTTGTGTGTATATATCAGTGTGTGTTTATGATGAAATATGTATATCTGTGTGTGTAGATTGTTAATTATTTACACTGATGGGGTGATAATGGTGAGTCCCCTTTTGTATAGTGAAGTGTGATGTGTATGTAAGTTGTATGTGTTGAGTATGGTGAAAGAAACAAAAAGAAAGATGGTGAGTGTGTGTCATGTATTTTTCTTTCCAGTGAGTTGTGTGTATATATAATTGCCCTGGAAGATGATGGAATCGTGTATTTATATATCTATATGGGTGTGTGAAAAATGTGAGAGGGGTAGCCTAAGGGGTAAGAAGGTTAGTTAGGGGTGAGGTGGGGTAGGGGGTGGGGTAGGGAAGTATTTTATTTTAATTGGGTGGGTTGTTAATTTGTTAGGGTGAGGTGTTAAAGTTCTTAGGAATTTTGTTATTTTTAGATTTTTATTGAAGAACTATGGAATAGGTGAGGGTATATGATAAGGTGAGACAAAAAATGAATAAAATGGGGGTTCGGGAGGGACAACATTAGGTGTCTATATCATTCCCCTCTTTGAATGTAAACACAAAGTGTTTGCAGACAAAGAAGTAGAAAACGAGATGAAATTTTGACTCGACCATTATTCAAATGGGAGAAATAGAAGGACAGAGTACCACTGAGTCTTGATTTAGAACATCCTACCTACCTAAGTAGTGATGAAATTAAGTCACAGGCATCTCAAAGGGTTGGAAAGGAAGGGACTATACCGAGTTGGAGAGTCGAGTGAGGTCCTTTCGAGGTTTTGATCTGTGGCTCTATTATTACATCAAAAAATGAAAATTCCAAGTTAAAAAGATATATAAAATTACAAAAGTCCTATCTATGCAGCTTCTTTTGGACTCTTGACTTGAGTTTCTGATGCTTTCAAAATTGACAAAAGCTGTGATCTTGTTTGGGTTGAACTTGAGAATAGATTCTTTCTCCATACAAAATTTTATGTTGGAGATGAACTCACAAATTAACCATGTTCTGTCGGATTTACTTATGAACCTTGATCCTGAATTTGAAAATCTTTACCCTATTCTTTGGGTGGGCTCCTGACTTACAATTTCTTCACCTTGTTACTTGACTTTTAATTTCATCACTCTATTCTCCAGGCGGGCTCTTGACTTGCTATTTTTTAATCTTTTGATTTTCAATTTCTTCACCCTATTCTTTGGGCAGGCTCTAGACTTGTAATTTCCTCACTTTATTGGCTTTCAATTGCTTCACCTTGTTGCTTGATTTTCAATCTCTTAACCTTGTTTCTTGACTTTCAATTTCTTCACCATGTTCTTTAGGCAGGCTCCTAACTTGCACTTTCATCACCTTATTGACTTGCCATTTCATCACCCTTTTCTTCAGGTGGGCTCCTGACTTGCAATTTCATCAACCTATTCTTTAGGTGGACTCCTGACTTGTAATTTCATCAACCTATTCTTTAGGTGGGCTCCTGACTTGCTATGTCATTACCCTATTCTTCAGACGATCTCCTTACTTGCAATTTCATCACCCTGTTCTTCAGGTGGGCTCCTAACTTTCAATTACATCACCCTATTTTTTTGTGGGTTCTTGACTTGCCATTTCATCACCCTATTCTTAAGGTGGGCTCTTGACTTTCCATTTCATCACCATGTTCTTCAAGTGAGCTCCTGACTTGCCATTTCACCACCCTATTTTTCAGGCGAGCTCCTGACTTTCAATTTTATCACCCTGTTCTTGAGGCAGACTCCTGAATTGCCATTTTATCACCCTATTTTTGAGGCGGGCTCCTTACTTTCCATTTCATCATGTTGTTCTTCAGGCGGACTCTTAACTTTGAATTTTATCACCCTATTCTTCAGGTGATCTCCTGACTTGCCATTTCATCACCCTGTACTTCAGCCAAGAACATGACTTGCTATTTCATCACCCTGTTCTTCGGGTGGGCTCCTAATTTTCCATTTGATCACCCTGTTCTTCAGGCGTACCCCTGACTTTTAATTTTATCACCCTATTCATCAGGTGGGCTCCTGACTTTCAATTTCATTACCCTATTCTTCAGGAGGGCTTCTGACTTTCCATTTCCTTACCCTATTCTTCAGGCGGGATCCTGACTTGACATTTCATTACCTTGTTCTTTAAGCAGGATCCTGACTAGCCATTTCATCACCCTATTCTTCAGACGGGCTCCTGACTTTTAATTTCACCACCCTATTCTTCAGGTGGTCTACTGACTTGCAATTTTATCACCCTATTCTTTAGGCAGGATCCTGACTTTCCATTTCATCACTCTGTTCTTCAGGCGGGGCTCCTTACTTTCCATTTCATCACCCTGTTCTTCTGGCCGGCTCCTGACTTACAATTTCATCACCCTATTCTTCAGGAGGGCTCCTGACCTTTAATTTCATCACCCTGTTCTATATGCAGGCTCCTAACTTGCCATTAGGTCACCCTATTCTTCAGGTGGGACCCTGACTTGCCACTTTATTACCCTGTTCTTCAAGCTATCTCCTGACTTGCTATTTCATCACCCTGTTCTTTAGGAGGGCTCCTGACTTGCCATTTCATCACCCTATTCTTCAGGCGGGCTCTTGACTCATAATTTTATCACCCTATTCTTCAGGCAAGCTCCTAACTTTCAATTTCAAACTAGAACAAGTGTTATCTCAAACAAAGATTATGATAACGAAATATTCCATTTTTCAGAAAAGTGAAGTTCCAAACAACAAAAATTAAATTTTTCCCCAGTTTATCATCATATGAATTTTGTGAAAGTCACATCATAACTACTTCAAAAACCCAAACAAGGAAATGCATCTTCTATGAGTTAATTGGATTGATTCAATGAGAAAGTGTATTTTCTAGGAGTCAAAGGGAATAACTCGACTAGAAAGTACATCTTCTCTCAATAAAGAGTAATGACTCTACTAGAAGGTACATCTTATAGGAGTCAAGGGGAATGATTCAACTAAAAATTATATCTTTAAAGATTCAAGGGGAATGACTCGACCAGAAGGTACATATTTTAAAAGTCAAGGGGAATGAATCGACCATAAGGTACATCTTCTAGAGTCAAGGGGAATGACTCGACCAGAAGTTCCATCTTCTAGGAGTAAAGGGGAGTGACTCAACCATATGGTACATCTTCTAGGAGTCAAATGTAATGACTCAACTAGAAGGTAGATCTTCTAGGAGTCAAGGGGAGTGACTCAACCAGAAGGTACATCTTCTGGAGTCAAGGTGAATGACTCGACTAGAAGGTCTATCTTCTAGGAGTCAAAGGGAGTGACTCAGCCAGAAGTTACATCTTCTAGGAGTCAAATAGAATGACTCAACTAGAAGGTACATATTATAGGAGTCAAGGGGAGTGACTCAACCAGAAGTTACATCTTCTAGAAGTCAAGGCTCAATTTAAGAAATCTATTACCTAGAAATTGAAAATTGAAATACCTGGATAAGGAAGTGTGTTTTCGAGGGATATAGGATGATGAATTTTTACTATGATTTGATTATTAAACCTGTGTAGCAATATTGCATCCTGCATTTGTAGAAGTGAGGCATTGCAGCCCTTGATATTTGTGCTCTGAAGTCCTTGATTTTAAGGTAACATGTTTCATATTTCACCAAAGAAAACTTGTGAGTTTAAAACATGGTGGCTGTTTTGTGGCTTTGGCTTTCGCAACAATCGCTCTTGCCCTTGTCAAATTTAACCTTGCTTTCAACCATTAGCATATATCATTGACTTACTAGATCATTGACCCAAACTTAGATCGGTAAGAGTGTCTCTAATACAAACATAATATCTCTATTTTTCTAGGCTTCTCAGATAAACCCTTTGAACCTTGGTATTTCCATGAGTTCCCAGACTTTTATATTGATAGAATTTTCTGCATGCCTTATTTCAGCTCACAATCATGTTTTTTTTCTTGCTTTGTTCAATTAAAAAAGTTGGTAACCAGTTTTGAAATATTTTCTCACTTGTTTTGACATGGACTTGACTCAAAGACACGAGAAAAATGACAATGATTTTTTCTATTTGGATAACTGACTCGAAAAACAAAAATAGAACTATAGAGAAGAAAGAAAAGACAATGAATGTTCCCATTGAAAAAAAGAAAAGAAGAATTTATCTAGAAGTGACAGTCAACTCTAATGATCATGACATGCATTTTGGATTAAGCTGCCTGATCTTTCCATCCAAACTTTTACCAATTGTTGTTGAGTTAATGGCCCTTAAATTGAGTTACTTCCTTGCGACAATTTGTATTTAGAGACCTCGTTCGGCTAGTGATGCCTTGAAGGGTTTTTGCCAACAAGCCTCTCTTATTTTCTTTATCTCAGCTCACTATTTCCCTTTAGGGTCTATGAGGGTTTTCACTAATGAGACTCTTATTTTTATTTCTCCCAACTCACAGTTGTCTTATGGTGCCCGTGAGGGTTTTCACCGATAAGACTCTCTCATTTTTTTCTCTCTCAACTTGTGATTACCTTATGGTGCCCATGAGGGTTTTCACCAATAAGACTCTCTTATTTATATTTCTCTCTTGATTCCTTATGTTGAGGAAGACAAGTAGTTCCCAAAATGCATTATCATATGTATTGCATGCTTAGCCTTATCATTCTTAAAGATTGATCTGAAGGTCTTTCTTTGGTTGTAACTTGGATTTTGGATAAGGTTAGAAAGAAAGGATGTCATGAGGCCCAAACGACACTTGAAGTGGGGTGGGACTTACAACTTTTGGAATCGACTCGAACAATGGAAATTAACCCATGCCCCAGTTTCTTTTGACTGGGTAATTATAAATTGTTCATTTGATTGGACCGAGCCCAAACTAGGTCATCCTACGTATCTCACGCCTAAGATAGGAGAATCAGGTCACACATAGTTCTGACAAATTGTTTTGCTTGATTCTAATTTGTTTTCTCTTTTATTGACTCGTTTCTCTTTGAAATTTTTTTTTCGACTCTATTTTTCTTTACACTCATCTCTTTTCTTTATTTTTGACACACTTTTTATTTCTTTTTTTGACTATATTCTTTTGCTCAACACTTTTCTTTTGAGCTTTGCTGACTCTATCTTGATTCCAAAAGAGGGGTATGAAAGAAAATAGAACTAAAGCTCAAATGAGGTAAACAAAGGACGACACAACGTTTGGATAGCAGAATGAAATGCCTTCGTCATATCAATCCTTGACAATGCAAGTACACATCATGCAATATAAAGTAAAAGATGTAGATCATTTGTGACACTTTAACAACACTAACTTCAACTGAACATGTGTTCCACTTCTTATTCTACACTTGTCAAACATACAACTCTACCATGTTATACATCCCTCACACTGCTGCTTTCGTGGCCCCTGCATGACCTAATTGAGATGTGTCTTTCAATTGATGATCAAGTTATTCTTGTGATTCTCAAAATAATTGCCTTAATTTTGAAAAAAGACTTCAACATGGTCATCAAATGTCTCAACACTCTTCCTATTTTATCAGATGTTCTTTTTCGAAATGTAGCATTCTGATTCAAAATTCATGCTTAAACTGGATTTTACGATCTACCGGAAAATTCCACAGGCATGTCATAACACTAGAACCAATATAAAATGTATTGTGTAAAGAAGACAGACAAACAACTTATAATAAGACAAAACAACAATGACACCATACTTTATTAAAAGAAAAGATAAAAGTGTTTAAACAAAAATGACAGAGAAATAAAACAAGATAGATTTTGAACTACAACCCTGAATAATTTGGATAACAGAAAACAAAACAAACTACCAAAACCCTTCTGAGTAAGGAGAAGAGTATCTTCCCAATTACTGAGCTTGACATTTTAGCCACTAGTTTGCATATCGGCATGACTAGTGTTTCCACCACTGTCCAGCATATTTTCTTCAACAAATAAGTTTTGGATCCCCATTCTTAACTCATCGTTTCCCATGTACTGTGTGTTGGTAAAGGATTCTGTGTGACACTCATAGTGTCAATATTTTGCACTGTGATCAATTTTTCTTGAATTATCCTATCTATTTCTCTTTTAAAAGCACGACAATTCTCAATACTGTGACCCTAAATATCAGAATGATATGCATATCGTACATTAGCATCAAAATTTCTTGAATGCGGTTTAGTAGTATACCCAAGGAGAGGAGTGATCATGCCATATTGTAATAATTTCTAGAACAGACTGGTATATGATTTTCCAATTGGTGTGATACTATCCCTAGGATTCTGCCTCTTTTCATTATTTGACTTGGATCGAACATTGGTCCTAGAAGGGCTCAAATATGTTTGTGAAGTTGGAAGATGACTTTGAGGAGTTGGTGCGCACCATTATAAGTAATAAAGGGCTTAAACATATGGTTGTGGACTATATACCGAATATAGAGGTAAATAAAAAGAGTAAAATGGATTTTGGGAGTGGTTGTAAAGAGTTTGGGTATGAAATTGGGCTTGAGACTGAGGATAACGATGACGTTGTCTTCTTGGATGTTCCCGTTGTCCAACTATAGTAGCAGCTGCATCTCCCTTATTTTTGTTCTCTCCAATTTCCCTTAACTGATTGCAATATCATCCCAAATGTTTCACGGATTCCTCACGTCCATCATGCTTCTCAAATTTTGATATCTTAAGGTTCTGAGGAGGGGTAACACTTGAAGACATACCCCAGTTTTTGTATGAAATATCTTCTTTACCCACAAGCCCTAGGGAACTTTTCATAGCATTTTCTGCACTCTTTATTTTTCCAACCATTTTCCCTGGATCTTCTGGTACACTAGGTTTCTTGTTAAGCAATCTTGGTAGTTAAAGTAGGCACAGGAGTATAACAATGATCTCTAAGAATATTGAACATGGGTCCACTAGTAGAAGGGGGAAGCACAACCATTGGGTGGCTAGCCAATGTGGATGTCTCAGCAGAGGATTAAGCAACAAAATCATAGACGACAAGTGGTGTTATGAATGTAGTAGGCGTATGCTGAGAAGCTCGGGAAAGAGTGGTGGAAGTATTGGGATACAGTTGAGGAATAAATTTTGAGATACAGTGTGGTGCATCAACAACAGTAGGAAACTACCTTTGCTATTTTGGTGAAAATCTCACGGTATTTGTAGAATCAATAGTGGGAAATAAAGGAGGAGGCAACCCACTGGCCCAAGCTTGGTGCATTTCCATCATTTGTTGCCTTAGTCTCCTAATCTCTTGCTTTAAACTCTTATTTTCCTGACTCTTTGTTTGATTCATGATGTCACTCTCTATATCCATGTTGGACACGACTAACCCTTCCTTGGATTTGGTGTGATGTAGAGGACCAGCCAAAATACCACAAACCAACCACCTTAAACTAACTGAATAAGAAATAACAAATGTGTTAGAGTTCAATATCTTTTTTTTTTCAAAATCTATTTTATCTTGAAAAGATCACCGAACTCAAGAAGAGCACCTACGTATCTCACTCTCTTGAGAGGAGAATCAGGTGTGCATAGTTCGTGAAGTTCTGGCACAACATGTTCGATCAAACTCTCTTTCTTCTTATTCTTCTTTTTTTTAAAACTTTGAGAAGAAAATAAAATAACAAATTGTCCAAAAATTAAAGAATTTTTTTTTCAAATTTTTCAATTTTAAACCCCCTATACAAAATGAAACTTATGATTACCAAAGAAAAATCTTTTTGAATTTCATATGAAAATAAAACTTGAAACTATTAGAGGAAATTTTTTTTATAGTTTTCTTTTGAAGATGTATATGGAACACCTACTCTAAATAAAGAGTGAATAAAATATTTTAAGATATTTTAAATAAGATCATCGAATCCTAGAAGGTTGCCTACATATCTCACTCCCGAGAGAGAAGAATTAGGTGTGCGTAATTCGTCCAAATTGGAAAACTATAGATTAAATAACCAACTGACCTTGACTTAAGAGACACAACCAAAGACAGACGATGAACAACGTCAATAAAATCTTTTTGGGTTTTTAGTTAGGCACTTCACATAAAACTGACACCAACAACTATGAAAGAAAAAAATCTTTTTTTTGGTATTTTCGTTATATGAAATGTACAGAACTTCTACCACTTTTTTTTTGAATTTTTCTTTTATAAAAACTCCTATTGAAAAAAAAATCTTTTTTTAAAATTTTCAAATTATGAATGCTTGCTAAAGGAAACAAAGGAAAAATCTTTTTGATGTTTTGTTTTTTGATTAAATGAGTGCAAAGGGTAAAAAATCTTTTGAATTTTTGAATTGTGAAAAACAAAATTCATAAAGAACACTAAAAAACTATGAAACTTTTTATTTTTCAAACTTTTTCTTGCCTACACACTGTTCTTTAATTCTAGCACATATTTTCCCCAAATCAGTACATTGAATGATCCTATAACCCCTAAAGATGCAACAATTAGCACGTAGGTTTGCTTTAGGGGTGAGACCCCTACAAAGGACCAAGTGGGTCCCGCTAGGTCTCAATATGATGCAGATAAGAATGACCTAAAGTCTGACCTACACTAGGTTCATGATCTTGGGTGTATTTATACGCCTAAGAACCATAACTTATCCATATTTTAGCTCAGTTTAGAGAACAAAGTGCCTAGTTTCTTATGTTTTTACTCTACTTCTATGTAATTGAGCTAACCGATGTGATTAACATTATTTCAGGTATTAATGAAGTAGATGAAGACATAATGGGACTATGAAATGTGGATGGCATATGAGACAAGAGAGAGTAGCAGTCTGGACCAAATGTGGCACCTAGAAACTATGTCCAAGACTAGTTTGTCATTTATAATTAGTTCAGAGACTTAGAAGACAATTATGAGAGAAAAGATTATTAAAAGGCTTAATGCTGAATTTTTATTCATTATTGAATTATTTTGTATTATTTTGAGAGAGGAGAGAGGCGGCTTACACTAAGGGAAAACACTATTCATCTTCTCTACCAAGATCGTCTTCTAGTTTTGGGTATGATGAATATTTCTATTGTGATTTCCGTTTTTCCAATGAGTGGATAAGTTTATTAGTTAGGGTTATGGAAGCCTTGTAGCATACAATCTATCACTTTGGGTTTTGAATTCATTATGCATTAATTTGTTTACATCATACTCTCTTATCTTATCTTGAATTCTCATGGTTGCAAACATAGAGGATATGCCTTAAAACACAACTTGTTCAAAAGAAAGATTGATGTTCGGAAAAGAGAATAGTGACAAAGATTGTTTCTGGTAAATGCTTTTGATTTGAGAGAATTAAAGTGAATTAGTCCTTGATGGTTGAGAAACACTAGGATTATGTTATTAAATACAATACATTTCTCTGTAAGCACGATGCATGTATGAATTCGTAAAGCCCATAGTTAGAAAGTATTAAAAACTACAAGGTGGACATAACCCTAGATTGCTATTTCTCTGAATTTGAATACTACTACACGTATTTCATCTTGTTAAACTGAAACCATTAATTTGTGAACTGAATCAAATCCCCCCTATTTATTTTATAGAAATGAATGATTAAAATTCAAATAATATGTATTCAACTTAATTAGCACCATATTCCTGTGGGATTCGACCCCAACCTAGTTGGGTTATATATTTGACAATGACCGCTTACTCTCTCATAAGAGAGGTGTAATTTGGGTGTATCAGTTCACTAACAAGGCTATTTGGGGGAGCATGTGGTCGATAGTGGCTTCTATAGCTTTCCACCCACTCCACACCAACAGACGTCTCTCCCTTCTAAAATAAGGGTGACTCAAATAGAGGTTATGTACACAACGTGTACTACAGAACTTATTGCAAAAGAAATGACTCGGGTTATGCAAATGATGCTAGATTTAAAGCAGTAACACATACGAGTAAAGATTGTAAACACGTAGCAAGTAGGCACCCAACAATGATAAAACATACAAACAATAACACAAACAACTTTTATACACTATAATGTCAAACTAAGATGATACAACTCCAAAAATAAGATCGAATTTGAAAATTCCCCATTAGAGTCGCCAGAGCTGTCACACCCTTTTTTTACCTAATAGATTGATTTTATTTTCGAAAAGGGTTTTTATTATTAAGTGACAAAAGATGGAAATTTGTTTCGAAAAGGATTTTTTTACAATCAAAACTCAGAGTGGACACTTGTCATAAATTAGACGTGAAAAGTCACCTTTGGAAATCCTTTTTCAAACTGATCCACAAACAGAGATTCTGGCTAAGGAATTTTGTTGACTGAGGGGAAGGTATTAGGCACCCCTCGATCCCTTGGTTCTACCACGATCTCTTCACGGAGCATATCGGCTAGTGTGACACTAGAAATGTATAAACCACACAAAACACACAAAAATAATCAATCAAAAAAACAAAATAAAACAAGTCCAAAAATATAGTGTCCAGTCTAATTTATTACAAACCAAGAATAAAAATTACAAAAATTAAAAGCTAAACTATTCTAACTATCCTAGCTATGCTTTACTTGATGCCTCGGGCCTTGATCATGCGTCATCTTCAAATGCAACTTCCTCGGGCCATTCCCCAAATAAAACAATACAAATAACCTCGGGGTATTTCCCGGTCAAATGAGTACAATTGATCCACATGCATAAAATAAAACCATTCAACAAACATTTTCATCATTCAACAATCCACAAAGTCTTGATATTTTCCTACCCAACCTAAGATTTGCCTATTCATTCTAGAGTTAAAACATAATACTATCGAATTCGATATGATGAACAAATATTCCGAATCAAACATCCATTAATTGATCCAAATAAACCAATGCTTGCCTTTTATTAAATTTCCAATTCCCGCCCCCAACTGACAGATTTTAATTCTTAATGAGATATCATTTCATTACACAAATTATAATCCAAGGGAATCTAACAAATCAAACAAGTAGCAATTCATTAACCAATATATGATATTCATTCCAACAGAATAAATATAATAAGTGATGAAATAAAAAGAAGAAAGAGTAGAGTTAGACATCGATTGAAGCATTTATTGTGCCAAATTATGTGATCGAAAGACAAAGCCAGGTCTGAAAACTCCCAATTAGAACCTCCATCACTAACCAAACCAAATTGGTATCGAAACTGCCACTCAAACAAATTTAAAAACCAGTACCAGTAGCCTCAATACGAACCTTGAATCACAAATTCCAAACTTGAACTTTATTTTACCCAAATTTGATAATTGTTGTGATGTCTTTCACCACCTGAATAGTACCAACCATGATGGGGTGATTGGGCTTTGTGATTTTGGTAGAGGTGGAGCTAATTTTCATCTTACGGAAGCTCCGGCGAGCTCTAACCATGACCAAAAATAGAGAAAATATAGTGGTTGTAATGATCTCTAGCAAGGATTCACCAAAAAAATATCTCTCCCACTTCTCTCTCGATTATGCAATCTTACTATTTCACTATCTCTCCTATTTTTCACTCTCGTCTTGATCTCTCCCACTCAGTTTCCTCTCTTTCCCTATTTTTCTCCTACTTCTATGTGTGTGGAGTTTTATGTGTGCTTGATCTATATCAGTGTGTATGTATATCTGTCCTCTATAATTCCTCCATTTTGTGTGTATATATATGAGTGTGTGTGTGTGATTTTATCTATATATTTATGTGTGTGGATTATTAATTGTTTAATCTATAAGGGTGATAATGGTGAGTCCCTTTTTGTACACATGTGTATATGAATTGTGTGTGTTGAGTATGGTGAATTTAATCAAAAAAGAAAATAGTGAGTGTGTGTCATGTATTTTTCTTTCCAGTAAGCTGTGTATATGTAATTGCCCTGGAAGATGATGGAATTATGTATTTGTATATCTATATGGGTGTGTGGAAAACATTGTGGGGAGAAGCCTAGAGGAAAGGAGGTTGGTTAGGGATGAGGTGGAGGTAGGGGTGGAGTAGGGAAGTAGTTCATTTTTATTGGGTGGGTTGTTAATTTGTTAGGGTGAGGTGTCAATGTTGTTAGGAATTTTGTTATTGTTTGCTTTTTATGGAAGAATTATGAAATATGTAAGGGTGCAAGATAAGGTGAGGTAAAAAAATTGATAAAATGGGTTTCCGGGAGGGATAAAATTAGGTGTCTACAATCCCAACTTCCTTTAAAGTCTAAAACACACCCATCAACATGTCTTCTAATGTCTAAATTGCGTATTTAGCATGACCACTGATATACGGATGAAAAGCAGTACTAAGCTTAACTTTTCTACCAAGGCCCTTCTGAAAAAGACTGCCAAAACTATAAGGTGAATTTCCTGTTTCTATCTGAAATAATGGACAAAGGTATCCCATGAAGCCTTAGTAACTCTTGGATATAAATTCTCCCATAATCCTCTGTGGTATCTGAAGTCTTGATAGGTAGAAAATGGGCCGATTTAGTCATTCAGTCAACTATAACCCAAATTGAATCATGCTAATATCTAGTCCGAGGCAACCCTGTGATGAAATCCATATTTACTACTTCCTATTTCCTAGTAGGGATACTAATCTCTTGCAACGTTTCACCCAGCCTCTGGTGTTCAACTTTAACTTATTGAAAATTGGGGCACTTGGCTACAAACTTGGCCATGTCCCTCTTGATACCATTCCACCAATAAATTTATCATAAGTCGTGATACATCTTAGTAGAACCCGGATGAATGGAATACCTTAAACTATGAGCCTCGGCTAGTATCCTTTTCCTCAATCCATCTATATTTGAAACACAAATCCTACCTTGGTAGCAAAGTACACAATCTCCTTCTTGGGAGAAAACCTCAATCTTCTGTTGTAGGATTGCTTTCAATATTTGGCTAAGTATGGGATCATTTCTCTATTTATCCTTCACTTCCACTACTAAAAGATGATTTCAAACCATTCTGAACTACTACTCTCCCATCAATAGTGTCAGCAAACATACCACCAAATGGGCCAATCTATGCACTTATTCAACCAACTCTCGCTCTTCCTTCTTCACATAAGACACACCATCCATAGACAACCTACTTAGTGTGTCTGCCACTATGTTGACCTTACCCGGATGATAAAGCACATTCATGTCATAATCTTTCAATAATTCCAACCACCTTATCTCATAAAGATTCAACTCCCTTTGATAAATACATACTGAAGACTCTTAGGGTCAGTAAGAACATCAACATGCATACCATACAAGTAGTGTCTATAAATTTTCAAGCAGAATACCACATCAGCTAACTCCAAATCGTGAGTTGGGTAAACCTTTTCATGATCCTTAAGTTGCCTAGAGGTATAAGCTATCACTCTCTCATTCTACATCAACACACTACCTAACCCAACTCTAGAAGCATTACAATACACCACAAATTCGTCTAACCCCTATGACAGAGCTTACACTGGTGCTGAAGTCAATTTATCCTTCAACTGTTAGAAACTCTTCTCACACTTATCTGAACATATAATCTTTACTTTCTCTTGGGTTGTCTTAGTCTACGGCATAGCTATTGAGGAGAACCCTTCAACAAATCTTCTATAATAACAAGCCAAACCCAAAAAACTCCTGATATCGGATGGAGTGATGGGTCTAGAATAGTATTTCACTGCATTAGTCTTCTAAGGATCTACATAAATACTAGCCCCTAAAATGACATTCCCCAAGAAGGTAACAAATTCCAACCAGAATTCACAGTTACCAAACTTTTCATATAATTAAGGGTCCTTGAGAGTCTGCAACACTATTTTCAAATGTTTTGCATGCTACTCCTCACTCTTGGAATACACCAGTATGTCATTTATAATAAAAATGATAAACATATCTAAGTACTACTTGAAGACCCCATTCATCAAACACATAAAGGTTACAGGAGCATTTGTTAGTCCAAACGACATAACCACAAACTCAAAATGGTCATACCTTGTTCGAAAAACTATTTTTTTAATGTCTTACTCCCTGACTTTCAACTAATGGTATCCTGATCTAGGGTCAATCCTGGAGAACCACTGGGCACCCAGAAGTTGATCGAACAAATCATCGATTCTAGTAATGGGATACTTTTTCTTGATGGTAACCTTTTTTAGATGTATGTAATCCGTACATATTCTGAGAGTGTCATCTTTCTTGTGCATGAAAAGGGTTGGAGCACCCCACGGAGAAACATTAGGCCTGATGAAACCTTCATCTTAGAGGTTCTTCCACTGCTCCTTTAACTCTTTAAGCTTGGTCAGTTCCATACAATATGGAGGAATAGAGATAGGCTGAGTATTAGGAAGAAGATCAATACTGAATTCTATTTCTCTATCTGGAGGTACCCCTGGCAAATCTAAAGGGAAAACCTCCGGGAACTTATTGACTATATGGACTGATTGAACTATTGGGGCTTCAGACTTAGTATATTTTACTCAAACTAAATGATAGATACACCCTTTTGATATTAAATTTCTGTCCTTAAGATAAGAGATAAAACGACCTTTGGGAGACATAGAACTACCCTCCTATTCAAAAACTTCTTAATCAAGAAATTGAAACTTCATCATGTGGGTGCGACAATATATTGATGCATGGCATGAATGGATCCAATCAATTCCCATAAAAATATCAAAATCTACCATCTCCAACTCTATTAGGTCCGCTAGTGAGATCTTATGGAGGATGGTTGATGTTGGGTGTATGCATTCTAGCCTATTTAGCCGTATTTTAAGGATGATTCATGTGATTAATGTATTGATAATGTGATAAATGTGCACTTAAGTGTACAAGTATGTGTTTCCAATGTTTAATGGTGTTCTCACACGAGTTTTGATTCAAATTGATCATTTAGAGTTCAACCAAGAAAACTAGTGTTACTAGCTTGAGCTAGTTTCTTGTCTAGTCTATTGTGTTGGGTTCTAATGTGTTTTAATGAGTTTCAAAGATTTTTATAATGTATTTATATGTGAAACAACTTTTTGACAATGTTTAATGGTCAACTGGATCAACACAACAATCGGAACAATGAGTTAAAGATAAAGTGAAATTAGCCTATGCTTAGCTCGTGTTTCTAGTTTGTCGTTTTGGGTGTTGTGTTGTTTTGAGATCTAAATTATTTTATTTAATGATATATTATTCTTCATGAATGGATTATGATGATATATGAAGGATGTACAAGGTTCAAATCAAGTAGAAACAACTCAAAAAGGCTTGGAATGGATCACGGAAGCACAATACGCAACTTGATACAAAATTTTATACCTGAAATATCTTGGGAGAGTGTAGGAGAGTGGAAGGTAATTGTCACATGATATGGACCAAAACATTCAGAAGTAACCTAAAATAGTTAACTCTCGCGATAAGGGCGTGTCTCGACCAACACTTGGTTTTAGGCCTTGCGACGCAACCCCTAATCCCATTTCCACCCTACGCATCATGACTTTCATTCCTGTTTTCAAAACTCGAGATGTGAGGTCCACTTTAGATACGGCCAAGAATGATAATTAAGTCCTACACATCTTGGGACTACTTGGACACTATAAATACATCTTTTTACTTGTTATTATTCACTTTTAGATGTCTTGGACTAGTTGTGGGGCTGTTCAAAATTTCTTTTAGGGTTTATCTCTCTTTAATTTAGTTTCTTTCATGGTTTGTATCATCAATACAAGGGATTGGATGATGAATATTTCCATTAAAGGCTAAAACTCCTTTTCCGGGGTTAAGGCCAAGATCATGATTACTTTCGTTTTGAATTAAGTTTGTTGATCTGCTTATCATCATTGGTTGTTTTTTTATTCTTGTTTAAACTATTTTAAGGATTATCTACCCTTAGAATATATAAATTTTCAACCTTGTGAACTTAAGAGAGGGAATAGGGTGATAGAACATGGGGATAAGCAAAGTACGATTTGTATTCTTTTATAAAATAAGGAATCCAAATTAGCATCTAGGATAGGGGTGTAGTTAGAAGCCTTACTTAATTCACATGTAGGATGATATCTTTAAATCACTTATTTTGATTATTAAATCCCCGCTCAACAATGTAGTTTTAATATCCATATTAGGTAAACGGTTAGAGGTCGGGAGATCATGATCATGTGATTAATCCTACGAATCAACAACCAAGATAAGCAAGTAAATGAATGAAGTTCAATAACATAGTAGGATTTTTTGTAAGCCTTAACACTGGGCTTCTATCCATTGATTGTCCTAAGTCATTACTTTTCTGCATTCGTTTAGTTTCTTTTTAGTTTACAAATTTAAAACTATATTGTTTACTTTTTCTCAATCGTTAAACTAGAATTGGATATGTGGAAAATGCAAGTCCCGAGAGATCGATACTTGGGATTTCTTGAAGCCACTTTACTACTTGATAAGATCACGTACACTTGCGTGTGTGCTTGGACACTATCAAGTTTTTGGTGCCGTTGTTGAGGATTTGTAATTAGGCAACTATCTTATTTTTAGTTTAGTTAGATTGAGTTGTAAATATTTTTTGTTTTTTTATTTTTCTTATCACACTTCTTGACATAGCATCTTAGGATAGATGGTTTTCAAGTGATTATTATTCTATATGGTGTATAGTTTGTGGTCAAGGTGGTCATGGTGAAGATATGTGTGCTGTCAACTCCGATTCAGTAATGTTTGTGGGCTACGGTGAAAGGCAAAATTATATAAACTACTACAATTGAATTGGGATGAATCAATCATAAATTCTATTATGGATCAACCGGCAGTAGTTTCAGTAGCAACAACCAAACATGCCGGACACAACTCAAATGAGCAATTTGGAAGAGTTGATGAAATAAATTTTAGCATCTCAGAATGAGTTGTTGTCATACATAAAGAACCAAAGGGAGGCTACAAAATAAGTGACCCCCTAACCAGTTGTAGATAAAGTTGTTGATAATTTGAGAAAGTCTGAGTACTCGAAAACTAAAATTGTTGAACAGATTGTGGAGATACCACTGCCACCATGTCTAAAATGGCTAAGAAAAGAAAAATATAAATAGGATATTAGCCAGTTTGTCATACAACTGCCACCATGTCCACAGTGGCTAGGTAAAGAAAAATACGAGGAGGACATTAACCAATTTGTGGAGCAAACACAAGAATCACAGCCACTCAGTTGTCATCTTTATCTTGAGACTGAAATGGAGAAGGTGAATAAAAGTGAGTGTGTAGTAGAGAGTGTAAATTTTGAAGTAGGATTGGTTGGGCCTCATTCAAAGCATTTTTCTAAATTATGTTTAGATGATATCTTGTATGTGGAACCATCTAAAATAGTGGAAGAGTGCGAAGATGAGGAACAAGAATCCTATATTCTTGATTTTACATCGAACAAGAAACATAAAAACACACCTCACTTCAAAGCTAAGAGGTTTACTATTCATCATCCATTACTCGGTTCCTTAATCTTTGTACCACTAACCTATAAGCGAGGTAAAAAGATGAATACAAAATTGAGGGTGAAATTTATATCCTCAAGGTGAAGGAAAAAGTTGATATAGGTCGTGTCGCGACACTAAATTAGGAACTTCTTGGGAGGCAACCCAAGCTAAGGTATATTTTCTTGTTAGTTTTAAGTTTTTTTTACTTCATGTAGTTTTTGTTTTTGTTGAGTCACAGGTTTATGGAAAGTCTGAGTACCGAAAACTTGAGCTAAAAAGCATGGCAAAAACTGAGTGTGGAGTCCATGGATCTCCTTTATGTGTGAAGATGCTACTAGCTAGGCCTAGAGGCTTCAGGGAGTATTTCTATCTCTTACTTTAAAAGTTCACTTTGGGGACAAAGTAGATTTTTAAGTATGGGGTGGGAAAATTCCCAAATTTTGGCTCAATTTAAAAAATTGTGTAGGATATTTGAGTGGTGATATTTTTTATTATATAATGCAAGGGTTTTATTTGGAAAACCATATTTAATGAGTGAATTGCTGCATTTGAGACTATTAGGCTCATGTTTGTGACTCTTGTACTAGTGGCTTAAAATTTGAACTCATGTTATTGTTTGGTTGGGAGTCTATGATGATCCTATTAAGTTGAGCATATGCCATGTGCATGTGAATATTTTGTATATTCCTTATTGCATGTGATGTCTAGAACTTTCCTGGTGTGTATGTGAAATGAAATAAATAATGTGGGTTTAGGAGATGATTTAGGCATTTCTTTGATAGCCTTGTGTTATACCTTCTATTTATCTTACGTTTGTGCATTATCCTAGTTGTCTCCCATTGACACTTTAGTTTTTTCTTGGGTAGCCTCATATGTAGCCTAATTCCCTTCTTTGATAGACCATAATTTGATCCAAAAAACTCCTAAGTGCATTAATTGAAAAAAAATATATAAATTAGAATGAGTAAGGAGTTTAAGAAATAAGAGGAAAAAGGTAAAATTGATGCCCCAAGGTAATTGTTATTGGTATTAATAATTGATGTGTGGTGGATGGTTGTGGTGTAAATGATGTTATAAATATTTCCATGGTTGTGGAAAAAGAGAAAAAATGATTCATCTGGTAGTAAATTATGCGTCCACCAAGTGTTTGTGAAAATGCTTAAAAGAGATAGGGCAAAAACAAAAAGAATGGGGTAGACAAAAAATGGTGTAAATTGGTTGTTGGCGATTGGTTTTAAATGCATAATGTAGTGTATTAAACAACTTAGAGAGGTTAGTTACTATTCCAAAATATTTCCTACCTTTCCCTTAGCCTACATTACAACCCGAAAAAGACCTACTTGATCTTAAGCTTTGCATTCGACTATTAGTGGAGCATTACACTCAGGGCAAGCCTATGGTTCATTGTGTGTGACTTGTGAATTCCTTGTGAGAGTAAGAGTGATTTGATTCTTGTTCCCATAATGTTATAAATTGCATTTCTATGAGTGATTATGGGTAACTCTCTTGTTGTGAGCGGAACATGTTTGATGAATATGGGTGATTTGTATGCTGTCCTTGATTGAATAATAAGCATAAGTTTGCCAACTAGGTGAGTCAAATTTGAGGATATGATGTTTTGAAGTAGATTTCATGAGCTCTTGATGCTTAAAGTAAGGAATTGTTCGAGGATGAACAAGGCTTTAAGTGTGGGGTGGTGATGTTGGGTGTAATTATACATTCTAGCCTATTTAGCCTTGTTTTGAGGCTGATTCATGTGATTAATGTTTTGATAATGTGATAAATGCGCATTCAAGTGACCAAGTATGTTTTTACAATGTTTAATGGTGTTCTCACACAAGTTTAGATTCAAATAGATCATTTAGAGTTCAACCGAAAAACTAGTGTTACTAGCTTGAGCTAGGTGCTTGTCTAGTGTATTGTGTTGGGTTATAATATGTTTTATTGAGTTTATAAGGTTTTTATTATGTATTAATATGTGAAACAATTTGTTGACAATGTTTGAGGGTCAATTTGATCAAGACAAGGGTCGAAACAATGAGTTAAAGATCAAAGTGAAACTTGCCTATACTTAGCTCGTGTATCTAGTTCGACATTTTGGATATTGTGTTATTTTGAGCTCTAAATTATGGTATTTAATGCTATAGGATTCTTGATAAATGGATTATGATAATATATGAAGGATATACAAGCTTCAAATCAAGTGAAAACAACTCAAAAAGGCTTGGAATGGATTACGAAAGCACAATATGCAACTTGACTCAAATATTTATACCTCAAATGTCTTGGGTGAGTGTGGGAGCATGGGAAGGTCAATTGGCGCGTGATATGGACAAAAATATTCAGAAGGGAATCAAAATAGTGACCCTTTGTGATATGGCGTGTTGCGACCTCCAGAACCCATTTTTAGGCCTCGTGACGCGACCCCTACTCCTATTTCCAGCCTATGTGTCACGACTTTCATTCCCGTTTTCATAACTCATGATGTGAGGTCCATTTAAGACACAACCAAGAATTCTAATCGAGTCCTACACGTCTTGGGACTATTTGGACTCTGTAAATACATCTTTGTACCTGTTATTATTCACCTTTGGATGTCTTGGACTAGTTGTGGGGCTGCTCAACACTTTTTTAGGGTTAATATCCCTTTACTTTAGTTTCTTTCATGGTTTGTATCATTAATTGAAGGGATTGGATTATGAATATTTCCATTAAAGGCTAAAACTCCTTTTTTGGGGTTAAGGCCAAGATCATGATTACTTTTCTTTTGATTAAGTTTGTTGATCTGCTTATCATCATTGGTTAGTTGTTTATGCTTGTTTAAACTATTTTAAGGATTAGCTACCCTTAGAATACATCAATTGTCAACCTTGTGAACTCGGGAGAGGGAATAGGGCAATAGAACATGGGGATAAGCAAAGTATGGTTTGTATTCTTTTATAAAATAATGAATCCAAATTACCATCTAGGACAGGGATAAAGTTAGAAGCCTTACTTGATTTATACGTAGGATGACAACTTTAAATCACTTAGTTAGATTATTACATCCCCTCTTAATGAGGTAGTTGTAATGTCCATATTAGGTAAATGGTTAGAGGTCGGGAGACCATGATCATTCGATTAACCCTACGAATCAATAACCAACGCAAGCAAGTTAACGAATGAAGTTCAATAACATAGTAGGATTTTTTGTAAGCCTTAACCCTGGGCTTCTATCCATTGATTTTCCAAATTCATTATTTTTTTGCATTAGCTTAGTTTCTTATTAGTTTACAAATTTAAAACTATATTGTTTACTTTTTCTCAATCGTTAAACTAGACTTGGATAGGTGGAGAACGCAAGTCCTTGAGAGATTGATACTTGGGATTTCTTGAAGCCACTTTACTACTTTATAAGACCGTGTACACTTGTGTGTGAACTTGGGTGCTATCAACGGTAATAGGACACCCCCTATAGACTCGTCTAGCAACAACTGACTCACCCACTGGGCTTGAAACTGAGTAGGGTTTAGAGAGATTTTCAGGACCTACTCTAAAATTTACTGCAACTAATGGTGTTAAATAAAAGAGATTCGATCCCGGGTCTAACAATACATATACAACAATACATACACATTAAGGTGATAAACATAAAGCATACCAGTGAAAACCTCTGGTGAACTCTCCTACTCTTGATTGGATGGTAAAGCATAAAATAAATTTTGGCGCTGACTGGCACCTGTACTGGATGAAGCGCCCTGTGGAGGAACTGGGTGGCCAGGCTGAGCTAGTGCATTAATAATCTGAGTCTAAGGATGAATTTCCCTACTTCCCAACATATCTTATGGACAAAACTTGATCTTTTTGCCCAACTTGACACAACCATAGCAACCCTCTTTACCCATCAAACACTCACCAGGATGGGTCCTTCCACACTTTGCACATGTCAGGTAACTGGGCCTCCTGACTACATTGCTTTGAGACTTGGAATTCGAAGTCCTTCCCCACTGCTTCTTCCTAGTGTTGGGTGTAGACACATAATTTTGTCCCTTTCGAAAGTTGAATTTACCCATTTACCCCACTTTACTATATACCCTACCTCATTTAATAATATTTTACAACATTACAAAAATAACAAACTCTTAATAACAAATGCATAACAAAATAACAACCTATCCACCTCATACCTTATCCTAATAACCCCTACCTCTTACCCCACCTCTATACCCCTAGACCCTCTTCTCACACCCCAAGTCATATTTTTTTATTATCTCTATACACACTCTCATATAGAGGGGAATTCACACACACACCGGGGCGAACATTAATACACACTACATCACTCCTCCATTGGATATACACACACAATGATAAAAACACACACTCACACACATACCAGTGAAAAGATGGAGAGAACATTCCATTCTTTTCCTTCTCATATTCACGCACATACTCTATCTCACAATACAAAAATATACATACACAATCAAAGAGGGGGGAAATTATAGGGAAGAGGGACTGAAAGCAATAGTATACACAGAGAGATATAGAGAAACAGTAGGAAGAGGAGAGATTAATAGAAAAAAAGGGAAATCGGGTGAGAAAAGAAAGAAAATAGAGAGTGAATCAGAATTTTTCGATAAGAGCTCATCGAAAAACATTGAAACTTTAACCCACCTACTGATCTTCATCACTGCCAAGCTCATCAAAGCTCTGGAAAAGAGAGAACAATAAAACTAGTCCCATGTCGACTGAAACTCACATCTAACAACCACCCTCGTCAATGTTTTCAGCACAAATCACAACAAAAATTATAAGTTGACGACCGAAGTGACATAATCCGAGCCATTCCAGTCTATTTTGACCAAATCCTGCCAAAAAACAACCAAAATCCTCTAAACAATACTAAATATCCTCAAAACTAATTCCCTCATTCCAGATTCTGGCAAAATAATCAAATCTAATTTGGGTTTTCCTTTGTGATGTCAAATGTTGAGAGACTGTTTGGGGTCTATTTTGGTCATTGTTGAGGTTCTAATCTAGGTTTTAGATGTGAATTCTATCGGGTTTAATCGAAATGATAGATCGATTTTGAAAGCTTCTTCTAAGGTCGAATTCTTCAATTCCTTCTATTCATTTTACTTAATTTGATGGGTTGATGATGTCATTTTGTGGTATGTTTGAATGTGTTTTGAGCTTTCTTAACTGTCCTTGTTTGATTGGTTGATTTTATAAAATAATTGGATAATCATGGGATCGAGAATAAAGTGGAGTGGGAATTGAAAAATGATAAAGAAAAATATTGGTTATTTTGATTCATTGATGATTGTTTAATTATGAATAGTATCATGATGGGTTGAAATTGGTAGGCAAACGGTAGGCTGAGTAGGCAAATTTAAGAGTTGTGAATTGTCGGATGATTTGAAATGTTTGTTGAATGGTTTTTCTTATCGCAGTTGACTCAATTATATTCATTTGGTTGGGGAATGCCCCAAAAAAAATTTTATTTGTTATCAGAGAATGCTCCATGATATTTTGTACTCTAAACATCGATCGTGATCAAGGCCTGAGGCATTGGGTAAATCATAGTGTAGGATAGATAGAATAGTTTAGGTTTTAATTTCAGTATTTTTATTTCAATTTTTAATAAATTGGACTGGACATTAACTTTTGGATTTTAGTTTGAAAAAGATTTTCTAAAGGTGAGTTGGCACACCTGATTTATGCCAAGTGGTGACTCTGAGTTTAAATATTAAAGAATTCTTTTCGAAATAAACTTCATTTTTTGTCACTTAATAATAAAAACCCTTACAAACTTAAAATTGATATCTTTTTGGATAAAAAAAAAGGGTGTGACATCTCTGGAGACTCTGCTGGGGAATTTCAGAATTTGAGCTTTATGTTTTTGAGTTGTATCGGCTTAGTTTGACACTATATGTATATAGATACCTTATTTGTTTTATAGATCATGTTATTGTTGTATCATTGTTGAGTGCCTACATGCTACGTGTTTACAGTTTTTCTTTTATGTATTACCACTTTATATCTTGCAGCATATGCATTACCCTGAGTCAATTCTTTCGCAACAAGCCCCAGAGTACACGTCAAATACACAAACTCTAGTTGAGTCACCCTTATTTTAGGAGCGGCGGCCGTCGGACGTATAAAGGTGGGTGGAAAGCTCTCGTAGCCACTATCGACCATACGCTCCCCTGAACATCCTTGTTAGTGGACTCCAACTTAGGTCAGCCTTTAGGTCGTACTTATTTGCCTCATATTGAGACCTAGCAGGGCCCACTTGGTCCTTTGTAGGAGACTCACCCCTAAAGCATCTCTACGTGTTAATTGTTGTATCTTTGAGGGTAACAGGTTCATTTGATGGATTGATTTGGGTAAAAACTTGTGCTAGAATTAAAGGAGAGTATGTAGGCAAGGAAAGGTGAAAAAAAAAGGAAAAAAAGAAAAAAAGAAAAGTGAGTCCAAATAAAAGAGTTATGTAGTTTTTTAAAGTTCTTTATGGCTTTTGTTTTTCACAGACGAAAAATTCAAAACGATTTTTACCTTTTGCATTCATTTGTCAAAAACAAAAACATCAGAAAAAATTCCTTTTTGTTTCTCTAGTAAACATCCATAATTCAAAATTTTCTAAAAAGATTTTTCCTTCATAAGAGCTTTTTATAAAAGAAAATTTAAAAATGGTAGAAATTTTGTACATTTTGTATAATGAAAATACCAAAAAGATTTGTCTTTCCTAGTTGTTGGTGTCATTTTAAGTTAAGTCTCAAATTGAAAACTCAAAAAAAAAAAATTATTAATATTTTTTTCGTCTGTTTGTGGTCGTGTCTCTTAGGTTAGGGTTCAGTTGGTTCTTTAATCTTTACTTGTCCCAATTTGGACAAACTACGAACACCTGATTCTCGTCTCTCAGGAGTGAGATACATAGGTAGACCTTCCAGGTTTCGGTAATCTTATTTTAAAAAATTCAAAAAGATTTTCTTCACTCTTCATTTAGGGTAGGTGTTGAATATACATCTTTAAAAGAAAACTACAAAAAGATTTTCTTTAATATTCTTAGGTTTCACTTGTTATGAAATTTAGAATTGAAAATACAAAAAGATTTTTATCAATATCTCATGAAAATAATGATAAATAGGGAAAAAAAGAAGAAGAAAAAGATCCTCTTCATTTTGGATTAATTTTTTGCATGCATTGCTTCAATAGAAAAATACAAAAAGATTTTCATCTACTTTTGAAACTTTGTTATTTTATTTTCCTCTAGAATTTCATAAAAAAAAAGAGTTTGTTTAGCCATTTTATGGTAAGACTTTATGAACTACGCACACTTGATTCCCCCCTCTCAAGGGTGAGAGACGTAGGCGCCTTTCTAGGGTTCGAGGATATTTTCAAAAGAAAAAAAGAAAAAAAGAGTTTTGAAAAAGTGTTGAACTCTAACACATTTGTTATCTCTTGTTCAGTTAGTTTAAGGTGGTTGGTCTGTGGCATTCTGTCTGATCCTCCACATCACACCAAATTCAAGGAAGGGTTAGTTGTGTCCAACAAGGATATAGAGAGTGACATCATAAATCAAACAAAGAGTTAGGAAAATGAGATATTGAAGCATGATATTAAGAGACTAAGGCAAAAAATGATAGAAATGCACCAAACTCCTCTATTTCCTGTTATTGATCATAGAAATACCTTGAGTTTTTCACTAAAATTGCAAAGTCAGTTTCCTGCTAGTGTTGATGCACCACACTATGCCTCAGAATTTATTCACATCCAATTGCATCCCAATACTTCCACCACTCTTTCTCTAGCTCTTTAGTATAAGCCAGCTACATTCACAACACCACATGTCGTCTGTGATTTTGTTGCTCAATCCTTTATTGAGGCTTCCATATTGGCTATCCACCCAATGGTTGTGCTTCTCCAAGATGCTAGTGAATGTATGTTCAATACTCTTGATAATCATTGCTATACTCCTGAGCCTACTTTTAAGTTAATTGGACTATCAAATTTTTTTAACAAGAAGCCTAACATGACATAGGAGGCAAAACAAATGGCTCGAAAAATAAAGAGTGCAGAAAATGCTATGAAAAGTTCCCTAGGACTCACGGGTAAAGAAAATGTTTCGTATAAAGACTGGGGTATGTCTTCAAGTGTTAACCTTCCTCCAAGCCTTAAGATATTAAAATTTGAGGAGCGGGAAGATATTGAAATTTGAGGAGCGGGATGGACATGAGGATTTTGTGAAATTCTTGGGACGATATTGTAATCAATTAAGGAAAACTGGAGGGAGGAAGATTTAGGAAGATGCAACTAGAATTGTAGTTGGACAACGGGCATATCCAATAAGACCACGTCGTCGTTATCATCAATCTCAAGCCCAAGTTCATACCAAAGATCTATATAATTACTCCCAAAATCCATTATACTTTATTTCCCTACCTCCATACCTAGTATATAGCGAACAACCATGTGTTCAACTCCCTTTATATTTACAATGGCACGTACCAACTCCTCGGAGTTACCCTCCAACTCTACAAACATATCAAAGCCCTTCTAGACCCGATGTTTGATCCAAGTAAAACAATTAAAAAGGAAGAATCCTAGGGATAGTTTCACGCTAATTGAAGAATCGTATGCCAGCCTATTCTAGAGATTAATACAATGGGGCATGATCACTCTTCTCCTTGGGTATACTCCTGACCTGCATTTAAGAAATTTTGATCCTCATGTACGATATGCATATCATTCTGATGTTTAGGGTCACAGTATTGAGGATTGTCATGCTTTGAAAAGAAAAATAGAAATGACGATTCAAGAAAATTGATTGTAGTGCAAAACATTGACACTATGAGTGTCTCACAAAATACTTCACCAATACACAGTAATGCACAATATGTGGGAAACAATAAGTTAAGCATGGGGATCCAAAACTTATTTGTTGAAGGAAATGTGATGGACAGTGGTGGAAGCTCTAGTCATGCTAATATGCAAACCAGTGGCTAAGATGTCAAGATCAACAATTGGAAAGTCACTCTTTTCCTTACATGAAAGGATTGTTGGTAGTTTGTTTTGTTTTCCTTTCTGTTTTCTAAATTATTTAGGGTTGTAGTTTAGAATTTATCTTTTTTTGTTTCTCTGTCATTTTTGCTTGAACCCTTCTATCTTTCCTTTGAATGAAATGTGGTGTCCCTTGATTATTTTGTCTTATTTTAAGTTGTTTGTTTGTCTTATTTACCCAATAGATTTTATGTTGAATACTAGTGTTATGATATGTTTGTGGTATTTTCATCCAAATCTTAAAGTCAAGTTTTAATTATGAAACATCGAATTGGAGGGCTAAAGTTAGAAAAAAGAGAGCATCTGAGAAAATAGGTAGAGTTTTGAGGCATTTGGTGATCAAATTGAAGCCTTCTTTAAAACTCAAGGCAATTATTTTGAGACTCATAAGAATAACTTGGTCATCATTTGAAAAACATATCTCAAATAGGTCAACTAGTGGATGTGTGACCCCTATATCAAGAGAAACGGGAAGATAATCAGCTTCACGAAAACATGGGTCATTCGATGTGAAGGATGTACAACAAAGGTGGAGTTGTATGTTTGAAAAGTATAGAAGAATAAGTGGAACACATGCTCAGTATCACAAATGATCTACATCTTTCACTTGATATTGAGTGATGTGCACTTGTATTTTTTAAGAATTGATATGAAGAAGGCATTTATTTCTACTATCCAAATATTGTGTCATCCTTTATTTACCCCATTTGAGCTTTAGTTCTATTTTCTTTCATACCCCTCTTTTGGAATCAATATAGAGTCGTCAAATCTAAAAAGAAAAGTGTTAAGCAAAAGAATAGAGTTAGAATAGTTTTAAAAAAACAGAAAAAATGTGGCCAAAAGGAATAAAAGAGAAGATTGTCAAGAAAAATAGAGTCAAAAAAAATGTCAAAGAGAAAAAGAGTCAATAAAAAAATAAAATGAATGAAGAAAAGAAATCAGAATCAAGAAAAAGAACAAGTTTTCAGAACTACAAGTAACCTGATTCTCCTCTCTCTAGGGTGAGATACGTAGGTTGACCTACTCTAGGCTCAGACCAACCAAATAAATAATTTAGAATTACCCAGTCAAACGAAACTATGGCATAAGTTAATTTTTATTGTTTGAGTCAATTCCAAAAGTTGTAAGTCCCACCGCACTTTAAGTGTCATTTATATCATTTCTTTCTAACTCTATCCAACAGCCAAGTTACAACCAAAGAAAGACATTTAGATCTATCTTTGAGAGTGATAAGTATGCAATGCATATGATGATGCATTTTAGGAACTACTTGTGTTTCTCACCATAAGGAATCAAGAGAGAATAAAAATGAGAGAGTCATATCGGTGAAAACACTCATGGGCACCGTAAGGTGATAGTAAGTTGAGAGAGATAAAATGAGAGAGTCTTATTGGTGAAAACCCTCACAGGAACCATAAGACGATTGGGAGTAAGAGAAATGAAAATTAGAAAGGCTCATAGAGTGTTATTGGTGAAAATTCTCATGAACACCTCAAGACTATAGTGAGATAAGAGAAATGAAAATGAGAAAGTCTCATTAATGAAAATCCTCACAGGCTCTGAGATTGAGAGAAATTAAAATAACTGAGTCTCATTGGTGAAAACCCTCACAAACACCATAAGATAATGGTGAGATGAGAGAAAGAAAAATAAAAGAGGCTTGTTAGAGAAAACCCTTCAAGGTATTATAGAGCCGCGAACCAAAACCTTGACAAGACCTCACTCGATCTCCAACTCGATGTAGTCCCTGACCTTATAACCCTTTGAGATACCTGTGTCTTGACTCCTACATAACTTGAGAAAGTTAGAATGCCCAAAATCAAGATTCGGTTGCATTTCTTCCTTCTTCTTCTTTATTTTGAATAATGGCCGAGACAAATTCTACCTCGTAGTCTACTTCTTTGTCTGAAAACACTTTGTGTATATAGCCAAAGAGGGGCATGATGTAGGCATGTAATTTTGTCCCTCTGGAAAGCTGAAATTACCTATTTACCCCACTTTACCATACACCCCACCTTATTTTAATAATTTTTCACAAAATGACCAAAATAACCAACTCGCAATAACAAATGCATAAAAAAAATAACAACCTATCCATCTCACACCTTATCCTAACAACCCCCTACACCTTACCCTACCCCTGTACCCTTAGACCTACTCCCACACTCAAAGTCATATTATTCCACTGTCCCTACACACACTCTTATATACAAGGGGAATTCACACACAAATTGGGGTGAATATTAATACACACTACATCACTTCTCCATTAGATATACATATACAGTGATAAAAACACACTTACAGACACACATACACCAGTGAAAAGAGGGAGAGAACACTCCATTCTTTTTCTTTTCATATTCACACACACACACCATCTCAAAATACACAAATATACACACCATCAAAGTATATATACAATCAAAGAGGGATGGAAATTATGGGGACGAGGGAGTGAAAACAGTAGTATGTATAGAGAGATATAGAAAAACAGTGAGAAGAGGAGAGATTAATCGAAAAAGGGGAAATCAGGCGAGAAAAGAAGGAAAAAGGGGGTGAATCAGACTTTTTCGGCGAGAGCTCAACAAAAACCATTGAAACTTTGACCCACCCACAGCTCTTCATCATTTCCAAGCTTGCCGAAGCTTTGGTAAAGCGAGAATGGTAAAACCAATCCCATCTCGACCGAAACTCACACCAAACAACTACCCAATTCCTATTTTTAGCTCAAATCTTGCCAAAAATATTAAGTCGGCAACCAGAGTAACATAATCTGAGCCATTCCAGTCTATTCTGACCAAATCCCACTGGAAAATGATCAAAATCCTCTAAAAATACTAAATATCCTTAAAACTGATTCCCCCATTCCAGATTCCAGTGAAATAATCAAATCCAATTAGGGTTTTGCTTTGTGATGTTGAGTGATACAAGACTATTTAGGGTTGTGTTTGGTCTCTGTTAAGTTTTGACTTGAGGTTTTGGACGTGAATTCTACTGAGTTTAATAATACATCAATTTTGAAAGCTTTTTCTAAGATCTAATTCTTCAACTCCTTCTCTTTATTTTACTTAATTTGATGGGTTGATGATGTGATTTGTGGTATGTTTGAATGTGTTTTGAGATTTTGTAATTTTTTTGGCTTGATTGGCTGATTTTATAAAAGAATTGGTTAATCATGGGGTCGAGAATGAAGTGGGGCGAGAATTGAAAAGTAATAAAGATGAATATTGGTTAATTTGATTCATTGATGATTGTTTAATTCGTAATAAGTTTTGATGTTGTTAAATGCAATAGTATCATAGTGTCTACTAGCCGATATACTCCATGAAGCGACCATGGTTAAACCACGGGATCGAGGGGTGCCTAACACCCTTCCCTCAATCAACAAAATTCCTTAACAGGAATCTCTGTTCGTGGACCAATTTTGAAAGAGTGAGAAATCATTTTGTAAAAGGATTTTCAAATGTGACTTGGCACACCAATTATGCCAAGTGGCGATTCTGAGTTCAAATGTAAAAGAAACCTTTTTCAAAATAAATTTTATCTCTTGTCACTTAATAGTAAAAACCTTTTCAAATCTTAAAAATAATCTTTTTTTGGTAAAAAAAAGGGTTATGACATTGGGTGCAGAGGAACTGCTGGATATGGAGAATTCATTGATGAGTAACCCTGAAACTGCAAATGATTTTCCCCTCCAGGCCTTGTCTAACTAAACTCAAATTGTCCAGTCCTAGCTCTCTTATTTCTCTTCTCTCTTTTCTTCAAATTTTCTCTTCTCTCATTAACTGAGAAATGTCCATGTCTCCAATCAATATGGCAGTCCTACACTCTTTAACCACCAAATCATACACCCAGTAACAAACTTACTCATATGATCTCTAGAGCTAAATAACAACTCGGGAGTAAGGAGGCATATTCAGTTACATAAAAGCATGAGTTAAGGTACATAGAGACAACTGTAAGCATGATATACATGAAAGAAATGATGATTTCTAACTCATTCTATAGCCTTTTACTCATAAATATGGAATGCATCATATTCATGATCAAGACTCTACGTAATGTGGATTGTCTGACTACATTGGACTCTATAAAACCTTTGGCTCTAATACCAAGTTTGTAATGCCCCGAAAGTACCCCCTGAATGTCACACGGGGATCAAGACTACGAATAGCCCTAATCTAACCCCTGACATCTATATATATTGAAACCCACATGAAAAGTGAACTAACATATATAGAAACTGAAGGTAAACAATTTTATAACTTAATAAAAGTCTTTAACTTGGACATCTTAAATAAACTCTTTGATCTTAAAACATTCATAGTCTGACAAGCCTCTACTATTGATGAGAGATCCACTAGGACAGACCCCAGTTGACCCAAACATAAATATAAATCAAATAACTAAAATACTTACATCACTGAAAATTCTGAAAAGATGGGTCCTCAAACTATGAGGATTCACCAAAAGTCAGGATGTAGGTGATGATTCCCGTAGTTAATTATGTTTCTGGAAATGAGGACCAAAACCTACATTATAAGACGATGTAGCACATGGACATATATATGGGTCAGTACCTCTGGAATGTACTGAGTATGTGGGGGTGAATACAAAAGTAAAACGAAATCGAATATATATGTGTACTTTAAAATAATGTATGGTAAGTGTAAATAACCCATATTGAATTTTTATAAATAAAAGACTACATGATCATAAAACATGAGTAATGAAGCATGTGAATAAACTTAGTAAGCCATACCACTTAGTTTCTAAAGTTTTTACTTTTGTTCTTTCGTATGGGAGATTCTTCTAACCGGAATAAATCATGTGAGCTACCATAGAGTCCAACATTTTTCCCACATTGGGGAGAGTTGTTCTACCCTTTCCATCAGAATAGAACCTTATATTAAGTGCTCACTGAACTACATCAATATTGGGAAAAAGCTTAACCTAATGTGGCTTATAGTTTCTAGGAATTTAAAATACACTCATCCACATTCCCTTCTTGGTGCTAAATATTACTCCCAGAATACTTATATGCTCATACTTAAGAAATCAACCTTAAAATAGCATAAGGGTTTGTAAAAATAAAAATCAGTTATGTTTTTCTTTACTTTAAATCATAATCAAGATGAACAGTTGTGGATTTGATATCTCATCTCTAGATCAAAAGATCAAGCTTTTTTTTAGATCATCTTATGAAACGTAACAATGGGACTTAAGAGCATAAACTTCTTGTAAACTCAATACTTGCACTTAGGACTTGGATTTCATATTTATTTGATATAAATTCATAACAAAACATTATTCTTAATAATCACCTTGAAATCTTTCAACAATATCCCTGTTAAGATAATGAAATTCAAATCATAATATAAATTGCACAAGTAAAAACATACATATAGGTAAACCTTGTTGCACTTAAAGTTTTCAATCACATAGTAGTGTCATTCTTCAAGAATATGGTTATTTGGGTATGAAACCTAATTTTAAACAAGTAAATTCAATCTCAAAATCATGTACTTTGGGCACAAGGATGACAGAGTAACCTTGTTCATAAACCCCACATACCTGAAATTTCTTGACTTATGAAGAGAGTTTGAACCATGGGACTTGAAAGATGAATTTGTGTGAGGAACCTTAATCTTGATATTTTTTAAGGTGGGAGGAGAGATGATGTTGTTAATTGATTGAGTAATAGAGGAAAATAATGTCTCTTTAGGGGTAATATGTCATGGGTTGGCACTATAAGAGAGAAAAAAAAAACAAAAATCCCTTCAATTGAACATTGGTCGTCAATTTTCATGAGTCCACAATAAGACTCGTATGGTAAAGGTACGAATGAGTCTCATTACTATTAAGCTTGGTAGAATCCAGATGGTATACTAGTCATCATACGAGTCGAAACCTATGACTAGTTATATCATAATACGACTTGTAGCCCCCAACTCATAACTTGGATAAAATCTTAGGGAGCTTACACTGATGAACTCATGACTTCCCTTCATACGACTCATATCATTGTTGTTGACTTCTAGGGTCAACTTGTAATTTGAACAAAATTGACATCACCCCATCCTGACATAAGTATGACTCACTATATACAGCTCGTATGAAGTATGTACGACTCAAAGTATTGAGTAGTATATTGAATTAATTGCCTTAACTCTCCAGATATCTGAAATAGATGAACATATCACAAAGTTGAAATCTGAAAATCCGAGAATAAGGAATCAACTGAAGAAAGTGGATGATTCTGATGGTAAAGGGAAGAAAGAAGCCTCAAGGCTTCAGATTGAGATTGAAGAAAAATTAAGGGATTCTTAAAAGCATCTCATTACTGCACTCAATAAGAATGAGAAACTAGAACAGGACCTGGTCCATATAAGAGAAGAACTTAACAAATCACTAAAATGGACCACATCCTTATAAATCCTTTCTAATTTAACTAGTCATGGTGTCAATAAGGGTAAAGGCCTTGGATATATGTATAAAATCCAATCACTTGGGTCTCAAGGAAAAGTTGTTCATGGTATAGAACCAAGGTCCACAGACCTCTATGCACTCATTGTGTAATAGATAGGCACTTGAAATAAAACTATAAATATGGATTAGAGCTATAATGAGCAGTACTAGATACATCTAGTCGGAGAATTATTACCCTAAGGGTTCCATACCCTTGAAAAATATAAAAATGAACTCTCTACCTAGATGGGCCAAGAAATATTTCATCATACCTCTATCTTACTTTTGGGAACTCAAACTCAAGTGGGTTCCTAAATCTAACAAAAAACTATGTTTACTAGTAGGAGAAAGGGAATGCAGTCAAAACTAGTTCATGGATAGTGGATATTCAAAGTATATAATCGAGAGGACTGATTTTTTTCTCTCTCTTAAGACATTTCAAGGTAAAGGTTTCCCTTTTGGAAATGGTAAAAAAGGATATATCCATGGTGTAGGAAATATTGTAAAATCTCCTGATCAAGCAATAGAAGATGTGTACTATGTGAATGGCCTCAAGTTTAGTCTTCTAAGTGTTTCTCAAATCTGTGACAAAGGTAATAAGGTAAATTTCTCATCTTATGAATGTACTGTGTCAAGATTGAAGTCTGGGAGAGTTATTATCAAAGACAAGAGGTTTAAAAATATGTATGCGGTTGATTTAGAGTCTATAGATGATGGAAAATTAACATTCTTAAGTGTTCAAAGTGAAGATGTTAATCTATGGCACAGAAGGCTGGGATATGTAAGTTCCTCTTTGCTGAACAAGTTGATCTTAAAGGACCTGGTCTTTGGCATGCCAAAGATGAAATTTTTTAGACAACAAGGTTTTTGATGCTTGTGTTAAAGGTAAACAAACCAGGTCTTTATTTAAGCTGAAGAAGTAGGTGAGTACTTCTAGACATCTTGAGTTATTACATATGGATCTATGTGGACCTATTAAAGTCCAAAGTAGAGGAGGAAAGAAGTATGTATTTTTCATGGTGGATGAATACTCCAGGTTCACCTAGACAATGTTCTTGAGAACCAAGGATGAAACATACGAGGTTCTAGTAACTTTTACCAAGCAAATTCAAATGAAGCTAAATTGTAAAATTGTTGAATTTAGATTTGATTATGAAACTAAAATTTGAGAAGTTCCAAGTTGCAGGATTTTGTGCTAAATATAGAATCAGTCACAATTTCTCTACTCCTAGGACTAGTCAGCAAGATGGAGTTGTTAAAAGAAAGAACAGAACCCTCATAGAAATTTCTAAAACCATGTTGATTGATAGTGGGCTTCCAAAGAGCTTCTGGGCAGAAGTTTTTAATACTGCCTGTTATGTGAAAAACAGGTGTTTGATTAGATCTCTACTAAACAAGACCCTATATGAGCTTCTTCTCAATAAAAAGCCTAAGTTTGACTACTTCAGACCTTTTGGGTGCAAGTGCTTTGTGCTAAATAATGGGAAGAAGGAACTAGGAAAGTTTGACTCTAAAGGTGATGAAGAAACATTTGTAGGCTACTCCTCAACAAGTAAATCATATAGAGTTTTTAATAAAATAACACTGTGCATAGAAGAAAGTATACATGTGGTCTTTGATGAGTCAGTAAAGATAGTGAACCCAAGTGATGATGAAGATTCTGAAATTAAAGAACTCATTCCTATTCAAAGGGATGATATTGCAAAAGATAATGGTCAAGGACTAAATGGTGCAATTGGGAATTATGATGATAATGGTGATCTAGGATCTTAGTTACAAACCCATACTCCAGTTAAAGAACATCAGAAAAGTTCTAGTAAAAATCTTTAGGGACCTGGTCCTAGTTGAACTCATCTCAGAAGATCAAACTGGAGGCATAACTCTTCTCACCAACTTAAGAATATTAAACTTTTGGAATCTGGAGTTCAAATAAGATCTCAAGCAAAAAATTTCATGGAATTCTCAGTATTTTTATCCCAAATTGAGCCCAAAAATATGAAAGAAGCTCTGAAAGATGTTGACTGGATCAATGCAATTTAGGAGAAGGTTCAGTAATTTGAAAGAAGTCAACTCTAGCACCTGGTTCCCATACCTATTGACAAAGTAATTATTGGGACCAAATGGATGTACAGAAACAAGCAGGATAAACATGGATCTATCAACAAAAATAAAGCAAGACTAGTTGTTTAAGGTTATAAACAGGAGAAAGGAATTGACTATGATGAGACATTTGTCCCTGTATAAAGGATAGAGTCTGTCAGAATTCTTATTACATTTGTTGCCTACATGGGGTTCAAACTCTATCAAATAGATATCAAAAGTGCTTTTCTAAATGAAAAAATTGAAGGAAGAAGTCTATGTCAAGAAACCTCCAGGATTTGAGATGCAGATATTCCTCATCGTATGCTTAAATTGGACAAATATCTTTACGGTTTGAAGCAAATACTAAGAACTTGGTATAAGAGACTCTCAAAGTTCATTCTAGAAAATTGTTTTAAAAGATGGAAAATTGGCAATATTCTCTTTTTAAAGTCTAGAGGTAGCAACTTACTAATTGTTTAGATAAATGTGAATGACATAATCTTTGGAGCTACTTCAGAATCACTATGTGAAGAGTTTGCAAAGCTAATGGGGAGTGAATTTGAAATAAGCATGATGGGTGAATTGAGTTTCTTCCTAGGCCTGCAGATCAAGCAAACTTCTCAAGGGACAATGATTTGTCAAAAGAAGTACATCAAGGAGATACTAAAGAAATACAATATGGAAGATGCCAAACGAATTGAAACTCCAATTCAAAACATCTCAAAAATGGACAATGATGAACCTGGTCCTTCAGTTAATGAGATCATGTATAGAGGGATTATTAGATCCTTAATATATCTCACTGCAAGTAGGACAGATATTGTATTCAATGTGGGAATGTGTGCCAGATTTTAGGTTTGCCTAAAAGAGTCTCATTTGAAAGCTGCAAAAAGAATTCTCAAGTATCTGAAAGGTACAAGGGACCTGGTCCTGTACTATCCATCTGGAGATAGTTTTGATCTAATAGGCTATGCTGATGTAAATTATGCTAGATATTTGGTGAACAGAAAAAGTACCTCGGGAATGGCTTATTTTTTAGGTTCTTCTTTAATCTTTTGGGGTTCTAAGAAACAAAATTAGTTGTTTTATCCACTATTGAAGCTGAATATATGGCTGCAGGTACTAGTTGTGCTCAATTTGTATGGATCAAACAACAACTAAAGGATTTTGGAATTGTCTCAGACATTATCCCTCTGATGTATGACAATACAGGTGCCCTTAACATGGCAGTACAGCATTAGAGGATCAGGCATATCGATGTATACATGCATGGGAATAAATTTGGAAGAGAACAACTGAGATAGCCATAAATTTAAAGATTCACTCAAGAAAAAGAGGGACCTAGTCCCACTCTCAGGTTGATAGGAGGAAGCATGTTGTATAGTGACAAAGGGAACATTCTTTAACAAGGGAAAGCATGGTGCATAATGATAGGGGGGACATTCATTAACAATAGTGATAATCACTCTAATTGAATAAGGGAATGAATTTTGATGCTCCAAAATCTATGGTTTATCATCATCAAAAAGGGGAAAAATTGCTATATTTGGTTTTGATAATGATCGGCTAATAACTAGGGACCAGGTCCCTGGGTCTTAATAAAAACACACAACTGTCACATCTCTACGCAGTTTTGTTTGTTAGTGTAATAAACTGCACAGGTGAGTTGTGTACGACAGGACACCTGGCCCAATCAAAATTCTACCCTAATCATTATTCTACTATAAATAGAAAAGAATGTTTCTCAATTCAATAGTTTTTGTAATTTGGTTATTCATGAAGAAAAACAACAAAAACTCAATATTGCTCAAGTTTTTGTGTGTGCTAAGAGAGTAATTTTTCTTGAGTCAAGTCTTGGTATGTATTTGAATTACTCGTCTTATAAAGAGCTATGCTTTTCTTGTGTTTGTAGAGTTCTTAGGTAGAGTTACCTGAGTTGATATTGGTTAGAATTAATATTGAGAAGAGATCTTGACAAGTTGTCAAAGAGAGTCTGTAATAGAATTATTAGAAATTTAGTGAAGCTTAGATTTAAGCTCCATTGGGGTCTATAATCATGAGTTTGATTACAATGAATTCTTGAGTGCTTGTGAGGGAAAATCGTGGTTTTTCCTCCCTTGAGCAAGGAGGTTTCCACATTAAATCATTGTGTTCTTTACTTTTCTACAAAGTTTTACTTCCTTACTGCTTTATTGGTTGTATCTGACTCTATGGGACCTGGTCCCTTATAAGGTGGTGTAACCCCCATATTTCATCAGTTCTAATTTTCTTTAGAGACTGGATTAAAGAAGAACTATGAAATCAAGGAATGGACGTGGAGTCGGTATACGAACAAGATCTTGAAGAAATTATGACTTCAAGGAAGAACTCAGTACAATCAAGTCCAACGGATGGCTTTGGCCCTATTGATTTTGATAGTCCTCAGTCAATTTCCATTAATATTTACATAAATGAGTTGGAATAAATGACGTGAAATTTGTAGAATTGTCAATTAATCATTAAATCTATTAAATTTTTTATATTTTAATTAAAGTGAGATCTAATTGCAATCTTGTAACTTATAATTTTGAATCATTTTGCAATCAGTCAAATACAAGATTCATTCACTCTTTACATATTTTTTTCATTTAAATTGAATATATAATATGAATTAAATACTTTTAATATATTGCTTTCAAACTTTACATAAAATTAATAAACATATTTACATACAATGAAAAATAATGTTAGCAAATATTACTTAAACTACTAGTATTGACATATAAAAATTCTATATAAGTTTATCTTTTAAGTAGTGCATGTTAATATTTGAATATGGTTAAGTATTATTAGATTAAGAAGTATATATTGTATGAGTATATATGTTTGTATATATTCTAAAGTAGTGTATATTGTATGTATATGCATGTGTATATTTTGAAAGTAGTATAATATGTAATGCATATATGTTGTATGTATATTGTTTCATGTAGTATTTTAAGTAGTATATATTGTATGTATATATGTATGTATATTTTCAAAAGTAGTATATATTGTATGTATATAAACGTGTATATTTTGTAAAGTAGTATAATATGTAATGTATATTGTTTCAAGCAATATTTAAGGTACAATATATTGTATGTACATACGCCGATACACGTGTATATTTCCTAAAGTAGTATAATATATAATGTATATATGTTGTATGTATATTGTTTTCAAGTAGTATTTTAAGTAGTATATATTGAATGTATATGTCTGTATATGTTTTATAAAGTAGTATAATATGTAATGTATATATGTTGTATGTATATTGTTTAAAGTAGTAAATATGTAATGTATATATGTGTGTATATTTTTAAATTAGCATAATATATAAGCTATATATTTTGTATGTATATTGATTAGTGTAGTATATTAAGTTGTATATATTGTATGTATATATGTGTGTATACTTTTAAAAGTAGTATAATATGTAATGTATATATGCTGTATTTATATTGTTTAAAGTAGTAAATATGTAATGTATATATGTATGTATATTTTTTAAAGCAGTAAATATGTAACGTATATATATTGTATGTATATTGATTAAAGTAGTATTTTAAGTAGTATATATTGTATGTATATATATGTGTATATTTTCTAAAGTAGTATAATATCTAATGTATATCTGTTGCATGTATATTGTTTAAAGCAGTATTTGAAGTAGTATGTATTGAATGCATGTATATGTGTATGTTGTCAAATTTCAAATTCAAATTAAAACATACAAACTTAAATAATTTGATAACATTGCATGCTTAGATATTCATAAACATACAAACTTAACTTAAATTGATAACATTACATAATTGAAATTTAAAACTATACAAACTTAAAATCTTTTATTGATAAAAATACATAAATAGAAATTAAAACAACAAACTAAGTTATCCTAACTAACTCCTAGTAAAATATTGAATGTATGTGTGTATGATCCTTAAACTAGCATGTTAAATAGTATATATTGAATGTATATAGTAAAAACCCCATCAAAATTTGAATTAGGCCCTTTTTATGTTTGGATAAAATTCGAGCTGAGTTGACCCGACTCGACTTAGTTAACCGACCAAAAAGTTTGGTTGGCCAATGCCAGGTCGGCCACACTAAAAATACTGTTGGTCCTAGCATGACCCGACGACCTCTTAAAAGGTGAGACCGAATCGATCTTGGTTAGAAAAGATAGACTGGTGCAAGGTTGACTTGGACCAGCCCAGTTGATAGATTTAGTTGGAGCTGCTGAATTATTGTACTGAGTATGTTGACGAGCATTTCCACCCTTTTGATTGTCATCTAGGCACTTCTTCAAATGATGCCCTGGCTTGCCGCACCCAAAACAATTCCCACTACCAGCCATAAACCCTCCTTGGTGATTCTTACCATATGTAAAGTGGATTGGTACATCTAGTAGTGACAGAACCCTGGGACGTAGAACTTGGTGCCCTATTCCGATACTCTTGCCTAAACTTAGGCACTGGAGCACTAGCAGAAGATGGGAATGGAGCATAAGATTTTTGGCGGAATTGAGAATGATTTCCACCATCCGATCTCTATTGAGAGAAATTTAAACTACATATTTTGGCCCTTTTACTCTCCCTTTCCTTCACCTTAATTTTCTTTTCTTTAATTTATTGAGCATGGACCATTAACCTGGAGATGTCCATCTCCTTAACTAACATAGTAGTTCTACACTCTTTGACCACATCCTCAGAAACACTAGACACAAACTTACTCATGGGGGCCTAGAGTTAGCAACCATAGTAGAAGCATACTTTGCCGGTTGAGTAAACTTAAGAGAATACTCCTTCACACTCATGTTACCCTGGTTTAGATTTATGAATTCCTCTACCGTAGTCTCCCTTAACTCATGTGGGAAGAACATATCCATAAATACAACAATAAACTCGTCCCATTCTATCCTTATTTCACTAATTGAAATAGGTGTGAGCCACTCCTTGAAACTGATTAGGAGCCTAGTCAGCACTCTCAGTTAGAGTAATACCCACGATCTAAGTAACTTTTCTAAATACTATCCAAGAACTATTATGAATTCTTTTCATACTTCGACCTAAAGAACATTAGAGGATTCATCCAAGTGAAGTGACAAACTCCGGCTGTAACCATATTCACTACTGGGTTGGTTGATTCAATAGGGTGCTAGTTATTCTGGGTCTTCATGGACTGAGCTAAGCTTGTGAAAAGCAGACCTAAATTCAACGGGGGAGATTTTTTCATTCAGAAGGTTTGTTGGAGTTGTTGGTGATGTTTGGTTTTTCCCATTCCTCCTTTTACTAGTTCTCTTGGGAGTCATATTTTGTAGTAAACGAGTAGAGCATAAGTTAGAAGAAGGTTTTAATAGAGTCCGTACTCCTATGCAGGATATGAACATGAAAGAAGTGAAATTTTTCCTAAAATATGTTATAGCCTCCCACTCATAAGTGTGGCATGCTTTATACCCATGAATAAAACTCTACTTAATGCGGATTTTGGAAATCCTAGAATACTTTAAACCTGAATCTCTGATATCAAGTTTGTCACGATTCAAAATTACCCCTAGTCATAACACGGATATTAGAGTCACAACTGACCCCAAGCTAACCCATGGCCTGGCATGGCACTAAGAATATTAAAATAACTAAAAATCACTAATGCAAAAATAATGAGTCTAAATAATAATTTGGGAAAATAAGCACCAAGTGACACTATCTGAATAACTATAAAGCTGAAAATATAATCCATCTGTGTAACGCCCCAAAATCTGATTTTCGGGATGCCACATGGTGCTCCAAACTACAAGCAGTTCAGAGCTAACCCTAGCTTCCTTTTCTAAATCTGAATCTCAAATTTGGGAATGTATGGATGAAAAATCATAATAAATGCGGGAACTATCTGAATTATCTAGGTATATCTGAATCATACTAATCTCAAAAGTCTGATAAGGAAATTACTGAAAATTTGAATACTGTAACTGAGATCTAACACTGAATCAAGTAGTCCAACAACCCTCTACTAATAAAATCCAGAGAGTCACTAGGACAGGCCCCAACTGACTGAAACTGTCTGAAATGAATATTGAAACATCTATTAATAAATTGAAAAAATGAATAGCTAAGTTCCCGAATTATGAGGACTCACCAACTGCAGAGATGTAGAAAAGATGCTCGAAAATAACTCGTGCTACTGCAGCTGAGCACCTGAACCTACATTATGAGACAATGTAGCACAAAGACTTATATGTGGATCAGTACTTTGAGGATGTATTGAGTATATGGGGATGAATGCAATAAGTAAACAATGTCATCACAGTTTATAAAATCATGCATGCTAAATGTAAATGACTCACATAGGCTTGAGTAAATCTGAAACCTGAAGATCATACTTCATGAATAGTAAAACATGTAATACAATTCTTATGAGTCACAACACTTAATTCTGAAATCTGTATTCTATTCTTATTCTCAAATCATATAGGCTAAGTGAAATCTGAAAACTTATTCTGAAAATCTTTACTGTTAGGGAGGTTCTCTTAATCACTACTAAAAAATGGGGAAAACCGACCACAAGCAGTCAATTTTTCTCAATTTTTGACCACAAAACCAACCAAAGTGCGTGGTCGGTAAATTAGTGGTAGTTTTTTAAAAACCGACCACTTGTGGTCGGTTTTTTAAAATATATATATATATATATATATATATATATATATATTTTAAAAATTTATTATTATTTAATTAAAACTGGAAAAATGATTTTTTTTAATTCAAAAAAATCGACAACAAGTGGTCGGTTTTCTATTCAATTAATTAATTAATTAATAAGAAAACCATTCACTTGTAGTCGATTTTCTATTAAATTTATTTATTTATTTATTAGAAAACCGACCACTGTCGGTTTTCTACAAAAAAAAATAAATAACCGACCACTTATGGTTGGTTTTTCTGATAATTTTTGTAAAAAAAATAAAAATCAACAATTGGTTCAACATGCAATAAAACAACGACAACAACAAACTAAATGTAAATACTTTCAAAAGTGTACAACACAAACAAAATGTCCAACAAAAGTGAAAGTGTAAAAACTACAACAATAGTTTTAAAAGTGTACAAACTACAACAAAATATCTAAATTCAAAGTACAACACATACAAAGGTCAAAAATTTAAAACTCATCTTCATCGAATTCGTTCTCGTCGTCTTCCATATCCTCATCTATGCTGATATCATTCAGGGAGCGTAGTCAATTTGCAGCCCGAACTGTATCACCAGGACACGGAGGAATAATCCCTTCAGTCTGAATGAAAGAGCTGAACTACTCCTGCAGCATCCTGATTTGTGATGATGTTTTCTCCTCCTTTTTCTGCACCCTCTCTCTCTATTCAGCAAGCCCTTCAATGAGTTTGGAAACCATATTTTCTATTCTTTCAATGGTTTCTCTATCAATTGAAGAATTAGAGTATGTAGGGCCGGACAAATACCTAATATTCTAGCCAAAGAAATTTTTGTGGTATCCGTAGTAATGGCCTCTAACTGCAGGACCCACAAATTTATCCCATAACTCCTCCTCTACATGTTGGGGTAGTGGGTCACTTAGACTTTCAGGAGGCTGAATACTATGATACTCACTAATGAGCTGCGTATATTTGTCCTATATTCAAAGTAAAGTTAAAATTAAAAGTCAAAAAATATTAAAGTACTTCTACTTGAATAATATCAACTTTGAGAAAAAGATTCATAAATTCAAAATTTGATTCTTACATGGGCATCTTTTGCACGAGGTTCAACCCAGACATCTTCATCAATTGGGTTTTTTTCTTCAGATGCTCCTTGATAGTTCACCCTGTGGTATGCTCCTACCCTTTTCTTTTTCCTGAATATGAAAAAATTATCAATTTTCAAATAATTAAAAATGTAAATAGAAACAAACAATTAAAACTGTAAAAGTTACATACCATTTTTTCCTCCATAACAATTATACTTTTGGCACCTACAGTATATCAGGAGCCACCCCTGGATGATGCCCGGGCTTTTTGTCCTTTGTCCCTCAGCAATTTTGTATTCTTTGCTATTCTAATAGCGAATATACTGTTGCCATATGGTTTCACTATTCCAGTTAGGTCGTACCAAGTTGGTTCGGGCATAATCCAATAGGCTGTTAAATCTGGATCTACATCTTCTGAAAAAGTTCCTCTTTATAAGACATGCATTTGCATCATCCCATTAGTAAAATTTCTACAACAAAATCAAAAATATAATATTCAATCTTTTGTTCTAACAAAGTTTTAAGTAGTCGATAAGTTAAATCCTTAAATTAAATTCTTGAAACAATCTTTCCCTGTCAATTTTTGAAACATTTTACCAACTGGCCCAGTAGCTGTTGAAGTTCCAACAAATGCATTTTCTCTCAGTTTGTCCAACTCCACCATTCTGCCTAAACGTACGACACAAGATCAAACAGTAATTTCATAGAGCATAATAATATAGTAATGAAAAAATAAATAATGTTATTATATTTAGAAATCTTACCTTGTTGCATATTGAGTAAGATAACGCCTCCCAAAATTATCTTTGTTACCTAGCTGCGGAGTAAGTGATGGTGGACGCACTGGCATGGGTAGATCTGAAGTACCAGATGGAGTGCCTCCATGATAAAGATCCGACAACCCACTAGATTCTGGAGAACCACTGTACGAAGCTGCGTGACTGCTACAGGAGGGTACTGACGATGGTAGTACTCTGGATTGGCCATCGGTCGTCTGATAGTACTGTGATGGCGGCGGTACGGTGATAGGGGAAAACTGAGTCAGTGTAGACCCATTAAGTGGCCCCACATGTGTAGGAGTAGGAACTGAATGCTGAGTCTACCTAGAGTATGAGGGTTATGCTGTCGTATCAGCAAACAAACCCTCAAATATATGAATTCCTGTCGGTCATCTATACGGTGAAGGTTATTTTTTCTTTTTTATTTTCATAAGAAAAACTTTTTCCTTACCTTTGTCACCTCTGCTTGACATCTAAATTATGTAAAGTTAACAAGTAGTTAGTTCCTACAAAATGAATATATAAGGAAACTTTACAAGTAACTAATTTCAAGTTACTATTTCACATTTCAAATCGCTCCAACAACACGAAATAGAAAAGAATATTTTTATTATTATATAAATCATGGAAAAGAGAAAACAACAAGCTTAAACAGTATATTACATATCAATCTTAAACAAGAAACATAAAGGTAAATATATAGTACAAAGCATAAAGACATAATCAATACATAATATATACAACCTACACAAACTAATCCTCCTCTTCAGAAGACTCTCCGCTAAACCATTCACCCTCTTCGAAATTTTCCTCATCTCCTACCCAATCAGCCTCTTCTTCCACAATATTAACTTTTTCAAATATATTTTTCGGGTGATTTAAAGTATCCACTAAGTCAATGTCCACTAGCTGGTGATCAATCTACATTTCATTTTGATATGCAGTCTCCAGCACATTCTCAACTTCCACTCGTCCTATCGGCTTTGTTTTTATTACAGCCCAGCAATAATACTTATCACTGCACAATGGTTAAGGAGCATAATACACTTGTTTAGCATTTTGTGCTAGAACAAATGGATCGTAAATAAGATACAACCTATTGTGCTTCACTTCAATGATGTTATGCTCCTCATGTACTCTTGTGCCTCTTGTGCTTGGATCAAACCACTTAGATCGAAAGAGGATAATTTTTTTACTGGAAAACCAGCATACTCCAGTTCTAAGATCTCATGTATGATGCCAAAGCAATCAACATCATCATCACCCTTAACACAAATACCACAATTGTTTGTTTTCCTTGTTCTATAGTGTTCTTCGGTAGAAAACTTATACCCATTTACTGTGTAATGGGACATTGCATGAGCTTTAATGGACCCAAAGAAATATCTCTCAAGAACTGATCGTATGCGGTTGCATTTGGTGACTAGTGTACCTAAAAATACTATACATACATACATATATATATATACATATATATATATATATGTTAGTTAGTTGAGGAATGTGTAAATGTTTAAAATTTATAGAAATATTAATACACTTACGAACCTCATATGTAAACCATGTTGCAAAGGATGCATACACTTGATTTTCGTGGAATTGAGTCTTAAATAAAATAAAGATCCAACATGCGAAACACAATTAGTTTCCTTAAGGGAATGAATAAATAAATAAATAAATAAGATATGTTAAAATTTTAATCTCTTCACTTCAGAAAGGGCTTAACTTCCAGGTAATTCAGCAAGACATACAAAGTTGCTGATTTGCGCTCCGTGGGAGTGAGCCGATGAAATATGGTCTTTTTAGCCTTACAACTACATTGATTGAAAATTAATATCGGTTGTAAATGAGGCTCATTATAATCATCCTTATGATGATTCGATCGGTTTCTTGAACAACCAACTTTATCACGAAAGTAGTATGAACAAAATTGAGACATTTCTCTTGCAAGATATGCCTGAACTATAGAGTCTTCCACCCTATGTTTGTTTTTTGGACCCCTTTTCAATTTTTCAAGTGCCCTTCATAATCTTAAGATTAGATGTTTACTCAATTTAAAAAAGATATGTATGAATTTAAATATGTTGCAGTTGCTTACCGTTCGAATGAATACATCTACCTAGTTTGAATTGGACCGCCTAGCCGAGCTTTGTGCACAAGGTGAATGGAAAGATGTTCCATCACAATAAAAAATTCTAGAAAAAAAATCTTCTCCAGCCTATTGGTGATAACAACAATATTACTTTTCATTCGCACCAGATTTTCTTCTTTTAATGTGGTGGCACATAAGTCTTTAAAGAACAAATTGATATCTGCTATTGATTTCCATATGTTTTCAGGTAAACCAATAAAAGCAATTGAAAGTAATTGTTCCATGAAAACATGACAATAATGGTTTTTCATCCCATGAAAGATTCCTTGTGCCATATCAACCCTCTTTCCTAAATTTGAGGCATATCTATCGGGCATCTTCAAACTTTAGACCCACTAACATATTTAACGCTTTGGTATAACTTGAATGTAAAATTAGCCTTGGGCTTAAGAACATTGTCATTGGGCCCCTCCTGTAAATGTAATTCTCTACGTTTGCAATATTCTGATTAGTCAAGTCTAGCCTTAGGATTATCCTTTGTTTTGTCGGTGATATCCATAACCGTGTTGAACAAGTTGTCAAAATAGTTCTTCTCAATATGCATGACATCAACATTATTTCTAAGTAAATTATCTAGCCAATATTCTAACTCCCAAAATATACTCTGCTTAGTCCATTTATGCGAAACGCCATATCGATCAAGCCTGTACAATGGTTCTTCGCTGGCTTTAGGCAAATCCTGAACTATCACCCAGATATCATGACCAGACAACCTTGGAGGTGGACCATCAAATTCACTTCTATTCCTTGTGAATGCATTCTTAAGTCTCCTAAATTCTTGATCAGGTGGAAACAAACAACGATGACAATCAAGCCATGAATTTTTCCTGCCATGTCTCAATGTGAAAGATTTTGTTTTTTACATGCAGTATAGACAAGCCAGCTTTCCAGTTGTTATCCACCCAGACAATATTCCATAAGCAGGAAAATCATTAACAGTCCACATTAGATATGCACGCAGACTGAAATTCTATTTAAGTGAGATGTCCTAAGTTCTAACCCCCTCATGCCATAAAATTTAAAGTTCATCGATCAAAGGTTGCAAGTAGACATCTATTAAGCTTTTTGGATTACACGGGCCAGGAACAACACAATTCAAAAATATATATGGAATAGTCATCAACATTTTAGGAGAAAGATTAGAAGGGGTAATAAATACAGGCCAAAAGGAATAAGGCACAGCACCAACTGAAAAAGGACAAAACCTATCCGCACATAATCCCAAACTAATATTTCGTGGCACAGCTGCAAAATATGGATAAGTTGCATCAAAATACTTCCAAGCCTCTCCATCGGATGGATAACATATAACACCAGTAGGCCTTTTATTTTCACTGGGCCATCTCATATGAGGAGCTGAGCAGTATGAAGCATACAACCTCTTCAACCTTGGTATTAGAGGTAAATAATGCATCGCCTTAATAGCTATTTGATTTCCACTAGAACCACGCTTATATCGAGGGTACTGACAAAACTTACAGGACTCTAGGTTAGCATCTTCCTTAAAGTATAACATGCAACCATTTTCACAACAATCAATTCTAATCGAAGAGAGACCTAACTTTGACACCAATCTTTTTGCCTTATAGAAAGAATCCAGAACCTCCAAGCTGGGGTCAACTAACTCTTTAATAAGGTCTATCATTGAATCCATTCTTCCTTCAGTAATATTCCAGTCAGATTTAATACTTAATAATCTAACAGCAATAGACAAACGAGAGTGTGAACACCCATCAAACAAAGGATGACTAGCAGCATGCAATTGTTCATAGAATTTGCCCGCTTCGCTATTAGGAATATCTTTGACATTTTCCATAAAGTCGCCCCCGTGTTATATCCCAAAAGCATTGTGCACCATTTCTGTCATCCTAGTATCTTGATATTCATTATGCCCTGCATACCTACTACTTTCTCTAACAGCAAAGTTATTTTACGCAATATCACTATGAATACCATGCAATCTTAAAAAGTCCTCGTGAAACCCCCTTCTATAAAATGTTCCTTTACATCTTCTTCATTTACAAGATTTATACAATCATATCTAACACAAGGACAAAAATAGGTTGAAAACGTGTTCAAACATCAAGTGTCTTAGCATGTTCAACAAATCTTTTAACACTTACAATAAATTCCCCCCTAATACCTATTCTGTTAACATAGTTCCATTGATATATCCAGCTATAATCAGGTTCTATCTATGCAATCAATCAGATTCAACTAATTAGATCAAGTCACAAAAATTCAATTATCACCAAACATAACCACATTAAAAAAAACTCCTTTAAAGTCCCTACACTTAATCGTTTTCAACCTACTAAGTCACCAAACATAACCACATTCAACATACCAAGTCACCTTTAAAGTTCCCACACTTAATCATTTTCAATCTACCATGTCACTGTTAAAGTCCCTACACTTAACCATTTTCAAGTAACTAAGACACCAACCAAACCATATTCAAAGAAAAAAATCCCATTTAAAGCCCCTATAATTAACCATTTTCAAGTAACTAAGTCACCAACCAAACCACATTAAAAAAAATCCCATTTAAAGTCCCTACACTTAACCATCTTCAAGTACTAAGTCACCAACCAAACCACATTTAAAACGAAAAAAATCCCCTTTAAAGTCCTGCACTTAACCATTTTCAAGTGACTAAGTCACCAACCAAACCACATTCAAAACAAAAAAATTTCCTTTAAAGTCCCTACACTTAACCATTTTCAAGTAACTAATTCACCAACCAATCCACATTCAAAATAAAAAATCCCCTTTAAAGTCCCTACACTTAACCATTTTTAAGTTACTAAGTCACCAATCAAACCACATTCAAAATAAAATAATCCCCTTTAAAGTCCCTACACTTAACTATTTTCAAGTAACTAATTCACCAAACAAACCACATTCAAAACAAAAAAAATCCCCTTTAAAGTCCCTACACTTAATCATTTTCAAGTAACTAAGTCACCAAACAAAAAACATTCAAAACAAAAAATCCCCTTTAAATATACTACACTTAACCATTTTTAAGTAACTAAGTCACCAAACAAACCATATTAAAAAAAAATCCTCTTTAAAGTCCCTAAACTTAACCATTTTCAAGTGACTAAGCCACCAACCAAACCACATTCAAAACAAAAATATCTCCTTTAAAGTCCCTACACTTAACCATTTTCAAGTAACTAAGTCACCAACCAAATCACATTCAAAATAAAAAAAAATCTCCTTTAAAGTCGCTACACTTAACCATTTTCAAGTAACTAAGTCACCAAACAAATCACATTCAAAATAAAAAAATCCCCTTTAAAGTCCCTACACTTAACCATTTTCAAGTAACTAAGTCACCAAACAAACTACATTCAAAACAGAAAAATCCTCTTTAAAGTCCCTACATTTAACCATTTTCAAGTTACTAAGTCACCAAATAAACCACATTCAAAACAAAAAATACCCTTTAAAGTCTCTACACTTAACCATTTTTAAGTGACTAAGTCACCAACTAAACCACATTCAAAACAAAAAAAATCCCCTTTAAAATCTCTACACTTAACCATTTTCAAGTGACTAAGTCACTAACCAAACCACATTCAAAATAAAAAAAATCCCCTATATAGTCCCTACACTTAACCATTTTCAAGTGACAAAGTTACTAACCAAACCACATTCAAAATAAAAAAATCCTCTTTAAAGTCCCTACCCTTAACTATTTTCAAGTAACTAAGTCACCAACCAAACCACATTAAAAAAAATCCCCTTTGAAGTCCCAACACTTAACCATTTTTAAGTTACTAAGTCACCAACCAAACCACATTCAAAACAAAAAAAAACCTTTAAAGTCCCTACACTTAACCATTTTCTAGTAACTAAGTCACCAACAAACAACATTCAAAAAAAAATCTCCTTTAAAGTCCTTACACTTAACCATTTTCAAGTTACTAAGTCACCAACCAAACCATATTCAAAATGAAAAAATTTCCTTTGAAGTCCCTACACTTAACCATTTTCAAGTAACTAAGTCACCAAACAAACCACATTCAAAACAAAAAAAATCCCCTTTAAAGTCTCTACACTTACCATTTTCAAGTAACTAAGTCACCAGCCAAACCACATTTAAAATGAAAAATCCCCTTTAAAGTTCCTACACTTAACCATTTTCAAATAACTAAGTCACCAAACAAACCACATTCAAAACAAAAAATCCCTTTTAAAGTCCCTACACTTAACCATTTTTAAGTAACTAAGTCACCAACCAATCCACATTCAAAACAAAAAAATCCCCTTTAAAGTCCCTAAACCATTTTCAAGTAACTAAGTCATCAAACTAACCACATTCAAAACAAAATATCCCCTTTAAAGTCCCTACACTTAACCATTTTCAAGTAACTAAGTCACCAACCAAGCCACATTCAAAACAAAAAATCCCCTTTAAAGTCTCTACACTTAACCATTTTCAAGTAACTAAGTCACCAAACAAACCACATTCAAAAAAAAATCCCCTTTAAAGTCCCTACACTTAACCATTTTCAAGTAACTAAGTCACCAAACAAACCACATTCAAAACAAGCAACAACAAGACCAATAAGATGTCAACAACAATGCTAGTGAATCGAACAAGGCCACACACGGCTTCACTACAATTCAATATGAACAATAACAAGAAGATAACAACTTACCTTTGCTTGGCCTAAATTAAAGTGAAAGAGACAAGCGGTCACCGGAAAAAATAGCAAAGCATTCCTTATACCGATTTCGGAATCTATCAAATAGTAAAATTAGTACAAAGAATAATCTTTCACTTAAATTATTACAACAATATAGTAAAGGAATAGGAATAAGATTTCGCCCCATAAAAATTCGACAATTAATGAGTAAAATGGAAAAATAAGTGTCAAGACTTACCAAAATTTAGGTAATTCAAAATCAAATTAATGTAGGAACAAGCCTAAAATTAGCTAATTCAATCTCAAATTCCAAAAATTAGCTAAAACCTAGCTAAATAAAACAAATATCCACACCCTAGAACTCAAACCACAACCAATTGATGAAATTAACTGTAAGATATTTGTATGTAGACCCTTAACATTTCTAGATATTAAAAAAACGAGTTTGTGGATACTAAAATAAGCTAAATTTAGTTAATGAGTTGTAGTTAATTGTTACCTTGCCCAAAATTGAAAGTTAAGATGGAATAGTTCCTTGGAAATTTGATTAAAGCCTAAGTGAATCCAAGAAGTTGAGTAAAAACTTCCTTGAAAAGAACAACGGATATTGAAGGGTTTAATGATAAAGTGTGAGATTTACAGAGTTTTGGTGTATTCTTGCTGTTTTAGACTGGTGAAATGAGGGATTTTGGGTTTGTTTTTGTGTTATTATTATGTCTTATGGGTCGGGTCGGGTCGGGTTATTCAAATTTTTTTAAGAAAAATATTACAAAAATTGACCACATGTGGTTGGTTTTCAAAAATAATTACAGAGTGGTTCGTTATTTTTGAAAACCGACCACATGTGGTCAGTTTTCGTAATATTTAAAAAAATATTTTTGAAATTAGACTTCAACAAAATACAATTAATAAACTAATAAATAACAAAAATAATTTAATAAATTAAAATTATTTTTTAACAAATTAAAATTTTAATAAATTCTATAATATTTATAACAACATTCAATTAATTTAATACAGTTCGTATATATAAAAATACACAGTACATAAACTGTGTATGAGAACGGGACAACATCCAATTAATTTAATACAATTCGTTTATATATAAATCATATAAGTAGTTATTTTATCATCACATTAACACGAGTAGTATATTTCCTTAATCGTATAATAATATCAATGAATTTTACAAATTATGATAATTTTTTGGTTAATTAGCTTTTAAATACAATATTATATATATATATATATACATACACCTCGTAATACTACTCTTATGTTATAACAACTTCAACAATATACGTGTGTCTACATTAACCCAAAATAGTATATCTACTTCCTAAATTATGTGATATATATATATATATATATATATATATCAACGTATCATTTAAACTATTTTGATATATAGATTCAGTTATCTAGCTTTCGATTACTACATACTTTACTACACGAGATATACGTATATATACATATATTCAATTGTCTATTGATGTTGGGCGTATTTGCACGCCTAAGAACCATAATTTACCCATATTTTAGCTAAGTTTTGAGGACAAAATATATAATTACTGCACTTTTAGTCCATTTTCCTGTAAGTGAGCTAACCGATGTGATTAGCATGTTTTCAGGTATTAATGATGAAGATTTCAGCACTTTGTGGACCTTTGGGCAGCAAAGGAAAACTTCACAGAAGAGGGAAGGCAGCTTTTGGAAGCTTGTGGACTGAATGTGATGCATGGAGAACTTGTCCCGGGCAAAATCAGTATTTTTAAATACTCAGGGATACGGCAGTAACTTAGTAGGACAAGGATGTTATAAAAACCTTATTTGCTGAATTTTTCAGCATTCATTCTATTCTATTCATTCGACACTTAGAATTCACGTTACAGAATCTGTAAGTTGAGACAGAGAAAAACGGCTCAAGAGAGCAACGGATAGAGAAAGAACGTCAACCTCATCTTTGACGTTAAAATCATTCCATCACGAAGATTATTCTAGTTGTGGTATGATGATTATGTCTATTGTGATTTTTGTTGTAATCATGAGTAGCTAGACTTCTCTGTTAGAGTTATGGAAGTCTTATGAAATACTATCTATTACTATGAGTTTGTGAATTCTTGATGTGTATGCTACTTATATCATTACTCTCTTCGTTTTAGTTTAATTCTCATGGTTGCAAACATAAAGAACATGCCATTATAGCATTAACTTGTTCGAGAGAAAAGTTACATGTTTGGAAAAGAGAGTGTGACAAGGAAATAGGGCTACCAACCCCTATTTACACGTTAATGCCTTAACCGGATTAATTTCTTGGAGAGTTTGTACCATTAGTTATACGTTTTAGGCTCGAGAGAGTTAAAGTGAAATAATCCTTGATGGTTGAGAAACACTAGGATTTACCATTAGAATACGAATCTCTACAAGTGCATGCATGCCTAAATTCCGCATTACTCATAGTTAATAGATACGTAGAACTCATAAGGTGGACATAACCCTAACTTATTATTCTCTGTGATTAAATCTTACTAAACAAATCATTCATTCGTTACTTTGTAATCATTAGTTCACGCATAATCAAATCCCCCCTTTCCGTGGAATTTTTGACCAACAGTCTACTAATAATTGCAACACTTAGTGACCAAGTATTCCCTGTGGGATTCGACACCCAACCCAGTTGGGTTCTATATTTGACAGCGACTGCTTACACTCTTACGAGATCTGTAGTTTGGGCGTTATCAAATTTTGGCGCCGTTGCCGGGGAATATGGTTGTCTACTAAGTTTGTGATAGTTACTAGACCCTTTGGTCAAATATTCTCGAATTTTACTTTTGTCTGTTGTTTTTGTTTTATTCAAGTTCTGTTCAGTGCATGCCAAATACTCAAAGTTCTGGTCAGCCATTATTACCCATAAACCCTGAACCACAACTTATTGGCAGAATGGAGGCACAACGAGATATTGAAAGAAGGGCTGCTCAACAGGAGCAAGCTGGATTAGCTGCATTGGCAGCTGCTCAAGTGCACCAATAGAACATTGATAACCCAGGTCGTGCAACAAATCCTGATGATGAAAACCTGGGTAATGATGAGTTACTGAATCCAAGGCGGGCAGATGAGGTGGCAGCGCCTGTGAACAGAAGAGATCGTCAAGCTAGAATGAGACCTGACCGCCGAGCTGTGTAGATTCCTTTTGATGATGATGATGACGATCTAGATGGGGCTGGTGCCACAGGGGCTATTATTCCTCTGCCCTTGGCACCTGGAGCCAAGTTCAATATCACTAGCACCATGATTCAGCTATTGCAGCTCAAGGGGTTATTTGGTGGACTTGCAGGCGATGATCCGAATATGCATCTGATAAATTTTATCTTAACATGCAAGGCGTTTGACAATCCAGGGGTTGGACAGAATGCGATCCGGCTGCGCTTATTTCTATTGTCTCTATCTGGAGAGGCAACTCTATGGTTTAACGGGCTAACTCCTGACTCTATTACTAATTGGAGGCAACTGAAAGACGCTTTGTTAGAAAGATTCTATCCGTCATCCAAGAGAGCACAATTAAGAGATGAGATAAGCAATTTTCGACAGCTTCCAACTGAAGCTCTCCACGAAACATGGGAGAGGTTCAAGAAGAAGCTTATGAGGTGCCCAAATCATCATATGACCAATGTCCACTTGATGGAGATATTATACAGGTCTTTGAATTCGGTGACTAAGCCAGTGGTTGATAATCCTGCGGGTGGGTCATTCATGGACCTTACTTTTAATGAGGCAAGTGGTATGCTAGATCGTATGACAAAGCAGAGTAGATCTTGGCATACCAGGGATTTTGAGGTAGCAAGCTCTACTATATCTATTGGCATGACTACAGAACAGAGGCGAAGAGAAGAGGAACGTGACCAGGATATGGCTCACATGAAAATGCAGATGGATCTTCTTACCAAGCATTTATTATCAGGGAAGACCGAAAAGGTTAAGGCCATTGTATCATAGGGAAGAGATGAATCCGATTCTGAGGAGGAAGTAAATTATTTGAATAATCAGGGGGGTTTCCGAGGCAATGCCCAAGGAAACCAAGGTCGGAACTATTATGATAAATCAGGATACAAGGACCGTGATCAAGGTAGTTGGAAGAATAAGACTGACAGGAGTGGTTTGTATGTTCCTCCTGGAAACTGTGAGGCTGTGGCATCTGGCTCTGGGAAGATGTCCATGGAAGATATGATGGCTAAGCTATTGAAAGGAGTAGAGGCAACCAACACGGGAGTAACGGAGGTGAAGAATGATTTGTCCTCAATAAATCAATTGGTTGACTCGTATTCCATTGCAATAAAATAGCTGGAACAACAAATGAGTCAATTATCAGCAGCATTCAATCAGAGAAAGGCCGGCACCTTACCTAGCGACACCGTGCAAAATCCAAGGAATGATGGATCATGTATGGCTATTACTACCAGGAGTGGTAAAGTGTTGGAAAATCTGTCCAAAGGCAAGCAGGTAGTTGATAATACAGAGGAGAATGTTATTGCTACAGATTGTGATAATTCTGTAGAAGCTGAAAGACAGAATGAGAGCGTTCATGAGAAAACTATTCCACTTCCACCACCACCTTTTCCTTAGAGACTGAAGAAGAAGGCTGATGACACTCCTAAAAAGGTTGATAATCGAAAGCAAGATAAAAAGGAAGTGGTGGAAAAAACTAGCCCTCTTCCACCACCACCTTTTCCTCAGAGACTGAAGAAGAAAGATAATGACACCAGGTTCAGTAAATTCATGACTATGTTGAAGCAACTGACTATTAATGTTCCTTTGGTGGAGGCGCTGGAACAGATTCCTGGGTATGCTAAATTCATGAAGGACCTTTTGACAAAGAAGCGGGCAGTAAGCTATGAGCTGGCAGATAATGTTCACCATTGCAGTGCAATTGCCACGAGGTCTTTAGTACAGAAGAAGGCAGATCCTGGTTCTTTCACTATTCCTTGGATGATTGGATCTTTGGATTTTTCTAAGGCATTGTGCGATTTGGGTGCTAGCATCAATTTGATGCCGCTATCCATTTACAAAAAGTTGGGGTTGGGTGATCCTACACCAACTAATATGCGACTTGTGATGGCAGATAGGTCGGTAAAACGACCTGTTGGTATCTTATATGATGTATTGGTGAAGGTTTCTACATTCATTTTTCCTGCAGACTTTGTTATTTTGGATTGCGAGGTGGATTCTAAAGTTCCCATAATCTTGGGACGCCCTTTCCTCGCAACTGGAAGTGTGCTTATTGATTTAAGAGCTAATGAGCTTTTATTTCGGCTAAATGACGAAGTGGTCCATTTTGATGTATGCAAATCGATGAAGCAGCCTGGAGATATGAATGTGTTCTCTGTAGCTGATGTTTATCATGAGGATGAGAAAAGATTATCTGTATAGAAGCAGCTTACTGTTGAGCCATTGTCTGCTGTGCTTTTGAATTTTGAGAGTGGGGATGTTGATGATCATGAAGAAACTATTTGTGCTCTAACAGGAATAGGGTCCTATTCTCATGCCCCTAAGAAGCTGGACCTTGATCTTAAGAATCGACCTTCACCAACAGCGAAGACTTCCATTAAAGAGCCACCAGTGCTAGAATTGAAAGAGCTCCCCAGTCATCTAAGGTATGCGTTCTTGGGAAGTGGAAATACACTTCTGGTGAGTGTTGCAGCTGATTTAGGTGAACAACAAGTAGAGGCTCTCATCTCTGTTCTGAAGAGGTACAAGAGAGGCATTGGTTGGACTATTGATGATATAATTGGTATCCCTCCTGGGATATGTATGCACAATATTCATCTCGAAGAAGAGTATGTACCTACAATTAAGCATCAGCATCATCTGAATCCATTCAGAAAATGATGCACCATATATCTCAATGAAGTCTAAGTAATCGAGATAACTATGTCATGCCGCGACAATAAATCAAGCGCTACATGGGAGGCAACCCATCGTTTTTAATCATTTTGTTTTCCTAGGAGTTTGTTTTGTTAAATAAAAATCCAAAAAGAAGAGTCGAGCCACGACCAAAACTAAGGCGCTTGGTGGGAGGCAACCCATCTTTCTAATCGTTTTTGTTGTTTTTTAGTAAGTATAGGTGAAAGACGTATAAAGGAGGAGATTGGTCCCAAATTTTGAGTTGAAAGTGAGCCATGCTAAAGGTGGTAAGTTAGGAATGATGGAGCTTAAGGCTATAGGCTAGGCATTGCCTATGAAAATCTAGGCAACGAACAAGGCAATGCCTATGCAAATCTAGGCAACGGACAAGGCAAGGCCTATGTTATGGCCTATGTTTACTGCCTCACATAGGCAATGGACAAGGCAAGGCCTATGCAAATCTAGGCAACGGACAAGGCAGGGCCTATGCTATGGCCTATGTTCACGGCCTCACATAGGCAATGGACAAGGTAAGGCCTATGCTAATCTAGGCAACGGACAAGGCAAGGCCTATGCTAATCTAGGCAATGGACAAGGCAAGGCCTATGCCATTGCCTATGCTCACTGTTTCAACAAGACAATAGCATAGGCGCCGCCTATGCTCAACTAGGCAATAGCATAGGCGTCGCCTATGCTCAACTAGGCAAAGCAAAAGGCGCCGCCTATGCTAAGCATAGGCAAAGCATTAGGCACTGCCTACTTATGCATTTTTGTCTCCTAACCTGATTTTACATGGATAAAACCTGACCCATGGCTTAGTCTATAAATAGAACTTCAACCTTAGAACAAAATGCAATTGTTTTCTCAATATAGGTGCCACCCAAGCTTCCCCATTCTCCCAAAGTTTTTCTTTTTGTTCATCCAATCTTGCAAGCTCATCTTCCGGATCCATCACCAAGTAAGTTATTCTTTTATATTCCATGGTTGTTGCGATGCTATACGTATAATGATTTATTAGATTTTGAAGTGGCGTTTGGTGATAAATAATATGGTTGGTTTGCTATGACGAATCTCGTCGCGTGAGAGGATAAGTGTAGAATGGCCCCAAAAGGACGACACGGAAAAGAAACAGTGTCCACCTCACAGAAAGGTCAGAAAAGGGGAAGAAAAGAGCAAGTTGAGTCCTCCTCTCTACAAATACCTCGACGCACTTTTGGAATCAAGTGGCGTACATTTTAAGGAACTTCTGAGGATGACGACTCTGATGATGATTCCGACGCAGGGGGTATAACCCCAGACATAGAAGAGGAGTCCGACTAATCAGGTTTTCCTTATTTATTTCCACTGAGGGCAGTGTGTCCCATCTAAGTGTGGGGTGCTGGTATTTGTATGTTGTATTGTATTTCTTTGCCTACATTTATTCTTGTTTTTGACATTTAGTCGTAGTTAGTAGTTAGTAGTTAAATTTTCGAATATTTTAGATTTTGCATAAAGTGCATGAAATTGTTCTGATAGATGGCATGGTATTATGACAAGAGTTTGTGCTAAAATCATTACTATTGAGACATTTAGGCTCTAAGTGTGACTCACTGTGTGATAAGTATGTGGTTTAATTCATTCATCTGTTGGGTCAAGAGTCTATATTGCTCCGAATAAAGTTGACCATGTGTCTTGTGTGTGTGAGGTTGTAGTATATTCTATGTGGTGACTGATGCTAGAACTTTCCTGGTGTGTGTGTAAAGCGAAATAAAGAGTGTGAGTTTAGAAGATGATTTAGGCATTTCTTTGGCAGCCTGTGATTGTTTACCTTCTTTTTACCTACCCTTGTACACTATCCTAGTTAACCCCCTTCGGGCCTTTAGCTATTTTCTTTGACAGCCTAATATGTAGCCTAATCCATTTTTTTAAGACCATAATTTGATCCAAATTCCTAAGCGCTTTAAAGTGTAAAGTCATGTGACAAAATAAGAGGAAATTCGGTGAGAGTGATGCCTCAGAGTGTATTGGTACTGGAAATTGTTATGAAAAAGAGTGGCTATCATAGAGGTGTTTTATAAAAAAAAAAGAGAAAAAAGAAAAGGAAATAAAAAAATATATAAAAAGATAGTTCTGTTTATAATTGAATAACAAAATAGGTGAAAAGGGGTGGTAGATGAAAGAAAAGTAGAAGGGTTGTTTAAAAGAGAGTGTTAATGACATAACGTAGTGTATTAAAGCACTTAGGGAACATAGTCACTATTTCTGGCCAAAATAGTCCTACCTGTCCCTTAGCCTACATTACAACCATGTAAAGACCTATTTGATCCTAGGCTTAGCATTCTGATATTAGTGGAGAATTACACTAAGGGCAAGCCTATGGTCATCAGTTGCAACATAAGAATTCTTTGTGAGAGTGAGAGCAAGGAGAATCTTGTACCCATGTTTCGAAAAATGCAAAACTTATGAGTGATTATGGGTGATATCTTGTGTGAGACACACATGGTTGATGAGTTTTGGGTAGTTTTGTATGATTCTTTGTGCCTTAACTTGTGGATACGAATTAACCATCATCACGAGTCTATGTTGGAGGATGAATTGTTTCTAGTAGTGATCAAGAAAACTACTCTTTGTTAATAATTGTCGTGCATGTCTTGTTGAACATTTTATGTTGCAACTGTGATATCCTAGTTAGATGTTTGCATGGACGTAATATTTTGTTCGAGGACGAACAAAGCTTTAAGTGTGGGGTGGTGATGTTGGGCGTATTTGCACGCCTAAGAACCATAATTTACCCATATTTTAGCTAAGTTTTGAGGACAAAATATATAATTACTGCACTTTTAGTCCATTTTCCTGTAAGTGAGCTAACCTATGTGATTAGCATGTTTTCAGGTATTAATGATGAAGATTTCAGCACTTTGTGGACCTTTGGGCAGGAAAGGAAAACTTCACAGAAGAGGGAAGGCAGCTTTTGGAAGCTTGTGGACTGAATGTGATGCATGGAGAACTTGTCCCGGGCAAAATCAGTATTTTTAAATACTTAGGGATGCAGCAGTAACTTAGTAGGACAAGGATGTTATAAAAACCTTATTTGCTGAATTTTTCAGCATTCATTCTATTCTATTCATTCAACACTTAGAATTCACGTTACAGAATCTGTAAGTTGAGACAGAGAAAAACGACTCAAGAGAGCAACGGATAGAGAAAGAACGTCAACCTCATATTTGACGTTAAAATCATTCCATCACGAAGATTATTCTAGTTGTGGTATGATGATTATGTCTATTGTGATTTTCGTTGTAAGCATGAGTAGCTAGACTTTTCTGTTAGGGTTATGGAAGTCTTATGAGATACTATATATTACTATGAGTTTGTGAATTCTTGATGTGTATGCTACTTATATCATTACTCTCTTCGTTTTAATTTAATTCTCATGGTTGCAAACATAGAGAACATGACATTATAGCATTAACTTGTTCGAGAGAAAAGTTACATGTTTGGAAAAGAGAGTGTGACAAGGAAATAGGGCTACCAACCCCTATTTACACGTTAATGCCTTAACCGGATTAATTTCTTGGAGAGTTTGTACCATTAGTTATACGTTTTAGGCTCGAGAGAGTTAAAGTGAAATAATCCTTGATGGTTGAGAAACACTAGGATTTACCATTAGAATACGAATCTCTATAAGTGCATGCATGTCTAAATTCCGCATTACTCATAGTTAATAGATACGTAGAACTCATAAGGTGGACATAACCCTAACTTATTATTCTCTGTGATTATATCTTACTAAACAAATCATTCATTCGTTACTTTGTAATCATTAGTTCACGCATAATCAAATCCCCCCTTTCCGTGGAATTTTCGACCAATAGTCTACTAATAATTGCAAGACTTAGTGACCAAGTATTCCCTGTGGGATTCGACACCCAACCCAGTTGGGTTCTATATTTGACAGCGATCGCTTATACTCTTACGAGAGCTGTAGTTTGGGCGTTATCATCTATCAGCTTTCACATACATACTATAAATATCACGTACATGATTTTACTACCCCAAAACAATATCCAACGTATTTGACAAATACTCAGATGAATTATAGATTACATTATCTTTTGTCAATAATATACCCTCACTATATAGTATTATATACTATATATATACATACACATACATATACATGCCCAATCGACTAATCAAATTCTAAATACGTACTATATATATATCAAATACCTACACAAGTATATTATTCAACAATATAAGGCGATGTGTTTCTAATAAATACTCAGTTAAGTGATCCATTAATTATATTTGATTAGCTTAATATGCTAGGTTTTAACTGCATCGTTCATCAATCGATCACGACATGATATATATAGAGAGAGAGAGATATATTCATATATATATGAACTCTTGTATGGGGCAGAGTGTTGGTTAGTTAAGTACATTCACATCCAAAAATTAAAGGTGGCGAAAATGAGAATGTTGTGTTAGATGTGTGGGCTTACTAAAGGGGACAGAGTTAGGAATGAGAATATCCAGGATAAGGAGGGAGTGGATTTGGTGGAGGACAAGATGATGAAAGGAAGGCTGAGATGGTTTGGGCATGTGATGCGAAGGGCCGCGGATGCCCCGATTCGGAGGTGTGAGAGAATAGCGTTGGATGGATTCAGGAGGAGAAGAGAAAGGCCGAAGAAATATTGGAGAGAGGTGATTAGACATGACATGGATCACCTTCAGCTTACTGAGGACATGACCCTAGATAATAAGGCATGGAGGTCGAGGATTAGAGTAGAAGGCTAGTGTTAGTGTGTAGGTTGTAGCTAGCAGTCAGGAGAGTTCTTGTGTAACCGGGTTTAGTAATCATAGGACAATGTACATAGGTGTCTTTGGTATGCGAATGTATGTCACTACTAGGTGGGTGTCCTATTTTCTATTGCTTAGTTCCTATTTTCTTATTTCGTGTTGCTCTTATTTCCCGTATTTCATATTTCTGTGATTTTATTCTATTATTTCCTATTCTTTATTTCGGTTATGTTATCCATTCCCTTGTTTATTATCCTTTATCTTGAGCCAGTGGTCTATCGAAAACAGCCTCTCTACTTCTTCGGAGGTAGCGGTATGGACTGCGTACATCTTACCCTCCCCAGACCACACGCTATGGGAATACACTGGTTTTGTTGTTGTTGTTGTTGTTGTTGTTGTATATATGAACTCTTGAATGCGTATATATATATCACATCCACAAGTATATTGCCTTATAATAGAACATGTTCATTATATTCTAATGAATTATCGGTTATATATTACATTCTTATAACTAAAATAGTAACAATATCATTATCTCAACGGTATGATATATATATATATACACATATTCATTATACAGAGATTATGCATGTTTAACGTCATTTAACGTATATACGAATAAAAATATTTATTTTCTATATTGAAACATAAGTAAAAGATAAAGATTATGTTTAACGTAATTTGTTTATTTTATTTGATATATTTTTTAGTGTAATTTTATCACAATATTTAAGAATGATTGATTTTTATTATTATTATACTGGTTATCGACTACATGTGATCAGTGCAATTTCAGAAATTATATATGTATATATATATTACATTATATATAAAATTATTTTTAATGAAACTAATATATATATTTGATTACATATACATAATTATTAGTTACTAAAACTTATTTACTTTTAAACTTTTTTTAGTTCAAAAATCGACCACTAGTGGTCGATTTTTTTAAATTATTTTTTTATTTTAATTAAAAAACCGACCAATTTTCTTTTTTAAAAAAATTAAAACCAACCACTAGTGGTCGGTTTTTTTCAAAAATAAATTTAAAAATATTTTTCAATTATATTTTTTTAAAAAAAAACTACCACTAGTGGTCGATTTTGTTGTTTTTTTAATTTTTATTTTTAAAATAAATAAGTATTAATATAAAAATTATTGAAATAATTATTTTAATTTTTTTAAATATAAAAGCGATCACATGGGGTCGCTTTTTTTAAGAAAAAAATTAAAAACCCGACAACTTGTGGTCGGTTTTTTCCGACCACAATGTGTGGTTGGTTTTTCAGTTTTTTTTTGTAGTGAACCGACATAAACCATGTGAGCTATATGGAGTCCAACGTCTTGAGATCCTAAGGAAGACACCTCACGTTGGAGAGAGGTGTCAGACTTGTGCCAGGAGTATAACCTAATCCAGTTGATCGATCACAAGCTAAATCTGTCATCCATATAAAAATGGAAAACTATGATAATCTGTACCTACGTTGTCTACGTAGTTCTGTGGATGATAGGATACGCTAATCACACACTTCCTTCTTGGTGCTAAATACTACTCCCTCTTAAAATATGCATGCTCAAAACATTGGAAATCCACTTTTTATAAAACTAGCATAAGGGTTCATATGGAAAATCAATTATGCATTTATATGAGTAAATCTGTAAATAAAGCTAATCTGAGTTCTGTAAACTGTAATAATCTGTAAAGTAGATTCCAAAGCTAAACCAGTGATCGAAAGATTAAAGCTTTACTAAAAAACTATAAATAATCTACTCATAAGATGCTTAAAGCATCATCTTTCTTAAAAACATAAAATCAATCTTGGGAAAATAATTCATGCTTGAATCTCATGTTAAACATCATAATATTCATGCTTGGTAATGTAAACATTCATAACTGAACTTAAAATCTGGAAATTTCAGCAATATGCCTGAAAATATGAACATAATCATGTAATTCAACTTCTAAATCATTGAAAATCTCATAAGCTTGTAAACAACATTAATGGGTATAAACCCTAACTTCAATTTTATGGAAACTCATATAAAACTCAGTAAATTCATAATTAAAATAAGTTTTGGGCAAAAGGATGAAAGGAGTATACTTGTTCATAACCCTACATACCTTAATTGGTGATCTTTTATGAAAAACTTGAATCTTGGATTCCTATTAATGCTTTGATGATAAATTCTTAGAGCCCTTGTGTTGGGAATCCTCAATCTTGAATTTCTTTGGAGAAATAAATGGAGGAATTTGAATTCCTTGGGGAGAAATTTTGATGAACTAGGATTTTTCTTGAGAGAGATTTGACGAAAAGTGGATGTAAGGTGCTTTGAAGGGGTTTAATTCACTATTTAAGACAGATTGGGGGCTGGGAGAATGACCAAAGTACCCCTTTTTAATTATTAAAAAGACTGAATAACACATATTTTTTCAAACTGGGTGGACACCGCGATGCGCCACTATCGTCGTGGCTCACTGGTAATTAACAAATAAAAACTGGGCAGACTCCGCGCCGTGGAGCCATTGCGGTGTCCCTTTGAAATGCCATTTTGGCACATGGCGTGACGCGTCATTATCGCGTTGGACCTCTACAAATTGACGAATGGGAAATTAACCATCTCTATGATGCGCCAATATCACCGAGGGCCACTGGAAATTGACAATCATCATTTAAACCCTCTACGCGACGCGCTAGTGACCGAAATGAAGGTGTTTTACAACTGGAACTAAAAATAGTCATAACTTCTTACCCGATTATCGGATTTGAGAGAATCTTATATCTTTGGAAAGCTTATTACATTTCCCACACAGTGGGAGGTCTAAATCTGGAAAATTCCACACAAAATAATTATTATTCACTTTAGAAGCTAATCCTTGACATTATTGGGATGAATTTAATCTAGGAAAGTTTGGGGTATTATAATATCTCCCCCTTGGGAATATTCGTCCTCAGATGTGGATGGTTAAGTTGAGAATATTAGGGAAATCTGGGGCTATAAGTTATCATGCACAACTGAATTAACTAAATGACTGATTCTCAACATAATGAACTTGCTGAACTGATCTATAAGTGCATGAGTTCACACAAAATTAGCTATATAGCTGAATATGAGATTAGAAAATAACTGAATTAAGGAAGATTATTACCTTCGTCTATATTTGTGTTTGCGGAGAAGAGGTGAGGGTACTTGGCTCACATATCTACTTCTGCTTCCCGAGTAGCGCCCTCAACTGACTGATTCTGCCAAAGACCTTTGACCAAAGAAACTTCTTTGTTCCTTAGTCTACGAATCTGATGATCTAAAATCTCAACCGGAGTCTCTTCGTATGAGAGGCTGTTCTGGATATTTGAGCTTTCTAAAGAAACTACAATGGTGAAGTCACTGATGCACTTCTTAAGCATAGAGACGTGAAATAAAAGATGAATGGTGTACAAGTTTGCGGGCAAATCAAACTCATAAGCCATTTTCCCAACGCGACTTAGAGTTCTATAAGGGACAACATACCAAGGACTAAGCTTCCCCTTCTCGCCAAATCTCTCTACCCCTTTCATGGGTGAAATCTTCAGATATACTAAATCACCAAAATCAAACTCGAGTTCCCTTCTTCTCACATCTTTATATGATTTCTGATGACTCTGGGCTATTTTCAATCTTTCTCTGATCAACTTAATTTTCTCCACAGCTTCAAATACTGCATCAGGTCCAAGCAAAGCGGCCTCACCTACTTCAAACCAACTTGTGGGTGATCTACATATCCTCCCGTAAATAGCCTTAAACGGGGCCATCTGAATGCTAGAATGGTAACTGTTATTATAAGCGAACTCAATCAACGACAATTGCTCATCCCAACTACCTTTGAAATCAAGAGCACACGCCCTCAATATATCTTCTAGAGTTTGGATGGTCCTCTTTGCTTGACCATCTATTTGAGGGTGAAAATCTGAACTAAGATGGAGTTGGGTACCAAGTCCCTTCTGAAAGGCTCTCCAAAATTGGGAAGTAAATTGAGTACCCCTATTTGAGATGATAGCCAAAGGAACTCCATGCAATCTGACCAACTCTCTGAAATACAGCTTAGCATAATCTTCAGTTGTATAGGATATGTGAATTAGTAAAAAATGGGTTGATTTAGTCAACCTGTCTACAATAACCCAAACCGAATCATGCTGATGATGCAAATGGGGTAAACTAAACACAAAAGCCATATTCACAGTAGGGATACCAAACTCTTACAACGTACCACCAGGTCTTTGGTGCTCTACCTTAACCTGTTGACAAGTTGCATATTTAGCTACGAACTCTATAATATCTCTCTTCATACCATTCCACCAATAGATTTCCCGCAAGTCGTGGTACATCTTGGTAGCACCTGGATATCCACTGTCTCAACTCATCAAACATGGAACACACAATCTACTCTGGTATCTCAACACGCCATCTCTCCCTTAGGAGAAAACCTCTATCCTTTGGTCTCTCACTGACTCTTTCAGTTTTACCAAACTAGAATCCATATTTTTCTCCCCTTTACTTCCGAAACTAGGAAAGATTTGGAACTACTCTGAACCCAAGCATTCCCTTCAGCTGAATCAACTAACCTAACACCCAATCTATCCAAACGATGAACTTCTCGCGCTAGGTTTTCTTATTATTCTCCATATGGGTACCCATAGACAATCCACTACATTAGCCTTGCCCGGATGATATAACACGCTCATGACATAATCCTTCAACAATTCGAACCATCTCCTCTGACAAAGATTCAACTCCCTCCGGGTAAACACATACTGCAAACTCTTGTGGTCCGTGAACACATCAATATATACACCATTCAGATAGTGTCTCCAGATTTTCAATGCAAATTCCATAATAGCTAATTCGAGGTCATGGGTTAGGTAATTCTTTTCATGAGGATTAAGTTGTCTAGAGGCATAGGCTGTGACCTTACCTCTCTGTATTAGCACACAACCCAAACCAACTCTAGAGCCATCACAATACAACATAAAACCATCTGTACCATCGGGTAATGCTAAGACTGGGGTTGTAGTGAGTTGAATCTTCAACTCCTGAAAACTCTTCTCAAAGGAATCTGACCACTGGAACTTAACTTTCTTTTGGGTCAATCTAGACATAGGGGATACAATAGACAAGAAACCCTCAACAAAACATCTTTAATAACCAGCTAGACCCAAGAAACTTCTAATGTCTGACAAAGAGATAGGTCTAGGCCAATTTCTTACGGCTTATGTCTTTTGGGGATCAACTCTAATACCATCAGCGGAAACAATATGACCTAGAAAGGCTACTAATCTTAGTCAGAATTCACACTTGCTGAATTTAGCGAACAATTGATGATCTCTAAGAGTTTGTAAGACAATTCTAAGATGATCTACATAGTCATCCTCACTACGGGAGTATACAAGGATATCATCTATGAATACTATGACAAACATGTCTAGATACTGTTTGAACACTCGGTTTATGAGGTCCATAAAAGCTGTTGGAGCATTTGTTAGCCCGAAGGACATGACTAGAAACTCAAAACAACAAGAACGGGTTCTAAAGGCTGTCTTTGGAATGTCACACTCCCTTACCTTAAGCTGATAAGAGCAGGATCTAAGGTCTATCTTTGAGAAATAACTTGCACCTTGGAGTTGGTCAAACAAGTCATCAATTCTAGAAATAGGGTATTTGTTCTTGACTGTGACCTTATTTAGCTGATGATAGTCAACGTACATTCGCAAAGAACCATCTTTCTTTTATATGAATTGGATAAGAGGGGCCCATGGAGAAACACTAGGCCTTATGAAAACTCAATCTAAAAGACTTTGAGTTGCTCTTTCAACTCATTAAGCTCTGCAGGAGCCATACAATATAGAGGGATATAAATAGGCTGAGTATCTGGGAGAAGGACAATACCAAATTTTATTTCCGTATCGAGAGGTACCCCTAGGAGATCTTCTGGAAAAAAATTAGGAAATTCACTGACCACTCAAAGAGACTGAAGTGTTGGAGTCTTAGACATAGTGTCTTTGACTCGAACTAGATGGTAAATGCAACCTTTGGATATCAACATTCTGGCCTTAAGATAAGATATGAAATGACTCTTGAAAGACACTGAATTACCTCACCACTTGAAGACTAGCTCATCTAGGAACTGAAACTTCACCACACGGGTGCAATAATTTATAGAGGCATAACAGCAATGGAGCTAATCCATACCAAGGATAAGATCAAAATCAACCATATCTAACTCTATTAAGCCTGCTAACATGACTTTATGAAGGACAGTGATAGGACACACCTTATAGATTTGTTTAGCAACAACTGACTCACCTACTGGAGTAGAAACCAAGAAGGGCTTAGGGATCTTTTCAGGATTTATCTAAAAATTCACAGCAACTAGCGGGGTCACATAAGAGAAACTCAACCCAGGGTCTAACAACACATAAACATCAAAATATAAGACACAAAGCATACTAGTAACAACGTATGGCAAACTCCTGGCGGGATGGTAAGTCATAAAACTGATTCTGGCACTGACCGCCACCAGTACTGGATGATGCGGCCTGAGGAGGAGCTGGGCGACCTAAAGGAGCTGGTGCACTAGTAGCCTGAGTGTGAGGACAAATATCCTTGTTTTTCTGTTTAGAAAGCGAGCACTCTTTGATTCCGTAACCCGGCTGGCCACAACTATAGCAACCCCTCCATCCAGCTAAACACTCACCAGGATAATTCTTACCATACCTAGCACACTAAGGATAGTTGAGCCTGCCACTCATACTATTTTGAGATCTAGACATAGAGGAATTACCCAATTGTTCTTGTCTATTTCTGGGTGCGAGAGCACTGGTTGAATAAGGTGCATGCATAGATGAACAATTTTAAAACTGCGAATGATTTCCTTCTCCAGACCTATTCTGTCCATAATCAAACATTCCTATTCTAGCCTTCTTATTTACTCTCTCTTTCCCTCATTTTTTTGCCTTAATCTGCTGGGCATGCATCATCAATCTAGGGAGATCCATGTCCCCAATGAGAATAGCAGTCCTACACTCCTTAACTACCAACCCAGACACACCTATCATAAACTTACTCATACTTGACCTAGGGTCAGCCATCTAATCAGGGGCATACTTAGACAATTGATTGATCTTGAGGTAATACTATTTCACTATCATTGAGCCTTACCTCAGGTTCATAAACTCTTCTATCTTAGCTTTCCTAATCTCACGTGGGAAGAACTTATCTAGAAATGTATCCTAAAAAATCTTCCAAGTCATGAGAGCTACATTCTTCCCTCTACGCTTCTTCCACATCACTACCCAATCATAAGTAATATCTTTTAGCCTATAGGATTCCAATTCTACACTCTCTTCATAAAAAACATGAATAATTTGGCTGATCTTATTTACCTCATCTAGATAAAATTGTGGGTCCTCACCTACCTTCGACCCAAAGAACTCTGGCGGATTCATCCTCATAAAATATTAAATTTTGGCTATGGCTAAGTCCCCATCTTGTTGAGATGGCACTGTAGCCTACCGATTACCCTGAATGTTAGTTGTCACATCATAGGCTAGCACCTGAAAGGCAACCTAAAACTCTACATGTGACACATTCTCATTCAAAGGATCTGTGGGATGAGGTGACTGGTTATCATTTCAGTGTGAGTTATCTCAATAAGGAGGCATTTTCTATCACGTAAAAGCACAAGTTAGCAGCAAATAGAAATACTGAATATATGATAGATCATGAAAGAAGAGATGATTTCCTAAAATTCTCCATAGCCTCTTGCTTATAGATATGATGCACTTCACACCGATCATCAAGAATCTAGGTAATACCCTGGGATGCCACACGGTGCTTCGAACTACAAGTAGTTCTGAGCTAATCCTGGTTGCCTTTTCTAAATCTCAATCTCAAATTTGGGAAGGTATGAATGAAAAATCATAATTAATGTAGAAACTGTCTGAATTATCTGGGTATATCTGAATCATACTAATCTCAAAAGTATAATAAAGCAATTACTAAAAATTCGAATACTGTAACTAAGATCTAAAACTGAATCTAGTAGTCCGACAAGCCTCTACTGACTAAATCCAGAGAGTCACTGGGACAAGCCCCAACTAACTCACACTATCTAAAATAAATACAGAAATATCTATTAATAAGCTGAAAACATGAATAGCTAAGTCCCTAAACTATGAGGACTCACCAACTGCAGAGATGTAGATTAGATGCTTGAAAATTAGTCGCACTGTTGTGGCTGAGCACCTGAACCTACATTATTAGACAATGTGGCACATAAAAGTATATATGGATCAGTACTTTGAGGATGTACTGAGTATATGGGGGTGAATACAATAAGTAAATAATGTCATCACAATTTATAAAATTATCCATGCTAAATATAAATGACTCACATACGATTGAGTAAATCTGAAACATGAAAATGATACATCATGAATAGTAAAACATACAATACAATGCTTGTGAGTCACAACACTTTAATCTGAAGATGATACATTATGAATAGAAAAGATTCACTAAAAAACTACAAATAATCTGCTCATAAGAAGCATAAAGCATCATCTTTCTTAAATACATAAAATCAATCTTAGGAAAATAATCTATGCTTCAATCTCAAGTTAAAACATCATAATATTCATGCTTGGTAATGTAAACATTCATAACTCAACTTAAAATCTGGAAATTTCAGCAATATGCATGAAAATATGAACATAATCATGTAATTCAACTTCTAAATCATTGGAAATATCATAAGCTTATAAACAACATTAATGGGTATAAACCCTAACTTCAAATTCATGAAAACTCATAAGTTTAGGGAACAAGGATGAAAGGAGTATCCTTGTTCATAATCCCATATACTTTAATTGGTGATCTTTGATGAAAAACTTGAATCTTGAATTCCTATTGATGCTTTGATGATAAATTCTTAGAGAGCTTGTATTGGGAATCCTCAATCTTGAATTTCTTTGGAGAAATAAATGGAGGAATTTGAATTCATTGGGGATAAAGTTTGATGAACTAGGTTTTTTCTTGAGAGAAATTTGACGAAAAGTGAATATAAAGTACTTTGAAGGGGTTTAATTCATTGTTTAAGATGGATTAGGGGTTGGGAGAATGAGCAAAGTATCCCTTTTTAAATATTAAATGTACTGAATAACGCATATTTTTTTCAACTGTGTCGCCACTGCGATGCACCACTATCGCGGTGGCTCACTAAAAATTAACAAATGAAAATTGGGTAAACTCCGTAGCGTGGAGCCATCATGGTGTCCATTTGGAATGTCATTTTGGCACATAGCATAACGCGCCATTATTATGTTGGACCTCTGGAAATTGACAAAAGGTAAATTGGCCCTCTTCGCGATGTGCCAATATCACGGAGGGCCACTAGAAATTGACAATCATCATTTAAACCCTCTACACGATGCGCTAGTGACCGAAATGACGGTGTTTTATGACTGAAATTTAAAATAGCCATAACTTCTTACCCAGTTATTGGATTTGAGCGAATCTTATATCGTTGGAAAGCTTATTATATTTACCACACAATAAGAGGTCTAAATCAGGAAAATTTTACACGAAATAATTATCATTCACTTTAGAAGCTAATCCTTGATATTTTTGGGATGAATTTAAGATAGAAAAGTTTGGGGTATTACAATTTAACTGTATGAAATCCTTTAAATAAAATAAGTTGCAAGGACAATCCCCAAGATAACTCTAATTTTATGAAACTAAAATAATAATTAAAAAATAAATAAAATACTGATACTAGTACTCGAATGATGAGTACTCACCGACGTATAACTGTTGATATAGTGGGGTTCATTCCATGCTTGGTATGGTTGTTGAATATCTAAACCTGTATTATAAGATAATAAATCACAAAGAGAAGTATGCAATCAGAACTTTGAATGTACTGAACATGTGAGATATACACCACACTAAGTTAGCTAAGAATGTTGAAAATAACGTGAGAAGCTGAACATGAACTAAAATTTGTAGGCTGATGCAATAACCCGATAATTATCATGAAAAATAATATAATTTACTAAAATAACTAAATATATGGTCATGTGAGGTCTAACACTGAACTGTGGGAGCTACTATTAACCAGCAAACCCCTTCCGAGCTCAATAGGGACCGACTACTAACCCCAGGTAGATGGGTGTTTAGTACCATGCCAAGTGTATGAACACGGGTTGATATGGATCCACTAATATAATATCCAAAGGACAATAATTTCAACCTACAGTGGCAACGCAACTTTAGGACTTGGGTAATAAGAATTTGTGTCCTCTCTATGCTAAGTACTACTCCTAACTGAAAGTAATCCGATATATTGAAATCCTCAATAATATTGATATTTTGAAATTGAAAGGCGGATGATTTTACCCGAAAGTATTCTAAATCATAAAGACTAAAAGAATAAATGTTCAACCGATAATGTATGATACCTAGGTCATCAGGTGTTCGCAACCCACCATCTAAGAAGAATGTAACTATTATCATAATTTCATAAACTGAGTGAATTTAAAAAATTTAATAACTCAAGACCAAAATCATAAATTTTATAATAAAATTAGGATTTATGATCATGAACATGTAATGGTAATAAATTCATTGTAAAACATGGATTACAACTCAATAATATCAAGGGACTGAGATATCAAGAAATTCACTACATTTATGAACCCTAAGCTTTGAAGAGGAACTAAACTGAGGAATTTAGTTAACTTTGGGACTTAACGGGTGAAAGAAAATCCATTTATAAAATCCCACATACCTAGAGATTAAAACCCTAAAGAAATCTTTAAAATTGGAAGTGTAAATAAGATGAACCATAACCCTATCTTGGGAAAAGAAATCACCTCTTTTCTCTATGTTAAAACTAAGCGTTGGATGTTTTTTTGAGTAATGAGGGCTTAAGTTAATATTAACCTTAATAATCAGCCCTGGAATAACTTAAACAACATAGTTTTGATGTTAAAAGAGTGCAAAAAAATGATGTGCCCTTTTAAATTCATAATTAGAAAGTTGTTCGAAGGCACGTACTAGACTTTTCCACCATCGTGGACCCACCTACTACCGTAGGTGGTTCTCGTGGTTAAGAAAGTATGCTCGTTAACTTTCAGATTTTTGGAGATTTTTAGATCAGACGAGAGAATTTTACGGTTGTACAATCTCACTAAGATCTTACCTATGGTCGTAGGTTCTCACATTAGGATAGTGTTTCACTAAAATAGCTATAACATTTTACTCCTATATCGTATTAAGTCAAAATTGGATTCTTTGAAAAGATAATTAAAATATCTATCATTTGGTGGGTTTTGAGCTTAAATAAAATTTACAATCAATAAGTTATTCTCATTTGAAGCTAACTATCAAAAGATACTTCTCAAGCAATTAATTAGTAAGGCAGGTTTTACTTATGGCATTAATGCATTTCTAAATCACTTCCCATGCCATTAAAACAAGATGTTTGATCATATATGTTCTAATCTTAGCTTGAATTTCTGAGGTGTTACATATGTGCAGACCAATTACAGAAAAGGATGTTCATGATGTTGTCTTTAGTATTGATGGTGATAAAACACCAAGTATTGAAAGTTTTACAACTTGGTTTTTCAAGAAGGAATGGACCATTATTAAAGATGACATTATTTAGTGGGTTCAAGGTGTATATCTAAATGGAAAATGGAGGAAAAATAGTGGAGAGAAGAGAGATACCAATTTAGAAAGTGTACTCTCAAATTGGAAAGTTTACACTTTTTCAAGGGAAGTTCACTAATTCTCTCACATTGGTGGTAGAAGAGAACTTATAAATGTTTATAATGAGATACACTAATTCCACATAGATAGTGAGGCAATATCAAGGTAGTTCCTCGCACCGTCGTCATCATCAGTCACTCGGCTCGGCTTCAGCTTCAGCTTCGGATTTGGATTTATCAAATAATCGATCGATAAGATCTAAGTTTTTAGATAAAATTCATTTAAAAATTGTTTACAAGTGAAATTTTTAATCCAAAATCTGATAGTATTATTTTTCTCCAAGTATGGGTATATTTAAAATGCCATGCAGACACATTCACAATTCACCATGAAGGGATGTGGCCATTCAAGGGAAAAGGCATATTGTTTCATGTTGTAGGGTGACCTGCAAGCGCAGAGTGTAGGTACGCGACCTGTGGGTGCAGCTGTAGCACAGAAGCAACTGGAATATGCCAAATGTCACCTGAAGGCATAGAACAGGCATATGTCCAGCACAAACTGGGTGCAGGGACGTGACTGCTGCTGAAAAGGTGCCTTTCTGCTAAACCAATACATCATTACTAAAAGGATACAATAAAGGCTATAAATACCTGATATAATCCTCAGGTATTAGAATAATTTTTGATAGAAAAAGCACTCTTCTTTTATACAAAAAATCTGTGTGATCATTAAGCTGTTGAGTGAGTTCGAAGAATCCAACAATATGAGGTACCACTATTATTCGGATTAAAGGCCATTTTATCCTGGGAGAAAGATTCCATAACCTCGGGTACAGTGAGGGGAATTATTCCTTAAGGACACTCCATGGAGTCGGGAGACTTGGCCTTAAAATTCTATTTCATCTTATTTCTGAAAGTTAACATACTTCTTGTATAGATTGTTTATAATCTTGTGTTGAAGGTGTTAAGGAACTTCATAAGCGTTCTAGTCTTAGGCTTGCACTTGTGTTGAAGTTATTGTTGCATGTATATACAGATTCTTGTACCCGAAAACATTGTAAAAAACAATCTTGAGGAATAATTATTTTGGAATCTATATAGCATGTTTTTGGAGATTAAAGCCATAAGCTTTTTACTCCATTTGAACTTAACTAGTGATTTGAAGACATAAAATCTTCATCACAAGTTAAACTAGAAACAAGAAGTGTTTAAAGTTGCTACAACTTTGTAATAAGTATTTCGATATACTAAAGGTACTGTCTTGTTGTGACAGGAAAATGACTAATGACAGTCTAATGCAAGATGCTGCAACGACTGTGGGGGAAACTAGTATTTCCACAATAAGTTGCACGAATGCTCCACCGGCAATGGCACCAGCAGAAAAACCCAAAAAGTTTGCGGGTATTGACTTTAAGAGTTGGCAGCAAAAAATATTCTTCTACCTCATCTATCTCTGTCTTCAAAGGTTCACAGTTGAGAAAACTTTGGAGGTGCCTAAGAGAACCTCTAAAAAGGATTGCTTCGTGATTATGGAGGCTTTAAAACACTCAGATTTTCTTTGCAAGAATTACATCTTGAGTGGTCTCCAAGATGACCTTTATAATATGTACAGTGGAACAAAGAGATCGAAAGAGTTATGGGGAGTGCTAGAACAGAAGTACAAGACGGAGGATGCAGGAATTTAAAAGTTCTTGGTTGCAAGATTTCTGGAGAGTAAAATGGTAGACAACAAGTCTGTTGTTTCACAAGTGCAGGAACTGCAAGTGATCATCCATGATCTCCTTGTGGAAGGTATAATTTTGACAAATACCTTTGTCTAACCATTTAAAAATGGTATTAATATTAACTTAACCTTTCTTGTAGGCCTGATCGTGAATGAGGCATTTCAAGTAGCAGCAATAATAGAGAAGCTACCACCTTTGTGGAAAGACTTCAAGAACTATTTAAAACACAAACGTATGGAGATGCCAGTAAAAGATCTGATTGTATAACTACACATTTAAGAAGATAATAATGTTGGTAAAAGAAGTTCAAGAGGTAATTCTGTAATGAATGGAGCAAATATTATAAAAAATGACCACAACAACTATAAAAAGTGAAAGAATGTTGGAAATGAAAGCAATCAACCCAAGAAGAAATTCAAGGGAAAGTACTTCAACTATGGCAAGATTGCCCATAATTCTATGGATTGTCGTGCTTCGAAGAAAGGGAAGAAGAAGGACCAAGCGAATTTGGTGAGTCTATGAAAGAAATGGATAATTTGTGTGTTATGCTTTCCAAATGAAACATGGTGGGAAATCCTAGTGAATGGTGAATGGATTCTGGTGCCACCCGCAAAGTTTGTGCTAACAAGGAGTAGTTTTCAATGTTTGCTCCGGCTCAAGTAGAAGAAAAGATCTACATGGCAAACTTCGCTATTGCAAAAGTAGAAGGAACAAGAAAAGTGTGCTTGAAGATGACTTCCAACAAAGTGTTGACAATTAATAATGTCTTGTATGTTCTGGAGTTATGGAAGAACTTGATTTCAGTTTCCCTTCTAGACTATAACGGATTCAAATGTGTATTTGTTTCCGAAAAGATTGTACTTAGTAAAGGAGAAGTGTATGTAGGAAAAGGCTACCTCAATGAGGGCCTATTCAAAATGAATGTAATGAATGTTGAAATCAATACAATTTCAATTTCTTCTTACTTGCTTGAGTGTTACAATTTGTGGCATGAACGTTTAGGTCATTTTAATTACAAAACATTATGAAAACTGATTAACTTAGAAGTTTTGCCAAACTTTGAGTGCAATAAATCATAGTGTAAAACGTATGTGGAATCAAAGTATGAAAAGCGTCCTTATAAGTCCGTTGAAAGGAATTCCAATCCCTTAGACTTAATACACATGGACATTTGTGATATGAAGTCAACACCATCACGTGGTGGGAAGAAGTATTTCATAACTTTTATCGATAATTGCATGAGATATTGTTTTGTCTATTTGTTAAATACTAAGGATGAAGCAATAGATGCATTTAGGAAATACAAAACTGAAGTTGAAAATTACATAGAGAAAAAGATAAAAATAATAAGAAGTGATAGGGTCAGAGAAAATGAATCTCACTTCGCCGGAATATGTCTAGAGAATAGAATTATCCATCAAACTACGGCCTCATATTCACCTCAATCTAATGGAATTGCCGAAAGAAAAAAATAAACTTTGAAGGAAATGATGAATGTCTTACATATAAGTTCAGGTTAACAACAAAGCTTAAGGGGATGCTATCTTACAGCCAACCGAATACTCAATAGATTTCCCTATATTAAAACACAATCAATTCCTTATGAAAAATAGAAAGGAAGGAAACCCAACTTGAAATATTTCAAAGTGTGGGGGTGTCTAGCAAAGGTCCAAGTTCCTATACCTTAAAGGGGTAAGATAGGACCTAAGACAATAGACTACGTGTTAATAGGATATGTTAAAAGTAGTAAAGCATGTCGGTTTTAGGTTCATAAATTCGAACATCTGGATATTAATGAAAATATGGTAATTAAATCAGATAACCTTGAATGTTTTGAAAAGATTAATCCATATAAAACTAGACATGAACAGTCTAGTGAAGGGTCTAAACGACCTCGAGATGAAATAAGTAAGAATACACATAATGATGAGAATCCAAAATGCAGTACACATCAAAGAACATCAACTTTATTTGGATTGGATTTTATAATGTTTCTCTTAGAAAATGAGTCTAAAACATTTAAGGAAGCGATGGCATCTTTGGCCTTATCATTTTGGGAAGAGGTAGTCATAGTGAGATTGATTCAATCTTAAGCAACCATACGTGGGAGTTGGTTAAACTTCCACCAGGAAATAAACCTTTAGGTTCTAAATGGATCTTCAAAAGGAAAATTAAAGTTGATGGTACTATTAATAAGCACAAGGCAAGACTTGTTGTAAAAGTCTTCAAACAAAAGGAAGGCCTTGATTACTTTGATACATACTCACCAGTAATGAGGATAACGTCAATTTGGATGTTAATTTCCTTAGCGGCAGTATATGGCCTTGAAATCTATCATTTGGATGTGAAAATAGCATTCCTAAACGTAGAATTGGAGGAAGAAATCTGCATGGAACGGCCTGAGGGTTTTTCGGTCCAAGAAAGGAAAATAAGGCATGTAAACTTGTTAAGTCACTTTATCGACTAAAACAAGAACCTAAACAATGGCATGAAAAGTTTGACCAAACCATATTGGAAAACGGGTTCAAGATAAATGAATGTAATAAATGTGATTACATTAAAGACACTCCAAATTAGCAAGTCATTGTGTGTTTGTATGTGGATGATATGTTGATTATCAGTAGATAAATTTCTGACATAAATGCAATAAAATGAATGCTCGAGAGCATGTTTGATATGAAAGACCTTGGAGTAGCAGATATGACCTTAGGAATAAGAATCCATAGAACTCCACAAGGTTTGGCATTGTCACAGTCTCATTACATCAAAAAGCTACTTGATAATTGCCAAAACTCCATTGGATGTGAGCTTTGCACTTCGAAAGAATGAAGGTGAAAGTGACTCACAATTGGAGTACGCAAGAGTATTAGGATGTTTAATATATATAATAAAATGTAGACGACTTGACATAGCATGCACTATAAGTACACGATTAATCCTAATAAAACTCATTATATGGCAATGAAAATAGTTTTGGGGTATCTTAAATATACTCAAAAATATGCTTTGCATTATAATAAATATCCCGTGGTACTTGAAGGATATAGTGATGCAAATTGGATCACCGGATCGAACAAAGTAAAATCTATGAGTAGATATGTATTTACTATTGGTGGAGGAGCAGTCTCTTGGAAATCATCCAAACAGACTTGTATTGCTCGCTCTGTAATGGAATCTAAACTTATCACATTGGATAAAGCTGGTGAAGAAGTCTCCAGAATTTCTTGGAAGATGTTTCTTATTGGCCCAAACCAATGGCACCTGTATGTATACACTGTGATAGCCAAGCGACAATAGAGAGGGAAGAGAGCATGATGTACAATGGCAAATCCTATCACATAAGATGGAGACATAATACCATTAGAGAACTTCTCTCTAGTGAAAATATCATTGTTGACTATGTAAAGTCAACGGATAATGTGTCAGATCTACTTATAAAAGGCCTATCTAGAGAAGGAGTTGAGAGAATATCCAAGGGATTGGATTTAAGGCCTAAGACAAGTCAGCATGGCGGTAACTCTACCTAGCAGACTTGATACCCTAATATCTAAGTTCAAAGAGATCAAACAAAGTTGTGTCTGACAGGTTCAAAATTGTCAATACCAAACCCATTCTTATTATGTAGACAATTTTAGTAAACAAGGATAATACTTAAGGTGAAAAGTCTTTTAATGATTATCTAAATTTGGCAGATTTGACCAAATGGTCTAATCTATAGGATTAAACGTTTAAAAATCACCTATGTGAGGGTAAAGTAGAAGCCGCTTCAAAGAGAATATTAAGTTAAGGCCTATTAGAATAATTTTTGACAGCAAAAACACTCTTCTTCTATAAAAACATTTTGTATGATCATTAAGTTGTTGAGTGAGTTCGAAGAATCCAAAAATTTGAGGTACTGCTATTATTCGGATTGAAGTCCATTTTATCCTGGGAGAATGATTCCATAACCTAGAGTATAGTGAGGGGAATTACTCCTTAAGGACACACCGTGGAGTTGGTGACTTGGCCTTAAAATTCTGTTTCATCTCATTTCTGAAAGTTAACATACTTGTTGGATAAATTGTTTATAATCTTGTGTTGAAGGTATTAAGGAACTTCATAAGTATTCTAGTCTTAGGATTAAACTTGTGTTGAAGTTATTGTTGCATGTATATACAGATTCTTGTACCCAAAAATATTGTAAATAACAATCTTAAGGAATAATTATTTCGGAATCTGTATAGCTTGTTTTTGGAGATTAAAGCTTAAGCTTTCTACTCCGTTTGAACTTAACTAGTGATTTAAAGACATAAAATCTTAATAACAAGTTAAAGATCACGCGGTTGACGATTGGAAGTCATAAAAACTTCATCGTTAAACTAGAAACAAGAAGTGTTTAAAGTTTCTACAACTTTGTAATAAGTATTTTGATATACTAAAGGTATTGTCTTGTTATGACAGGAAAATGACTAACGATAGTCAAATGCAAGACACTGCAATGACTGTGGTGGAAACTAGTATTGCCACAATAAATCGGACGAATGGTCCGCTGGCGATGGCACCAGTGGAGAAACTTGAAAACTTCATGGGTATTGACTTTAAGAGATGGCAGCAGAAAATGTTCTTCTACCTCATCACTCTCTATTTTCAAAGGTTCACGGTTGAGAAAGCTCTAGAGGTTCCCAAGGGAACCTCTAAAAAAGTTCACTTCGTGATTGTGGAGGTTTGGAAACACTAAGATTTCCTTTGCAGGAATTACATCTTGAGTTGTCTCCAAGATAACCTTTATAATATGTATAGTAGAACAAAGACATCATAAGAATTATGGGGAGATCTAGAATAGAAGTACAAGATGGAGGATGCAGGACCTAAAAAGTTCTTTGTTGCAAGATTCCTGGAGTATAAAATGGTAGATAATAAGTCTGTTGTTTCCCAAGTGCAGGAACTGCAAGTGATCATCCATGATCTCCTTATAGAAGGTAAAATTTTGACAAATACCTTTGTTTAACCATTTAAAAACAGTTTTAATATTCACTTCGTGAATGAGGCATTTCAAGTAGAAGCAATAATAGAGAAGCTACCACCTTTGTGGAAAGACTTCAAGAACTAATTGAAACACAAACGTAAGGATATGTCAGTCGAAGATCTGATTGTATGACTGCGTATTAAAGAAGATAATAAGGCTGCAAAAAGAAGGTCAAGAGGTAATTCTGAAATGAATGGAGCAAAAATTGTAGAAGATGACCAAAACAACTCTAAAAAGTAAAAGAAAGTTGGGAATGAAAGCAATCAACCCAAGAACAAATTTAAGGAAAAGTGCTTCAACTGTGGCAAGATTGGCCACAAGTCTACAAATTGTATAGCTCGGAATAAAGGAAAGAAGAAGGGCCAAGTGAATTTGGCTTAGTCTAAGAAAGAAATTAATGATCTGTGTGCTATGCTTTTCGAATGCAACATGGTAGGAAATCCTCGTGAATAGTGAATGGATTCTGGGGTCACCCGCTATGTTTGTGCTAAAAAGGAGTAGTTTTCAATGTTTGCTCCGGCTCAAGTAGAAGAAAAGATCTACATGGCAAACTTTGCTATTGCAAAAGTAGAAGGAACAGGAAAAGTGTGCTTGAAGATGACTTCCGGCAAAGTGTTGACACTTAATAATGTCTTGTATATTTCGGAGTTACGAAAGCACTTGATTTTAGTTTCACTTTTAGACATGAACGGATTCAAATGTGTATTTATTTTCAAAAAAATTGTACTTAGTAAAGGAGAAGTGTATGTAGGAAAAGGCTACCTCAATGAGGGCCTATTCAAAATGAATGTAATGAATGTTTAAATCAATAAAAGTTTAATTTATTCTTACTTTCTTGAGTCTTACAATTTGTGCAGTGAACGATTAGTCCATGTTTATTACAAAACATTATGAAAACTGATTAACTTAGAAGTTTTGCCAAACTTTGAGTGCAATAAATCAAAGTGTCAAATATGAGTGGAATCAAAGTATGCAAAGCATCCTTATAAGTCCGTTAAAAGGAATTCCAATCCCTTAGACTTAAAACACATAGACATTTGTGATATGAAGTCAACACCATCACGTGGTGGGAAAAAGTATTTCTTAACTTTATCGATGATTTCATGAGATATTGTAATGTCTTTTTGTTAAATAGTAAGAATAAAGCAATAGATGCGTTTAGGCAATACAAATCTAAAGTTGAAGATCAGTTAGAGAAAAATATAAAAATGATAAGAAGTAATAGGGGCGGAGAATATGAATCTTCCTTCACCGGAATATGTGTAGAGAATAAAAATGTCCATGAAACTACGGCCCCGTATTCACCTCGATCTAATGGAATTATGAAAAGAAAAAAATTAACTTTGAAGGAAATGACAAATACCTTACTTATAAGTTCAGGTTTACTGCAAAGCTTGTGGGGGGAGGCTATCCTTATAGCATATTGAATACTCAATAGAGTTTCCTATATTAAGACACAATTAATTCCTTATGAAAAATAGAAAGAAAGGAAACTCAACTTGAAATATTTCAAAGTGTGAGGTGTCTAGCAAAGGTCCAACTTTCTATGCCTAAAAGAGTTAAGATAGGACCAAGGATGGTGGACTGCGTGTTCATAGGATATGCTAAAAGTAGTAAAGCATGTCAGTTTCTGGTTCATAAATCTAAACATCTGGATATTAATGAAAATAAGGTAATTAAATTAGATAATGCTGAATTCTTTGAAAACATTTACCCATAAAAACTAAACATGGACAGTCTAGTGAAGGGTCTAAACAACCTCGAGATGAACTAAGTGAGAATGTACATAATGATGAGAATCCAAGATACAAACATATCAAAGAACGTCAACTTCTTTTGTATCAGATTTTGTAACATTTCTCTTAGAAAATGAGCCTCAAACGTTTAAGGAAGTGATGGCATCTTTGGAATCATCATTTTGGAAAGAGGCAGTCGATAGTGAGATTGATTCAATCTTAAGAAACCATACTTAGGAGTTGGTTGATCTTCCACCAGAAAATAAACCTTTAGGTTCTAAATAGATCTTCAAAAGGAAAATAAAATTTTATGGTACTATTGATAAGTACAAGGAAAGACTTGTTGTAAAAGGCTTCAAACAAAAGAAAGGCCTTGATTACTTTGATATATACTCACCAGTAATAAGGATAACATCAATTCAGAAGTTAATTTCCTTAGCGGCAGTATATTGTCTTTAAATCTATCAAATGGATGTGAAAATAGCATTCCTAAACGGAGAATTAGAGAAAGAAATCTACATGGAATAGCCTAAGGATTTTGTGGTTCCAGGAATGGAAACTAAGGTGTGTAAACATGTTAAGTCACTTTATGGACTAAAACAAGAACCTAAACAATGACATGAAAAGTTTGACCAAACCATGTTCGCAAACGGGTTCAAGATAAATGAATGTGATAAATGTGTTTACATTAAAGACACTCCAAATCACCAAGTCATTATATGTTTGTATGGGGATGATATGTTGATCATCAGTAGAGACATTTCTAACATAAATTCAATGAAATGAATGCTCGAGAGCATGTTCGATATGAAAGACCTTGGAGTTGCGGATGTGATCTTAGGATTAAACATCCATAGAACTCCACAAGGTTTGGCATTGTCATAGTCTCATTACAATGAAAAGGTACTTGAAAAATTCAAGTATATGGAATTTAGTATTGCCAAGACTCCATTGGATGTGAGCTTTTTACTTCGAAAGAATGAAGGTGAAAGTGACTCACAATTGGAGTACGCGAGAGTATTAGGATGTTTAATGTATATAATGAACTGTACACAACCAAACATAGCATGTAGTATAAGTAAGTTGAGTCGGTACATAAGTAATCCAAATAAAACTCATTGGGTGGCAATGAAAAGAGTTTTGGGGTATCTTAAATACACTCAAGAATACATTTTGCATTATAATAAATATCTCGCGGTACATGAAGTATATAGTGATGCAAATTGGATCACTAGATCGAACGAAGTAAAATCCATGAGTGGATATGTATTTACTATCGGTGGAGGAGCAGTCTCTTGGAAATCATCCAAACAGACTTGTATTGCTCACTCTACAAAGAAATTTGAATTTATCGCATTGGATAAAGCCGGTGAAGAAGCAGAATTGCTCCAGAATTTCTTTGAAGATATTTATTATTAGCCCAAACCAGTGGCACCAATATGTATACACTGTGATAGTTAAGCGACAATAGGTAGAGAAGAGAGCATGATATACAACGACAAATCTCGTCATATAAGACGGAGACATATTTCTGTTAAAGAACTTCTTTCTAGTGGAATTATCACTATTGACTATGTAAAGTCAAAGGATAATGTGTCGGATCCACTTTCAAAGTTCCTATCTAGATAAGGAGTTGAGTGAACATCCAAGGAAATGGGTTTAAGGCCTAGGACAAGTAAGCATGGCAGTAACTCTACCTAGCAGACTGGATATCCCAAGAGCTAGGTTCAAAGAGATCAAACAAAGTTGTGTCTGATAGGTTCTACATTGTTAATACCCAACCCTTTCTCATGATGTAGACAATGTTTAGTAAATCAAGATAAGACTTAAGTTGAAAAGTCTTTTAATGATTATCTAAATTTGGCAGATTTGACCAAATAGTTTAATCTATAGGATTAAACATTTATAAATAACCTATGTGAGGGTGAAATGGAAGCCGCTTCAAAGAGAATATTAATAAAGGTCTATTCTCTAAGCGCTCATGAAAATAGAATGTGTTCATGGCTGAAATGAATAAAACTGTGAGAACCATAAATAGTAAAAGGCCGATTGTGTGACATGTGTTGTCTAGGTATATATTAAAGATCGAAGGTTCAAATATATCAAATCAACGGATTGACCGAGTACATCTGATGCATGTTCACTATGGAAGTTCAAAGGGAAACCTACTTATCCATATGGAATTAGCCTTTGCTAAATGATCACATGCTTATCCATAAATTTCTTCAAAAGATATATATTCCCTATTCATGTGGGGAATTGTTGGGTTCAAGGTGTATATGTGAATGGAAAATGGATGGAAAATGGTGGACAGAAGAGAGATACAAATTTAGAAAGTGTACTCTCAAATTGGAAAGTCTACTCTTTTTAAAGAGAAGTTCACTAATTCTCCCACATTGGTGGGAGAAGAGAACTTGTAAGTGTTTATAATGTGAAATACTAAATCCACATGGATAGTGAGGCTAGAACAAGGTGGTGCCTCGCACTATCATTGCCGTCACTCGCTCAACACAGCTTCGTCTTCGGCTTCAGATTTAGATTCATCAAATGATCAATCAATGAGATCTAATTTTTTAGATAAAATTTGTTTGAAACTTGTTTACAAGTGAAATTTTTAATCCAAAATCTGATAGTATTATTTTTTTCCAAGTGCGGGCATATTTTTTATGCCCTGCAGACACATACACAACTCATCACGAAGGGATGTGACCCTTTGAGGGAAAAGGCACACTGTTTTGCATTGTAGGATGAACTGCGGGCACAAACGCAGTACAGGTACTTGACCTGTGGGTGCAAATATAGCGCAGAAGCTACTGGAATATGCCAAACGTTACCTGTGACCGTAGAACAGGCGTATGTCCAGCACATACTGGGCGCAGGGATGTGACTGTTGCTAAAAAGGTGCCTTTCTGCTGAACCAATATATCCTTTATATAAGGATACATTAAAGGCTATAAATACCTGATATAATCCTTAGGTATTAGAGTAATTTTTTACAGCAAAAACACTTTTCTTCAATACAAAAACTCTGTGTGATCATTAAGTTGTTGAGTGAGTTCGGAGAATCTAATAATTTAAGATACCGCTATTGTTCAGATTGAAGGCCATTTTATCCTGAGAGGAAGATTCCATAACCTCGGGTACAGTGAGGAGAATTATTTCTTAAGGACACTCCGTGAAGTCGGGGGACTTGTCCTTAAAATTCTGTTTCATCTCATTTCTGAAAGTTAACATACTGCTAGCATAGATTGTTTATAATCTTGTGTTGGAGGTGTTAAGGAACTTCATAAGTGTTCTAGTCTTAGGATTGAACTTGTGTTGAAGTTATTATTACATGTATATACAGATTCTTGTACCCAAAAACGTTGTAAATAACAGTTGGATCATAAAGGAGTTTTTTTTTGGAGAAGAATCAAATCTTAAAAGCCATGGATAACACTGTTGTTACCCTAGTACCATGGATATATCAACCTGAAACCATGAAATATTTTAGACCTATAGCATGCTGCACTGTTTTTTTTGTGATCATATCTAAGGTTATCATTGGTAGATTTCAAAATATGTCAAAGATGTAGTGGGGCAAAGCCAATGTGCTTTTGTACCTGGTAGACTCACCACTAATAATATTATGCTAAGTCAGTAGCTAATCAAGGGTTATACTAGAAAATAAATCTCTTCCAGATGCATGATAAAAGTAGACCTCAAACGGCCAATGACTCTTTGGAATAGAGTTTTATTGAGCAAGTTTTTCATGAATTAGGCTTTCCACATAAAATGACTAATTGGAGCATCAAGTGTATATAAACAATGAGCTATACTTTTCTTGACAATGGACAATTAATGGATACTATAAAAGCTAGATGAGGGGTTGAAACAATGGATCCTATGTCTCCTGAAACATTTTGGTTGGTTATGGAGTATCTAAGTAGGTACTTAAAGGGGTTGAAAAATAAAACAACTTTTTCCTATCATTCTAGATGTAAGAAACAGATTATTACTCACCTATGTTTTGGAAATCACTTATTACTATTCTCTAGATGTGGTCTAAGTTCACTCTTATGCCTAAAGAAATGATTTGATATGTTCTCTACAGCCTCTGGTTTGAAAGCTAATATGGCTAAAAGTCAAGTATTTTTTGGTGTGAAACCAAATGACAACAACAAATCTTGCAAGCACTAAAGTATGAGAAAGGAGAACTTCAATTTAAATATTTAGGGGTGCTTTTTTCTACCAAGAGGATTTTTGTGCAACAATGCAAACCTCCAGTAGAAAAAAATACATCTAAAATAACATCTTAGATGGCTAGGATCTTGTATTATGCAGGGAGGTTGCAACTCATACGATCTGTACTTTTTGGTGTTCAAACTTATTGGTCCCAATTATTCTTAATGCCTAAGAAGGTTATTAAGCTTGTAGAAACTACTTGTAGGAGTTATCTTTGGGCAGGAGATGCGGTAATTACCAAGAAATATCTTATGGCTTAGAAGAAAATTTGTCAACTGAGGAGGGTAGGAGGTCTTAACTTAACCAATCTCCAAATATAGAATACAGCAGCAATATGTAAGATGTTATGGGCTCCCAGTAAACATAAGATTAGGTTGTGGATTGCTTGGGTACATCACTCTATTATAAGGCAGAACATCTTAGATAGTTATTAGGTTGTGGATTGATTGGGTACATCACTCTATTGCTTAGGAGATATGACTTAGATAGTTATCAAAGAAAAGTTAATGATAGCTAAAGACTATGAGAAAATCGCAAGTAAAGTTGATAATATTCCCTGGACTAAAATGATTTGCCATAATAATGTAGAGCCTAAAAATGTATTTATGTTGTGTGAGTATGCATGGTAAGATCATGACTAAGGACAAACTTTTGAAGTGGAGCATCAATCTGGATACTATTTATGTTTTCTATCAGACACATCTTAAAACCAGAAATTACTTGCTCTTTGAATGTGTTGTGAATGGTATTTTGAAATGTTATATAGATGCAGAAAGGCTGGAAATATTGGGAGAATATGCGGAAATGGATGGAGAAGAGAACAAAGGTACTACACACACGAGAGGTGATTTTGAAAGCTAGCCTGGCAGTAATTATGCATGCTATCTGGATAGAGAGAAGTATAAGGATTTTTTAATTTTTCAAATAACAAGCACTGAATTGGACGAGCTAATTCGAGGACTTAAATTAATGCTATGCATTAGAGTTTGAACCAATCCTAAATTCTTTGATTATATTGGCTAACTTTGAGGTTGTTGGTGGAGATGATCTGTTGATTAGCTTAGTAGTGAGTTTTAGTTGCCAAAAATAATATTTATTTTTCACCTTGTAATTAATAAGTGACAAATATACATAGGGAGAGTACTCACAAAAATACCTGAAGTTTGATCGGATTATCAGTTGAGCATATTGAACTTTGCGGGGGTCCTATTATCCCCCACCCCCAGACTTTTTTTTTATTTTAATCGCATATATCTTCCCACTTGGACCATTGCATGTAAGTCATGCGTATTCAGCGCGTGAAAGTGTTAAAAAATGCTATAAACTTTTTTTTGCCAAACAGCCCCTCAATTTTCTAATTTGTAAAATTTTTATATTTTTTAGTTATTTTTTCATTATTTCTCTTCTCTCTTCTATCTTCTCTCTTCTCTCTACTCTCTCTCTTCAACAATGGAGTTTTCAACAATGGTTGCTCCATTACTGAATTGAAATTGAACAATGTATTACACTTCCGTTGAAGACTCCATTGTTAAAGTCAATTATTTAGGAGTAGTAATTAACTTCTACAATTGAAAACTTTCTTCAATTATCGAAGTCAATTTTCAATTGAAATTATTGAAGTCTTCAATAATTGACTTCTCCGTTGTCAATTGAAGTCTTCAACAATTGAAGTCTATAACGTACTACACTTCCGAAAGTCAGTTTTATTTCGATTGGTACTCCACTTGTATTTCTAGTACTATTGTTTAATTCCGGAAGTGACTTCATTAAAAAAAATTCTAGAAGTCTTGAATTGTTCAATTTCAATTCTGGGGTCTTCCGAAAGTCTTCAATTCAACAATTGAACAACTTTATTCCGGAATTCTTCAATTGTTCAATTTCAACTTTCTTCAATTGTTGTGAGTGTTCTCCCATTGAAATTATTGAAGTTTTCAATTATTGAAGTCAATTATTGAAATGCCATGTACTGCTAGTACCAATACTATAACGTATTTCCATTGTTGAAGTCAATTATTGAAGACTCCATTCCTTCAAATTTTATTTATTTAGTTCGATTTGGTGAAAAAATGATGAAGAAGATTATAAGAATGGACTTGAAATTTGAAATTGACTCATTGGAATCATTTGGAATTTGATTTGTAAGAGGAATTTTTGTTGTGGAATCTTTAATATGATTGTAATGGTGAAAAATGTTGAAAAGTGATAAGATGGAGAAGAAAGAGTTCGTGTAATACACTTCCTACCGTCAAAACTGGGTATAACATTTCGGGGAGAATTAATTTCACTTTAAAAAAGTCTGGGGGGAATTAATTCCACTTGAAAAAGTATAGGTGGGTAATAGGGCCCCCCTCCTCCCGCAAAGTTCAATATGCTCAACTGGTAATCCGGTCAAACCTCAGGTATTTTTGTGAGTATTCTCCTAATATACATACATGTATAAAAATATACTTAGATTATTTTTATTAAATCTTATGAATACCGAAAACTAGAACATTCAAATTTCTTTTTTGGCTGGTTTCTTAGGTCTCAATTTCAAAATCCTGATATAATTATTAAGAATAGTAATCTAACAACAACAACAAAAATGTTTGTGCATAATTGAAAGTTGGTATTACTTATTAGTTTCTTTTTTAAAAGGAATTTCGTCTTAAAATTTTGAATGTGAAAACATACAAAAGTACTTTTGAGGATCCACTAGAAATATATAGTGACATGACTAAGTTAAGAAAAGAATTAGGGCCATGTAAGAATTCCACCAACTTGCTACTCCATTCTTATGTAAAAAGTATTTTACCTTCCTTTGTTTATATACTTATGTTTATTTGCAGGTTTTTTTGTTAAAGGAAAAAAAAAAAAGAAATCACGAGATCAAACGCAGTACTTACGGTACACGCACGTCAAAATTTCACATGGATTCACAAACTAACTTATTGATTTTGTATTAATAACACAAATATTTCAACTTTTCTTCTTAAGGACTAATAAAATAAAATTTTCCTAAATAATTGTTCTCTCCAGTACTCTACTATAATAATAATAATAACATACTCAATTTCATCCAACAATGTGAGATATGTGGAGGTTAGAATGTACATATATCTTATCTCTATTTTCAAAGTAGAGAGATTGTTTCTAATAACCCCTCAACTCAATAAATAATAGTCTAGAAAAAAGAAGTAACGAAAATACAAACAATATATAATCCTTTAGTGATCTACATCGAATAAATATCAAAGGAGTGTAGAGAAGCACAAATTTAATAAACAATACAAGTTGTGTGGTATTTTCCACATCAACAATGATAATTATTACCTCAGCTCAATCTTAAAACAAATTGAAATCGAGTACATATAAATCTTTATTGTTATCGTCACTCATTTAAATATGTCTCAATTTAATTACCCAAAATATCGATACAGTAGTATCTAAATGTGTATACCTAAATATATTCTAGTTTAGTTCAGATTCACTACAAATTGAATGATCTTATGCTATTGTTCACTCGCTGAAATTCTTCTTTTTTCTATCCGAACTTATATATAAGAGACGACAATGTAGCAAACTCACTCCTTCCGTCTCATTTTATGTGGCATCATTTCTGTTAGGAATAGGGCAGAAATAAAGCAAACCACGAGTAGAAAGAAAACAAGAACACACAGATTTACGTGGAAACCCTTGCGGAAAAAGTCACGGGCAAAGGCAGAGGATGTTTCACTATAATGAAAGGAGAAGAGTACAATATGGAGAATGAGTATTTTCTGGATACACAAAACAACCCACTAAATGCACTTATATAATATGTGCATACAAATAAGTCTTAGGCCCAAAAAGCATAAAGGTCTACGGGCCTATCAGCCCGATCCCTATGCTACCACCACAAACCCCATTAAAAATCACAAACATGAGTTACACCGCGAAACTTTCTAGGCCGGATCAACAAAATTTGGGTCACAACTCTAACAATCTCCACCTTGACACAAATTCTAATTCAGAACTCAAATCCATTTCAAGACAAACTCTTCGCCTCTTCCACAAAAACCCCTAATGGAACATCTTAACAGCTAACACTAACCAAGTCCAAGCAATGCTCAAACTTGGCACTTGGTAGTGTCTTGGTAATCATATCAGCAGGATTATCATGAGTACTAATCTTGCTCACCACAATATCACCACGAGCAATAATTTCACACACAAAATGATACCGAACATCGATGTCCTTTGTCCACTCATGAAACACCTAATCTTTCGTAAGGAAGATAGCACTCTGACTGTCGTAAAAGACAATAGTAATTTATAATTCTTTGTTGAGTTCACCAAACAGACCCTTCAACCAAATAGCTTTCTTGAAAACCTCTGTAATAGCCATATACTCTGCCTTAGTATTTGACAAAGCAACCGTAGTCTGTAAGGTAGCTTTCAAACTAATAGCACAACCACCAATGGTAAAAACATAGCCTCTAAGGGATCTTCTTTTATCATGATCTCCAGCAAAATTAGAATCAACATACCCAATTACTCCATCTCTATTTCGCTCAAGCTGCAAACAAACATCAGCAGATCCATACAAGTATCTAAAAATCCACTGAAATGCCTTCCAATATTCTTTGCCAGGACTTACCATGTATCTTCTAACTTCACTAATGGGATAAGATAAATCTGATCGGGAACACACCATCGCATACATAAGAGACCCAACAGCACTAGAGTATGAAACTCAAGACATATAGTCACGCTCATCATCTATTTTTGTAGATAAAGTGACCGAGAGTTTAAAGTGTGCTGCCAATATAGTACTTACAGGTTTGGCATTTTTCATATTGAACTTGTGAAGCACTTTTTCAATATATCCTTTCTGACTCAAGTATAACTTACAATTCTTTCTATCCCTCAGAATCTTTATGCCAAGAATCTTCTTTGTTGCTCCTAGATCCTTTATATCAAACTCCTTACTAAGTTGGACTTTTACTTTTATTATCTCTCTCATATCCTTTGCTGCAATCAACATATCATCAACATAAAAGAAAAGATACATGAATAAACCATCACTTACTTCCTTTAAGTAGACACAACTACCATAGTAGCTCCTCTAAAACATATTAGAGATCATAAAAGAGTCAAACCTCTTATACCACTGCCTGGGCGACTTCTTTAAGCCATAAAAAGACTTTTTTAGCAAGCATACATAGTCCTCCTTTCCTGAGACTACAAAGCCCTTTGGTTGCGGCATATAGATGTCCTCCTCAAGTTCTCCATGTAAGAATACAATTTTGACATCCAACTGCTCAAGCTCAAAATTATAGATGGCCATAATACCAAGCAATGCTCGAATCAAACTATGCTTTCCAACTGGAGAAAACACATCTATAAAGTCGATACTTGGAACCTGACTGTAACCTTTAGAAACTAGTCTTGCTTTGTACCTAGCATCTTCAACTCTAGATGATCCTTTTTTCTTTTTGAATACCCACTTGCACAGACAACTTTCTTATATTTAGGCAATCTCACCAGTTCCCATGTGCCATTCTTATGAAGTGATTCCATCTCCTTCTGCATAGCAATCATCTATCGACCGAAATTATCATAACTAACTGCCTCTGAGTAAGAAGAAGGATCTTCACTGAAATCAATACCCTCTGCTACACTCAATGCATAAGCAACCAAATTATCTTTAGCATACTTCTGAGAAGGTCTTATATCTCTTCTAGTACTATCTTTAGCAATAGAATATTATGGCGCCACTGGTGGTTAAGAAGAAAGAGTATCACTATGTATCTCCGGGCTAGACTGAGAAGTAGCACTGGATAGACTCTGCTCCAATCTGCAATTCAATATGGGTGTTTGATTTTTGCTGATTCATGTCACTAAGCTCATCTGGGGCTGAAGCACTAGATTCGGAAGGAGCTCGAAGTATGGCAGTTTCATCAAACACAACATCCCTGCTAGTTATAACCTTTCTGCTTTCTGGACACCAAAGCTTATAAACTTTAACACCAAGATAATAATCCATAAATAAGCACTTAACAGATCTAGATTCCAACTTTCCATTATCAATATGAGCATACACAAGACATCCAAATATCCTCAAATCAGAATAACTAGTAGGAGTACCAGACCATACCTTTGTAGAGTCTATTTATCAATTGCGACTAAGGGGGAGCAGTTAATAAGAAGGCAAGAAGTGAAAGCATCTTCAGCCCAAAAAGACTTGGGTAAACCAGCATTAGAGAGCATGCAACTCACCTTATCTATTATAGTCCTATTCATTTGTTCGGCCACACCATTATGCTATGGAGTATGACAAATTGTTGAGTGCCTCACAATTCCTTCTGACTTGTACAAAGCATTAAATTCATTAGAACAGAACTCTAAACCATTATCAATCCAAAGGCGTTTTACCTACTTCCCTATCTACTTTTCAATAATAGTCTTCCACTCCTTGAAAGTAGGTAACATATGAATTTTTTGCTTCAGAAAGAACACCCAAACTTATATGGAATAGTTTTTAATATAAGTCAATAAGTAATTAGTGCCTCCTCTAGAAAGCACTCTAGCAGGACCCCAGATATCAGAATGAATGTAATCAAGTGTGCCCTTAGTTAAGTCAATACCTTTAGTGAATCTAACTCTTTTTTGCATCCCAAAAATGCAGTACTTACAGAACTCCAATTTGGTAATACTCTGCCAATCAAGAAGTCCTCTCCTGCTTAGTTCAGCCATCCTGCTTTCACTCATATGCCCCAAGCGCACAAAGTTTAGCAACATCAATTTCTGATAAATGGGAGGTAAAAATAGTTGCATCACCTGTAACAGTAGAGCCTTGCAGGATATACAAATTTGTAGACTTTCTCTATCCCTTCATCACAACAAGAGCACATTTAGTAACCTTCAGGACACCACCTTTACTAGTGTACCAATAACCGTTTGAATCAAGGGTACTCAAGGAAATACGATTTCTCTTCAGGTCTGGGACATACTGCACATCACTAAGTATCCATACAACCCAATCAAATATCTTGATCCTGATTGTTACAATACTAGCTATCTAATAACGTATGTTATTTCCAATCAACACAACACCTTTAGAGACTGTTTCATATGTTGTAAACCAATCCTGATTACGACATATATGAAACGTGCAAGCTGAATCAAGAATCCAATCCTTATAGAGTTTGGAGTTACCATCGAAAACTGCCAAGAGTTCTCCATCATTGTCGTCGTCTTCCATAAAACTGTCTTCACCGAAATTCTCTGGTTGGTTTTCCTTAGGTTTTGGAGCTTCTATTTTCTCCCTATTCTGTAGCTTCCAACACTAAGATTTGATATGGCCACTCTTCTTGCAGTAATTATAGGTTTTGTTTCTATTTCTGGATTTCAACCTATTCCTGTCATCACCCCCAGAATTCGACTCATGAGTACTTCATTCTTGAATAATGAAACCATCTCCTTGAATCTTTGACCCATTCATAAAATATTTTATCTTCTCCTTAAAGAACAACGCATCATAAACTTCATCAATAGTCAGGGTATCACGACTATATAAAATTGTATCCCTAAAGTTCGTGTATGATGCAGGCAACGAACACAACAAAATCAATACTAGATCTTCCTCATCATACTTAACCTCCAAAGTCCTTAAATTAGAGACCATTTTCTTAAATACAGATAGATGATCCTCCAAGGATGCACCCTCAAACATGCGATAGGAATAAAGTCATTGCTTGAGATACAAATTACTAATTAGGATCTTCATCATACAAAGTGATTCCAGTTTCAACCACAACGCAGTGGTTGTGGTCTCCTTCAAAACATCCTATAGAATCTAGTGAAGGTGGATCTAAGATAGAGCCTTCTGATCCTAACGCCGTTTGCCCTCATCCGTCCACGATGAGGGAATCTTCTCAAACCCTAATAAAGCATCATCCAAATCCATCTGTGCAAGCACAGCCCGCATCTCAACCAGCCATAATAAAAATCTAGTGTTGTGATCCAACAGAAGAATATCATACTTCATGGTTGCTATCCTCGAGAAAATAATCAAACAGGCTTTGATACTAGTTTGTTAGGAATCGGGCAAAAATAAAGCAATCATAAGCAGAAAGAAAATAAGAACACACAGATTTATATGAAAACCCTTATAGGAAAAATCACGGGTAGATGCAGAGGATGTTTCACTATAATAAAAAGAGAGGAGTACAATGTGGAAAATGAGTATTTTATGGATACACAAAAAAGCCCACTAAATGTACTTATATAATGTGTGCATACAAATAAGCTCTAGGCCCAAAAAACATAAAGGTCCATGGGCCTATCGGCCCGATCCCTACACTACCACCGTAGACCCCACTGAAATTCACAAACATGGGTCGCACTGTGAAACTTTTTGGGCTGGATCAACTAAATTTGGGTCACAACTCTTAACAATTTCCTGTTTAATTTACCTCAAAAGGAATGACCACCTTTTACTTTTAATATAATGGTTTAAAACCACACAAATATTTATAGATTATTTTTTACCACAAGTTTTATTGTTTTTTGAGTTTAGTAAAATCTGTATGTTACAACAAAAACGTCAAGCACACGTTCAAACTAAAGTATGGAAATCAAATGAATTTGTAACTCTATATTAACAACTTTAAACTTTTAACAATAAGTTCAACCCAACTTATGAACAACCAAAAATAAAGTTCAAATTATTTTCTGAAAAATAGCAAAATCAAATGTTTAAAAAGAGATGAATAATGGAAGATTCAAGTTCACCGAATTCACTGTGTGTCCTTAAAAATATTATTTTCCTCAACTACCCAAGGTTATGGTATACATCTTCCCTGGATAAAATGAATCACTTTGATAGAATCGCGGTACCTCAAACTCTGTTGAACTACAAACATACTCAATGGAAGCAAATCACTCTAGAGTTTTTCAAGAAAAAAGAGTGTTTTTACACCAAAATTTTATGTATTTACCCGAGAAAAAAATTAGATATTTATAACTAACAAGATGTTGCTTCATGAAGAGAAGCAATAATTTAGAATGGTGCACCTCTTCATAAAGGTGCAACTTTTCAAAAAATATGCAACTCTTTAGAAAAGTCGCAACCCATTGGAGAGGTCATAACCATCCAAACTAAGAAGATAACTATTCAAATTGCATCCTTTCTCTTGATGTCTTTTTGAAGACCACCTATTCAAATGACTATTTTATCAAGAAATATATAGACAAGTGTGTGATCTACAAGTAAAGACTAAGTACATCTAGATAAGTAGGTTTTCCTTTAAACTTTCCATAGTGAGCTTTAATCGGATACACTCGGTTAATAGGAAGATGCGATATCTTTGAACCATCAAACTTTAATGTATACCTAGACAATACAAGTCACACGATCATCCTTTTACTATTTTTGATTCTCAAAATTTTGTTCATTTCAACCAAAACACTTTCTGATTTCCTAAGAGCTTAGAGAATAGGCCTTTACTACATTCTCCTTGAAGCAGCTTTCACTTCACCCTCACATAGGTGATTCCTAAATATTTAATCCTATAGATCAAACTATATGGTCAAACATGCCAAACATAAAAACTATTAAAAAGATTCATACCACAAGACTTATCTTGTTTCCTGAACATTATTTTCATCAAGAGAATGGATTGAGTAATTGACAATGTTGAACAGTCAGTCACAAATTTGTTTGATATCCTTGAATCTAGTTCTTGAGATATTTAATCTTCTAGGTGGAGTTATCACTGTGATGAATTGTCCTAACCATAATCTCATTTCCTTCGATGATCTCTCAACTCCATCTCTAGATAGGACTTTTGTAAGTGGATCAGACACGTTATTCTTTGACCTCACATAGTCAATTGTGATAATTTCACTAGAGAGTATTTTTCTAATGGTATTATGTATTTTTCATATGTGATGAAATTTTTTGTTATACATCATGATCCATGTCCTACGTATCACAGTTTAACTGTCACTGTGCACGTATACTGGTACCAAAAGTTGGGGCAATAAGGAATATCTTTTAAGAAATTTTAGAGTCATTCAACTTCTTCACTTCTTTATATAACGCAATAACTATAGATTTCATGGTTGATACAATTTGGATTAGCTCTAAGAATTTTACTAGAAGCTAAACCAAAAAGCTTCAAAGGATTCAAGGATAAATCTTGAAGTGAGATGTACTTAAAAAAGTATTTTTACCATCAAGAGGGTGTCATTTGATGATGATTTTACTCACATTGGTTCAAGGATCTTTGGAAGAGCCAAAGGAATGTAAAAAGGGGCTAGAAAGCCCCTTGGGATGGACATGCGCCCAAGGTGCTTTGGATTTTCCTTAGACCTACTCTAGCATTTCAAGAGCAAGTCAAAACCATCCCTAGTGCACCTGGGATGCACCTCAACTACTTCAAATCCACTTAACCAGATTGTGTGGGCTTTTTCTTACAATCAGGTCACTTTTTGACCCTGAAATGTGTAATAATTAGCCCTAAACTTTAAATACTTGGGACCCAACATTATTTCTTAGTTTTCTTGATTATTGGTAAATGTTTCTCCATTGAGTTAGATAATTGGTAAACTTTTATTGGAACTTGGATTAGAAACGTTGTTTTTAGGGAGATTATCTCCCTCTTGGTCACCTAAGAATTAGGTATTTGATTAAAATTGTAGTTAAGGTTAGTAGAGTTTAATATATTCTTTTGCTCTTAATTACTTATTTGTGTCTAATTTCTGTCTTTATCGATTATCTCTACTTTTGTATCAATATTTCACTTTTATCGATTGATCTTCATTATTCGGTATAACATCCAAACTTCATTTCATTCCCACAAAGTCAAACTTGGGTCTAGTCGTTTTGAAAATTTGAAAATCAAAGAAAAATTACTATTCACGTTTTTAGGGTTAGGTCAAAATTTGAGTCCTTGATTTTAGTGTTTTATTTTATTTCTAGTTTTAGATTCTTGTTCTCAAACACTATAGGAGTCTAGAAAATGAATTTAAGCTAAATCGGAGCTATATTGAACATTCTACCTTTGATGAAAGCTTGGGTTTAAAGAAATTTGAAGTGGTTGCAAGAGATGAAAATTTTTGTAAATACTTTGAGCTAATATATGTTTGGAATGAGTTTAGAAGATTTAAAAGTGACTAGATTCATAATTTCAACTCATTCCGAGCTAAGGTAAGGAAATTGAAAAAGTTGGTGTTCTTGGTAATCATGAAAAAATTGCTATCTTCATGTTGAAAATTTGGCAAATGATGAGTGTTTGATCCAAAAATATAAAGAAAAAGAGTGAAAAAATGTTTGTACTAAAGCATCTCCAAAGGTTCCAAGAATATGGCAAGAGAAGAGTACAAGTGGGACCACTAGAGGGGTAAAAATGGCATTTCAAATGGGTTGGGTGGTTGATTTGTGCCCCATCTACCCTTGGTCTGCATTGAAGCTACTGCAGCAACCCAAAAGCAGATCCAACCAATAAGCCAAGGCACTCCTGCATCTAGGGTATGCTAGACATGCCCCCAACCTGCTAGACTAGGTCCCCAAAATGCAGGTCGAGTCATTCCAACGTATCTCAAACCTCCAAAATACATTTCAAACTCTCTGATTCCACTTTTTCTCAAGTTTGATTCATATAGTTTCATTTATTAATTCTCAAACTCATTTCTTGATTCTTAAAACTACTCAAAAACTAGTTATTTGTCTACTAAGTTGGTTGATTAGTTCTAGCATTCGAATTCTTTCATCGTCCTATTTCTTTTAAGCTTTTCTATTTTTCATTTTATTGTTAGTTCTTGATCAAGTCCTTACACATTAATTTGAGTATTTAAAATAAGAATTCAATCTAATCAAGAGTAGCACTTGAGACCTCGACTACCACATGGAGTACAAACCATCTTTCAATATTTGTGATCCAAGTGTGAGGTAAATGAAGGTGTGAAGAGTTGTGAGTTTAATTTCTCTAATTCAAACGTGTTTGTTATTTTTGTGAGTATCTTTCTTCGTAGGTACAATGGATACGTAAGGATAAACTTCACAAACCATGGAAAACCACTCAATAAATGTTATTTTAGTATCCATTGAAACTCTCAGCCGTAAAATTGAGTCCATGGACGCTAAGATATGATCACTTGACCTTAATGTGGGTTAACTTAAAGGAATGTGTCCAAAATAGGTGGAAGAGTGGATAATGTGGAAGGTCGACTAAAATCGCCTATATCCACACCTCAACATTACTATGCCTCGACTAGTTGGAATGCTTCAAATTCTCCCGTTCACCCCAAAAACCCTTCACCAAATGATCAATCCACCAATACAAGCATATAATTGTAACACCTCTAATTTTGGTCCCTTAAAATTTTTGAGTTTTTGAACTCACTGCCCAACCTACTACTCATCTTACAAGTCGTAAGGTGTCCTTATAATCCATAGCAGCCTAATAATCATCTGAGCAGTGAGTAGTGTCTTTGATATTGTATTGATTACAACTAGAGGTCATGAGTTATAAAGACTCATTACGAGTTATGGTGTCTAAATCATCATCTGACCAGTATGTACCCCCAAATATTGTTATTCTAGTTATGACTAGGACCCTATGAGTTGTAGGGTCTCTTGATAGGTCACCTGGTGTAAGTCATAGGGTCACCATAGAGGGGTCCCTCAGCTACTTTCCAGACTATGACTCATGGTAACGAGTCGTAGTGAGTCCTTACGAGTCGTATAATGTCCCATAGTCACTGCCGATAATTTTTTAGCTTTTAATTAAGGGCACTTTATACATTTACCTCTTTACCCACTAAGACCCCAGACACATAAAATATCTTGGGACAATTATTACCAACCCTTATCAATCATAAACACCCTCTTTCCTCTCTCAAATTTCCAATTCAAAGCACAAGCTAGGGTTTCTCAAAATTGGTCATCTAAGCGATCAAGAGTTGATTTATCCCCATAATTCTCTGTACTTTCAGGCATGTTACACTTCCCCAAGTCTTATTTTATCAAAATCATGTGTTTATAATTGTTCCCATGTGATTTTATTGAAGATTTTAAATGTGGGTTGAAGGTTATTGAACATTATTGAATTAATTATTTTTCCCATGGCTTTTATGAATAATGTGTGATTTGAACTAATGGTTTTGAACATGTGGGGTGCATTGGCATGGTGAATAAACTAGGAGGTCATGGTTTCCCCTAATTCTGTGAATGTGGATAATTAAATTGGTATAACCCCAACCCAAACTTATGAAAGTGGCTTTGAATATGAGTATATTTGCATTGAACTATTTTTAGGAACCATTGCATGATATAAAGAGATTATTGAAACATAATAGTTTGATTTAAATAACAAATGGGGTCATGGCATCCCCCCATATGATTTAATGAACAAAGGTGGTTATTTTCCCCAAGTGAATGGAATTGTACTGGTATGATCATGTTACCTTGCAAGTATAGTTAGTACGATGATACCAACAGTGTATGCCTTAAGTAATATTGTCATTCAATTAAAAGAGAATGTATGAAAAAATATTTTAACTAGGCTTAAATAGGGTTTTGTAGCTAGGATATGAAAGTATAGGTCCCAAGGGACCAATAATGGAAACCCCATTTATCGGTGTGGGAGTCTAAAAGGACTGGGGTTCGAGTCACCTTTCTTATGACCCGGTGGTTAGAGTCCTCCTTGTTAACTGATCGGGTGTTCATGTCACCCTTGATATATGACCAGTTGATTCAAGTCCCCTATGGTACATATGTTGTAACACCCCGGGTTTTTGGTCCTTGAAATTTTTTAAAATTTTATCTTCACTGTCCTGACTATGACTCCTCCTACGAGTCTTGATGGGTCCTAGGGACCCAATTATACCTAAACAATAAGTGTATAACTAAGTTCTGGTCTAGGTACAAGTGTCTCACTAAGAGTCGTAAGGACTCGTTATGAGTCATTGGGTGCAAATCATAGAATGTCCAGTGTTTACCCCAAATGGGTTTTGTGATAACAACGACTGGACCCTACGAGTCATAGGGTCCCATTACGAGTTGTATTAGTTGAGTCATAGGGTCAACAGATTGTGAGTGACCTTGAGGCTGTCTTGGCTGCAACTCGTGGTGACAAGTCCTAATGAGTCTCTACGAGTTATATAGTGACCCATAGTCACTGACGAATCTATGAGTTGTATAGCGACCCATAGTCACTGACGACTAAATTTTAGTTTTAAAATTTAAGGCACTTTTGACAATTCCCTTCTTACCTATTTAAAACCCCACGTTTATAAAGAACTTAAAGGGGTTATTTCTCAGTCATAACGTACTCAAATACTTCCAAATCTCGCTCAAGTCCCTTAAACAGCCATACTTAGGGTTTCCAAGAAGTAGGTCATCCAAGGGCTCAAGGGTTGAATTCTTACAATGAAACTTAGTATTCAAGGCATGTTACTCTTCCCTAATTGTTAATTTGTTAAAAGCATAAGTTTTAAAGTGTTGATCATATGGTATTGATTTTGGTTTTGAAAACACGGGTTGAGGGTTTTGAACAACTTTTGTTAATATGATATTTCATGTTTGTCCCTGCACGGATTACGTAAATGGTTGTTTTAAAATCAATTTGATATATGGTTATGGTGAATAAATTAGAGGATTGCAATTTCCATAATTGTTAATCAAAAGTATGCATATTGAACTACTCTTGAACTATTGCATAAAGTGAAAAATTAATGAAGCGTAATGGTTTTGAAATTGAACCATATAAGGTTGTGTGATTCCCTAAGCAAATGTATAATTGAACCAAGGGGCGCTATGAATGTTACCCAATAATGAAATTATTTCAGTATGTTGATGTTACCATGCAAGTATAGTAGGTATAATGATACCAACAATGTATTCCTTAATGTGTATCTTGGTTTAATAAATAGGAATGCGAGACAATTATTTTAATTGGGCTTTAATGAGGGTTGTGTAGATGAGTCATGAAAGTTGAGATTTTTGACATTGATGATATTATTGTGTTTGGTTAGGTGCAAAAGGGTGGTCTCCAGTCTCCGATGGACAACAGATACCCATCACAGTCAGGCCCTAGTTCGGATCATGACAAAGATGGTATTAAAGCTAGTTTAGGTGTCATTGGGTATCTATAAAGTTGTATCAATTAGAGTCTCTTTTATGGGTGTGTAGAATACCACACTTATAAGGGAGAGGCTATGAGGTATTTAGGACTGTTTCCCTTTTTTGTTTTTTTATTTTGAGCTATATACTTGAGTCTAAGGTCTTGAATCTCCTCTAATTCCTGCATGTTTGCTTTTTAGATCTTGCCTCCTAGAAGATCTGATGTTCATGGAAACTTTTCTGTCCCATCTAAGGACAATATGGATGAAGCTCGGCCTACTCTAAGAGTTCAGACCTGGTCTAGGGTCACTGCTTCTGATTAGCCTAATGGAGCTCCACCAGTTCCCCCATCACTCCTCAGGAACCTCTAGCTAGCATGACTAATACTGAGTTTTGACAGTCAATTCATTTACTTACCTAGTTGGTGGCCTCTCAGACTGAGCGTGTTGCTTTTGTTTCTCCATCCTCTGAGGCTACTAGAGTTGGCCAATTCATGAGGTTGAGCCCTCCTACTTTCACTGGTTCTAAAGTTGAAAAAGATCCATAAAATTACATTGATGGGATGGAAAATATTTTTTGTGTGATACATGCTACTGAGATGGAAGGTGTAGAGTTCACAACTTATTAGTTGAAGGATGTAGCATACCAATGGTATGAAGAGGGAGAGCAGCTTAGGGCGATGATGTTGAATCCTCTTTGTGGGATGACTTCTCTAGTTCTTTTCTTGATTATTTCTTTCCTCAGGAGTTGATGGAGGCAAAGGTTGAGGAATTCATAAATTTAAAGCAAGGCCGGATGATAGTAAAGGAGTATGCCTTGAAACTTCATTAGTTGTCGCATTATGCTCTAATTAATGTCTAGCATGAGGGTTGGAATGAGTAAATTGCCATTGGGTTATCTTATGAGTTAATCTTGGAGAGAAAGGCCACTTTGTTGAATAACGACATAGACATATTTAGACTTGTGGTGTATATGCAACAAATGGAAGAGGAAAAGAAGAAGAAAGTAGAGATAAATAAAAGGTAGAATAAGAACATTTGCTGCTCAGAATAGGGCGGAGGTCATCAGTAGAGTGATAGAGATGGTGAAAAGTGGTTTGAGAAGAAGTGGGGCAATTTTGGTTCCCACTCTACAGCTAGTGCTCCTTATTCAAAGTCGTCGGGTGATCGTTGTTCTCAGTATAATAGTTGGGTTAGAGTACCAAGATCCCAACCTCAAGTTAGTAGGGCTCAGTCAACTTTATCATATCCCCTAGTAGATTTTGTGGTCAGGTGCATCATGGTGTTTGTGAAAAAAGAGGGAACAAATATTTTAAATGGGGTCAGATAAGTCATATGCATAGGGATTTCCCTTCTAAAGCCGCTTCTGGGATAGTAAAATTCATGTTGCTACTTTATCAGCTCCTGTACCAAAGGGTGCAACTTCTGTTTCTAGCTCTGGCACTAAATAGAACTGCTTGTATGCTCTTGCCACCCTCTAGGATTCTGAAGCATCCCTTGATATTGTTACTTGTACGCTCAAACTCTTCTCTCATGTTGTATATTTTCTACTTGATCTTGGGTCTATCCTTTATTATGTGACCCCTTAAGTGGCTTTCTATTTTGGTTTTGATCCTGAAAGTATTTCGAACCCCTTTTTCTATGTCCACCCCGGTGGATGACTCTATTATGGATAAAAGGGTGTATAAGGGTTCTGTAATTTTGGTCTATGGTAGCGAGAACTTAGTGGATCTGATAGAGTTGTACATGTTATACTTTGATTTGATTTTAGGAATAAAATAGTTGCATTTGTGCTATGTGTTTCTTGATTGTTGAACCAGAAGGGTCAATTTCTATTTCCCAAATGAGTCAGTGATCAAATGGGAAGGTATCTCCCTAGTACCTAAGGAAAGGTTCATTTCATATGTTAGAGCCCAAAAATTAGTTTCTAAAAGATGTCTCTATAACTTAGTACATGTTAAGGATTCTAAATCTCAAGATCCTTCTTTGTAAACTGTCCTTGTGGTCTGTGAATTTCTCGAGGTGTTCCCTAATGATCTTCCCTGTGTTCCTCCTGACAAGGAAATTGATTTTGGGATTGATCTATATCTAAAAACTCATCCTATTTTTATCCCTCCTTACAAAATGACTCTGGTTTAGTTGAAAGAACTCAAAGAGCAGTAGAAAGATTTTTTGGAGAAGGGTTTTATCCACCCTACTGTCTCCATGGGGTACTCCTGTTCTTTTTGTCCATAAGAAGGGTGGATCCTTACCGATATGTATTGATTACCGCCAATTGAATAAGGTGACCATAAAGAATAAGTATCCCCTTCTGAGTATTGATGATCTGTTTGATCAGCTTTAGGGTGCCAAGTTTTTTTCTAAGATTGACCTTCAGTCGGGTTATCATCATTTGAAAATTAGGGAGGTGTAAATCCCTAAGGCTACTTTTCGAACCCGATATGGTTATTTTGAATTTTTAGTAATGTCCTTTGGTTTGACAAACACCCTGATAGCATTTATGGATCTTATGAATTAGGTTTTCCATCAATTTCTGAACTTTTTTATGAATGTCTTTATTGATGATATTTTGGTGTATTATAAGGACGAGGTAGATCATGTCAATCACCTTCACCTTGTATTGCAAACCTTGAAAGATCAATGGTTGTATGTAAAGTTCTCAAAATGTGAGTTCTGATTAAATTTTATGACGTATCTAGGACATATTATTTATAGTGAAGGGATCATGGTGGATCCATAGAAGGTTGTGGTGGTTTATAAGTAGACTAGATCTACGACTCCAATGACATTCGGAGCTTTTTTTGTTTAGCCAGTTATTATAGAAGGTTTGTGGAAAGATTTCTTCTATTACTGCCCCATTGACTAAGTTGACTCAGAAGAAGGTAAAATTTTTATGTTTTGATGCTTTTGAGGGTAGTTTTGAGAAGTTAAAGGATAAGTTAACTTCGGCTTCGATTTTGACTCTGCTTGAGGGCAACTATGGTTTAGTGGTATATTATGATGCCTCCCAGGTAGGACTGGGCGGTGTTAATGTAGCATTACAAGGTGGTTGCTTATGCCTCAAGAAAATTGAAATTTTATGAGAAGAAATGTCTGACTCATGATTTTGAATTGTTAGCTATGATGCTTGCATTAAAGATCTAACGACATTATTTGTATGGGGTCCATGTTGATATTTATTCTGATCATAAAAGATAGCAATACATGTTCACTCAGAAGGAGCTAAATCTCAAGAAAAGGAGGTGGCTTGAGTTGTTTAAGGACTATTACATGAGTCTCCATTATTATATAAGTATAGCTAACATGGTTGTTGATGCTCTTAGCAGGTTGTCCATGGGAATCTTATCTTATGTGGATGAAAAGATACGGGATTTTGTGAAGGATATTCACTATTTGGTTAATCTAGGAGTTCATCTCTTGGATTTTAGGGATGGTGGTGTAATTGTTCAAGAGGTGAAAAAGTCATCTCTTGATGCTGAGGTGAAAGAGAAATAGATGTTGGATCATATTTTGATGTAAATTAAGAATGATGTAGGTAGGTAGAAGGTGATGATTTTTGAGATCGGTGGTGATGGTATCTTGAGGTACCAAGGTAGATTATGTGTTTTTATATTGATGGGTTACGAAGAAGAATTTTGGCTGAAGCTCATGAGTCGTATTATAATATTCATCATAGTTCGAGAAAAATGTATCATAATCTTAAGGAGATTTATTGGTGGAATAATATGAAGAGGGATATGGTAAATTTTATGGCTAAAAGCTTGGTGTGTCAGTAAGTGAAGATGGAGCACTTAAGGCCCGGTGGATTGACTCAAGAGATTGAGTTGGCAATGTGGAAATGGGAAATAATTAATATAGATTTTGTCACCGATCTTTTGTGGTCTCACTAGCAATTTGATTCAATTTGGGTCATCATGGATAGGATGACTAAGTTTGCTCACTTCTTGCCAGTAAGGACTAATTTTTCTTTTGAGGATTATACCAAGTTGTACATTGAGGAGATTATGAAGTTACATGGTACTCCAATTTCCATCATATCTGATCGAGTCACTCAGTTCTCATCTTACTTTTGGAGGTTGTTCTAGTGATGTCTAGGGACTAAGGTAACCCTTAGCACCACTTTCCACCCGCAGATGGATGGACAAGAAGAAATGATAATTCAGTCCTCGAAAAATATGGTTCGGGTTTGTGTATTTGATTTTAATGGTAGTTGGGTTGACCACTTGCCCCTCATAGAATTTGCCTACAACAAAAATTAACACTCTAGCATTGGTATAGCCCCGTTTGAGGCCTTATATGGTAGGAGGTATAGGTCTCCTATTAAGTGGTTTGAGGTTGGTAAAAAAATATTATTTGGCCCTGATTTAGTTCACCGAGCCATAAAGAAGGTAAAGGTGATTTGGGATAGACTTTGACCTCCCAAAGTCGTCAGAAGTCCTACGCAGATGTAAGGTGAAAAGAGTTGGAGTTCAGTATTGGTGATTGGATGTTCTTAAAGGTGTCTCCTATGAAAGGAGTGATGCAGTTTGGTAAGAAGGGGAATCTCATTCCTCATTATATTAGTCCATACTTTATTTTGAAGAGGGTTGGTAATTTTGCATGTGAATTAGAGTTGCCTTCTAGTTTGAGCTCCATTCACCCAGTGTTTCCTATTTCGATTTTAAGAAAGTGCATGGGTGATCCTTTGATGGTCGTTCCTTTGGAGGAGGTGGGTATTTTAGATTCCTTATCCTATGAGGAAGTCTCGATTGAGATTTTTGATTGGCAAGTCCATCGATTGTGGACCAAGGATGTGGTATTGATAAAGTTTCTTTAGAGGAACCAAGAGGTCGATGATGCTACGTCGGAAGCTGAGGAGGACATGAAGTCCAAGTATCCATTCTTTTTCCCCACGTTGGGTAATTAGGCTGGAGGTATGTGTATTCTTTAACATCTTATATTTTGTCTTTGTTAAAGGTAAGTTGATTATATTGGAGTCAAATCCTACAAATAAATATCTTGTCCTATCATTCGAAGATGAATGATCCTAAGAGGGGAAGTATGTAACACCCTGGGTTTTTGGTCCTTGAAAAATTCTAAAGTTTTATCCCCACTGTCCTGACTACGACTCCCCTACGAGTCATAGGGGGTCTTGATGGGTCTTAGAGACCCAATCTTAGCCCAAAAAGCAAGTGTGTGACTAAGTTCTGATCTGAGTATGAGTGGCTCAGTAAGATTCGTAAGGACTCATTACAAGTCATTGGATGCAAATAGTCGGATGTCTAGTGTTTACCCCAAATGGGTTCTGTGTTGACTACGACTAGACCCTACGAGTCATAGGGTCCATTACGAGTCATATTAGTTAAGTCTTAGGGTCAACACATTGTAATTTCCCTAGAGGATGTCTTGGTTGTGAATCATGGTGAAGAGTCATACTGAGTCACTACGAGTCGTATAGTGACCCGTAGTCACTGACGACTAAATTTTAGTTTTTAAATTGAGAGCACTTTGGACAATTTCCTTCTCACCAAATTAAAAACCCCATGTTCATAAAGCACTTAAGCGGTTATTTTTTATTTATACGTACTCAAACACTTCCAAATCTCTCTCAAGTACCTCAAGCAGTCATACTTAGGGTTTGCAAGAAGTAGGTCATCCAAGGGATTAAGGATTGAATTCTATCTGTGAAACTTGGTATTCCAGGCATGTTACTCTTCCCTAATTGCTAATTTGTTAAAAGCATAAGTTTGGAAGTGTTGTTCATATAGTATTAATATTGGTTTTGAAAACATGGGTTAAGTGTTCTGAATAACTGGTGTTTATGTGATGTTTCATGTTTGTCCCTGCATGGTTATGTAAATGGTGGTTTTAAAATCAATTTGATGCATAGGTATGTGAATAAATTAGGGGATTGTGATTTCCCAACTTATGAATTTTGAAGTGGTTATGACCTTAGCTCTATATTGTGAAATTAGTTTTTGAATATAAAAAGCATGCATATTGAACTACTCTTGAACTATTGCATAAAGTGATAATGGTTTTGAAATTGAACCCTAAGAGGTTGCATGATTCTCTAAGCTAATGTATAATTGAACCATGGGGGCTATGAATGTTCCCTAATAATGAAATTGTTTTGGCATGTTGATGTTTCCTTGCAAGTGTAGTTGGTATGACGATACCAAAAATGTATGCCTGAATATGTATCGTGGCTCAATGAATGGAAATATGTGAAAATTTATTAATTGTGCTTTAATGATGGTTATGTAACTAAGTCATGAAACTGGAGGTCCCGAGAGATCAATACTAGAAACCGCAATTACCGACGTAAGGGTCTATATAACTGGGTGGTTTGAGTCTCCCTTATTATTATTATCATATGACTGGGAGGGAGTCTCTTATATTATATTACTTGATTTGGTTCTTGTGTCACCTTGATAAGCCAGGAAGTTTGAGTCCCTCATAGTGCATATGCATACCCTTTGATTTATGGGGCCACACGCACTGGGGCCCTACCATCAGGGGGAAAGTTGGGCCTATATAACCCGTGGGTGACTTCGTATGTTATGATGGTTGAGCTATACAATCCAGGCTAAAATATTAATGTCCATGTTAAGACTTGTCCCCTATCCCGGCATGTGATATTTAGATATATATATATATAAATATATGTAAAGGCATACGGTTATATGCATTGGATTTTGATTGGTTTTGAATTGATATTAATGGCATTATTTAATCCACTATACCTAATTTACACGCTAGTGACCCAACCACTAACCATCTCCGAACGTTGTATCCTCATGTGATGTAGGTCCCAAATATACCTCTACTTTTCCTATGAAGAGTTAGGAGGATCGACTTGGTTCATTGACTCGTTGTAGTGAAGTGGTGAGCTTCTATTCTCTGGAAGACTTACACATTTCATCAGTTATTAACATAGATTAGAATTGAGAGTTTCCATTATTATAATCATTATAATTGTCATTTTCATCTTTTAGAGTCGAGGATGTCCCAACCAAGACTGGGTTTTTGTTCTTTTGTTAGAAGGTTTTGTTGGATTACTATGGACTTGGGAGATGTTGGTCGCTTATTTTAGCTGGTTACTGGTTATCGGTCATAGACTTACCTTTTATTCTTTAATCTTATCATGTGCTATCTTGTTATATATTTGGAATTCATTCGATATTGCGGATATTGTGTTGTTTGGTTAGGTGCAAAGGAGTGGTCTCCGGTCCCCGGTGGACTTGAGATACCCGTTATGATTGAGCCCTAGTTTGGGTTATGACATATGTACATATGACTATTTCTCTTGTTTATGTGGCTATATGTACTTGGGGACTTTCAGTGGGGAGAGCTAAGCCCATATTGCTCGTGGGTACCTTTTTATGATGGTTGAGCTACACAATCCAGGCTAATATTGTAAAGTTCATGGTAAGCCTTGTTTCTTTACACCTACATGTTATATTTATGTATATGTATATGCATATGATTGTGTGCAATGGATTTGGATGATATTAAGCTATTGATCATGGTATTATTTTATCCTCCCCCTGAGTTACATGATAGCTCTCAACCCGCTAACCACTTTTGGATGTTGTATCCCCATGCAATGCAAGAACCAGAGACACTTCTGCATTTCCTGTGTAGTGATTGGATTTTTGAGTTATCGACAATCAGCTTAAAGTGGTGAGCCTCCATCTTTCGAAAGGTCATTAGTCTTGGTTTATATTTAGCATAGACTTTTATTCAGAATTATTTTGGTTATCATCAGGTGCATGTCCCAACATTGTCATAATTCATTTTGCCATAAAGGCTTTGTGGATTACTATGGATTGGGTATTGGTTGTTGATGTATCTTAGACTTCTTGAGTTTACCTTTATCTTTGTTATATGTTCAAAATTCAGCCACTATTAGTGTATTATGTTTTGTGCGACTTGGCAAATGGGGTGGTCTTCGATCCACGGTAGACTTAGAATACCCGTCATAGCCAGATGCTGGTTTGGGTCATGACAAAGGTGGTATCAGAGCCTAGATTCCTGGTCAATTAGTTTTCCACAAAGTCATTTCAAGTAGAGTTGTTTTATGGGTGTGTAGTATGCCACACTTATCAGGGAGAGGTTACAAGATATTTAGGAATGTTTCCCTTTCTTGTTGTTCTATTTTGGGCTATAGAGTCTAAGGCCTTGAATCTCCTCTAATTTCTATTTATTCGGACTTCAGATCATGCCCCCTAGAAGATCTAATGCTCGTGGAAACTCTTTAGTCTCTCTTAAGGATAATGTGGATGGAGCTCATCTACTTATAGGGTACAGACCTGGTCTAGGGATCCAGCTCCTTATTGCCCTAGTGTAGTTCCACCAATTTCCTCTAGTCATCCTCGGATACCTCAAGCCGATGTTTCTAGTACTGAGTTTCATTATTCAATCCTTTTGCTTACCCAATTAGTGGCTTCTCAGACTGAGCGTGTTGCTTCTGTTGCTCCATCTTCTGAGGTTACTAGAGTTGTCTAGTTTATGAGGTTGAGCCCTTCGACTTTCATAGGTTGAAAAGGATCCTCAAAATTTTATTAATGAGATGGAAAAGATCTTCAGAGTTATGCATGCTTCTGACTCTGACGGCATTGAATTGGCCGGATATAAGTTGAAGAATATGCCATATCAGTGGTATGAGGAGTAGAGAAGATGAGTTGAGATGATGTCAAGCCGGCAATATAGGATAACCTTTCTAGTACTTTTTTAGATCGCTTTCTTTCTTAGGAGTTGAGAGAAGCGAAGGCCGAGCAATTTGTAAAACTGAAATAAGGCAGAATAACTGTTAAGGAGCATGCCTTGAAATTTTATTAGTTATCTTGTTATGCTCCAGAGTTAATGACATCTATGAGGGAGAGGATGAGAAAGTTCACTTTGGGCTTATCTTGTGATTTGGATTTGGAGTGCAAGGTCGCCTTGTTGAACAAGGATATGGATATCTCTAGGCTTGTGGTGTATATGAAACAGGTTGAGGAGTAAAAATAAAGCAAGTTGAAATAGGGGAAAGGCAGATTAAGAAATTCAGGTATTCTGAACAGAGAGAAGGTCATCAAAATAGTAGTAGAGATCTCGGGCAGTGATCTAAGAAGAAGTGGGGAAATTCTAGATCTTATTCCACGGCTAGTGCTTTATATCCTAAGTCATCTGGTGATCTTTGCTTCCAGAAAGATAATGGATTTAGGGCATAAGGTGCCCAATCATCGGCCAACGAAGCTCAGTTGGCCCCTTCTTATCCCCTTTGTCACTTTTATAGATAGGTGGATTGGGGTATTTGTGATGACGAAAAGAATCAGTGTTTTAGGTGTGGTCATATTGGTCACATGCATCGTGATTTTCCTTTATCTAAGGTGGATACTGGCTAATAAGGTTTTGATTTTTACTTTTTTATCACAGCACTAAAGGCTACCGCTTCTAGTACCGGCTCTGGATGGAATCGTTTGTATGCTCTTGCCACCCATTAGGAATTTGAGGATTCTCATGATGTTGTCACTAGTACATTACAATTCTTCTCTTATGATGTGTATTTCTTACTTGATCTGGGGTCTAATCATTATTACATGACCTCTTATATGGCTATTCATTTTGGATTCGGTCCTAAGTGTATTTCAAACCTCTTTTCTGAATCACCCCAGTGGGTGATTTTATGGTTTCTAGAAGAGTATATAGGGGTTGTGTGGCATCTATCTGTGGTGGGGAGACCTTGGTGGATTAAATAAAGCTGGATATGCTAGATTTTGATGTCATATTGGGGATGGATTGGCTCTATCATGCTATGCGTCCTTTATTTGTAGAACCCAAAGGGTTAGTTTCCAATTCCCAAATGAACTTATGATTGAGTTGGAAGGTAGCGTTAGCACCTAAGGGAAGGTTCATTTATTATCTTAGAGCCAGGAAATTTATTTCCAAAGGTTGCCTATATCATCTAGTTCGGGTTTAGAATTCTAATTCTGAAGGTTCTTCTTTACAGTTTGTCCCCATGGTTAGTGATTTTCCCAAAGTGTTTCATAACTATCTACTTGGTATTTCTCCCAATAGGGAAATTATTTTGGGATTGACCTTCTACTAGATACCCATCCTATCTCTATCCCTTCTTATAGAATGTCTCCAACTAATTTGAATGAAAGAAAAGGTGTAGTTGAAAGACCTTCTTGTGTAAGAAGTAAGGCTCCCTTCGAATGTGTATAGACTACCACCAATTGAATAAGGTGATACTAAAGAATAAGTACCCATTCCCTAGGATTGATGATCTCTATGACCAGTTTCAGGGTGCTAAGTACTTCTCTAAGATGATCTTCAGTCGGGTTATCATCAGATGAAGATTAGGTAAGTGGATATCCCTAAGACTCTTTTTTAACCCATTATGGTCATTTTGAGTTTTTGGTGATGTCCTTCAGTTTGACTAATGCCCAGGCGGCATTTATAGATCTTATGAACCGGGTATTCCATTATTTTCTTGACTTGTTTGTCATTGTGTTCAGTGATGATATTCTTGTATATTCATAGAGTGAGAAGGATTATGCCAATCACATCCATATAGTATTGCAGACCCTTACAGATCAATGTATGCTAAATTTTCCAAGTGTGAGTTCTGGTTCAATGTTGTTAATTTTCTGGGTCATGTTGTTTCTAGTGAGGGCATCATGGTAGATATACAGAAATTTGTGGTGGTTAAGAAGTAGCCTAGACCCACAACTCCAACCAATATTTGGAGCTTCTTGGGTTTAGCCAATTATTATAGGAGGTTTATGGAGAGTTCCTCTTCGATTGTTATCCTATTGACTAAGTTAACTCAGGAGAAGGTGAAGTTCTTATGGTCTAATTCTTGTGAGGGTAGTTTTGAGAAGTTGAAGGATAAGTTGACTTCGACTTCGATTTTGACCCTATTTGAGGGTACTTATGGTTTCATTACATATTGTGATGCATCCCGTATGGTACTTAGTTGTGTTTTGATGCAGCATGGCATGGTGGTGGTGTATGTTTTTAGGCAGCTTAAGGTGCATGAGAAGAATTATCCAACTAATGATTTAGAGTTGTTGGCCGTGGTTTATGCTTTGAAGATTTGGTGCCATTACTTTTATGGAGTTCATATTGATATATATTCTGATCACAACAACCTGCAGTACATGTTCACTTGGAAGAAGTTGAATCTCAGGTTAAGGAGATAGCTTTAGTTACTCAAGGATTATGATATGAGTCTTCACTATCATCCAGGTAAAGCTAATTTGGTTGCCAATGCTCTTAGTAGGTTATCTATGAAAAGATTATCTCATGTTGATGAGGAGATGTGGGGGCTGATGAAGGATATTCACTATTTAGCTAATCTTAGAGTTTGACTTTTGGATTTTGAGGATGGTGGGGTAATCATTCAGGAGGTTGCAAAGTCTTCTATCAGTACTGAGGTAAAGGAGAAGCAGGTTTTGGATCTTACCTTCATACAAATTAAGGATAAAGTAGGTCAGTAAAAAGCCTTGGGTTTTAAGATTAGTAGTGATGGTATCCTGAGGTATTAAGGTAGATTGTGTGTTCCAAATATTGATGGGTTATGGGAAAAAAATTTGGCCAAGGCTCGTAAGTTGAGGTATACTGTTCATCCTGGTTCGACGAAGATGTATCATGACTTGAAGGAGATTTATTGGTGGAAAAAAATAAAAAAAAATGTGGCAAATTTCGTAGCCAAGTGCATGGTTTATCAGCAAGTGAAGGTTTAGCACTTGAGGCCAGGTGGATCTTCCGAAGAGATTGAGTTGCCTGTATGGAAATGGGAAGTTATTAATATAGATTTCGTTATCGGTCTTTCGTGGTCTCATAGTTAGCTTGATTCGATTTGGGTCATCGTGGATAGGATGACCAAATTTGCTTATTTCTTGCCTGTGAGGACTAATTTTTCCGTAGAGGACTATGCTACGATTTTCATTCAAGAGATAATAAAGTTACATGATTCTCTAGATTCCATTATACCTGATTGAGGTACACAGTTCTCGTCTTATTTTTTGTATTAATTTTAGTGAGGTATAGGGATAAAGTGAACCTTAGCACCACTTTCCATCCTCAGATGGATGGACAAGTGGATAGGACCATTCAGACCTTGGCAAATATGCTAAAGGCTTGTGTGATTGACTTCCATGGTAGTTGGGTTGATCAATTGCCTCTCATAGAGTTTGCGTACAATAAAAGCTATCATTTCAGAATTCAGATGGCTTCGTTCAAGGCTTTATATGGTAGAAGATTTCTATCTCTAATTGTATGGTTCAAAGTTAGTGAGGTAAGGTTATTTGATCCTAACTTGGTTCATCAAGCTATGGAGAAGGTGAAGGTGATTTGTTATAGGTTTAAGACCACCCAAAGTCACCAAAAGTCCTATGCGGATGTGAGGCGTAGGGAGTTGGAGTTTGATGTTAGTGATTGGGTATTCTTAAAGTGTCTCCCATAAAGGGAGTAATAAGATTTGTAAAGAAGGGAAAGCTCAGTCCCTGTTATGTTGGCCCATACTTAATTTTGATAAGAGTGGAAACGTTGCTTATGAGTTGGAGTTGCCTTCAAGTTTGGGCTTTGTCCATCCGATGTTCTATGTTTTGATGTTGAAGAAGTGCGTGGGTGATCCTTCCTTAGTTGTCCGTTTGGAGAGTATTGGCATTTCGAATTCCGTGTCTTATGAGAAAGCCCTGGTTGAGATTTTTGATCGGAAAGTCCTCCGATTGTAGACCAAGTATGTGGCTTTGATGAAAGTTCTATAGAGGAATCACAATGTTGAAGAAGCCACTTGGGAAAATGAAAGGACATGAAGTCCAAATATTTATTCATATTTTCTGCTTGGGATAATCGTGCTAAAGGTGTGTGTATTCCTTAATATCTTTGTTTTCTATCTTTATTAAAGTTAAGTATGGTTGTGTTCCGTGTTAAATCATGCTAATGGATGTCTTATCTCATCATTCGGGGACGAATGATCCTAGGGGGAAAGAATGTAACACCCTAGATTTTGGTCCTTGAAAAATTTTGAGCTTTTGAACTCACTGCCCAACCTACGACTCACCTTGCGAGTCATAAGGTGTCCTTATGATCCATAGGATCCAAATCATCATCTGACCAGTAAGTAGTGTTTATTTTATTGTCTTGATTACAACTAGAGGTCATGAGTCGTAAAGACTCATTATGAGTTGTGGTGCCCAAATCATTGTCTGACCAGTGTGTACCTTAAATGCTATTGTCCTAGTTATGACTAGGACCTTACGTGTCATAGGGTCTCTTAACGAGTCATATGGTATGAGTCGTAGTTCACCAAAGAGGGGTCCCTCGGCTACTATCCACACTACGACTCGTAGTGATGAGTTGTAGTGTATCCTTTTGAGTCGTATCCTAACCCGTAGTAACTGGAGATAATTTTTCAGCTTTTAATGAAGGGTACTTTAGATATTTCCCTCTTTACCCACTAAGACCACACGTACATAAAATAGCTTAGGTCTATTATTTACAACCCTTATCAATCATAAACCCTCTCCTTACTCTCTCAAATTCCCATTCAAAGAACAAGCTAGGGTTACTTAAAGTTGGTCATCTAAAGGCTCAAGGGTTGATTTCCCTCCGTAATTCTCTGTACTTTCAGGCATGTTACTCTTCCCCAAGTCTTATTTTATCAAAAGCATGTGTTTATAATTGTACTGGTGTGATTTAATTGATGATTTTAAATGTAGGTTGAGGGTTATTGAACATTATTGAATTAAATGTTTTCCCATGGCTTTTATGGATCATGTATGGTTTGAATTGATGGTTTTGAACATGTGGGGTGCATGGGCATTGTGAATAAACTAGGGGATCATGGTTTCCCCCAATTTTATCAATGTGGATAATTGAATTGGTATAACCCCAACACAATTTTGTTAAATTGTATTTAACTATGAGTATATTTGCATTGAACAATTTTTGGGAACCATTGCATGATATAAAGAGGTTACTGAAACATAACGGTTAGATTTAATAAACAAATGCGGTCGTGGACTTCCCCCACATTGATTTAATGAACAAAAGGGGTTGCTTTCCCTAAGTGAATGGAATTTTACTGGCATGATGATGTTACCTTGCAAGTGTAGTTGGTATGACAAAAAAAATAGTGAATGCCTTAAGGAATATTATGGTTCAATTAAATGGGAATATGTGAAAAATGTTTAAATTAGGCTTAAAAAGGGTTGTGTGGCAAGGCTGTGAAAGTGGAGTTCCCAAGAGAACAATACTAGAAACAATGTTTATCGGGAGGGGGGGTCTAAAGGGCCTTGGGTTTGAGTCCTCTTGCTTATGACCGGGTGGTCTGAGTCCCCCTTGTTAACTGACTGGGTGTTCACATCACCATTGATATATGACTGAGTGGCTCGAGTCCCCTACGGTACATATGTACATATGATTATTTCTTTAGTTCGTGCGGCTACACGCATTGGGGCCCTTTCAGCAGGGTAAGCTGAGCCCATATAGCTTGTGGGTGCCTTTTTATAGCGGTTGAGCTACATAGTTCCATGCTAATCTTTTAATGTCCATGCTAAGCCTTGATCCTTACCCTAGCGTGTTATATTTATGTATATGTATATGCATATGATTGCGTCCAATGGATTTGGATGATTTTAAATTATTGATCATGGCATTATTTTATCCCTCCCCTGAGTTACATGCTTGTTCTCAACCCGCTAACCATCTTCGTACGTTGTATTCCCACGTGATGCAGGAACCGAAGATACTTCTGCTTTTCCTGCGAAGTGGTTGAATTTTTGGGTTATCAGCAAACAACTTGAAGTGGTGATCCTCTATATTCAGGAAGGTCGTTACTTTTTGGTTTATCTTTTATCATAGACTTTTCAGTGGACTTATTTTAGCTATCGTCGAGGGCATGTCCAAAAATTGGTTTGATTTGATTTTGTCATAAATTTTTTAAGGATTACAATGGAATAGGTATTGGTTGTTGATGTATCTTAGACTTCTTGATCTTACCTTTATCTATCTCTTCATATGTTCAGAATTCAGCCATTTTTAGTGTATTGTGTTCTATGCGACTAGGCAAAGAGGGTGGTCTTCGGTCTATGACAGACTTGGGATACCTGTCTCGGCCAGCCCTAATTCGGTCCATGACAATGATCGCATTCCTCAATCCACTATATATCCACAAAACCGAAATCCCATTCGACCACTCAAACTCAGTTTAACAAAACACAATAAGATAAATTTCAAACAGAATACCCCTGTAATACCCCAAAAAATCCAAACCAATATTAGCTCCATTTTTCAATCTCATGCATAGTACATCATGATTCTTTTATAGTTTTATGAGTAAGACATAGTTATATTAAGGCTTCAAATAACTCCCAGCTATCAGACGAATCAAAACATTCCTTACCGATTGAATTCTTGGGAAGGATATTGCTATAGTCATCTTCAAATGAAAATATCTATCGTTTTACTACGAATTTTTGAGCTCATGACCCACTAAAATATAGATAATTGAATTATCTTTTCAACGATACCAATTTCGCGCAAATCCGATATCGGAGCAAAAATTTATACCCATTTTACTCCAGCACGTCAGCCTGGAAATTGAGTGACGACCTGTCTAACGGCTTATAACATTTCTGACGACCTGTCTGATGGCTTAACACATTTTTGATGACTTATCAGCCATGTCGTCAAGATTAGACAGCAACCCATCAATTCCAGCTCCTAGGTGACGACCTGGGCAGACGGGCTATCATAGATCCGACGGCTTATCAGCCTTGGTCATCAGCTGATAATTTCAGCAACTGGGAAGTAATTTCGTAGGCGTATTTTGGTCTTTTTCCCTCACCCTAAACCTTGCCCCCATGACATAAAACACCAAAAATACGTATTTAGCTATTGGTATTTAGTTTCAAAAGCTCTTAACCCTCTTTGTTCCCAAGAACAAACTTAGGGTTTCTTCTCAATTAACTTCAAGACCCCATCACACTCTCCACAAGATATTCAAGAATTAAGATTCCCAATCCAAGGACATTCAAGAAAGGTCAATTTGCTTTCAAGATTCAATCCCTAAGGTATGCATAGTGTTCATTCATGGACTCTTTTCGTCCATGAAGCCCAAGAATCCCTTTTCTAAATTCAAGTTTATGGATTTCTTTATGAATTTCATGTTGGGTTTATTTTGTTTATGATGAGAATGATCAATTGAATTAAAATCCATGTTGGGTAATAATTTCCATGTGGGTTTAATTATTATAGCTATAGATTCATGCAACCTTATGACTAAACCCTTGAATGATGAAATTAGAGATGAATCATGATGTTTGTTTATTGTATAATGTTATCTACATGTACTATGCCTACAATATGTATGATTAAATGCCTAGATAGAGGAAATGTGCCTAACAAGCATTATATCATGAAATCCCTATGTATGTACAAGCTAATTCATATCACATGTTTGATGAAGTGCTTCAATATATGAATTATCAATTGTGTTGATTGCTCATGTATTCAAGTAAGCCATGCTATGTCAGTTTCTTTCCATCGAGTCCTAGGATTACTTGTACCTGACAATTTAGCTGTGTGCCTAGAGCCATGTCGTGTTTTCACGATACTCTTAGTCAAGCCATGATTCGTAGAACTCAATCAGTCATGTGACTCAGGAAATCTTAGTAATCTCAGTAGTTCAGTAATCTCCGTGATTCAATATTCCTAGTAAATCTCAGTAACTACAGTACTCTCAGTCAGTCCTCAGAACTTAATATATTTCGTCAGTCAACGGAACTCAGTAAATTCAATTTAGCTCCGCTAAATAATACCACTAGTATCAGTTCAGTTCAGTTAATCAGTTCATCTTAGTTAATCAGTTCAGAGTCTTTTAGATGGGAGTAGGATTCAGCACCGAGCAAGCCTAGGGATAGGGACTCACCCACTATATAGGACTGAGATCCCTAGAAGTAATCCCTAAGATCCAGAACTACGTAGCCAGCATAGGTACGAGATGTCACCCGTTAGATAGGACTGACATACTCAGGGATCACCCGTTAGCATATTTAAATATATAGGACTGATCCCAGAGGTCACTCGCTAGATTAGGACTGACTCCACTGCAGTTGTCTTTACCAGTGGTGCGGTACTGACACCCTTCCAAGTGGAGTTACGGGTTAGACCCCAGACTAGATAGAAAGGGGCATGTTGGATAGATGAATACATCCCACAATTTCAGTTACAGATTCAGGACTGTCAGATACAGTTAGTCCCTATCATTATCAATAGACTCTAGGATCACCCACTAGATAGGACTGACCTCAACTATGTTTAATCAGTATCAGTATAATCAGATTTAGAGATCACCCGCTAGGTAGGAATGATCTCAAACTAAGTTAAATCATCTTTATTATCATTATACTCAGAGAGCACCCGCTAGATAGGACAGATCTCAGATACAGTTACTCTATACAGAACGAAACTCAGATAGTTCCATCAGAACTTAGACTGTCAGATACAGTCGCTCAGTATCAGTTACATCGGTTATGACGATCATCACAGTCACATTAGTTATATTAGTCATTATAACTTATGTTATCAGCATTCAGTTTCAGGAATGTTAGACACGGTAAATTAGACCAGTTCTTCATAATTCAAACTGTCAGAAATAGTCGTTCATCTATTCAGTAATGTAGTATCAGTTCCTCACTTAGTAGTGACTTACATATAAATATCAGTGAACTCAATCATTCAGTATCTCAGTATCAGTACACTCATGTTGTCAGCATTCAGACTCAGTAGTCAGTATCACCACGAGTTTAGTTATAATTACTTATGCATGTATGTATTCTCACGTTCATATCAGTAAGCATTGTTCATGCATATAAACCCTTTGCATTTAGCCTACCTCACTCGTATACTCAGTACATTCAGTTTTACTGACGCATTCGTGCTATGGTGTTTATTTTACACCATAGGTTCAGAGGCACGAGTTCTAGAGCAGTAGTAGCATTCCAGATTTCAACAGTCAGATTTAGCATTGAGTCCTCATTCTCCGAGGACATGATTACTACTTTATTACTTCAGTATTTCAGTTTGGCTTTCAGTAGTCGGGAGTTAGTTGGAGACATGTTCCTTCCACTCCCCACTTCAGACAGGTAGAGGCTTCCAGACTAGATTACAGGCTAGATTCAAAATTCAGTATTTTGGTTTTGTTTTGGTATTGTGATACCACTTTATTCAGACATTCTTATTATTCAGATTATGTTCAGTATTGAAATTTATGGCCTTTCAGTTCATGTTTCAGTATTTATATGCATATATTATGCAGTGTACAGGTACAGATATTAGTCATAGGTTAGCTTGTGGTCCTTTGGGGTCTGAGTACCGTGTAGCATTTCGATTCAGAAGATTGAGGCGTTACAACCCCAACCTCTACTAAACTAAATTCCCCCATTCCAAGCACTTTTTAACGAAAACCAACCCATGCAATTAGAAGAGGAAAAGATGGAAGAACAATAAAAACCATTGGGAGCATTCGATGAAGATGATATGTTGGTAAGTGAAATGGGAGATAAACTAATGGATTGAAGAGGTTATCGAGGTCAAAGAAAAAGATTTGGCCAGGTTCCTAATGATAGAGGAAACTTGGTAAACCAACCCAAAGGCCATGATCAATGAAACCAACATAGTGGTAATGAAAAAGAAAAGTTGGGAAACCGACCCCAAAGTTATGATCAACGAAACCAACAAGGTAATAGGGATTGAGATATTGGTATCAATTTAATTAAGGTTTGTATTTTGACTTTCAAAGCCAAGAGTAACCCCAAATCTTAACTCATATGGGAATCTTCTTGTGCAAGGACCTTTCAAGTTAATGATATCACCGGTGAGAAGAAGAATTGCTATATCATAGCCCACATTGAAGGTTATGCCAATACGTGGTGGAATTATGCCAAGAGATTTAGAAATAATTGAATGATTGACAACCACCCCATGGAATGCATTGAATGGACTCATAAGACAAAGGTATGTGTCTACGAGTAGACATGAGTTACTTGCCAAGTTATACAACTTGAGGCAAATAAGAAAGAATTTCTTGGCCTATTATGATGAATTCCAACAATTGATCTTGAAGCTCGAGTATCATGAGAACATGAACCATGACATCATATGCTTTAAGGTTGGGTTGAACAAAGAAATATCCTCATGTATGACTATCCACAAGTTTGAAAGTTGAAAGAGATATCAAAGAGAGGGAAACTTACAAACCAAAGGGATACTCATCTACCAACACTTAGAGTAAGAATAAAAAGGTAGCTCAATCATCATCGATATGTAACAAGAACAAGGACTACAAATCTAATGACAAGAAGCCTATATAGAAGACCACTCCAAAGTACTCGCCAAAGAATGCAGGTAACAAATATCCTATCTCAATCCTAATGGTTTTCAATGCTTTAAATGACAGGGGTGGGGACATAAAGCAAGTGAATTTCCTAATCGAATAAATATGAGAAAGTTGTACTACCTTGGAGAAGAGGAGGGATTAGAATATGATAATGATAAAAAGGCCCAAGAAGGAGAGGGGTCCAAAGAAGGTGAGCAAGAAGGGGAAGATAATAAAGATCCTTAGCCTCAAGATAGAGATTTTGAGGTTCCGAACTTTATTGTGAGGCGTACAATAATTATTAAGGCAATATATGATCCTAGTCAAAGGGAAAAAATCTATACCATACTAAGGGCTCATTTGTTTGCACTTAATGGAGGTCTAAATCTGAATGGTTCAGACTTCAGACCATTAAGTGCATTTGTTTTTTATCAAGATTTTAGCTCTTAATAGGTCTGAATAGATAGAATCAAGTCTTAATATGTCTAAAGAGGTATTCTGGTGTTGGATAATATTCACCGTCACTCTATTCATAATCATCAGTCACCACCACTAACCACCTCTGTCACCGCCACCATGGTCAACCACCATCCACCACCACCAACTACCTCCACCATTGTAACCAACATCGACAACAAATATCTCTATCAACAACTATTGTCAATTGTTACCACACCTACTATCTCCATTATTTTTTATTACATTCACCGTCAACAGCACCACCATATTAACCACTATCGATCAATTCCTACTATCGACCAACTCATCTATCACAACTAGCATCACCGCTAACTGCCACTAATACATCATAATCTTCACACATTCTTCGACTGCCACCACCATTAACATTAGTAATGACACCTCTACCATCACTTCAACCACTACCATTGCTACAATTTATCTCTACTAACAACCATCTCCACCATCACAACTAACAATATCTCCAACTAGCACCAACACATTGTCAATCATCATGCTTTTATTTTTCGGCCATCACAATCAACACCTCCAACTTCTAACATCAAGCAACATCATATCACAACTACCACCACCACTATCAACCACCGCTATCATAACAGTTACTACAATACCAACTATCACTATCAACATTACTGATCAGTAACATCAATCGTTGTCACCGCAATAACCATTATAAACCATCTCCACTGTCACTAACAAACATAAATATTTCTTTCAATCAAGTAATAATTTTATTGTATTATATAAACTACATACTTTTCTAATATATAATTATTTTTTTCTTGAATTGTTATTTTTTATTTTATTATATATACAAATAATTTTTTTTGTTATATATTCAGATGTTGAAAAATAAATAGTCTTAATCATTCAATTTTTAGATCTACAGACAACATCTTAATCATTCAGATGTGCATTCAGATTCAGACGTCTAAATCTTAAAAAAAAAACAATTGTAGTCTAAATGCCTTATTAAAGACAATGTGTGCTCTATGATCATTGATAGTGAGAGTTGTGCTAATGTGGCTAATGCTACCATGGTTGAATTCTTAAAGTTGCATAGAACTAAACAAGCCACACCCTACAAGCTGCAATAGTTAAATGCTTGTGGAAAGTTGAAGGTGACTAGAAAACTGGCGATTCGGTTTAAAGTCGACAATTATCATGATGAGGTACATTGTGATGTGATACACATGCAAGCTTATCATCTCTTCCTTGGGAGGACCTGGAAATATGATCATTCAACCAAGAATGATAGAAGGACCAATTGGTATTCTCTTGAGTTGAATGGTTAGAAATTCACTCTCCATCCACGCTCACCCACTTAAGTGAATGACGTTCACCAAAATTTGAGAGAATTAAAGGAGAAAGGTAAGAAACAAGGTAGGAAAGATGAACAAACCAAGGATAATAATGAAGAATAAGAGGATGTGAGGTTAAAAAGGAAGAATCCCTTGGTGATGTTGGCTAGGAACAAAGATCTTTCTAGGGAGCACGATAATAGACACCCATGCTCCTCTTAACCCATGATTTTCATACTAACCACTCTACTTCTCCTATTCACAATTCTATTTCTTCTGTTTTGTAGGAATTTGATAATGTATTCCCAAAGGAGCTAGCCCAAGGATTACCCCCACTTCAAGGAATTGAACATCAAATTGATTTTGTGTTTGGTTCTCAATTACCCAACAAATCGGCCTATCAAAGTAATCCAATGGACACAAAGGAGCTCCAAATTAAAGTTAGGGAACTCCTCAACAAAGGATAAGTCAAATAGAGCATACGTCCATGTGTGGTATCGGTGTTGCTAATGCCAAAGAAAGATAAAACATGGTACATGTGTGTTAATTACCGAGTCACTAATAACATAACAATAAATTATCAACACCCAATTCCCCATTTGAATGATATGCTTGATGAGTTTAATGGTTTTTGTGTGTTTACTAAGATAGATCGTAGGAGTAGGTAACACCAAATTTGGCCAATCGGGTGATGTGTGAAAGAGCATTCAAAACCAAGTTTGATCTATATGAATGGTTGGTCATACCTTTTTGCATCACCAACACTCCTAGTACTTTTATGTTGTTCATGAACCATCTGATGAACATCAAACTCTAAAAATCAAAGATTGATACAAAACGTAAAAATAATACATAAAGATAGAAATTAGACACAAGAAGACAAAGTAATTAAGAACAAAAGAGTATATTAAACTCTAATAACCTCAACTACAACCTTAATGAAACACCCAATTCTTACGGTGACTAAGAGAGATATGATTGCCCTCAAAACCAACATTTCTAATCCAAGTTTCAATAAAATTTTACCAATTCTCTCACTTGATGGAGAAGCATTTATCAATAAATAAGCAAAACTAAGAAAATAACCTAGGCTCTCAAGTATTTATAGTTTAGGGCTAATTATCACACGTTTAGGGTCCCAAAAGTGACCTAATTACAAGAAAAGACCCATCTAATTTGCTTGAGAAAATTCAAAGTAGTGGGGGTGCATCCCAGGAGAACTAGAGACTGTTTTGACCTGCTCTTAAAATGAGAGAGCAGCTCAAAGATAGATCCAAAGAACCTTTGCAGCATGTCCCTCCCAAGGGGCTTTCTAGCCCTGTTTTACATTCCCTTGACTCCTTCAATTATCTTTGAACCAATATAAGTATAATCATCATCACATGATACCCTCATCTTGGTAAATCTACCATGGACTCTCTCTACTAATTAACTCTAATCAGTAACTGGCTTAGGTAACTCTACCTAAGCAACTCTCTTAATAAAAGAAAACACTACTTTTATAATATGAGTAGTTCAGTTACAAATCATTACTCACTCAAGAACAATTTCAATTTAAGCACTCACAAAAAATGGGAACTTGAGTAGTGTTAAAAATAGGTTTATACTGCTTCTCTTCACTCTTTCGAATTTTCAAAAATTGATTCATGAAGAGGTGTCTCTTTTCTGTTATAGCTGAGTGATGATAAGGATTGAAAGATTATTGAACCAGTTGTCATAATCATTACAAAATAGCACCTGCAAGTTTGTTACACAAGATGAAAAATTCGTGCAGATAATGTATGCCAGTTGTACTGTATCTTTCACATCCAGGGACCTGGTCCCTTGCAGTTAGCTGCTTATCATCAAAACTACATATAGCAATTTTCCACCATTTTAATAATGACAAACCAAACCATACAATTTGAGCATCAGCACACATTCATCATATTAATCAGAGTGATTACCACCAGAAGATGAACGTTTCCCCTATTATCATGCTTTCTCCATCGTGTAACATAGGTATCTGGTCCCTTATTGTCATTTGCAGAAAAAACCTCTGACTTTTTACCTATATCATCATGCACCTTTATTTAGTACATTTGCACACTTGACCATGTCATTGTGTCTTATCTTCCACCTTAGCACATCATTTCTTCATTTAGTGTATTTACACACTTCCTCCTATCATTGTGCCTTATCTTCTACCTTAGCACATCAATTACTTTCCCCTATCAGCATTCACCATATAAGAACACACACCTGGTAATTGGTAACCTAAGCCTTTCATATAAAGTCAGTATTCCTCCTTTTGGCATCATTGAAAAGGATTAACAGTAAACCAAGAGTAAAATAGGCACAGATTAGTTAACTCATGGCCATTGGGGCAACACTAACAAGTAAAAAAGAATTTAAAAGTAAGAACATGTCAATCACAAAAATTAGAATTCATTCATTTTTAAGCAGTTAAGTACCAATACCATATACCAAAAAAATCAACAAATAATTATATTTTAAAAGACACAAGAGAATAACACATAAAACTGACATGGGATTAATGAGGGAAAGGGGGTAACAGGGTTTGGGTAGAGGGGGGATTAGGGGAAAGGGATTTAATTATTATCTTCATTCTTGCACTCTCAGCAACATGGGCATCCAACTTTTTGGTGAGGACCTTCCTTCAGTAATAAGTCCTTTAATTTTACCAATCAGCTCTACCACTTTCATTTTGAGCTCTGCATTTCTGCTTCTCTTGGGACTACTACTAATTATTCAACCACAGTTTTTCCCTTCTTTAGACCAGGTCCCTCAGAGACTTTTTTCTTTTTACATCTATGTGTTTCTTCTTACTTACACCAGGACTGCCAAATTTTGAATCATAAACTCCCTATTTCTTTTCAAATCATCATTTTCTCCTGATATTTGCTCTACCCCACTTATAGAACTTCCCTTGAAATCATGTCCAAGTAAAAATAATTTCCAGCTACCTAATTTATGTTGCTGAATGGATCATACTTCTTTACAGGAATTTCTTCATCAACGGGTTGAGAGAATATGGGCTTTGACATAGAGGGTATAGAAGTACTAAGTTCTTGTAAATTCTCAGAAGTTTCAGTACCTTTCATCTTCTCAAAAGGAACATGATTTAAGGAGCATTACAGGATTTTGTTTTTCTGAGGAAGGGGGGGTTTCTGATTGAGAAGTTTCTTATTCAATTTGTGAGTCAGATTCTTCATTTAAATGAACATCCAAAGCTATATCAGTAAGATTTTTAGAGGTTCAACTGGAATAGTTTCATTAAGGATTTTAGGAATTTCAGAAGAAAGGCTAATGGGTAAGGCATTTTATGACTCTTTACATTTGTCGTAGACTGATGGCTTTTGTTCTGATAGGATAGAAAATATGACCTTTTTAAATAGAAATTTTATGAATTTTTAAGGAACATTATTTTGGTACAAACTTGAGAGATAGGACCAGGACTCTCTCCTTTTTGAGAAAATTCTTAACTTGTGATTGCTTAAATTATTTTCTCCTAAAGTTGTCCCCATGGATGTAGACCTGCAAAGGTATGGTACTGAGTTAGACCAAAATTTACCAACCTTATCAAGGATATCTGTCTCCTAAGCATAGACAATTTTGAGTGGAAACACTAAATCACAAGATAGGTCAGGTTGATTAGATCAATCCTGCTTTAGCCTTTTGCCTTTGCACGCCCTTCTTATTCCACAGTTTGTTCCTTATGTATGTCTGAAGATCAGGTCCCAGACTTGACATTGTTCACACTATTGAAGTTTCTTCTTCTAAGATAAATTTCCTAGGGACCATGTCCTTGGGAATCAAGACTTACCTCCATCTTCCATTCTTTCACTCATCATTTTTAGCACCACCAAGGATCAAGAATTTTTCTGACTAATCAGGAACTACATGCATTCCCTTCAGTAATCAACAAAATTCCTTTTCAATTTATTCTCTAGAGCATATTTATTAGTCAAATTTGAAGGTCATTCTAGGGCTTTTTCTTTTTAACCTAAGCTTCACACACACACCCTTTTTAAATATCATCTTTCATAAGCCAAAGACTATGTCCTTAATATCAACTTTCACAATAAGATACCTTCACTTAAAGTGTCCTAAGAGACAGAAGACAGTCAGACCTTCTATCATTGGTCTTTGAACCCTTTCAATCAAAGACTTATTCCTGACGGCAATCCCTTTCTCATGCCTGTAATCATGATCACAAGTTAGATTTGGGAACCCACATAATTTTGAGTTCCCAGGAGAATAATAGTATGATCATATTCTTCTTAGCCCATCTAGGCAGTGATAACTTTCTATTCACCTTTTTCAGAGACTCGAAGCCCTTTAAATGTGCATGCTCCTACTGAATGTATTCAATATTTCTTAATTTTGCCTTAACCCTATGCTGACATCTTTCTTTCAAATGTCTATCTCTTCCACAGTGAGTGCACAAGAGTTTTTTCCCTTTGCTTCTGCCATCATGACCAGCCTTTATTTTAGACTCAACGGGCTGGAATTTTCTTTGATAGGCCAAACCTCTACCATCATTAACACCTTGACTAGTTAAGTCATAAGGGGTCATAGAGTAAATAGTCCACTTAAGAGACTTGTTCAACTCTTCTTTAAAGTGGATCAGGTCCCTCTCTAATACTTTAATCCTGCGAAGTGCTGACATAACGTGTATTTGTGAAACTTTTAGTTTCTCCTCAAGATCAATTTGAAGCCTTGGGGATTCCTTATTCCCTTTGTCATCTACACCATTTACTTTCCTTAGATTACTTATTAGACTCATATTTTGATATTTTCTATTTGTGAACAACTCTTCAATTTTAGAAATTTTAAGAGTTAAAGCAATTAGCTCATGCTCTTGATTCTCTAATTTTTCTTCTAAGGCATTCTTCTCAGAATTTAGTTAACACGGAGTCTATCAACACACTTGCAAGCCTTTTTATTTTCCTAGAAGTGTAATTATCTAGATTCTCCGTAATATCAGATAGAGTTAGCTTTTTTTATTTTTCATCTTCTGTGTCTACCCTGAGTACAAACAATGAATCGTAGATAACTAGACCTTCTTCCACTGATAGCATAAAAACATATCCAGTCTTTTCATCTCCGTCTGATTCACTAGAGAAATCTCCCCATGCTATCAAAGCTTGATTTACTTCATAATCAGCTGCAGCCTTCCTTCTTGAATCTTCAGGGACCTGGTCCCTATTCTTTCCTTTGTCACCTGCAGTCTTGAGGTACCCCTGGTAATCCACCTTATGTAATAGATGGTCCTTAATGAAATGCTCAGAACTTCAACATTTATGACATACCTCAGCACTGATTTCCCTTTTTATTGATATTTGTTCTTCCTTAGAACTGACCATTCATCTTTATGTCTCTAACAATCCTACTTGCCATATAGGTAACATCAGTGTCTTCTTATACTGAATCCAATTTGGAAGCTTTTAATGCCAGGGATTTTTCCCGTTTTGCATCATTATTCTCCATACCTTGCTGCTTCTTAAGTTCATGAGTCTTTATATTTCCAATCAATTTATCCATGGTGAGGGACTTCGGGTTTATTTCCTTAGTTATAGCATCCACTTTGCTTTCCCATGACTTAGGAAGAACAACAAGAATTTTTCTCACTTGTTTGTACAAGGGAATCACTTCACCTAAGCAATGAAGCTCATTTGTGATGGAAGTAAACCTTGTATGCATTTCTTGGATGGTTTTTACTTCTTTCATGGTGAAGGTTTCATACTAAATAGTCAGTATGTCAACTTTTGAATCCTTCACATCAGTAGAACCTTCATGATCAGTCCTTAACCAATCTTAGATCTCTTTTGCATTTTCATAGATAAAAATCCTGTTATACTCATCAAGCCCTATACCACAAACCACCAATTTCTTGGCCTTATAGTTATTTTTAATTTTTTTCTATTTTTATCATTGAATTCCCTTTTTTTAACAACCATTGTCGTAATATCTCCTTCTTTGACTTCTCTTATGGGAACATGAGGACCATCAAAAATAATTTTCATTAGCTCAAAATCCTCATCCATAATAAAGTCAAACATCCTGGTTTTACACCACCAATAATACTACCCGTTGAATTTGGGTGGTCTAGTGGTAGATTGTCCTTCTTCTAGATTAGGTGAAGCAGTCATGCTAACAAAGACACTCTAGGTGTGAACCTTTTAGAATGACCAAGATCTAATACCTATTGTTGAAACCCTAAGGGTTGCACTACACAGTAAAGAACAAGGTCCTTCAAGATCAATCACAGGCAAAATGGACGAAACTAACTAGGGAATAAGAGATAATATAGGAAGGAAAAAAATACAAGATTTTTACGTGGAAACCTAGAAAGGTAAAAAAACATGAATTTCCCTCACAAGAACTAAATAAATCCGCTACAATCAACCTCTTGATTACAGTCTAAATTTCAGTCTACCTCTAGGCTCCTTTTGCTTGTTATAGCTCTACTACAATCTAATCTTGGAAACTCTACCAAGGACCCTCTCTACTGATTAAATCTAATTAGTAATTGGCTTAGGCAACTATACCAAAGCAACTCTCTCAACAAAAGAAAACACTACTCTTATTAGATGAGTAGTCCAGCTACAAATCATTACTCAAAACAATTTCGATTTAAGTACCCATAAAGCTGAGAACTTGAGAAGTGTTGAAAATAGGTTAATTCTGCCTCTCTTAACTTTTTAGAATTTGTAAAAACCGATTGATGAAGAGACGTCTCTTTTCTTTTATAGTTGATTGATGATTAGGGCTAAAAGATCATTGGACCAGTTGTCCTAATCAGTACAAAATAGCACCTACAAGTTTATTACATAAGATGACAAAACTGTGCAGACAGCAGTTGTACTATATCTTGCACATCCAGGTACCCGGTCCCTTGCTGTTAGATGCTCATCATCAAAACTACACATAGCAGCCTACATTTTATCTCAAGCCTCTCACAATAAGTCTTACCTTGTATTTGTTAATAGTACCATCAACTTTTATTTTACTTTTGAAAATCTCTTTAGAACCTAAAGGTTCATTTCCTAGAGAGAGATCAATCAACTCCAAAGTATGGTTGCTCAAGATTGAATAAAATATCACTATTGATTGTCTCTTTCCTAAGGAATGAGTCCGCAGATAGCACTGCTTTTTTAAATATTTGAGGCTCATTTTCAAGAAGAAAAGTTACAAAATTTGATCCAAAGAAAGTCGGCATTATTTGTCGCTTACTACGCCTAAATTTTTCTTTATTAAGTACATTCTTCTTTGGTTAATCACTAGGTCATTTAGACCCTCTACGAGACAACTCATATCTAATCTTATATAGATAAATGTGTTCAATGAACTCAGCCTTATCTGATTCAATTACCATATTATTATGGATATTTAGACATTCAAATTTATGGATCAAAAATCAACATGCTTTACTACTTGTGGCCTATCCAATGAAAATACAGTTCTTAGTCTTTGGTTTCATCTTCACCCTTTTAGATATAAAAACTTGGACTTTTACTAAACACTCCCACACTTTCAAAAATTTATAGTTGAATTTTCTTTCTTTTCATTTTTCATATGGAATAGATTGTATTTTTCTATGAGGTACTCCATTAAGTATTCGACTACCTGTATAGATAACTTCCTCTCACAAGTTTTGTGGTAAACCTAAACTTATAAGTAAGGCATTCATTTTTTTCATCAACATTTAATTTTTTCTGCAATTTCATTCGATTGAGGTGAATACGGGATAATAGTTTGATGAACAATTCTATTTTTTAAATATATCTCTGCAAAAGGAGATTCATACTCTCCATCTCTGTCATTTTTTATTATTTTAATCTTTTTATCCAATTGATTTTCAACTTCAGTTTTATATTGCCTAAATGTTTCTATCATTTCATCCTTACTATTCAGCAAATAAACATAATAATAACTCGTGCAATCGTCAATAAAGATTATTAAAAACTTTTTTCCACCATGAGATGGTGTTGACTTCATATCGCAAACCTTTGTGTGAATTAAGTCTAAGGAATTGGAATTTCTTTTCAACAGACTTATACAATTGCTTGGAATACTTTGATTCAACACATGTTTGACACTTAGATTTATTGTACTCAAAGTTATAAAACACTTTCAAACTAATTAATTTTTACAAAATTTTATAATTGACATGTCATAAATGTTCATGCCATAAATTATTTGATTCGAGAAAGTAAGAAAAAGCCTCAGCTTTCTTTATTTCAACATTCATTACATCAAGTTTGAAAAGGACCTCATTGAGTTAGTCCTTTCCTACATACATTTTTCTTACTTATTACAACTTTCTCTAAAATAAACACGTACTTAAACCTATTTTTAACGATAAGCGTTGTGGATATTAAGTTCTTCCTAAAAGTAAAAACATGAAGAATATTGTTAAGAGTTGCCGAAAATCATTTTTAGAATATCTTTCTGCTTCCTTCAATCTTGGTTGTTGCATATTTCTCATTAATATCACTTCTTATGGACCAATAGTATTATAAGTAGAAAAAGCTTCTTTGTTCGGACAAACATGTCTAGTGGCTCCAGAATCAAATCACTATTCATTTAGATTTCCAACTAGATTGCTTTCAGTGATCATAACACATAATTTTTTTATCATTATAGTTGTTTCCAACATATTTATCTGATCTATTTTCTTGTTATTCTTCAAAACTTGATAATTTAGAACTTTGAAGCCAATTTCACTACAATTGTAGCACTTGCCTTTGAACCTTTTCTTATTCTTCTCTTTCTTTTGTCTAAAAGACTTTTTCCTCTTTTTATTATGTGTAGCATTATCTTTAACAAGTTTTACACCCATTATTGTTGACTTCTCACACAACTTATTGTCCTCTTCTATCTAGAGACGAATCACAAGATCTTTTAAATCAGACAGATGGTTTTCAAACTTTTTTTTTTTCAAGAATATAAGGATCTCTACATGTGAACCTTTACAATTCAAGTTTGGTCAGCCAAAAGAGCATTATTTTCTTCCATTATTTAAAGTTCACACCAAAAAAAATTTTCAATTTGTCTGTCATAGACAAGCTTGATACAAGATCAAACCAACAACACCGAGAGCTTCAAGTAGGCTCGGATTTCAGTCCAACAACACAAGAACAACAAGTCTTAGGTTCCGGTTTTTCAACTTACAACACAAGAACAACAAGATAGATAATGATGCTAGTGAATCGAAAAGAGCCCCACACGGCTTCACTAGACTTTAAGATAACAAGATCGACAACAACAACAAGATAAAGAAAGATAGATAACTTGACATATAACATTCAAGAAACTAAGAACCCTAACATCAAGAGAGGACCCTAAGTCTAATGAATATAAACACAAAGTTCTTACGAGGACCAAGAGTGAAGAGAGAGGAAAGGTTTTTGTGTTTTTAGGTTACAAGTTTCAGCATTCAAAAACTAACTATAACTCTCTCTAACATGTTCTATTTATACTACAAACAAAGGGGTAAAATGACCCATCGGCCCTTGCTTCTTGTGCCAACCTTGGAGAGTAGTTATTTACACATTAGGACCTCTCTTCACACATAAAAATGTTTAGGTCCTTGGTTGGTTCAATCACCAACTCACACACGGCCATTTGCATGAACAAAGCTTGGAGTTTTTGTAATTCCCGAGCTTGGCTTTGTGTGAAAGGCCGTGTACCTGTGGAGGCTGCCCTAACCGTATCATCCTCTCCATATTGAGAGGAATTTGACCTCAAATTCAGCGTTTGGTCATCTTCAACCGCATCCACGAGGGAGAGATCACCAACATTGAAAGTGTTGTGCACTTGATATTCCGGTGGAAGGTCAATCTTGTAGGCGTTGTCATTGATTCTCTCAAGTACTTGGAAAGGGCCATCACCCCTTGGCAGCAATTTGGACTTCCTTTGAGCTGGAAACAGATCCTTTCGAAGATGCACCCACACCCAATCTCCGGGTTCAAGCACAAGCCTTCTTCTCCCTTTGTTTACCCTTTTTGCAATCTCTTGGTTCTTCTTTTCAAGCTTGATCCGCACCGTCTCATGCATTTTCTTCATTGCCTCGGCTCTTTTATTTCCATCTAAGCTGGTCATGAGATCACTAGACAAAGGAGTGAGATCTAAAGGGGTAAGGGGATTCAGGCCGTAAACACATTCAAAGGGAGTCATTCCCGTGCTCGAATGTATTACCCGGTTGTATGCAAATTCCACCAAGGGTAGGTGATCTTTCCATGAAGTCAGTTTACCTTTAACCATAGAACGTAGCATAGACCCCAAGGTTCTATTTACTACCTCCGTTTGGCCATCGGTTTGTGGGTGGCAAGACGTGGAGAAAAGTAACTTCGTCCCAAGCCTACCCCACATGGACTTCCAAAGGAGACTTAGGAACTTGGAGTCCCTATCGCTCACAATAGTCCTCGGTACCCCATGTAGCTTTACAACATGTGCAACAAATAATGAAGCTACACTATGAGCATCCTCGGTTTTAGCACATGGAATAAAATGAGTCATTTTAGAGAATCTATCAACAATAACAAAAATGTTATCTCGGCCCTTTCTAGTCCTTGGCAGCCCCAACACAAAATCCATCGAAATGTCCAACCAAGGCCTAAGGGGAGTAGGGAGTGGGGTGTATAACCCTTGAGGGAGGAGACGAGATTTCGCACTCCGGCAGGCCACGCATTGACTACAAATTTTAGTGACGTCTTTGCGCATTTTGGGCCAATAGAAGTTCTCCTCCAAGATTCCGAGGGTCTTGTCTACCCCAAAGTGACCCATGAGGCCTCCGTCATGGGCTTCCCTCACGAACAATTCCCTCCAAGAACTAGAAGGAACACACAACCTCCTCCCCTTGAACAAATACCCATCGAACCGAGAGTAGGAGGAATGGTCACTCTCCTTAAGCCAACGGTCCCTTCCCCACTCTTCGCATTCCCTAAAAGTAGGAGCAAAGGTAGGATCCTCGGGATACAACATCCGCAAGCTCTCAAAACCCATCAACTTCGAAGACAAGGTAGCAAAAAGCACATGCTTCCTAGACAAGGCATCGGCAACAACATTTTTCTTTCCCCTTTTGTAATGAATTACATAAGGGAAAGTCTCGATGAACTCAATCCACTTAGCATGATGCCTATTCAGCTTGTCTTGGCTCTTAAGGTGTTTCAACGACTCATGATCCGTTCGTATCACAAACTCCTTAGGCCACAAATAATGTTGCCAATTTCCCAAGGCTCTAACAAGGGCGTACAACTCCAAATCATAAGTTGAGTAATTAAGAGTTGCCCCTTTGAGCTTTTCACTGAAATAAGCAACGGGCTTACCTTCTTGCATCAAAACAGCCCCGATGCCAACCTTACTAGCATCACACTCTATTTCAAACATCTTATCAAAATCGGGCAATTGCAATAAAGGCGCCGAGATGAGCGTAGCTTTCAAGGCCTCAAAAGCCCTAGCCTGCTCATCACCCCATTTAAAGGGTCCGTCCTTTCTAATTACCTCGGTCAAGGGGGATGCTATGGAACTAAATCCTTTGACAAACCTCCTATAAAAGCTTGCCAACCCGTGGAAACTTCGGATTTCGCCAATAGTTTTAGGGGTCGGCCAACTTCGTATAGAGTCTATCTTGGAATCGTCCACTTCCACACCCCTTGAGCTCACGACAAAACCCAAGAATATAACTTTATCAACACCAAAAGAACACTTCTCCATGTTGGCATACAGCTTCTCCTTTCGGAGCACATCAAACACACATCTCAAATGCATTACATGATCATCAATAGACTTACTATACACCAACACATCATCAAAGTAAACCACGACAAACTTTCCAATATAAGGCTTCATTACATGATTCATTAGCCTCATAAATGTGCTAGGAGCATTGGTAAGGCCGAAGGGCATGACCAGCCACTCATATAGACCGAATTTGGTCTTGAATGCGGTCTTCCACTCATCACCGGGTTGCATGCGAATTTGGTGATAGCCGCTCCTAAGGTCCACTTTAGAAAACAAACAAGATCCGTGGAGCTCATCTAACATATCATCTAGTCTAGGGATTGGATGACGATACCTTATAGTGATTTTGTTGATGGCTCTACAATCGACGCACATGCGCCAAGTTCCGTCCTTCTTTGGTACCAAAAGTACCGGAACAGCACACGGACTCATGCTTTCCTTGATGTATCCCTTGTTGAGAAGCTCCTCAACTTGTCTTTCAAGCTCCTTAGTGTCCATGGGATTGCTCCTATAGGCCGGTTTGTTTGGAAGTTGTGAACCCGGCACCAAATCAATTTGGTGTTCAATTCCCCGAAGTGGGTGCAATCCTTGCGGAAGTTCTTGAGGAAATACATCTTCATACTCCTGCAACACACAAGAAATCAAAGGGGGAATGGAAGAATTAGTGGGGTTAGTATTAAAACAATGGGCCAAAAGTAACATCGGCTTGTTTTCATCATGGTCCACGAAGAGTTCTTTCTTCCTAGCCAACATCACTACGTTTTCCATCTCCCTTGTCGTTGGGACAGCCTCGGATGTCCCTACTTCCTCACCTACGGCATCCCCCTCCTTTTCTCCCTTCCCGGATTCCTTCCCCTTTCCCTTTAACTCTCTCATCTTTTGATGCCACTCATTTACTTGGGAGGGTGAAAGAGGGTGAAGTGTGACCTTTCGGCCATCCTTCTCAAGCGTATACCGGTTGGACCTCCCATCGTGTTTAGTAGACCTATCATATTGCCATGGCCTACCTAACAACAAGTGACATGCTTGCATTGGGATCACGTCACAAAGCACTTCATCGTGGTAGTTTCCCACCTTAAACCGAATCACACATTGCCTCGTGACCTTTAATTCAGCACAATCGTTCAACCATTGTAGCTTGTAAGGACTAGTATGTGGAGTAGTTGGTAGCTTCAAGAAATTGACCATAGCATGGCTCGCAACATTTGTACAACTACCACTATCAATTACCAAGGTGCACACACTCCCCTTTACAAGACACTTAGTATGGAATAGATTTTCCCTTTGACTCGAGTCGTCTACCGCCTTACTAATCATGACACGTCTAACAACAAAGTTTGGAACCACACACTCCCCTTCTTGTGGATAGACATCTTCACTATCATCTAATCCATCATCATTCGGTCCATTTTCAGCTTCCTCTCCATCTTGAGGCTCGGCCTCATCCTCCCCCCTTTCGGAAACCACCTCCTCACCAAGGTAGTACACCTTCCCTTCTCGTAGGATCACATTGCGCCGGTTTGGACATTCATTGGCCTTATGCCCCCAACCTTGGCACTTGAAGCATTGGAACCCCTTTGGGTTGGGATATTTGTGAGCCTCCGGTTTCGGAGGGAATTTTGGGACTGTTTTGGACTCGGGCAGCTTCGTAGGGGCGGGTTGGTCCTTGTTTTTGGGCCAACCCGAGGGGGTTTGTACCCTTGCCTTGAAGGATGATCTCTCCTTAAGTTCCCTTTCAATCTCTAGGGCCGCTTGGAATATACCGTCAATGGTTTCAAACCGGTGAAGTGTCAAATAAGTGGCGATCTCTTTGTTCAACCCACACTTGAACCGGATGATGTCGTGACTGATTTGCTCCCCACGATGATCAAGTTTCAACATGAGTTGTTGGAACTCGTCAAAATAGGCCATCACACTCTTGCCTCCTTGCCGCAAGCCATATAATCTAGCGAGCAACTCATGACGATATCTCTCGGGAAGGTATCGTTGTCTCATCAAATACCTCAACCGATACCACGGTGGTGGCTGCCCATCCACTAATTCATTACCAAATCGTTTAACATATTCCCACCAAGTGTTAGCATAGCCCTCGAGGTGAGCTATAGCGTAGCAACTCTTCTTTTCTTCCGAGATGTCATTAACTTGGAAAACTTTGTCACAAGCCGATTCCCAAGTTAAGTAGGTCTCGGGGTCACTTTCACCCTTAAAGATGGGTAGGCTCAACTTGATGGTGTTGATGCCTACGTCTCTCTCTTGGTGTCGGTTTCCCCTATCTCCATACCCCCGGTATCCCCTAGGTTCTCCTCGACCCCCTCTTAACTCCTCCTCCCTCATATAAGCATCATCAAAGGCTCCACCTATTTCATACTCCTCTCTATCGTATCCTTCAAAGTGGGCTGGCCGGCCTTGGCCGTTTTGATTCGGAGGATTTGGAATTTGCGGTCTTTGGTTTAATGGAGCTTGGAATGGAGGGTTCGGATTTAGTGGAGGTACTTGGCGTCCAAATCCCTCTTGTGGAATTGGAGGGGCTTGGAAATGTATTGGCCTAGTGGAGTCTCGGTTTGGAGGAAAATAGGTAGTTTGGCTTGCGGTATTTAGTGGAGCTTGGGGTGCATTTAGCATTTGGTGGACTGCTTCGGGGGTGCTGGTTGCGGAGGAGGCCCTATCATGACCATTGGTAGATACATGTAGAGGAGTAGAAGGACGAGAGTTCCTTTGACTCTCCACTTGTTCTAATCTCCCACTAATAGTCGACACTTCCCCCCTTATTGCTGCCAAGTCCCCTCTCACGGCCCCAAATTCCGAATTCAATCTTTCAAGTGTCCGGGTAACGGCCTCAAGAGTGACCCTCATAGAATCAAGGGCATTAGTATCCACATTATGAGACGTAGCTCCTTCCATTGTCAAGGTATTAGCCGCCTTAGTTCACCACAAGTTCGTGTTCCACAAGTGTTGTATAATTGGCTAGTAACCGTGAGATGTTAAGGTATGAGTAAGCTCTTATCCGGAATGGATTCTTGTTTGAAGACTCAAAGAATTCTTGCCGGACTAGAGTCAAAATCAACAATTCGTTCAAACGAATAAAAGCACTCAAATAATCGTTGACACGAACAAACGGTTCAAGGAACTAGTTGACAACCTAGTAGGAAAGTACTAGTTTGTTAATTAGTTCTAGGACCAAGTAAGGGAAACCAAGGATCAACAATTAGCAACCAAAGAATATCCTAAGTTGAGCTTATAGCGACGTGGTACATGCAACGGTCCCACACGTTCTTCTTCTCTCGGTTTTTCTCTTTCTCTTTTTTTTTTTTTTTTGTTTTGTGTTAATATTCACACAACTTGTTATAGTTTGAAAAGTGTTTTGGTGGGAAAAATAAAATCTTGTAGTCTTTCACCCTTTTCAAACTCAAGAAAAGTGGGGTTTGGTTGACAAATCCCACAAAACAAGGCTCCTTGAATTAGGGAAAGTGATTGACAAGACTAAAGGGTGATGGGTGCAAATCTTTCACAACAACTTTATAGCTTGTCCTTCACTTAAACACACAACAAGATGAACAAGATGAATAAGTTCAAAAGATGAACACTTCAACAAACTTCATCAACTTCTTTAGCACATAAACACACAACCATCGATTTTCTTTTTTTTTTTTTTTTGGTAATCAACAACATACAACTTTCGGCCACTTCAAGTCACTACACAATGTTCAAGATTTTCAAGCTCAACTTTCGGATCTAGACACCTTAGTGTTGGTGAGAAAGAAACCAACACTAGAAACTCACTAAACAAACAAAATAACACCTAGATCTAAACATGCAACATCATTCTCGGTTTTCAACTTTTAATGGACAGATTTTCAGAATTTCTTTTAGGTGTAGTTGGTTTAAGCCGTGAACTAGCCCAAGATGGGTTATGTTGGAACACAACCGGTCTTGCTTTGATACCAAATGATACAAGATCAAACCAACAACACCGAGAGCTTCAAGTAGGCTCGGATTTCAGTCCAACAACACAAGAACAACAAGTCTTAGGTTCCGGTTTTTCAACTTACAACACAAGAACAACAAGATAGATAATGATGCTAGTGAATCGAAAAGAGCCCCACAAGTTCTTACGAGGACCAAGAGGCACTCAACGACCTCAAAACCCTTGTTTCTAGCCAAAGAGACAACACAAGTATCCCTCTACTTGTGAGATACTAGGGGCGGCTTCAAAGAGTGAAGAGAGAGGAAAGGTTTTTGTGTTTTTAGGTTACAAGTTTCAGCATTCAAAAACTAACTATAACTCTCTCTAACATGTTCTATTTATACTACAAACAAAGGGGTAAAATGACCCATCGGCCCTTGCTTCTTGTGCCAACCTTGGAGAGTAGTTATTTACACATTAGGACCTCTCTTCACACATAAAAACGTTTAGGTCCTTGGTTGGTTCAATCACCAACTCACACACGGCCATTTGCATGAACAAAGCTTGGAGTTTTTGTAATTCCCGAGCTTGGCTTCGTGTGAAAGGCCGTGTACCTGTGGAGGCTGCCCTAACCGTATCAAAGCTAGAACAACATCTAAATATCTTGATGCTGCAATATTGGTTGCCATTGGGACAACACCATTCATAACTGAATCAACTTTATATTCAGTCTCATTTGTCATTTTCTTTTCAAGCTTTGACAAATACTTTAGTATTTTTGAATACTAATTATAAGGAATTAATTTTTAAACAACTTATTTCTAGTCAACGATAAAAATTTTATTCTTTCAAATCATCAATCGAATGAAATTTGACTCGTGATGAAGTTTCATCTTCAAATCACTATCAAGTTCAAATAGAGTAAGAATCCATAGATTACAAATTATAGTTTTATCTGCAAATGAATTTATAAAAAAAGGTGTAACTCTTCAGAAAAGGGGCAACTCTTCGAAAAAGTCATAACACATTGAAAAGGTCATAACCATTCAACTGAGAAGGTGTCTATTTAAATTGAATTCCTTCTTTTGTATTCTTTTCGAAAAAATATATATTCATTTTACATTCACACCTCTTAAAAACCTAACAAGTTTCAAAAGTATTCATTTATTTCTTAAATATCGTACAAATTCAAACGGTGCCACATAAAATAAAATAAAGAAAATGTATAAAAGTAAAAACTCATATAACCAACCAATTGAATTACTAGGATTTATGTTGTCCTAATTTTTTTAATTAACTAAGAGTAATTGTAATAGTAAGGGTGGGCGTGAAGTAAAAAGAGATGATCCCACTCTTTTTGAAAGGGTTCTTGTTATGCATAAGAAAAAGGAGTGACAGAGAGAGACTAGTTCAAGCCTTTCATTGGCTTCCTTTTCTTCTTGGGAACAATATACTAATCAATTTCTTCTCCTTCTTAACTTCTTCGTAGCGTTAAAAAGTAGCCAATAACCATTAAGAGAAAATATTGTTAGATTTGAATAAATATATTGAGAGTGCTGATAAATAATAGTTAGTGTTTTTAATAAAAATATTTTGACAAGCACTTCTTTTTTCAAAAAAAATCTAAATACTTAAATTAAATCTTTTTATAAAAAATATACATTTAAAAGTATTTATAAACAATAAATGCGTAGATAAGTAAATAATATGTATAAGCTAGTTTAACCAGCTTATAAGGATTAGTAACAATTATTGAATAATATATATTTCCCCTGCTTCAATTTTTGTGACAAGGCATTAATTGACATGAAGTTCAAGAAAAAAATAAAACTTGTGTTTTAAAACATGTCATAACATCATCAAAGAGTGGTGGAATGGTAAGTACTCCTCCATCCTTAATCAAAGGTCTCAAGATTGAGCTCTTAATATAGATTCACCCATGAAAGGGAGTACTTTAACCCCTATAGTGAGATATACCGACACAAATCTGAATTAGTCGGGTTTCAATATGGATAAATTCAAGACTTTAAGTCATTGAATACTCATATTTTCACAAGTCCAAAGACTTAAAAAATGATAAGATCAGATCCGATTAAATTTGAATGAGTCAAAATAGATTGAGTTAATAAATTAACGGATCTATAACTCAATCGACCCAACACTAGTTTATCAAGTTTTAATTTCCTGCTTTATTTAATTACATGACAAAAAAAATTTACTAGCTATATATCAAATTTTAATAAAAAGTCTTTTCAAAAATATTTTATAAAAAATTTTCATGTGTCAAAATTGTCTCTGAATTAATGAATGGATGAGTCAGTAACTCACTTAAATTCGAATGGATCGGATGGATCATGGTTTTATGGACTAATTTGTTTTCCACCAGATGTTATCAAGATTGAAATAGTATAAGTAAATTTATTCACATTAAATATTTTCAAAAGATCAATAAATGCAAGACATGTATCTTTCACCTGCTTGCATATATCACATAACTATGATTAAGCAATTCATATACAAATAAATATTTCTATTACTATTAAGACCCCAACTTCTCAAAAAAAAACTGAGAAAAAAAGAAGAGCTATATAAGGAGAAAAGGAAAAGGAACAAAAATGACCTAGAAAGTTCATCAATAACCTATTTGTTTATAAAACAAAAATTCTCCCCACTTTAGTATTTTTTTTTGTAATCCAGTTACCCAATGAAGCCTAAATTGTGTTGTATTATTTGAAAAGAAAAAAAAAAAAAAAGGGCTAGACCATACCTCTATTACAACTCAAAGGTGATGCAAACACCTCAAACAATAGATGGAGGCACACAACAAAAACTTACACTACACCTTCTGAACAAATATGTACAATCAACGTACAAAAAAATTGACTTCATCTTACCTAGTCCTAAGACTTGTTATTTGTCATTTATCTAGTTGAAATGGAACTTTTGCACTTCTAGGAAGCTGCTGAAAATTGTAGAAAATCTCAGATTGACCAGAAGTAGACACCCACTTAGCCAATCAATTTGCGACTTGATTTTTTTCTCTAAATATGTGAGTGATATGCACATTTCTTTGTTCCATCATCTTAACAATTATTTGAATGACTTACTAAATCTTACGATTGTTGGTCTTCTTCTTGAGTAACATATTGACAATTAACAACGAGTCCAGTTCAAGCGAGAAATTAGTATAGCCTTGTTGGATACCCCATTTTCTTCCAAACTCCACCGCAAGTACTTCTGCCATGTTATTACTGTCGTATTGTATGGGGATGAAAAAGGCCATTATGAGGCCATCATTTATATCTTTGATTATGCCCCCAATGCCAGCTCATTTTATTTCAAAATTAAAGTATCCATCAGTATTTACCTTGGCGTTATCACTTTGGGATAGTTGCCGTTGTACCTGCTTAGTTATTTTCACTGGCTGAAGCTTTTAGGTCAGTTCACAAAGATCAGTCCACTTCAATTTGTGCTTTAGTTGGCCATACAACTTGGACAAAGAAAACTTAATATTCCTGACACTTTGGTGCTCCATTCTTGTATAGTGAAAAGTTCTTTGACCCTCATATTTACACGAGCATCTTTGTTTTCAAATTTCCTAGCATATAAAGATAGGGGAATTCTTCAAAATCATCTCTTGAATATTGTTTTGATATACAACGGTCCACTATCCATTTAGCACCGAGATAATAGGTTCATCTTGATTAGCGCCGGTATATTTTGGTTTAGACCGAAAAAATTGAAAAATCGAATCGAAATTTAATTTTTTTTTGGTTTTTTGGTTTTTCGGATTGGTTTCGGTTTCAAATTTTAGAAATTTGGTTAAACGGTTTGGTTTTTGAATTTATATAAAAAGAATTCGTTTAAACCAAAAAACCGAAATTATATGAATAATATATTATAATATATATATATATATATATATATAATTTAATATATATGTAAATATACTAAAAATATAATATAATTTGATATAACATATAAATATATAAATTATAATCATTTAGTAACCCTAAATCCTAATATACTGCTTTGGTTTAGACCCTAACATTAACGTGAAGGATGCACCAGCGTTCAACCATCCTCAGTTCGTCAATTCATTTGAAATTTCAAAATCGTCAATGACAGTCGTTTGCTCAGTTCGTCACTGCCGTCAGCAGTCGCTGCCGAGTGCGGCCATTGCCGTCACGCCAACTACGATGACTCAGCAAGGTCGATATTTATGGTTATTTCATGCATGTTGAATTAATTATATTTGGAAATAAAAAATAGGTTTGAAAAAAAGATTATTTTTTTAGAAAAATCATCAATTTTAAATGCTCACTATTTTAATCTTTAAAACTGAAATAAAAATCCGAAATAACCGAACCGAATTTGTAAAAACCGAAGCAAACCGAAATAATTTTGGTTTGGTTATGATTTTCATTTTCGTCAATCCAAAAATCAAAAAACCGAACCAATATTCAACAATCAAACCGAACAAACCGAATGTCCACCCCTAATCTTGATGGTGTTGAATTCACAGAGTATTGTCAATAATGCTCCACAACCTACTAGCTCCTTCTCTGTTAATAAAAATATGTTGTATTGTCTTACTTTGTAGTAGACTGCCACAAGAGAGCTCATCAAAGAAATTAGTGCCGCACCTGTTAACTGTATTCTTAAAATGAAATTTCTTTTTAATCATCCACCAAGTAAGAAAGAGACTTTGAAGGGGATTCTAGCATGCCAAACACTTTGGAGAAGGTTATTTCTCTGCTTTTGTTCCCTAATTAGCTATCAAGTAGATTTCGTAGAGAAAGTACCATCTTCTGTTGATTTCCAAATGGGGAACTTAGGATCTCTAGTATCCCAAAATCAATATTTCTAATATCTTCAACAATATAATAAGGAAGAGTATCATTATGTTTGTCAAAATTTCACATATTATCTTTGATAAAAGAATTGACAAGGAGCTCAGCAGACTTACCTAGTCCAGGGACAAAATTAGCAAGAGCACCTTTACCTGTCCAACTATCCCACCAAAACATGAATTTTCGGCTTGAATCTTTCATATAATGTTTGTGTCTGCCTTGACCTTGATTTTCATCTAACTTTTTCATTAATTGTAATATTTAGAGTCCGTGACTTTGGCCACAGGGTAAGCTCATTTACAGTATTTTGCTTCACGATATGTAGCCTACAAACATGGTTGAGTTCTGAACCTCCACCACCTCTTAAGGATGAGAGTGTGAGAAATATATTGCAGTAATCTGAGGCCTATACTTGTTGCATCCAATCATACACGCAAGTGCACGTGTTTGTGCAAGAAGTAAAGTGGCCTTTTTAAGCCTAATATCAATCCCAAAAAAACTTAGTGCTTAGAAAACAATCCAGTTCAAGTATTACTGTCAATATTAAATGAGTGTGATTTGTAATCAAAAAGAGTTTGAGTTTTATTATTCTAAAAATAACAATGAACAATTAAAGGAATTTAAAAGTATTGTGAATAATAATTCAGAGAGTTTCAGGGTTAAGGCATCTTGAACATTCATGCGAAGATACCCAATCTCGTTGGTTAAGTTAACCATCTTGGTTGTTGATTTACAGAATTAATATCATAATTATGGTCTTCTGAGCCTCTACTCATCTATTTAAATTAGCCTCACAACTATATCGTAAAGAAAGAATGTGGGGATTAATTCAAATGCATTTATAGTTTATCTCGTATTTGAGTTAAACGAGTCAAATTAGATATGTTCTTATCCAAATCGTGAATCTAGTCTTTAACTCACCTGAAAGATAAAAACCCACTCCTTATGTTATATGTTCTAATCTAATGCTACCCCTTCGGGGCTTACAAAAGAAATATATATGTATTCTAAAGATTGTGAATCAATAGTATAGTAAATACAAGAACATAAGAACAGCCTATTGCGATAATTAACATTAACCAACAGTAATGTTATGCTAAGCAATCATGTTTGTAGTCTCAACCCTAGAAAGATAGTGTTTATCCACTCAAATCATACAAATAATCGTCACTAATGAATTCATAAGTAAAACTACAAGAAAACTAAAAGGAAAAGGAAAAAAACCTTAATGTAGAGCTCTTGAAGCCTTCTCCTCTCTCCAAATGTGTGTTGTTGTAAAGATCTCTTGTAAATGTAGCTAAGTACTCCTTATATAGTCCCTTAGGTCTTTCATAATCTGCCCCAGATGAATCACATATATTTAATACTTGGCGCTCAACTTAAACCACGCAAAAATTAACTTTTAGACAGTTTGTTTTAAAGAGGAAGGAAGGGTACATCGCATGGCCATCAAAGAGTCAAGGGAGGTGAGGTGAAGGACCATAACAAGTACCAACCATTGTGATCTCAGAATAGAGAGTGTGGCGCAAGGCCCCCTCCCATGATATAGAGGGTGTGGCGCATGGTTTCCCCCACAAGGAGAGGTGTCAACCAATCTTTGCTTTCTTCTTCTTGTCTATTTGTTCCTTGTTTCCCCTTATTCTGGATTATCTGTGGGCTTCATTAGCTTCTATAGATGCTACAATGATTTACTGTAACATCACATAACAAATATTAGTTCATACAATACAATAAATCTCATCAAAGTACACTAGAACAAATATAGCGTAAGCTAGCCGAACTAGCTTTCTTGTCTAAACTCTATTTCATCATTTTGACTGTTGAATTATTGTAAATACATGTTAAACACTCTAAACATGTAACTTATCACACAAATAAATACTTTATGCTTCATTAACATCATCAGCTTACCCTCTAAACTAAGCTAAACATGTGTACATAACGACACTTAGGTGTATAAATACGCCTAAGATCACCACCCCACACTTAAAGCCTTGCTCATCCAAACAACACTTTAAACTAGGAATAACTAAAGAAAACTCACATCACTACTTGAACCAAGATACTCAAGCTAGAACTACAACGACTACATGAATATCAAGTTTCACATTAGCCATGCCACATTACAATTAAAGCACATGAATACTACTTCAAGACTTTATAGCTTTAAGAATTGACTCAAACAACTTGGAAAACTCATGCACATCACTCAAAAAAAGATAATATAAGTCACCTAGCTATTATTAAATTTGTGCCCTCACGACAAGAGAGAGTAACTCATATCCATTCACAATCATATAATTTATCACAAGAATGAGTGTAACAATCAAATTTCACTCGCTCTCACAAAGAATTCACATGTCACATAAGATTACCCATAAACTTGCCCTTAGTGTAGTACTCCACTAATATCAGAATATCAAAGCTCAAGATCAAGAAGGACTTTAAGGGTTGAAATGCAAATTAAGGAATAGGTAGGAACTATTATGGCCAGTAACTATCTTCCCTAAGTGCTTTAATACATCACACTTTATATTAAACTCATCTCTAATATATATATATATATATATATATATATATATATATATATATATATATTTCACTACTTTTATCTTTCCACCTCTTTTTTATTTTTCTCCGTCTCTTTAAGCAAGCTTACACATCTTTAGTAGAGAGTATTTGCCATCAGTACAAGATGCACACTTTTAATCAACTTTTATTTTCATTATATTACTCTCCAACAACAATACATAAACTTTTTATATACACCTATATCTATTATTTAGGGGCTTCACTTTCAGTTTTTCCTTCCTCCTCACTTCTCACTCCTTACCAATATTAATTTTTCAACTAAAGTGCTTAGAAGTTTTGGATCAAATTAAGGTCAAATGAAAGAAAAGGAATAAGCTACATATGAGGCTATCAAATAATACGATAAAGGCTCAACGTAGCTAACTAAGGTCATTTAGAAAGGATAGATGAAGTAGGTATAAAAACATGGCTATCAAAGAAATGCATGTATCACTTTCAAACTCAACATTATTTATTTCTCTTTGCAAACAAACCAAAAAAGTTGTAGACATCAATTGCAAACATGGAATGTAACAAAAACCTCAACACACATGGCACATATTTAACTCAAGAAGAATCTTTGCTGAATCTCAATCAAGCAATCACAAGAATCCAAATTTAAGTCAAAATAACATAAGAGCCAGGTAAAAGAGTCTAGGTTTCTCACAGAAGTCATTCAATTTTTCACATCATGTCATAGAATTTAACACCACTTGCAACAAGTAATCATTTGTGGTGTCAAGCTAGAACATCTCTATTTATTCTAAATGATAAAAAAATTAAAATTACTCCTAAAAGTATTGAGTTCGAAGGGCTCCCCTTAAAAAAGATCAAAAAGAAAAATTAAGGGATGGGAGAAATATGTTTCTACTAAACAAATAAACCAACAAAAACTGAAAATAAACAAAGATAAGATCTTTTTAAAAAATTTGAATTTAGTCAGAAACTTGCAAATAAATCAAAATGAAAATCCTATAGCGCACTTCATCCTAAATAAATCGAAAAATTTCCATCCCACACTTAAATCATACTTTGTTCCCAAAGTATAAATCAAAGAATGAAGAATAAAAATACTCCATGAGACCTCTAGGTCTGGCTAGTAGCATCATATCTATCAAGGAGGTCTACGAGACCCCACACATTATTTTTACCCAAAACAAAACTAAAGGTGATACTAAAGAAAAACTAAAAAATTAAAATAACTACCTTAACTTGGATTGTCTCCCGAGCAGCGCCTGATTTGTTATCATGGCACAACTCACATCACAACTATCATCCACATTCTGTTATCCTTTTCTTCATTATTGGGGCCCATCTTCTCCTTCTTTTTTGACCTCTTAAGTGCTCACAATCAAAGTCTGCAGCTTTTCTCACACTCACCTTTTTAGGATTACCTTCAAGCTTGTCAAGCACAGGCTTATTCATTAATTTAGAAAATCTCATGATAGAGTCCAAAGAGGCAATAGGAAGTTTGATCTCCTCTACCCCACACTCAGCCACTTCTATCATTGTGATCATGCATAGATTTTTATAGTGTGAGGGTGTGTTGTGTCTTTTGTACACTCTGAAGACAACTTCTTCATCATTCAATCTCATCTTAAACATGTTTTCTCTAACATCTATCAATCCTCCGACAATAGGCAAAAATGGACTTCCTAATATTATTTCTATATAGTCATCTGCATCATGGTTAAGAACAATAAAGTCAACAGGAATAATGAGAACATCCTCTATGATTCCTTCCGGGCTCGTGTTGCATGGTCATCGCAGTGCCAAGAGGGATGTGACGTAGGCCCATATCAGGTCTCAACCAGTGTGCTCTCTCTATAGGGGTGCGGTGCAAGTCCCTCTCCCATGCTATGGGTGATGCGGCCCATGGCTTCCCCCACAAGTGGAGGTATTGGCCAATCGTTGCTTTCTTCTTCTCATCTCTTTGTTTCTTGTTTTTTTCACTCCTTGTGGCTTGTTTGTGGGCTTCATTTAGTTTCCATAGCTGATCCAATGGTATAATACAATATGTCATAACAAACATTAGTCCATACAACACAATAAAGCTCATCAAATTACACTAAAACAAACATAATAAACCAGCCAAACTAGTTTTCTTGTATAAACTCTATTTAATTTTTTTGACTCTTGAATTGTTTCAAATACACCTTAAACACTCTAAACATGTAATTTAGAACACAAATACATACTTTATACTTTATTAAGTACATTACGCTATCCTCAAAAACTAATTTAAACGCACGTAGATAACTATACTTAGGTGTATAAATACGTCTAAGATAAATACCTCCCTCTTCCTTTGTATTGCACATGGTATTCCAAGAACACCAACGATATTTGTCTTTACCTTTGTTTGATCCCCATAAGAAATTAGCAAAATATTTTTCCATATGCTCAAGGGTATCTTTAGGAGGATTCAAGGCAGATAGAGTATATACAGGTAATTAAAGATTGTAGGACACTTTTGATGGGAGTGATTCTGTCGCCATAGGTAAGCATCTTTCCTTGCCACCCACATAGTATCTTAGGCCTCATTTGTTTGCACTTAATGAAGGTATGAATCTGAATGGTTCAGACTTTAGACCATTAAGTACATTTATTTTTTATTAAGGTTTTAACTCTTAATAGGTTTGTATAGGTCTTAATCATTCAGATCTAGAACCTAGTCTTAATACATATGAAGAGATATTCTGGCGTTGGATAATATTCACCACTCTATTCATAATCAGCAGTCACCACCATTAACCATTTCTGCCACTGTCACCATTGTCAACCACCACCAACCACCTCCATCATCACAACTACCATCGACAAAAAATACCGCTACCAACCACAATTGTCAACCGCTACCACACCTACTACCTCTTTTATTCTAATTATATTCACCGTCACCACTATTGTCAACAGTACCACAATCAGCAACCACTACCGGCCAATCCCTACGACCAACCAACCCATCTATCACAACTAGCACCACCACTAACTACCATTAATACATCACAACCTCTACACATTCTTTGGCCGCCACCACCATTGTCACTAGTAACGCCACCTCTACTACCACTTCAACCAGTAACGTCACTACAATTTATCTCTACTAATAACCATCTCCACCATCACAACAAATAACATCTCCAACTAGCACCAACACATCGTCAATCATCATGCATTCATGTTTCAGCCAACACAATCAACACCTTAAACCACTAACATCAAGCAATATCACAACAACCATCAATCGCCACCATCATAACAGTCACTACAATACCAACCATCACAATTATCACCACTAACATTAGTAATCACTAACATCAATCACTATCACCACAACCACCATTATAAGTCATCTCGACTATCACTAACAAACATAAATATTTTTTCTCAATCAAATACTAATAATTTTGTTGTATTAAATTACATACGTTTTTAATATATAATTAATTTTTATTTGAATTGTATTTTTTATTTTATTATGTATACAAATAAAAAAATTTTACACATTCAAATGTTGAAAAACAAACAGTCTTAATCATTCATTTTTCAGATCTAGAGACAACATCTTAATCATTTAGATGTGCATTTAGATTCAAACGTCTGAATTTAAAAAAAAAAAAACAAATGGAGTCTTAACCACCTTGGCAACCATAAGAACAAAAAACTAATTTTTAGCCAACAAATTGAGTTAAATGTCTAACTACCACATTACCCACTTCTTCCTACTTTCATCGATAAAAGACTTTAAAGTTGAAGGAAACTTCAGCTTTTTTTCTTCTTCCTCAAAATCTCCTCATGATACAACGGGATCTTAATATGTTCATTATTGTGACTCTTTATCCAACATCAACAACAAAGGCAACATTATTGTCTCATCTCATATTTGGTTGCATCTTGTAGGTAAATTAGTTAAGAAAGGTGATTTTGATCATTTTTAAAAATTGAGGGCATAAATTATATTTGAAAAGGTTTTTTCAAAAGTTTAAAAAAATTAAAAAGACATGGAAAAACACAACTCCAACTTTAAATTCAACTTTAATTTCAATTTCAACTTCAAAAAATTATAATTTTTATGATCAAACGCCTACTTAATTTTAATTTTTTTTTAGTTAAAATCAAACCAAACTCATCGAAATTTTTTCAACATCAAACCAAACTACTAATTGATTTTTTTCTCGGTTTGATATAGATAATCATTTGGTTGGTTTGTCGGTTTTCTTTGTATGCCCATAGTTTTCAGAGAAAGACTAATAATTCAATTTCAGTTACATGGAATAATAAGGAAATATTACATGGTATAGCAAACGTCTGCGATGTATTAATATTCATAGTTATACTACATTTCATAATTATACTTCACTCTCTCTAGAATCTCTCTCCTCTCTCTGAATCTGGCTCACCTATCTCATCCCCCACCCCCAAGTGTGGATCCAGGATTTTCAGTGAGAGGGTTCAGTACTACATATACGGACTAGTCGAAGGGGTTCAACCTCTATTATTTGTACATAAAAAAAAAATTTACCATGTAAAAATAGTATAATTTTTCGATGAAGGGGGTTTGAACCCCCTGAAATACATGTACATCCGCCACCCTAACCCACCTCTCTCCCGTTCTCGTCCCTCTCCTGCCCCCGCTCCCTCCCCGCCCCCTCATCTTTCTTCCCGTCGATACTCTCTGTCTATTTTATACTTTACTGTATGATATTTCAAATATAGAAAATACATACAATTCATTTTTATTTCCAATCACAAAGTCCCATATGTTCATGAGGTTTCACAGAATACATGCATACAGGAAAGGGGGGGTGGGGGAGCTAAGCCTTACCTCTGAGGGAATATTACAAAGTGATTAGAAAGTAGTATTCCCTAAAATCGTAAATAAAGAGAATTAACTGACAAAAAATTGATTTTGTCATATTTAACTCTAAAACTAGGCATTTGATAACCCTCCAAATGACATGCACCTTGATGGTCCTGGGAATAAGCCTGTAGTTAGAGACAATCAAAATGTTACCTCTGTGTAACTTTGATTAGCCTCGCTAAAACAACGGGTAACTTTGTAAGTAACATGCTCAAAAAGTAAAATGGATCTCAGTACCTCTGTGTTGTCCTTTAGACCAATCATGTTAACTATCAAAAGAGAGTCAAGCTCAAGGATCAACTTATTATATTCATTATTCAGATACCACCAAACACCAAATAAAGTAGCACGAGCCTCAATTAAATTGTTGCTCTGATTCAATTATATACAACTCAATCAATTGTATTCTGGTAGTTACAAGAAAGGAATACATAGAGAGAAAAAAAAGATAGTTATATCAACTGTATCACCTTAATGGTTGTATCAACATACAAGAGCGGATGGATATAGGTAATACAATTGTATCATCAACATGTATCAACCTATATATATGTATGTATATATATATTGAATACAACCTATATTTGTGTATTTGTGTCGTGAATATGTTGTGAATGAATATAAGTGAGACAAGGGATACAAGTGATACGCATATATCAGCCTGTATGTATCAGTATGTATTTGTCACAATCCAAAAATGAGTCATGATGGCACTTATCACACCTCAACCTTAATAAATAAGTCAATCACCCAAACTGACGAAGAAAAATGAAATCAATGATAACATAAAGTAAGGCGAGACTTCTAGAACAAAGTCAGACCAATCCAAGACATGATTAAAAACAAAAATCTGAGAGAAATCTCATAAATTCGCAAAATTTGGTGTCATAGTGTAAGAGCATCTAGTACATAACTGAATTTGAGAACACATATTTATCTCTGAAACTGAAATAAAGACATAAAATAAGATAAGAGAATGCTCGGATTTAGCTCTGAAATCCCTAAAGCCACCAGTACCTCGATCATCGCTTCGATAAGCACGAAATCAATTACTGCATTTTGTACTCGTACTCAAATTTGTATTAAAATGGCACAGTAGAGGCGAGTACGGTCCACTTGTACTCAGTAGGTATCATAGGTTGACCGAGCAAAGTAGAAAATAATATAAGTAAAGAAACTATAAGCATGTCACCTGCAAACAGAAAAGTCCCAAACAGTAGCTCACACCGACTTCATTAACTGTTCTAATATATAAACAAAAACAAAAACAGTACAAACATACACGAAGAATATGTTGAAACTAAACAGAAGTCAATTCAAGAAAATTAAAGAGGTCATGAAAGATGCGTGTGCAAATACAATGCAATGAATATGGATGGAATGAATGACGAAAGTCATCGTATGACTTTTTGTAGACAACCACCGAGCTCGCAGCTCTCAGGCAGGGCCCATGGGGTGTTCACAATCCATATACTATATCTCATATCTCAATCTCAATCCCAATCCACATCTCCGGCTCGTATTCACGAAGAGGATTTTTGTAAAAGTGTCTCATTTTCTTTCAAAATTAATGTTCTACAATGGTACCAACATCTTATGAATGTATATAGATGGAGTGAAGATGTGATGCTCACAGTCAATCAATATGAAAATATCCAATCCATTCAACATAATATATATGTGTGTGTGAATCCAAAAATCAATTCAATGTGTCCACAATTCATGATTATATTATCAACTCTATTTAGGCACCATCGGAATAAATATACATGTAAGACATCATTTATATCATATCAACCTCTAAATCGGGTATTTCTATCATGATAAAGGCAATCAATGCTCAAGTAAAATTTATATTAACCATTTAAGCCCCCGCAAGGGCATTATATCTAAAATGAAGGCATTTAAATATACAGATAAGGCCAATGATGTCAAATAAAGTTCTCACACGGGCAACACACAATATCAGATATCACAAGTCAATAATAACATAACATAAGCCCCCACACGGGCATACAACAGTAATAATAATCTCAAAATATAAGTTCCATAATTATTTTCGTCAATCCATAGCATGATTTACTTATTTATTAACTACTCATCTCAATCTGAAATAAGTTAAGCCATAACCTACCTTGAAACGATGAAATTCCGGCTTAAAGAGCTTCAACATGGAGCTTTCCCCTAACAAACGGCCTCGAAATAAATTGCAACATTCAAAACAAGCATCTACGCGTTAAAAGAGAGCTAATGACACTCATATTGTCCATATTTGAATCGGGTCCCAAACGGATTTGAAAAAGATTCTAAAAACAAAAGGGGTGAAACAAAAGGGGTGAAACTGAATTTAAAAAAAAAAATACTTTCTCCAAGATTATAGGAGTCTATAGTTGAAAAATCACGTGAAAATGAGCTTAAAACAAGGTTCAAATCAAAGAAAATTATTTTAAAAGTTTACCGATAAAAATCCCAAATTCTACTTTGAAATTATGATTAAAAGATATTATTCGAAGGTGTATTTAATGAAAAATAATAAAAATATGATTTTGTAGTTAACTACCCAAGCAATAATGGTGATAAAACCCTAATAAATCACCTAAAATCCTAAGCTTGAGGTCCAAAAATGGTAGAATTCGCGATTTTGAGGTTTTAATATTGTTCAGTGAATAGTGTATCACGAACACGGTCAATCTTTTACGTTTGCGAGGGCAATATTAACTGGCCAAATTTTTGGCCTTTGCATTTGACATCAGGGCTTCGCGTTTGTGAAGGTCCATGATCCGGACCATTGCGTTTGCGACAGTCCTGTTATGTTTGCGAAGAAGGGAGAACAGTCAACCCGACTCGACTATCCTTTGCGATCGCGATCACGATCACCACTATATATAGTGATCGTGATGAATGACTAATTATTCCTTCTCTGCATTTTCAAAGAAGTATTTCCTTTCACCAAATATCAGCTAAAATACGATTTGAACGGTTTTCAAAACCTTCGAATGGACCCTCGAAATTCGTTAAAAATCCGACAAAAGCAAAACATATATGCCACCAGGTTATTTTTTATGTTCCGGACTCAATGGCGATGTCGGATTTTCAAAAAGATTATTTTCAATAATTCACCCCCGGCATCCCCTTTTCACTATTTTTCAAACGAAGAGTCGAAATGCAAAATAAAGGCCCCGAACTCGAACTAACCACGCTAACATTCCGAACCTAAAAGAAACCATCCAAATCTCCATCCGACGTTCAAAATAACAAATACTAATCGAAGTCAACTATATGACTTTTTAAGCCTCTAAAAATCATAAACTCATCAAAATCACTCCCAATCACATTAAGAATTGTGTCAACCATCCCCATCTCAAAAATCAATATGTAACAGCTACGGAGAAGGACAAAAGGTCAAAACATATAAAAGATTGAATAAGTCTGTATCAGACTATATTCACTAATACAACTTGTATTTGTCAAATACTACATGTATTCGTCATCTCTCTAGCATCTCTCCTCTATCTATCTATCTCCCAAAATTTGCTTGTCTCTCTCCTCTCTCTCCCAAATCGTATTCGCCTTTCTCTATCTCTCCCAATCTCGCTCTCCTCTATTCTCTCTCAAATTATTGTTGTGAACGGTAAATATTTAAACTATAACTGTAGATTGCTAATTAGGTCCAAACTACAGTCATTTTCCAAAAGTACCTTTAATAATAACGATAACAACAATGACGATCATACATTGAATTGTCAGTATAATATATGTGCACTCAATTACAATCATATTGAATCATATATTGAATTTCTATTGTAATATATGTGCACTCAATGACGATCATATTGAATCAAAGTGCACCACACAAATCGACCACCATATATAGTTCCACTGCCCATGTGCAATCCCTTCTGTAAAGAGTTTATATAGATAAATAAAGTACATTGATTAATTTATTGCATGACAATGAAAAGACGTTGTACATATTTGGGGACATATACTGATATACATAACTTAACACTTAGAATATTATGGGAAAGCCTAGACATTTTATGGTTGGTAGTTGGGGGGAATATACAAGAACTTTGTGACATGAGTGTATTTCTATGGTCTTTTCAGACATCATTCCAATGCCACCTTTGCCCCTTATTTCTTCAATCATTTGTTAGTTGATTAGATTTATAAGAAAATTTTACAAACAAGGGAACCTAAATTAATAACTAAGCATATATAGAACATATATACATAGAGCAAAATTTGCTATCTGACTTTATCATTAAACTTAAGTTATCGTCTCTTCTACCAAAACTTTTCATCATCAACAAAAAAAACAGCAATATATTGTGCCTCAATCCCAAGCAAATTCTGATTAACAATAAAAATCCGCTTTGCCCATAATGTTTTTCATTTAAACCCGTTTTAGTCTAATATTATTTTTAAAAGATCATTTCCTGTCATGACACAGGATCAAGCGACACGTATTGTCTGTTTTTGGTCCAAAAGACCTCAAGGATTTATTCCCTGGGCTATGCCATCATCAAGCACAATAGCGTGTGTATCATGTGAACTGGTATTAAGTTTTATAAAGCTCTTTATTTTTCTTTCATATTTCAATGTACGATTCACCTAAGATATTATGTGCACCTCTTATTGAAAAGCTTGTCAATGTATTGAAGCATGTCAGTCCTATTCAGTGACCCGCGCTCCATCATGCACGTCACATGCACTCCCCTTAGGGATTCGACGTACTCGCTGAGGTTACCCCATAAGCTCACAAAAAAAAAAGAGAGAGAGAAAACCTATGTTCTTCTTTTAATAATTCACCTTAGTTGGAATAGGAGACACTTTATGTTAGATTGCTCCAATGTCTTTGTCAATTGGATGTGTGCCCACATATCTGAGTCATGTCTTCAATCACAGCTAATCTTAGATGCCCATTCTATCTTTCTATGATTGTGAGAGTCACTTTCAACATTCTGTTGCCTAAAGAAACTTGCATCATCAATAAACCCCACTTTCATCCTCTAAAGTCTTTCAATTATTTATAGCCCTTAGCTCTTCTATAGCAGACATCATCTAGTACTACCTAAGTCCTAATTAATTTTCCAATAATCATTTGGATTGACTTGTCATTATCTTATCATATTAATTTAATCTCTATCTCCAAGGACAGAGAGCACTAAATTAAAACCTCTCTTTTAGGAGACATTGATTGCACAATTACGAGAGAATAATTGTACACAGAAAGCAAAGCAAATCTTGAAGCTAATTAATTATCCCAATAATGTTAGCAAATAGCCAATAATATAGTTTATTTCCCCACCTACTTCGTACTTAGGCTTGTCATGATGATGTGGATTTGAACTTAGAAATCACATTATTAAAAAACTTATATGGCGTGTGGATTAATTCACTAGTGCTTCCACTAATTATGAAAAGATCCTTCATCTATGACCCCTGTGGTACTAAATAATTACACCAAAAATAAGTAGTATACTTTTTTATAATCGTATGTGTATCTGATAAATCACTGGCCCGTCTAATTAAATTGCACTACATAGGGCTCATTAATGGAGGAAGAAACTTCGTATCAGGTCACGTTTCTCCATTCGCAATACTTGAACCTGAGACCTTTGATTAATGGTGGCAGAATTCACATCCTTGATGGTTTACAGACAACTATAAGACTTGTATATAGTTCCAATATTATATCATATGGACTTCTATGTCATTCATATATTGCACAAATTCAAATTTGGGCATCGTGAGAGTTAAAAGAGGTTATTTTTAAATGTACATCTAGGTTTTCCTACATGCACTATTCATACGCACATTTCCATTATATATAATTATATATTGACCCCACGAAAAAATTGAATAATGATCGATAAGGTACAATATTACTTGTTAGTAAAACTCATGAACTTTCTTGAGCAAGACATAAAGAAGTACTACTAAAACATAAAGAAAAATTGCCAATTGATGAAACAATGATATGACCTCTCTTTTCCCCCCTTCCAACTTTTCCATATAGTGAAAAGAGTAAAACCAGGACAAATATCACACATGCTTACACATGAACATGAGATTAAATTTAAATTGAAATTAAAATTGATCCATTCAAGTTTTGAAAAGAATGAAATACTTATAGGTAAACTTGTTCAGACCAAAAAAGAAAAAACTATAGTAATACCCTTATAATTCACGTACTTCCTTTACTTATTGACCAAACAAAAAACCTGTCTGAACAAACAATTTAACAACTTCATATTTAAACAACATTTTTTTAATTTTCCATTCGATATTCGATACCATATTGGAGCTCGACTAATCTGGATTCGCACAAGATAAGGCCTATTCAGGAAGTAACACTTCCTACCAAGGACTTTTCTATACCTGGGACCCAAAATTGAGACTTCTAGTTAAGAAAGGAGCAACTTCATCCACTGCACTATATTCTTTGACGGTACATTTAAACAACATATTTTGACATGTAATATCGCATAATCACTCTCTATATATACTAATTAACTAAAAAAAAGTTATAATAGTGATGAGACTTCCTATCAATCTTTTATTCCTTTTCCTTTTACTTTTTCACCTCTTTATTTCCTCTTTCAATGTACACCTAAATTGTCATGACCAACAACGCCATCACGTGATATCTTGAATTTTTCTTTGGTAGAGGAACTACTTAGAATGGTAAGTGATTGAAGGACATTTTGCTCCACTTACCTAAATTATAAACTCATTTTCTCAACTTATATGCAGATTGAAGTTTTGGGTTAAAATGAATTGAGTTAATAATGAGCGGATTAAAAATTATTTGGATTGAAATGAGTTTGGTTGAAATTGACTAAAATGTAATTAAGTTTTAATTGCTTTATTTGTTCTTTTATAATCATTTAAAACTTTATAATTCTTTATTATGACTATACATAACATATCAAATGAAAAAATGTTTTTACCAAAATATTTTTGGATGGATTATGTTTTCATAGACTAATTTTGTTACCTCTAGATAGATCAATCGCCTTGGACAGGGTCGATCCAAACTGACTTTTAATTTTTGACTAATTTCTGCATAGGATCACTTCCTCACATAGTGAAAGTCCTGGCTGGTGTAAATTCTTTTCTTTTTACTTATAAAATCAATCACAAATTGATCCTATGTAGTGGAAATACATTGTATTTGTGTGCCCTAGTGAAATACATTGTCTCCATGGCGCTGTATTTTCAATGTATGACACTTATATTTTATGAAATATACGTGTATCATCACCGATCACCCCAACCCCACAAAAAAATGACTTGTATGTCCCTGTATTTTATACTCATATTTCAAGCTTGAAATAAGAAGACACGCGTGTTGGATATAAATATTTGCTACTAAACCCAAACTCTCACTATATATCCTAATTTCTTTAGGATCTATATTTAGCATGTTGCATAGTTTTTCCTAAATTAAATAAGTACCGTGTGTACAAATGGAAACACTTCTCTACCTCTTACAAGATAGAGAAAAAAATTGTGTACCCCTCACTATTCATATGAAATCACACTAGATATGTTCTTGTTATTATTGTTGTTTTGTCCAAAATCTAGTTTGTACATGCTGGTAAAACAACTTATTTGGTACTTTATGTAGTCCTTGCATAGTTAGGTTTTTCCATAGAGATGAATGATGATAGTACAGTAGGTGTGATTTTAGGACCCTTTTGCATATAGACCTGCAGGTACCCTATACCCTAAAAGTTGCACTTCTTATAGTCAATGGCAATGAAGTGTTGTGTGGTGTAATATTAAGGATCTTCATCATCTCCCACTTTGCAGGTACCCTACAACTTTATATTTTTTCAATAATATTGGGTGAGAGCTAGCTAGATAGAGTGCTAGACTGATGATTTGAAAATATGGCATCCAGCTCCATTGTTCACTGTCCTATAATATTTCCTCTCACATAACCAGTTGCCTTCCACTTAAATTTTCCCAAACTATATTTGACTTGTACAAACAAATGATATGATGTTATTCCAATACAAAAGCCTGACCTACAAAGTTACACCTTTTGTCCAAGTTACAAAGTTATTCCAACTTTGTGACTTATTTTTTTAATCAAATCCAAGAAAGAATGATAGATTAATTTTTTATATTCCCTAATAATTTAGCTTCAAACTTCTTATTTTACGTTTAGTTTTGATTCATGACCAGAAAGAGTCGGGAGGTCTATCAAAAACCACCTCTCTACCTCATCTATGAGGTAGAGGTAAGGTCCGCATAGACCTACCCTTTTCAGCACCCCACAGAAAAAATTCGACAACTTATTTTAAATTACAAATTTCAAAACTCTTCATTTTTCTCTTAAACTTTATACTCAATCAAGCACCTTCATATATTAGAGAGAGTAATAGTTAACAATTAGAGTTACTTAAAAAGCATGCCAGCGATCTATAAAAAACTCGTTTGACTCTAGAAATCCACCACATAAAAACTCGTTTGACTCTCAAAACCCACCACATAAATTAAAATGAAAAGAGTAATATTCTCCAACTTGTTTCTTTTCAATTTTCCCATATGTTGGGTGCTCACAGCTAAGCATAGATCCCATCTTTATTATACCATCAAGGAGTAATCTATTTTAAGTTTGACTGTATTGCTTTACTATCCTAGAAAGAAAGAAAATGATAGCACCATGCAACATGCAGCAAGCATCTCCAGCTTCGCACCTTTGAGAAAAGTTGACCCCCTCTACATAAAATTGTACGTCTCTTCATTGAAGACAGAGAGTTAGAATTTTTATTAAGGAAATACACAAAAAATAAGAAGATTTAGCATATCATATAAATACATTAAAACGATTAACCTATTCAAACAATTGATTTTCAAGGAAAAAACTTGAATTAACATCCTTTCAACAAGAATAACTCCACCAGAGTTCATAACTTGGGATAAAATAACATGTTACAATCGGCTAATTACACTAAGGAGTCGTTTGATACGTGGAAAAGGATAATAATTTTGAAATAAAATTTAGAATTAACTTTATTCCTGTTATAAAACAAGAAAGAATTAAAAAGAAGAGCAGAGAGAATAGACAGAGTAATTTTTATTTCTCTTGAGGGATCACTTCCAATGAAGGAAGTTCTTTTATTTATAGGGGAAATTTGCTCCTAGTTTCACACTAAAAACAGATACATCAAATCCTGATAGACATCAAATAGATCTTGATAGATATTGATAGACATTCACTATAATTGATATATATCATAACACTCCCCCTTGAATGTCTAACAATACGCATATAGGAAGCCTCATTAAAAAACATTACAAGAAAAACTCAGTGGGACAAAAACTCGTAAGGGAAAAAGAGTACAGCGCGTATTAGCTCCCCCTACTAAAAACATCCTTGAACCTTTGCATTCTGATCTTGTGCACCATCTTCTTGAAAGTTGCAGTTGGAAGAGACTTGGTGAATAAATTAGTCACATTGTCACTTGAACGAATCTGTTGTACATCAATATCACCATTCTTTTGGAGCTCATGTGTATAGAAGAGCTTTGGCGAAATGTGTTTCGTTCTATCTCCTTTTATGAATCCTCCTTTAAGTTGTGCTATGCATGTTGCATTATCTTCATATAAAATCGTGGGTATTTTGTCACATTTCAAGCCACATTTTTCTTGAATGAGATGTATTATGGACATCAACCACACACACTCTCGGTTTGCTTCATGAATAGCTATAATCTCAGCGTGATTCGATGAAGTGGCTACGATAGATTGATTTGTTGATCTCCAAGATATGGCAGTACCCCCATATATAAACACATAGCCTATTTGAGATCAAGCTTTATACGGGTCAGATAAGTACCCAGCATCAGCATAACCAACAAGATCGAAACTACAATCTTTAGAATAAAATAAGCTCATATCGGTAGTTCCTTTTAGATACCGTAATATATGTTTGATCTCATTCCAATGTCTCCTAGTAGGAGCAAAACTATACCTTGCTAACAAATTAACTGAAAAGGCTATATTAGGCCTTGTAGTATTTGCAAGATACATTAGTGCACCAATTATACTAAGATATGGTATTTCAGGACCAAGGAGTTCCTCATTCTTTTCTTAAGGTCGGAATGGATCCTTATTCACATCAAGTGATCGAACAACCATTGGAGTACTTAATGGATGTGCTCCATTCATATAGAATCGTTTCAACACCTTTTCTGCGTAGGCAGATTGATAGACAAAGATACCGTTTGTCAAATGCTCAATTTGCAAATCAAGACATAACTTTGTCTTTCCGAGATCTTTCATCTCAAATTCTTTCTTTAGGTATTCAATTGCCTTTTGAAGCTCTATTGGCGTTCCAATAAGGTTTAGGTCATCGACATAGATAGCAAGTATAACAAACTCCGACGTTGTTTTCTTTATGAAAATACATGGGCAAATTTCATCATTCGTATAACTTTCCTTAGATAAATATTCACTAAGACGGTTATACCACATGCGTCCAGATTGCTTCAAACCATACAATGATCTTTGCAATCTAATGGAATACATTTTCCGAGGCTTTGAACAATATGCTTTCGGCATTTTAAATCCTTTGAGAATTTTTATGTATATCTCATTATCAAGTGATTCATATAGATAGGTTGTTACCACATCCATCAAATGCATTTCAAGTCTCTCATGGACAATGAAACTAATAAGATAACGCAATGTTATTGCGTTCATAACTGGTGAATATGTCTCATCATAATCCACACCGGGCCGTTGTGAAAATTCTTGTGCAACAAGGCGTGATTTATATCTTTGTATTTCATTTTTCTCATTTCTTTTTCGCACAAAGACCCATTTAACACCATTAGGTGTTTGAACTATGGGTCCAAAAACTTCACGTTTGGCAAGTGAATTCAATTCAGATTGAATTGTTTCTTGTCATTTTGGCTAGTCATTTCTTTGTCGACATTCTATGACAGATCAAGGTTCAAGATCCTCACTATCTTGCATGATTTTCATTGCAACATTATATGCAAAGACATAATTCACTACTATTTCAGATCGATTCAAATTAGTTTCAACATCACTTGAATTTATGTATAGTTCCTCATTTTCTTAAGTCTCAGTCTCATTAATTCCTTCAGGAATATTAACATTGCTCAAATCTTGAACTTTCATATGAGAATCTTTCGTAGTGTCATCTTGACCATTTGTGTTTCTTTTTCTAGAATTTCGATCCTTAGAACCTAATGGTCTACCACGCTTCAAGTGTGCTTTAGATTCATTAGCTATGACACTAGTGGATGGTCCTTTAGAGATATCAATTCGAATTGGGACATTCTCCACATGAATATGTGATTTAGTGATCCTTTTCAAATCTGTAAATGCGTCTGCCATTTGATTTTGCAATTTTCTATAGATGAATAATATTTGTACTTCTTGCTCACAAATAGAAGCACGTGGATCAAGATGAGATAGTGATCGATTTTTTCACAAAATTTCTCTTTTCATATTACTAGTTTCTCCCCCTAATTTTGGAAAAACTATCTCATCAAACCGATAGTCTGCAAATCGAGCAGTGAACATATTTCCCATTAATGGTTCAAGATAGCAAATAATGGAGGGTGATTCAAACCCAACATAAATTCCTAACCTTCTTTGGGGGCCCATCTTGGTGTGGTTCGGTGGTGCTATAGGCACATAAACACCGCACCCAAAAATTCTCAAATGAGATATATTAGGCTCTTGACCCAAAACCAATTGCAATGGAAAAAATTTATGATAATTTGTCAGTGTAAGACGAACAAGTGTTGCAACATGCAAAATTGCATAACCCCAAGCAGAAGTGAGAACTTAGTTTTCATAAGCTATGGTATTACTATCAATTGCAGTCGTTTAATTAATGACTTGGTAAAGCCATTTTGAGTGTGAACATGGGATACAGGATGCTCCACTCTTATCCCATTCGATAAGCAATAGTCATTAAATTCTTGGGATGAAATTTCTGCAGCATTATCAAGGCGAATACACTTAATTTGATTATCGAGAAAATTGTGCCCGTAATCGTATTATTTGTGCCAACAATTTTACAAATGTCAAGTTGCGAGATGACAATAGGCACACATGAGACCATCTAGAAGAAGCATCTATTAGGACCATAAAGTATCTAAACGATCCACTAGGTGGGTGAATAGGTCCACAAATATCCTCATGTATGCGTTCCAAGAACGCGGGGAATTCAATCCCAACTTTTGTTGGCGATTGCCTCACGATTATCTTGCCTTGATAACAAGCATTGCATGAAAATTTATCATTCGAAAGAACCTTCAAGTTCTTTAATGGATGCTCATTTGATTTTCTATGATTCGTCTCATCATTATAGATTCAGGATGTCCCATATGATATGCCAAAGTACGAAAGTATTGGAATTATTAAACTTTCGATTTACTATAGAATGTGCCTTAATTGCACAAATCTTTGTCCAATACAGGCCAGAAGATAAAGCAGGAAACTTTTCTATAACACATGTCTGGCCAGAGACATTCTTGGTGATACCAAGATATTCAAGATTCATCTCATCAATTGTCTTGATATGATAACCATTTTCACGGATATCGTTAAAACTCATCAAATTTTTCCGAGACCTAGGAGAAAACATAGCATTATTTATGATGAGTTTAGTTCTCTTGGGCAAGATTATAATGGCTTTCCTGAAGCCTTCAATCAAATTAGCACTACCAAAAATTGTAGTAACATTAATCTTGCCCATGTTTAGATGAGAGAAATATTTTTTATCTTTGAATATCGTATGTGTAGTGTCAGACTCGATCAAACAAATATCTTCACAATTGGACAGCTTACTTTGAAAATTATCCATATCTTCAAATAAAATGACATATACCAAATAAAATATATATTAAATCTTTGTACAAAGTGAAAACTTATACTATAAGAAATTATTAATCACACTTTACTTAAAAAAAATACGTTCATTTTATACGTGATTAGCTTAACTTAACATTTTATTTTTCAATAATTTTAATAGTTTACTAAGAAAACAAAATGCATTTTGTTCAGAACGTTAACATGTTAACATGAAAACAATATGATATTATTATATTATATATTTGATAAAGAATGAAATAATATTATTATAATTCAATAATATGAAACATAAAGAATATAATAAAATATAAGGACATAGGCGGGTCCATGGTTGCCCAGCCAACAATCACTCTTCTTTTTTTTTCTTTCCAGATTACCATTTGCTTTTCATTTCATTGTATCATTCTTTTTTTTTTTTTTAGATAATGACAAAATTAAAATTCAATTCAATTTAATAATAAACTATAATAATGTAATTGATTTAATTAATACTAATCAAAAATTAATAATCATGCAAACAACTACTTTTACATAATTTTTATTCACTAACTCTTATTAATAATAATAAAAAAAATCAGTCATTCTTTCATGTTTACGGAGCCATCACCAATCAAGTGATCAATCTTTCCTTCAAGATGTTCGTAAAAGTCTGCTACATCCAAGCATGTGATGTCAACATTATTTTCAGAGAGAAAGTTAGCCTCGGGATTTCTCTCTTTCTTCTTTAGTGATACTTGATAAAGATCAACTAAGTGCTTGAGAGAACGACAGTAACGTGAATAATATAATGTCCTTTTCCACCACATCAGACATAAGTAATTGATTCACGTTTTTTATCTTTTTTCTTTTTTTTCGATGAATAATTAACACTCGGAACAGAGTTTCTTTCTTGGTCATCACAACCACGACTACGTCCACAATCAAGGTCGCGACCTTTTCCACACCTAGCATGGTGAACATGCACATCATTCACCTCAGGGAATGGTGCAAATTTAGTAGGTCGATTCTCGTGATTTTTCATCAATAAATCATTATTTTGTTCATCCACGAGTAGATGAGAACTCAGTTAAGTATATTTATTGAAACCTTTTTCTCGATATTGCTGATGTAATAGCATATTCGAGGCATGAAAAGTGGAGAGTGTTTTTTCCATCATATCGTCATCATTGACCGTCTCTCCACATGGTTTCAATTGAGAAGAAATTATGAACATGGCAGAATTGTATTCATGAACAGACTTATAGTCTTGAAATCTTAGATGCATCCACTCATATCGTGCTTTCGGGAGGATGATCATTTTAAATGATCAAACCTTTCTTTTAAGCTATTCCACAATACGAGTGGATCCTTAGTAGTAAGGTATTCAATTTTTAGTACTTCGTCAAGATGATGATGCAAGAAAATCATAGCTTTAGCACGATTTTGACTAGATGTTGTATTTTCTTTTTTTATGGCGTGTCCAAGACCCATAGCATTTAGGTGTATTTCAGCATCTAGCACCCATGAAATATACTTCTTGCCCGAACTGTGAAGGGCAACGAACTCACACTTTGTTAGATTGTTAGACATGAAAAAAGGAAGAAAAATAATAATACCTTAACCTTAGCCTTCAAATTTAAAACGGTAGAGTCTCGTATTGATAACGTGTTATAAAACAAGAAAGAATAAAGAAGAAGAGTAGAGTGAATAGAGAGAGTAATTCTTATTTGTCTTGAGGGATCATTTACAAAGAAGGAAGCCCTTCTATTTGGGGAAATTTGCTCCTAGTTTTACACCAAAAGACAGATACATCAAATCCTGATAGAAATCAAATAGATCTTGATAGACATTCACTATAATTGATATATATCATAACAATCCCATATTTGTTGGAAGGCATTAACTAATTTGGAAACTATTTACCCTATCATTTATGCTAAAGTAATGAAATATTATTCCATATGTGAATAGTAGGATAAAATAATCTCATAAGATATCATTGCTTATCTCATCTATATACCAAACAACCCCAGCGAGTATTATAAATAAATAAAGTTTTACATTGTCACGATCTCATCTATATATCAAACAACCCCGGAGAGTATTATAAATAAATAAAGTTTTACATTGTCACGCACTAACAGTTGTACCATCGTGGAAATGTGTAATATGTCAACTAATGACTAACACGGGCCCTCCCATTGATGATAAACTTTGCATAGACTTTTAGATCTAAATAAGAGGCGGAGCTATAATATTAACTAGTAAAATACTGGATGAATTCAATAGCTTGTATTGTTGGAATACTTTAAACCATCCTTCCAAGATCCTTCAAGTAAATATAATCATTAGAAAGAAATTGAAATTTAGAAGATGATAGAATACCAACCCTTATTCATAGCAAAATTTGATTGAAGGAAAACTTAATCTTCCAAGTTTTGATATTGCTTTCAATTTTGTTTCTTCTCGGAGATGGGATAGAAAAGAAGAGAAGCACATATCTGACTTAGGAATCAATTCCAGATATAATCTGCTTAAATGCCTTTTCAGATTAAAAAAACACATTTTCAATATGTCTCCATCAGACTTAAGTAAAATTTCATGGATTTCCTCAAATCTCAAATTAATCTCGTACTAATAGATAGTATATTTTTAGTCCCAAACATTTAATACTTTATTAAATCATAAATTAATTAGGCTTCTTTAAAGATAGCATATATCTATGTATAATATATTTATATGTGAGTGCATAAAATAAAAATTACAAACATTTATATTTTAGATTTTATAGAAGTGGCCAAGGCAAGATTTCAAAAATTTTAAGAAAAAAGAAAGATGCATAAAGCTAAAAACATAAGAAATTATAGTTGGGAGGGATTGAACTTGTCACTTGTGTCTTCTAAGAGAATTTGAATCCCTTTCATCATTAAACTGAGCATTCGCTTATATTAATCCTATATACATAGTACTGGAATTTGCCGATGACTCCTTGCTACTATCTTGATATCCGTCTATGCCTTGTACTTTTATTATTTGGAATCCATTAAATGTATAAAACTAATTTATCCGGAATCCACTAACTAAAATGAAGTATAATTTGATAGCAAGTTCAATACTCATACTTTAAATTCTAATTCCACCGGTCACGCCTAACTTAGATTATAGATGTATTGATGCAATAAGAAAAGAGTTTAAATTTTGTGCATCGTTAGTGCTATTGTAGGTTACCCAATTATTTACATAAAAATTAAATAAAAAATTAGATAACCTACAATAGCAAATCAATTTTACCTGATAGTGTAGAATATTTTGTAGACTGACTCAACACAAAACTTAAATTCAGGAATATGGAAGACTGTATTGCATTAATATCCATGCACGTTTGCATGGTGGAGATGTGAACAACAATATTCTGCATAAATTACATCAACTAGTATCTTTAAGAGTATAATTACAATAAATAACAACACTTTTTTAAAATTACAACTTATAGCAAAAGTAACAATATTTTACCCACTTCATAGTAATAGAAGAATATGTATTTTCCAGTTGTGTATATGTATTTATGAGTAATACATATATATTTGTATATGTATTTATATAGCAATATTTTACTTAAATACAAAATACAATTTGCTACTTTTCGTAATTATGAAACTGTTGCTATAAAAGTTATAATTAAGACTACAAAGTTGCTATTTTTGAAATTTTCTCATTTATTTTTAGGTTTCTGAATATGGAAGGTCCCAAAAATCACAAGATCATATTGGAAATTGTAGAAACTAAGAGCGCGCCGTTCTTTCTATCAATTCAAGAATCACTGAAATTTATAACATTTGACCTAGCTCATAAGTTTATAACAATTCTTTAATTATAATCCAGTAGTACTGCTATAAGTGCTAGGCTGGCTTGATCTTCTTTTACCCCTCTATATATCATAATAGAAAGACAACCCGATGTAGTAAATCTCTTGATATTCATGAGATTTGGAAAAGAATCAATCACAAAGATCTATGACACGCAATCTTAATATCTTGTCTTTTTCCATGACTTGAACCCGTGATTTCTTAATCAAATGGCATGCAACAATTTTATCGGTTACTCCAATATTCAATTTCCTATATATTGTATTATGAAGTTTTAAAAATTAATGTGCACTAGTAAATTTTTTTGAATTATATTAATGATTTAAGAACTTTCATCATGTCAAACATTCCGATTCTATGCCAAGAAAAAAACCAATATTGGATATCAAGATTTGCTTCCTTTGTGCAGTGCATTATAAGATATCATTGTTATGTTGTCTCGTAATTTAATATTCTTTCTTTCTTTTTTAAAGGATTTGATTGGTCTCTCAACTCAATGCAAACACTTTTTTTGTTCATTATGATATTAATTTCTCTAATATATTCTTTGAATAAAGTAACATATCCAAATGTCTCCAACCTTCTCGATATTAAAACCTTTTATAGTTTCGTGTACGATAAGTACAATTCCAATAATTATACTAATTAAACAACCTTTCCCAAAAGAAAAATTAGAATTACTATAAAAAAAAAAAAAAAAAAAAGAGAGAGGGTAGAAGAGATTATAATGTGACCATAGGGTATAGAGAAATTTAATATCCTTTGCAGTATAAGTGAACTTTTGAGGTCACTAACTTTTTTAGATACTGAAATGGTGTGAAAGAAAAGATTTTTAATTTATTATTAATATTATTTATTTATTTTTGATTAAAAGAGAGGGACACAAAACATTGGGAAGGATGGGAATAGCAGAGATTCCACTTCCCTTAATATGGAGGAAAGGGATGGGGCATTCCACACTCTATTTATCTTGACCAAACTCTTCTCTCTCCTCTACCTAAACTAAAACAATAAATTCTCTTATTTTTTTACCCTCTTCATTTCAAATTAGTTATCATATTTTCTTTTTGAAAATTAAATTACTTTTGATTAATAATAAAATATATTTTTATTAAATTGACATGAAAAAAAATTACAATTTACATTATTTTTTAAATAGTTTTAAATTATTGGTAAAATACTAAGTTGGTCTAATTTGATTTAGTTTCAAATTTTAGTTACCAAATTGATTCTCATGAGGGAAATATGATAACTTATTTTAGGATGGAGAGAATATTATGTTATGTACTAATGATATTTTTAACTCACACTACTTATATTTTGTGTCAATTTATGTGATATATCTTCTCTGCTAAAAAAAAAATTCAATAATTGCTCAAGCACTTCAACGTAAGAAGAAAGCAAAACGTATCATATCTCGCACCATATCTTGATTGTATAAAATTTTAAAAAGAAAAAAAAATATTGAAATTTGGAGCGTAAACTCAACTTTCGTTATTACTCAATTTGGAATCAAAACTCAAGTTTAAAATTAAAAACAAATGCTATTTTTAAAAAAAATCATAATTTTTATATCCAAATTTCCACCAATATCAGTTCTCTTGACAAGTGTGTCAATACAGAAGAAACAGTGGTTATTTAATTTTTTTATTTCTTTATTTATTATTACTATTATTATTTAAAAAAGAAGTCCAAAAGGAAATTAGTCCCCACTATAGTAGAGAGCCATCACTAACACCATCACTATCCATCAATAAATACAATTTTTTTTGAACACCAAACAAACACTCTCTTGCTTGCCTCACTCTCTGAGAACTCTGTCCCCAATACAATCTACCTCAATCGTTTTATCTTTACTTGTTCAATATATTAAAAATAATTATTCATCTTGACTTATAAAGAATAAAAAATAAAAAATAATTTATTATTTTATATCTATTTAATTCTTATTATTAATTTTCTAATATATAAATAATTTTAATTAATAAAATTGATATAATAAAATTATTTTTTTATTTTATTTTTTAAAAGAATATGTCAAAGTCACACATGAATAAATAAAGATGAACCGAGGCAATATTTCTTTCTTTTATTTAACTTCTTTTTTCTGTTCTCCTCTTTTCTTTTTGATTGTTTGGCTGCTATATAAGTAGTGGAGTAATTTTAATATATTTATGTTGTATGTAGGGTTGGGCATTCGGTTTGTTCGATTTGATTATTGAATATCGGCTTGATTTTTTAATTTTTGGATTAAGAAAAAAGAAAATCATAACCAAAACTAAAATTATTTCGCTTTGGTTTAATTTTTACAAATTCGGTTCGGTTATTTCGATTTTAAAGATTAAAGTAGTGAGCATAAAATTGGTGATTTTTCTAGAAAATAATTTTTTTTCAAACCTATTTTTCATTCCCAAATATAATTAATTCAAAACGCATGAAATAACCATAAATATCGACCTCGCTGAGTTGTCGTCATTGGCATAACAGTAGTGGCTGCACTTGGCAGCGACTGCCGACAGCAGTGACGAACTGGGCAAACGACTGTCGACTGCCGTTGGCGATATTGAAATTTAAAACGAACTGAGGATGACTGAGCGCCACTTCAGCCTTCACGTTAATGTTAGGGTCTAAAACAAAGCAATATATTAAAATTTAGGGTTACTAAATGATTATAATTTATATATTTATATGTTATATTAGATTATATTATATTTTTAGTATATTTACATAATATATATATATATATATATATATATAAAATTATAATATATTATTTATATAATTTGGATTTTTTGGTTTATCCGAATTATTTTTTAAAAAATTCAAAAACCAAACCGTTTAATCGAATTTCTAAAATTTAAAATTGAAATCAATCCAAAAAAATAAAAAATCAAACCAAAATTAAATTTTAATTTAATTTTTTATTTTTTTTATTTAAATCAAAATATGCCCAGTCCTAATTGTATGTACATTCATGCACAAGCAACACAATTTATAAACCCCACACCACACCCTTTTAAAAAAATATAGTTAAATTTAGAAAGTGCCAAAAGAAAATTTAATGTAGAAGATCACTATCATGAAAAGGATGGTCAAGAAACTTTATTATATTTATATAGTAATCATTTTACTGATATACTTGGAAAAAAATAGACTTAGGTACGTGCTCCTAGGAGAAAAATAATACTGTATTGCAAAACATGCTTGTTGAAAACAAGTTATAAGAGGAGAAATACATAAGTTGATATGCAAATAGTTTTAGTTTTAAATTTAGCGTATATGAATGGACAATGTAAGAAGTATTATATGATTATCAGTTTAATTTAATATGTTATTGAGTAGTTATCTTTTAAATATTCTAATAGTACAAAAAATATTTTACATTCTATGTATATAAGTTAAATCTAGTTTTGAACTTCAAAGAATTTACCGCTTTGAAGAGGTAATTAATCTTAACCTAAGAAAGCATTGGAGTGAGGTGGTGAAAATATTCTCGAACTTGACACAAGTTATTACTTTCTTCCTGAATTATGGTAGTACTAAAAACACCTCTACACTTGAATAAATGAATTTGAAAATGTCTCCAAGCTCATAGCTTTTAGTCATTTGTATTCACGCATATTTTGGGATGGACATGTTTAGTAATATTCACAACTTGATGGGACAAGTTTGTTTTTTTTTTTTAAAAAAAAGAATCTTTGGAAACCACAAACTCTGTCATAGCCTTTGGACTTTGGGTGAGTACTTTTTGGACTTCGGGTGAATACTTTGTGGTAATCTATTAACTTTGCAATAGCTTGCAAAGCACACAGGAGATATAAACTGCACTATTAGACAAGCCCCAAGAGACGAGCTCATAATTAAGCGACAGACAGAGGTTGGATTTGACTTCTACATTTCCCACACGCATGGGAGACCCACGTCTCAACCACTCAACCAAGGGCTGATACAACTATTTCTAGAGCGTTATAAAAAAATGGATCCTTTTATCTCCAAGACTATTGCTACTCCTATTGCTTTAATAGTGAAGGTAAGTAGTACTAAATTTCTGAAATGAAGGGTCTAGGGGAAAAGACTTGTCAAATTTTACTCTCTCGTAGTTGTCAGCGTGGTAGATATTGAAAGCAACTTATGATACAACAAGTACAGTAAAATAATTAAGTTTCTATTTCTAAAAGCTAGATCGATGTCACAAGTATTTGTATATATTATAAATGCATACTTTATTTATGTGTCAGTTTATTTTGGTAAGGAAAGACACAACAATATGTTACTTAGCAAAGAAATTGAAGTCAGCCATGCCTAATAAAGACGTAATTATGTAAATAAAAGTATATTTTACGTGTTTAATTTATGAAAAGGAATTATTTTGTCTTCTAACTTAAACAACTCTTAGACGAGATAGTAATACATTAAAACTAGCCTCAACAAATCATTTGGGAATATAATACTAGGCTCAACTCAATTATGCATGCCTTGATCTAAACCGGTTGAAGTCGACTAATTAATTTGTATTATAAAGATTCATCGTATATAGCTCGATTCTTTTCATGTTAATCGTCAATGTACTGTAATCCTATGTTAACTTAATAGCGAAATACACCACAGATTCACATAAATCAAGAACATCTATAAGTAACGGAATATGAGGGAGAAAAGGTGCGTACCTTTGTCCGCCATTGCTTACACGTAACTGAAGACGAACTAGGCTGAGTCTTTCTCTCATTTGCTTATAACGGTTGGCAGCTTATGGGAATGTGTCTTATGTTAAAGTCAGGAGAGGGGACCTACCTTTATATTTATAGACTTAAAAGCCTTAACCTAGTGCACCCCCATTATAGGCTCACAGGTCTACTACAGGCTTACACTATTGCTAACCCACACCAATAACATGAAATAGATACAGGCTCATATGAAATCTGCATGAATACACGGTCTGTGTCTTTTCCACCAACTAATAACATCAACCCGTTTTACTTTAATGTAATAAAAAGTTAATGTTAAGTCCACATAAAATAAATAATTCTAACATTCTCCCACTTGGACAACGTTAACTTTTAAAGAAAAGTTTTAAAAGACTTATTTTTTATGAAATGACTCTCGGGCTGAATAGACAGTGGCCATAAATACATAGTGATAGGGCACCATTTCCAACATTGTTCAGTCAAGCAAAACATCACTGTTGAACTGCAGCGGTATTTGCATCAACCAACGATACAAGACCAGTCCACAATTACTAACACTGAAGTTTTGAAGACATAAATCAAGTGATGTGGTAGTGTAGCAAGAAATAGCCAACTTGGACTCCAAATCAAGGCTATTTCATTGTTAGTCCTTCAAACGATTTTTCATATCAACATGTACGCTTAAAATCAACATTCGTACCATAGAAAAATCGTGACCGCAATTTTCTGTTACAACATATGTGAGCACTAAAACAACCTGTGCTCCACCAGAAAATCTTGATTTTCAAGATTCAACATGTGCAACATATTACATGGTGCAACAACCAGAAAATCCACATGACAGAATGATATACAATATGTCTCCAAAAGGAAGGTCCAATAAAACAATAATATGATCTTATCAATATGAGACATAGCCAACACGTAAGGTAAAAAAAGCCTTAATATAATAAAATAATATTAAAGTGTGCACAAAAATAATCAACAACATAAATGATAGCAAAATCTACCATAGCATAAATGTCAATTCAAGAGATAATATCACCATAAGCCCGAAACAATAAGGTGAATAGTCTAATGACAAATGAATAACTATATTAAATAGTCTCTCTAACTCAACAAATCAAATGACTCAACAACACCCATATTCTGAACATGTTGCATAAAAACTATGGGTCTTAGCCCCTTGATTAGTGGATCAGCAAACATCAAATCGGTAGATATATGTTCAATCACAATGTCCTTCCCTTTAACCATATCTCTTACAGCGAGGTATTTTATTTTCATATGCTTAGAAGCTGGAGAAGATTTATTATTTTTTGAATAAAACACAGCTGCCTTGTTGTCACAATAAATCTTCAAGGGACTAGAGATGGAATCAACTACCACAAGTCCTGAAATAAAATTCTTCAGCGAAATGGCTTGTGTAGATGCACCATAACAAGCTACGAATTCTGCTTGCATAGTGGAAGATGCTGTAGGAGTTTTCTTCACACTCTTTCAAGATATTGCACCCCTGCAAATATAAAGATAAAGCTAGAAGTGAATCTCAAATCATCAGGACACCTAGCAAAGTTTGAGTCTGTGGAACCAATTACCTCAAGATCGTCAACCCTTTTATACACTAATATATGATCTCGTCTTTTTCAAGTACCTTATTACTTTCTTAGTAGCAACCCAATGACTTCTTTCTAGATTAGTTTAATAACGTCCAAGAGCATTGACAATGAAAGCAATGTCAGGACGAGTGCAAACTTATGCATACATAAGACTTCCAACAACACTTGGATAAGGCACATCTTTCATATAATCTTTCTCAAGATCATTTTTGAGACACAAGTCTAGGCTTAAATTATCACCTTTCACCACAGGGACATCACTGGGCTTACAATTTTCTATTTGAAATATTTTTAAAATACGATCAATATAGGCCTTTTGTGAAAACCCAAATAACTTATGAGATCTATCTCGTCAAATCTCAATGCCCAGAACAAATGATGTCTCTCCTAGATCTTTCATATCAAACATTTTGTTCAATGAATGCTTAATTTCATGTAACAGCCCCAAATTATTACTAGCAAGTAAAATATCATCAACATAAAGAGTGAGAATGATAAACTTACTCCCATTGATCTTGAGATAGATGCAATGATCAATCTTGTTCTCCACAAATTTCATAGAAGTGATAGTTTCCTCAAAATTCAAGTACCACTATTGAGAAGCTTGCTTCAAGCCATAGATAGATTTCTTCAATTTACACACAAGATGCTCACTGCCTTTACCAACAAAATCTTAGGGTTGTTGCATGTAAACCTATCCATTAAGATCGCCATTCAAAAAGGTTGTCTTTGCATCCATCTGATGTAGCTCAAGATCAAAATGATCCTAAAAGAATCCTTAGATAACACTGGTGAAAAAGTCTCATTGTAATCAACCCTTCTCGTTGTGTGAATCCTTTAGCAACTAATCTCGCCTTGAATAATTCAACGTTCCCATTTAAATTCTTCTTTGTCTTAAAAACTCATTTACATCCAACAACCTTCTGTCCTTTAGAAAGCTCTGAAAGCTCCCACACATCATTTCTACTCATGGATTTCATCTCTTCAGACATGGCATCAAGCCACATCTTTGATTGAGCATATGATAAAGCTTCAAAAAAGGGTATAGGATCAACAATGTTACCTTCAGCTAGGTATACTAAATAATCATCCGATAGCGACGATCGTCTTAGTATATTTGATCTTCTTAAAGTCTGAATCTCTTGATCAACAACAGCAGGTGCCTGAACCACTTCTTCAATAACAGGCACCTAAATTTCTGCAGGTACAAAGTCATCAGTTTGCCCATGTATATGAGGTTCATCATGTATAAGTGCAGACACAAATAATTCTGAGGTAATAGTAAGAGGAATTCTGATAGCTTTAATACTTTCAGTTAGCTCACGAGAAATATGCTGAGAACAATCCTTATTTGCAACATCAAATTCAAGAAATTTTGCATTTTGAGATTCAAACTATTTTTGTTCCCCTTGTACGACAGTAGAACCTGTATCCTTTAGAATGATCTGGATAACCAATGACCAATGAAAAAACTACGCTAGGTTCTAGGTTCAGTTTTCTTTTCTGAAGGGTTATATATCTTTACCTCCACAGGACATTCCCAAACTCGAAAATGATTTAAACTGAATTTTCTATTGGTCCACAACTCAAAAAGAGTTTTAGGGACTGACTTGGAAGGGACACGATTAAGAATGTACATGGAGGTTTTAATAGCTTCACCCCAAAGGAACTTGGGTAAGTTAGATCTACTCATCATACTTCTCATCATATCTTTTAAAGTACGATTTTGCCTTTCGGCTACACCATTTTGGTCAAGACTTCCAGGTATGGTGTACTGGGCAGCTATGCTACAATCTTGTAGATATTTGGCAAAAGGTCTCATCTGTTGCCTAGTCTCAATGTATCTATCATAGTACTCACCCCTACAATCAGACGTCACAATCTTAATGACTTCTCCCAGTTGTTTCTCTACTTCAGTTTTAAACACTTTGAACATTTTAAGAGAATCTGATTTTTCTTTAATAAGAACAACATAACCTATACCAAGAAAAGTCACTAATAAAGGTGATAAAATAACTTGAATCACATATTGTAGTAGTATACGGACCACTTATGTCTGTGTGAATGATTTCCAACAAACTAGAACTACGGGTAGCATTCTTTTTTCTTGTTTTAGTCAACTTTCCTCTAATGCAATCAATACATGTTTCTATGTCCCCAAAATCAAGAGAAGGTAAAATAATAGACTTAACCAATCTATCAACTCTATCTTTAGAGATATGACCTAAACGCATATGCCACAACATGCTCGATTTTTTATTTAAAATTGGTCATTTAGACCCAACAATTTCAAAATTAAAAGAGTTGTATTAAAAATCAGAAGTCAAGGAAATTTTGAACAAACCATCAGATAGGATTCCATGACCAACAACTCGGGAGTTCAAAAGCAAATTAATTTTTCCATTAAAAAAATTAAAACCATAACCAAATCTGTCTAAAAATGGAATAGAAATCAAATTCTGTCTAAAAGACGATACATAAAGAGTATTTTTTAGAACAAGTTTATAGACAATTTCTAAGTCTAAAACTATAGTTCCTATGAACACTACTTCAACTTGGACATCTATGGCGACTCTAATTCTTGACTCCATTTTCTTTGGTTTTCTTTTATTTTTGAACCCCTGCAAGGAAATGGCAACATGAGCAGTAGCTCCACTATCAAACCACCAAGAATTAAGAGGGACATCTACAAAGTGTGACTCAAAACAAACAAGAGCTAGGTAATTACCTTCTTTTGACTCCTTTTTTATCCAAGAATAAAATTTGGTGTAATCTCTCTGCTTGTGATCAGGTTTCTTACAAAAGAAGCAATTTTTTTTTTAAATTCGTATTATTGGTCCTAGGATAATCAGTCTGATCTTTATCATGCCTTTTGTTGTCCTGATCTTTCCTAAAAGTATGATTATTAGATCTTGCAAACTTTCTAGGCCCCTTGCTAGAGCTTGCTTTGGAATCATGAGAAGCTAACATGGCAACCTCACCCTTCTCCTTTTTAATTTTTCCCTTTTCAACAACACATTTAGAGATGAGATCATTGATTGACCAAGATTCATCCTGAGTATTATAGGCAGTTTTCATTTGGCTAAACTCAGTAGGCAAAAAGTTAAGAGCAGAGTGAACAATGTAAGCATCAGGAAGAGTTATTTCAAGAGTTTTCAATTTGGACTGAATGTGTACCATCTTAAGTATGTAATCTCTTACACCCTCAGTAAAGTCATACCTCATCCCTGCAAGTTTACTCATTAGATCTCCAGTCTCATCCTTATTGGATACAAGATACATTTTTTCTACTTAGGTAAGAAATGTTTTGGCATTGGTAGTTTCAGACAAGCCACTTTTGAGGTGCTCGACAATTGACCTCCTAAAGGCAAGGATGCATAGCCTATTAGATCTCTCCCACTTAGCATAAAGTTCTTTTTCAGCAGTTGTACTAGAATCAGTGAGAGGTGGAGGCTCATCCTCACACAAGGCTTGATCTATGTTAGCCATGTCCAAAGCAAATTCAAGATCTTCTTTCCATCGCTTAAAGTTAGAGCCCGACAGAACCACAACTTCAGCATTGTTATTGTTCAAATAAATGGTAACTGTTCACAACACAACATGAATGAATTTGTCAAAATAGCAAGGCATAAGAATAATAATCTTATCACAACGATGAGTCCTGCAGCATCTATAAGTAGCCCCCCTTTAGGCAGGGCAAGAAAATATTTTCAATATTAGAAACCTATCCCCTTTGGGTAGATAAATTTGGTAAAATCAAAATATTTTCACATAATGGGGCTCATCACAATTCTAATTTAAAACACACAATAAATCTCCTTTGGGCAGATCATTATATGTTCTAACTTAGTGATATCCCTCAAAATGGATTAAACAAGTCTCATAAAGCAAAACAAATAGGTTACTTGGGTGTACACTATTTAACCTAATTTATAAAACAAATTCAATCTCAGGGATTCAACATGTCATTACTTAATTTGCACATGTGACACAGCACATAACCACATAATTAAAAATATTATAAATAAAATTAACACTTTATCACCAAGAAACGTAGCGGAAAAGAAAATTAAATTAGTGATAATATTAAACAAATTTCAAAACTCAAATCATGTTGAGGTTCTCGAAAAATACATCATAGTATTCAGTCAAAGGGTTCAAGATCTATGTGAAAAGCTTTTGATACCAAGTGTTAAATTAATAGCAAAACACACCACAAATTCAGATAAATGAAGAACACCTATAAGTAACGAAATATGAGGGAGGAAAGGTGCATACCTTTGTCCGTCATTGCTTACACGTAACTGAAGACGAACTAGGTTGAGTCTTCCTCTCCTTTGCTTATAACGGCTGGCAGCTTATGGAAATGTGTCTTATGTTAAAGTCAAGAGAGGGGGATCTAGCTTTATATTTATAGGCTTAAAAGTCTTAACCTAGTTCACCCCCATTATGGGTTCACAGGTCTACTACAGGCCTACACTATTGTCAGCCCACACCAATAACATGAAATAGATATAGGTTCATATGGAATCCGCATGAATACACGGCCTGTATCTTGTCCACCAACTAATAACATCAGCCCGTTTTACTTTAATGTAATAAAAAATTAATGTTAAGTCCACATAAAATAAATAATTCTAACATCCAAATCTTTTATTCCCCGTGTTATATATATTGATCAACGAGTAATTTTCTTAGATGGTCACTTAACTAAAGTAGTTGTTAGCATCTCAAAAAATCTCTTTTTTTTGTTAATAACTATTAGTTGAACGACCATATGAAAGCTGATTTTTAAAAAGACAAGTATTTAAGAAAATGCAAGGAAGAAACTAGAATGGAAGTACAGTTTGGACAATATATTTCGTCTAGTCCATATATAAATTTTTGTCACACGCACATATAAAATTACGTACATTTTGTATTTAGTGTGTGTGAGAGGGATGTGTAAAATGTTAGGTACAAAACTGAGAAGACTACACAGGAAAGTACTGTTATGTCTTTACCATTATATACATATGTAATGTAATGAATGATAACTGCAAAACCGTTTTGAGTGTTCATTGTTGAGTTGTTGTACGTACGATATTATTCAGTTCTTTATCGAATTCAATGAGTTCTCTGGGTATTCCTACCCTATATATGCACTAATTAATCTAAGTACGTGTTGGATCGAAAAAGTGTAACAACAAGGGTTCAAATCCTAGATAGTACTTCTTTCATTCCAAATTAATTAGTTATCATATTTCGTTTACAATACTCCGTCTAACTAATTTACAAAATTAAATTGAATTAGATCAATCTCAATATTTACAATTAAGATTTAGATCTTTAAAAATTTCTCCGATCAACTGCCACAATATTATACAACTAGTAATTGCAACTTTGAGAGGCGTATTCAAAATTTTGAAAGAATAGATGCACTATTATAAAAAGGTGAATGAAGGTACTGAGATCGATTGAATCCATTGAGTTTTTGTTGTATCATCCACTACTACCAGTTTTAATATATACATTTGGTTTAATTATATAAACATTCTACACAGATAAAAGAATTAGGAATTGTCAGTGTGACAGACTGACAGACTTGAAAATTTTGAAATATTAAAACCAAAAAAAAAAACATTAATTAACACAAAAAGTGCCACCAATAATTTATATCTATCTATAATCTATAATCTATATCTATAATAATAATATATTAAAAGTGTGAAGATTCTTAGAAAAATGATTTGAGCTTTTCGTCCTCCATTAAAAGACTGTCCTATAGACAAAACTGTCTTTTCACTATTTTCTTTAATCTATTATTTAATTATTTTTATTATATTAACTAGACTCGTAAAATATATGGGATTCCAAAAATATATGGAAAGAAAATTAATTAATATTTTCCTATGATGAATTAAAAAAATACTTTTAAAATAGAATTCTATTAAGGAAATACTTCTATAAATATTAAGATGCAGTAAAAGAAATTAAATTAATGTGGAAAGGAAAAAGAAATAATAATCAAAATTTATATATTTTTTTAAAAGTACGCATGGTAAAAAAAAAAGGAGCCCTACCACTTTTTAAGGTAAAAATTTTAGGATATTTTCTTAGAAAAAATAATGCATGGAAAGAAAAAAAATTATTGGATTCAAGCAAAAAATATAATATTTAATACTTCTGTATCAATTAGAATTTTACCTTATATAAAAAGAATATCTACAATTCTATTTAAACAGTATTTTTGATAAATTTTAGTAGAAACATACGTATGATTCTTATACTTCTATGTTTTTTTTTTTTTTTTTTGATTGATGATTAATTACATTTTTCTTCTTGTATTCGTTAGGATTTTCTAGCCTTCTATTGCATAAAAAAAATATTTACAATTTAATAAAGTAAAGGACGTATGTTTCAAACTCATGTACTTAAAATAATGTGACATGCTCATCTAACTTGATTCGGTTAATGTCTAGATTGATGGATGTTTAACTTTTTAACCCTCAACTTCTTTATTGTTTTTGTCAATATAATAGAATTCAATATATGTATATATGTATCTTCTTTGTTTTCATTCAAGTCATTCTTTAGGGTCAAAATTTCGCTCATACAAGAATTATATTAATCAAAATTGAAGCTTTGTGATTACTATTGTATTGTTTTGTTGTAGTTTACAGGTCGTAGATGAATGTCGGTTAGTTTGAGGAATTTCTTGTGTAAAAGTTAGGTTTAATTGTATTGTCTTAATATCTCTATTAATTTATTATTTTGTGGTAGTTTACAGGTTATAGATGAATGTCGATCGGCTTGGAGGAATTTTTGTGTGTAAAATTTAAGTTTAATTATATTATTTTGATATCTCTTTTATCGTATTATTTTGTTGTAGTTTACAGGTGCTAGATAAGTGTCGGTCGGTTTTGAAGAATTTTTTTAGATAAAGGTTAGGTTTAATTGTATTGTTTTGATATCTTTGATTTGAGTTTTTTTTTTTTTGTGCAAAGGTTAGGTTTAGTTGTATTATTTTGATATCTCTATTATCGTATTATTTTATTAGAGTTTACAGCTATTAAATGAGTGTTGGACAACCTTAAGAAATTTTTTATGTAAAAGTTAGATTTAATTATATTATTTTATTGTCTCTATCATCGTATTATTTTGTTGCAGTTTACAGATGATAGATTTTTTTGGTAAAGGTTGGGTTTAATTAAATAAATTGTTCATCTTTACATATTCAAAAGATGTTGAATTTAATTATTGTATTCGTCTTTATAATTTACACAAATATTCTATTTAGTGCAATGTTTGAACTCATTAAAGTGAGGTACACGCGCGAGGCGCGTACAACTAAACTAGTCATTTAAAAAGGAGTTACCCAATCTTAGAAAGAAAACTAAAATTTTAGAAAGAAAATTTTAGATAAATAAAAGATTTAAATTTCTAACGTCCATTTAAAGAGATGCAACCTATCATCTTCGCATTAAGATATTCCGAGTATGGCTCAGACATCTATATTTAAGTATTTTTTTAAAAATATAACACTACTACATATGGTCTAAAAAGGAGAGCATGAATTCCCGTGCACCCGAGAATTCCCTTAGATACGCCCTGGTAATTTTTCTCCTATTAAATTGATGAAAAATTATTAATCAATTACATAATTTTTGACTTTACGTGACAACTAATTTGAGACAAAGCAAGGGAAGTACGAACTCTAGTCTATATTATTCGTCTTTAAGGTTTTTGTAAAAAAGATATTTAGTAATCTTAAATATAATTTATTCGTCTAGGTATAACTCACCGTTCCGCTTACATTTTTCTTGATTAATAATTATTAGATTATATATATATATATATAAACAGAATCATGACATGTTGATGTGGCGCTCTCTAAGGACTTGATTTTTATATATCTTTTTTGTAGTTTTATTGGGCCTTTTTTTCAATTTCAAAAATAAAAATTCACCTTTAAATTTTAATAAATATTAAAGATAATCATATTTAATTACTTTCATCATTAATGCTATTAATGATATTTATATCATTTCATTAAATACACTTTGTCCTTTCTTTATTCTTTTTATTTGAATTTGAATTTAATCCAAGAAATTAGCTATTATAATTTATAACTCTGTAAATGTAGCATTATTTCTACAGAAAGTGATTTGTCATTTTTTTAATTTTTAATTTCTACAGATATTGATTAGTCCCTTAAAAAATTTAACGATTACTAAGTTATTACCGTTAAATAATCTTCTAGATCCCTGTAGTAGATCGATTTTGTAAGTTGGACACTTCTACTTATATGTTTGTTATCTGGACTTCTGAACCCACTAAAAAGCAATATTTCAAACTCTTTGACCGTTGACTTAACCTATGTGGCATTAAATGGCTGACTAAGACAAAGAGAGTGTAGTCACTCGCCTGGAGGTGCGAGTGGGGGTCAATTTTTGATCAATTTTATAATAAAATAATAAAAAATAATATTAAAATTTAAAAAATAAAAAATAGCCTTTTTTTCCCTCCATCATTTTTCATTAAAGAATATTTTTTAAAATTTAAAAATAATAAATTTTAAAAATAAAAAAACCCTCCTTCCCCAAACCCTCCCTCCGTTCAGCCCCCACCCCACCCCTCATCCCCCTCCCCTAACCCCGTCCCCCGTCCAGTTACCCTCTCACGCCGTCTAGCCCCCCTTCCTTGTCCAGCCGCCCCCACCCTACCCTTCACCCCGTCCCGTATCCAGCCATGGCTATCATGATTGCCATGTCAAATTCAACCTGTCTCCCTCAATCTCCATCGTTTATTCCCTCCTTACAACCAATTTCCACAGTTCATCATATTAATTATCTCTTTTTCTTGATAAAGATATTCCATCTAACTCTTCCTCTCTTTTGCATTGCAAGTATTGTATTGTACTGTACCACCCAAACATAATTGTAAGTTGCCTTTTTATTTTCACTCTTTAAATTACTATATGTGCCAACACTACTAATAGATCTGTTGTATCGTTTCTTTGCAAAAGAATAATGGGGATCTTGAAAATGAGGATTTTGGTAATGTTGTTGATAATTTTGATGGTTTCAATTGTGAATGGAGATGAGAATGAGTCGTTCAAGAAGAAATCGACAGTAGTGAAGATGGTAAAGGGTGTTAAGATGTGTGTTTAGGATTGGGAGTGTAACAAATTGTCAAAATTTTGTTGTAATTTGACGATTACTGATTATCTAGATACCTATCAATTTGAGCTCATTTTTGCTAAGAGGAACACACTTGTTGCTCATGCTGTTGTTGTATTTTTTTTTTTGCATTTTTTTGGTCAAGTCTATTTGCTGTGTTGATATTGTTGTTGTTGTTCATCACCATTATCATTGATATTGTTGTTGGTTTGTTGGTTGTTCATTGTTGTGGCAAATATTGTTTTTTTTTTGCCTTTTTTTAGTCAAGTCTTTTGTTGTGTTGATATTGTTGTTGTTGTTCATCACCATCACCATTGATATTGTTGTTGGTTGTTCATTATTGTGGCAGATATTGTTGTTTTTGTTCTCAATTTAAATTTTTTATTTTGTTTAGGATTAATGTTGTAACTTTTACAAATTGTTAAAGATATTTTAAAAATTAAAAATTCATTATGTTTTTGTATGTGAATTTATAGTTAAAACTTTAAATTAATTGGATAGAAATTTTAATTATTTGGAATAAATTTGATGTTTAATTAAATTTATTATGTTTGTGCATTAGAATTTATAGTTAAAAATTTAAATTAAAAATTTATTGTGTTTGTGTACTAGAATTTCTATAATTTATAAAAATAATTTATTTAATTATGTTTGTTAAAGCTATTCAAATTTAAAAATCAAAAAATTATTTATGTTTGTATATATAAATTTATAGTTAAAATTTTAAATTAATTGGAGAAAAAATTTAAATATTTGGATGAATTTGATATTAATTTGTGAGCAAAAATAAAAAAAACATGATTATTTAAATTTTTCTACAATTTATAAATTTTTTATTTAATTAAATTAATTTTAATATTTAATTTGTCATGTAGCATTTTAAAAATGACTTGAAATTTCATGAAATACTTGAAAATGACGTGGCACGTGGCAGCTTATGTGGCAGCTGACGTGGGAGAGTGTAACACACTCTCCCAAAATGTGTTTAAAATATTGTTTTTTAGTGGGTTTAGGGGTCCAGATGACAAACATGTAAGTAGGAAGTGTCCAACTTACAAAACCGAACTAGTACAGAAGTTCAGAAGAGCATTTTACCGTTAATTAATTGCCACTTTTTTTTTTTTTTTTGATGTAGTGCATCACTATACAAAATTCGAAGCATCTAGCATATTTCTTACAACTATTCCAACAAATTGAAATTTACATTTTTTGACTTTGATTGACGTTTTTATCTTTGTAAATATGCGAAGAAAATCATAATTATATGGTATTTATATTAAATAATATAAACACATTGTTTATGAAATTTGTTATATTTAATTTTAAATGAGAAGTTATGATTATTTTTGTTATCATGGTGTGAACGATGCTCTAATCGTCGAGAAATGTATCCAGGAGTAATCATGTGAAAGAGATCCTTGTAGAAGTATCATAGCAATTGTGTCTTCTTCAATCAACGCAAATAATAATTATGAATTTTGTTACATGCAGGGCATCAATTTCTTTTTCAAAACCTTTCATTCATGTTCATTGTTTATTCTCACCATTGTTTTTTTTTTTTGCCATTATTTAATGCAAATAATTCTTTTTATTTATTTTTTACAATTATGACTAATAGGATGAGAATTATTAAAAGGATCTGATAGGGATGTTGAATGGGAAATAATCTCATTGTATTGAAATTGATTATTTTATTCATTAATTCTGCATATTTGAATGGTTGGTTTTAATTTTTGAAAAAGATAAAACTAATATAATTATACTGATTTTGAAAAAAAAAATGTTTGGTTAAATTCAGACCATTGCATCTTATATTACATTTGGGTTCAAGATTTACTCCTCAATGGAAGTGTGTGTTGAAATAGTTCTATGCTATAAGTTTATTTTATTAATATTATAATAGAATACTTAGAATATAAATTCTTTAGCAGACCAGAATAATGTTAAAATTTTGAATTTTTTATTAACAAATTTTCTTTGAGGAATTTAATAATTCATATCAATCAATACGTTTTATTTTCTCTTTCTTATTACAGTGGTTATGTTTGATTTTTAAGAGGATTTGCACATTCTTATATGTACATGTACATATTTTTGTTAAGGTGTTCAGTAATTTTACTAATTTTATAAATAGTCATATGAACAGAAGGTTACTCTTGAAATCAACCTCTATTAGAAATGTAAGATAACCTCGAACCCTGCACATGGCGGAAGCTATAACGCACCGAGCTACTTCTTTTTTTAGTCATATGAGTTCGAGTTGTTTAAGAATGAAGATAAAAAATACTTAGATCATATTCTATTTCTCACTAAGCAAAAAGAAAAAAGAAAAAAAAAAGAAGATAACAAGAATAAAACTAATACTTAGATCATATTCTATTTTCTCCCAAAAAACAAAAAAGATAACAAGAATAAAACTAATACTTAGATAAAACTAATACTTAGATCATATTCTATTTTCTCCCGAAAAAAAAAATAACAAGAATAAAACTAATACTTGGATCATATTCTATTTTCTCTCGAATGGGGCCCTACGCGGTGCGAAATCGGATTAATCGAACTTCAATGTGGGTACCGAATACCGGATTAGAAATGCAAGATAACCTCAAACCTTGCACATGGCGGGAGCTATAACGCACCGAGCTACTTGTTTTTGAGTCATATGAGTTCGAGTTGTTTAAGAATGAAGACAACAAATACTTAGATCATATTCTATTTTCTCACTAAGCAACAACAACAAAAAAAAAAAGATAACAAGAATAAAACTAATACTTAGATCATTTTCTATTTTCTCCCGGGTCCTACGCGGCGCGAATTCAAATTAATCGCACTTCAATGTGGATATCGGACACCGAATGAAAAAACAAAAAAGAAAAAAAAAGAAGATAACAAGAATAAAACTAATACTTAGATCATTTTCTGTTTTCTCACTAAGCAACAAGTAGTACTTACTATTTTTATTTTATGCTAATTATTAGTTATAAGATTAAATTTTAATGTAATTTAATTCTCTAAGGTTATTTTAATACTCCAAAAATTCTTAATCAGATAAAACAAAAAATAAACATCATTACAATCCAAATTATGAATAGACATATACATTTATTTTTTCACATTTTCATTCTCTAAAGAAAAAAGATATATAAAATTTAAATTAATTATTGACTTTCCCGTTTCGTAAAGCTTTGAATATCTTTTACAGTACATTTTGTTAGCATTTTCTGTCTCTCAGAGGAAAATGAATCATATAATATCTAAATGAATTATTAGCATGATCATTTAGTAAATCCTCTAATATTTTTTTATAATCGAGCGAAGTACAGTCAAATTCAATAGTAACTTAATAATAAAACAATGAATAACGGTAGAATATATCATTGAAATCACCAAGGAAGAAGTTAACACAAGTGCGTTTCGTCTCTCTTAAAAACAAAGTTTTATTTTCCAAACTAAATGCCTCGTTTACTTTACAACTAGTAAATTGGTCCGCGCTTCGCGCAATTGTAAAAGAGTTCACATCAATGAGTTATAAATTATTTTTTATTTCTTGACATCAAATTATCAAAAAATAAATTATTGCAACTATTAAATACCTTCAAATTAACTTAAAATAAATATTTTAAAATAAAAATGTATAATTCTTAGTTCGAAATGTTTCATAAAACTTAATTTTTTAAATTAAAGACAACAAATTCAAATCATAACAAAATTTTATAAAAATATAAAATAAAACATATATTTTATGAATATATTTATTTATCTATCCATACATACATACATTCATACATTTATACATACATACATACATTCATACATTTATACATACATACATACATACATACATATATATATATATATATATATATATATATATATATATATATATATATATATATATATATAAGTGACACAAGTCTTAATAACTGAGTGGAGGTGACAATTACTTTATTATGGATTAAGAAAGTTGGGTAAGTTTGAGAATAATCCATAAGTTTTTAAATTTGCACTTTGATCCTAATGTTTACCTAATATAACGGGAAACGGAGAAAAAAAGGCATGTTTCTCTCTCTTCTCATCAATTATTATTTTCTCTCTCTTAGCGATTTTTGTTGTTCATTGTTGTTGTTGTTTTATTCATCATCTTCTGCTTCATTATCATATTCATCTTCTTTTTGTTGACCATTGTTGTTGTTGTTACCACTACTGTTGTTATTTGACCAATTTCTTAGGTCAAGTTTTGTTTCGTACATCACTTTCCATTTTGGCATTACTTCATAGGATACTTTGGTAGTCAAATTATGATTTTTAGTTGAATTTGTCATCTGGATAACTGCTATTGTGCTATTTTTTCAACAATAGATAGCACGCGAACATGAATGCAACATAAGAGTCATCTGTTTAAACAGATATGTTTCAACGGAAGACTCATATTTTGGATTCATGTTTATGGTTCTATAGTGCCGCAACATGAATCGAACAGATGGGTCATCTTTTGCAACATATGACCCATCTGTTGCAACAAATTAGTTATCTGGTGCAACATGATAAATATATATTGCAACAGATTAGTAACCTGTTGAAACAGAACCTGAACTCGATTCCAATAGACATGTTGTCTGTTGCAACAGGGTAAATATCTGTTGTAACATATTAGTAACCTGTTGCAATAGAATCTGAACTCGATTCCAACAGATGGTAAATATCTGTTGCAACATATTAGTAACCTATTGCGATAGAACCTAACCTCGATTCCAACAAACGCATAGTCTGTTGCAACAGGTAAGTCATCTGTCGTAACAAGTTAATTATTTATTGCAATATGCCACTCATCTGTTGAAATCAGCTTTAAAGATGCCTTAGTATTGTAACATCTATCCCAATAGATGCTTCATCTATTGCAACAGATATATAGTCTGTTGCAATATATAATTCACCTGTTACAACAGATGACTCGTCTATTTAAATCAGCTTCAAGAGCATAACATGAATCCCGACAGGTAAGTAATCTGTTGTGATTGATCACTTACCTGTTGCAACAGATTACTCATCTATTGGGATTCATGTACAATACTATGAAATCACGATTAACTTTTTTTAATAAATGACTTTATTTAGGTACTACTAATGGAAGGATCAATAACAATAGGGATGGATTGTCATGGTCAATGGATCGAGAAGAGCGATCGATATGTATGGAGTTGGAAAGAGGGTGAAATGCTAGAGGCGACAACATTGACAGTCCAAAATGATATTTCGTATGATGATTTTGTAAAGTTAATCATCATCTATTGTAGACTGAATTGTCAACCGGAAGAACTCGTCATCAGCTACATGCACAACTCCTTTGAAAATCAGAGAGTACTACCTTTCAAGATAACTGACCAGGTTCGGTTGCGTGTTTATCCTAGTGATTCATCCAGGCCGATGTTAAGGGTGTACGTGGTTGAAAATACGAGAGAGAATGAGAACCAGAACGTAGAATAAGAGAAACAACTAGACATATTTGATGATAGGTTGGATGATCTAGACAAGAATATTCCAAATGATGATCAAACACCTATGTCCGTTGATGCGACCAATACGGTGGGCAGTTCTTCTCGATCGACACATGCTGGCAATCTTCAAGACGATGGGATCGACTTTTTCTATGGAATGTCATTCAAGGACAAGAAAGAACTATCTACTACTTTGTTTATTTCTTTCTTGAAAAAATATTTCAGAATAAAGAAGGTGATTAATTCGAGCAGTGTCTTTTCCTACAAATGTGCTAATCCGAACTGTAAGTGGTGGTTGAGAGCGGTGAAGTACATAAGTTCTGATAGATTCGTCGTTCATAAATATGAAAAGTATCACACATGTGGTTTGGAGCACATCTCGGGCCAAAATCCTCACACCGTGGCAAAGGTCCTTGGTGAATATTTCAAGAATAGTTTCCCCGATGGCAAAGGCCCTTCTACAAGGGTTATGGCTAATTACTCCTTATGAAATTGGGTGTCCTGGTAAGTTATTGGAAGATATATATGGCTATGAGGATTTCCAAGGGCTTGGTTAGGGTGACACATGAGCATGGGTATTCAGTCCTGGATGCCTACCGTTACATGATTGAGTCCACAAATCTCGAAAGTAAGACGACATTACATGTTGATAAAAATGGAAGGTTCAAGTACTTTTCTGCATCCTATGATGCTTGGATTCAAGGTTTTTGACATTTGAGAAAATGCATAGTCGTCGACGGTACCTTCTTGGAGAGCAGGTATAATGGAGTTCTACTAGCGGCGGTGGCGCAGGATACGGAGAATCACATCTTTCCTATCATTTTTTGTGTAGCAGAAAAAGAATGTGATGCCTCTTATGGATTTTGATTTTGAAAAACTACGAAACTGTGTCGAAGATACCGAAGAGTTGTGTTTTGTTTAGGATAGGCATCCAAGTATTTCAAAGATGGGTTCAATTTTCTTCACTTCAACTTACTTTGGTTGTTGCATCAGGCATCTTGGAGAGAATATTTGGACCAACTATCACAACGAAAGGGTCGTGGCCCTTTTTTATAGAGCAGCTAAAGATATAGTAGATAAGTTTTTAGACCATTTCAATCAAATAACGGATGTGTATCCCAAGGTAGCAGAATATCTCGTACGTATTGATTTCGAGAGATGGAGCCGGGCATTCTGTCCGGCAGATAGGTACATTCTTATGAATTTAATGTCTTGTTTGAGTTACAAGTTTAGTATGATGTTGTACTAAGTGATTTTTTTATATAGGTACAATATTATGACATCAAACATAGCTGAATCGATGAATTCATTGTTTGGCGATGAAAAAATTTTTTCCATCAAGGCTTTGTTTGAAATAATAACCAAGAAGTATGACCGATTTTTTAACGAAAGACGTGTGCAGTTCGAGGGCCCAAGAAGAACCCCAATTGTTCTATAAATCAAAACAATAATATCAAAGAACATCATTTTGTGGAATAGATTATTATTTCATCAAATAGCATATTACAAATTCAGTATCACCGGTCATGGTGATGTTGTCACGGTCGATCTTCAAAGAAGATCTTGATGTACAGAGTTTTTGACTTGGACAAAATACCATGTCCACATGCTATAGCAGTGCTTCGAGCTTAATATGGTCCAAAATATGGACCTAAAATTTACGAGCACTCCTCTCAATATTATTTGGTGAAAATATAAAATGACATATAGTGGGCATATTACTCCGGTGACTCCCAAAAAATCTTGGGTTGTTCCTGCAGAGCTTTTGGGGAGATTAATACCTCCTCCATATATTGATCCAAGCACTATCGAATTGAAAAAAATCCATATAAGAGGAGACGTGGAGTCGGAGAATCATTTTCATCAAGAAAAAATAGTGCTCTATATGTAAGCGCACTAGCCACCGAAGAACTACATGCCCCAATCGTAATCCGCCATTATCGTTGTAATTGTAAAAACTTGTGTTGTTATTTGTTGTGGACTTTTATATATTTAACTTATTATTGTGAACGTAATGTTATCATTTATTATATATAAAATATCTTTTTTAACAACTTGTGCATTAATAAAAAGAGGCAAAACATGAACAAAATAATACAGCAGACCATTATTATTTTCAATAGATTACCCATCTGTGGCAACACATAGACATTAGCTAGAAGAACACAACACAGTTCCATCAAACTGGAATGTTTTCCTCCAACATATGGATAATCTGCTGACAGAAAGGCCCATTTGTTCAAAGAACTCAAATGCCAAAATTGTTATTGCTACTGAATTCAAAATTGCTCATTACCTCCAACAGTCGACATGTTAATATGTTTATAAGAAGGAATAGACAGAATAAAAATTAAATAAGAATTAAAAAAGCCAAAGTCGACCAACAATAAATTTTCTATTAAACAAAAAATAAAATACATTAGGTATAGAAAAAGAGGTAAAACATGAACTAAATAATACAGAAGACCATAATTATATTCAACAGATTACCCATCTGTGGCAACCAAGGGATATTAGCTGGAAGAACACAACACAGTTCCATCAAACTAGAATGTTTTGCTCTAACAGATGGATAATCTGCTGATAGAAACCCAACCAATCTATCCCAACAGATGGTCCATCTGTTGAAAGAACTCAAATGCCAAAATTGCTATTGCTACTGGATTCAAAATTGCTCTTTACCTCCAATAGTCAATATGTTAACATGTTTAGAAGAAGGAATAGACAGAATGAAAATTAAATAAGAATTAAAAAGCCAAAGTCGACCAATTATTAAATTTTTCATTATACAAAAAACAAAATACATTAGGTATAGATCCGATATAGAATTAAAAAATTAGATTCTAATTATTATTATTATTATCAGCAACATTATTATTGCCAGCTGGCCAATCCTCAACCAGCAGAAGTAAGGCCCTCCTAAGCTCGCGACCCTACATGATCATTTGGGCTCTCATGATGGACAACTCCCGCAGGTCATGAACCTACGACTCAAGCCTCAGACAGTGTATTGTAGAATTGCAACATCTCAATTTGTATCATCCATATCTAGAACACGCATGAATTGACAAAAAAAAAATAAACACAAAAGTAAAGAAAAGAGTCTGAATGTAATACAATGTATACTACGAAGTGGTAGATTTACATAGAAAAAAAAACTTACCTCAACGAAAAAAGAATATGCTCTTTGAATAGAAGTGGTTGAAGATGTAATCCGAAAAGACAAAATACAAGAAATAAATAAAAGTAGAGGGAACTATTTATAGAGGATTGAATCTGAATGTGCTAGAAAAAAAAGGAACGACTGTTCAAGTCCATTGTATTAATTACATTCAAACTGCTGCCTTTTTATTTTCTATGAAAAGACGCGACTTTTTCTTTTACAACAAAACTTCTCACCTTTTCAAAATGGTTTGAGACTTAATAACAGTCGTTATTATTGAGTTGTTGCAACAGATTGTTTAGGAAAAAAGGCATGACTGTTAAGGTCCATTGTATTAATTACATTCAAACTGCTGACTTTTTATCTTTTGTAGAAAGATGCGACTTTTTCTTTTACATTCAAACTTCTCACCTTTTCAAAATAGTTTGATACTTGAGACTTAATAACAACCGCTATTATTAAGCCGTTATAACTGATCATTCATCTGTCCCAACAGATAATCCACTGTCACAACAAATTTACCATCAGTTGCAACAGATGGTCTATTTGTGTAACAAATGATACATCTGTTACAACATATGGATTATCTGTTGCGATAGATGGACCATCTGTTGGAGGAGATATTTGAAATTCTTCTAACAACTGATTCATCAATTGCAACAGATGAGAAATTAAACCAAATTAGTGACTGTTCTGGTTTATTATATAAATAAATTTAAAAAAAAAAGTGAAAAGTCACGACTTGTAGAACTTGTTTTTTCTTGACGGGCATGTAGTCCTCTAACATTGAAGATGGTTATCCTTTGAGCCTTCGTTGTCTTGTACACTACTTAACGATGGGAAGTGAAGAATAAACACTATTTAACATTGATGGGGTAGGAAAAAGAAGGTGCGTGCAGATGAATGGATCCACTTTCATGAGTGGGAGTTATGTATTATTGATCAGGCTATCGTGACAGACACACATAAAGTACAATGATTTTATGAATGCAGTTTTTTACTGATTAGACATTGATCCTTCAAACGAGAACTATTTTTTACAGTTTAGTTTGATAGGGGTGAACTGATAAAGCCAAAGGGTTCCAAGACGGTGGGGTTGATACCCTGTTACAATTTAATAACGGTTTTGCTCATGTTTATGTGTCAAGTTTGGGGAAGGGTTTAAGTTTATGGTAGAAGTATAAATATCAAATAGTGATTGGACCGATTTGAAGGATTCAATGGACTTTTGAAAGGCCTTCGAAGCCTCACACTACTGCAAACAAAAATGAAAAACCAATAGAAATTTCCCTAGTCCAAATTTATATGGATGGGTTGCACGAGAAGACTATTATAAAGAAAGAGGTGATTGAAAGAATACCTGTACGGAAGGAGGGAGTGTAGAAGACCATATATCAGCTTAGGCCTTATTAAAGAAGAAACACAGGGAAGCAATCAAGGAACTTCTATCCATCTGGCCAATGAATTGACTTGAAAGACGAAAAAAAATGAATGAGCTTCAAATGTGAAAGTGCATCCAACTATTAAAATTCATCAGTCATTCTTAAAAATAAAAAATGGTAAAGAGGACTGGAGTTGTGCACTTTGCTAGAGACTACAACTAGCGAGTGTGGCCTGAATGAAGACTCACAAAGATACAGGATGAGAACTCTAGGGAAGAAGCTTGGAGAACACAGAAAATTGGTAAGATTTTCAGTCAAGAATGAAACCTGAACCAACAACTCTAGAAGTAAAAATAAGGGTTCAAGTCAAGACGTCAATTTCTGAAGTCTAACTTGCATCCCATGCCTTCTTTTTGTGATTCTGATCAGGTTAATGGAAGTAGAAATAAAAAGGTCTGAAATTGGGCAGAAATCCCATGCCTTGTTGTTTCCACTGTCTTTGGCCAAACTAGATCCATAAACAGGAGGCATGAGATGCAAGTTTAACTTGAGAAATTACCACCTTGGCTTAATCCCTTATTCTTACTTCAGAAGTTGTTGGTTCAAGTTTCATTCTTGGTTGAAAATCTTAGCAATTCTCTGTGTTTGCTAAGCTTTTTCCTTAGAGTTCTCGTCCTGTATCTTTGTGGGTCTTCATTCAGGCCATGCTAGCTAGTTGCAGTCCCCTAACAAAGTGCACAGCTCTAATCCACTTTACCATTTTTCTGTTTCAAGAAGGACTAATGAATTTTCATTTTTGGATACACTTTCACACTTGCAGCTCATTCAATTTTTTCATTTTTCATGTCAATTTCATCAGTCAGTTTTACTACACTTTCCTTTCTACCCAATACTTCTTATTTTATAAGGTCTGAGTTGATATATGGTCCTCTCTACCCCCATCCTCCTTCCCGTACGGGTATTCTTCCAATCACCTTCTGCTTTATAATAGTCTTCTCGTGCAACCCATCCATACAAATTTAGACTAGGGGAATTTTTATTGGTTTTCTATTCTAGTTTGCAGCAATGCGAGGATTTGGAGGCCTTTCAAAAGTCCATTGAACCCTTAAAATCGGTCCAACACTATTGGATATTTACCCTATCGCCAATAACTTGAACCCTTTCCCAAACTTGACACATAAACATTAGCAAAATCTTTATTAAACCGTAACAGGATATCGACACCACCTACTTGGTCCCTTAACCTTACCAGTTTAAACCTAACAAACTTAACTGTAAAATAGAGAATCTCGTTTGAAGGATTAACGCTTAATAGGTAAAGAAACGATATTCATAAAATCAATGTACTGGATGTGTGTTTTCACGATGGGTTGATCAGTAATACATATTTCCCACATATGAAGTGGTTCCATCTGCAAGCAACTTATTCCTCCGGAACCATCTTTACTCTAGCCTTTAATGCTGGTTGGGGAAAAGTTAATCCAGTTTCAATTCCTTTTATCTGCAAACAAGAGAAAAACATTTGATGTCAAACAAGAGAAGAACAAAGAGAACATTACAAAAGTGTAACACAAAATTGAATGAATACAATATATTACAACAATCTGATACAACAGATAATCAATATGATACAGCAGATGATCAATCTAATGCAACATGTCATTAATTGGTTGCCACAAATACATCGCCTATTGCAATAGATAGCAAATCTATTGCGACAGATGACGAATTTATTCCGACAGATGATGAATCTATTGCGATAGATGATGAATTTATTATGATAGATGACCAATCTGATGCAATAGATGAGCAATTTGATGTAACAGATTCCTTCTCTGTTCAATAGATGAGTCATCTGTTGAAACAGGCGACACATCTGTAGCCATCGATGGATGACATATTGCAACAAATGGTTTATCTATTAGAATAAATCAAATCAGCCTTGCTACTGGTTTGATTTCTTCAATCATTTACTCTATTTATTCCAATAGCTGATTCATCAGTTGTAACAGTTGAGAAAATTATTGCAACACCACCAACAATATCAACAACAACATGAATAATAAATAAATAGTATCATATGTTTCAATACCATCAACAACACTAACACCACATATTCCGACAATACCAACACCCCAAAAACAGTGCTACCAATAAAGTAACAACCAACAAATACAAATATCTAATTTAAATAACATACAAAGAAGAAAATGAGAAGGAAAGAGCAATATTAAACCATACCTGCAATTTAAAAGAGCAACGGGATCAGAACACCTATTTCAGTTGAGAAAAGATATTGATCAGTTGAGATCTAAAAGGATCCTCAAGCAAAAAAGAAGAGAAAAGAGAGAAAAAAAATAGTTGTGATTACCTTAAAGAGGAGAGATAAAATTCTAAAAGAGAGAGATGATCTAAGTTAAGTTATGGCTGAAGGAGAGAGAATTTTAGAGATGGATTTTAAATATTCATTAATATCTCTGAGGGGCATGACGAGACGGTGACATTGAAAAGACAAGATAAGACTACACAAGAAGAAAATTTTTGAGTTATCTAAGTAATATTTTTTACCGCCTTATTTTATCTTTTTTATCTCGGATCGAAAATTGCTTTCAAATAAAAAAAACTCTTAAAACATATAAGTAATATGTTGCAATACATGACAATTTCTGTTTGAAAATTTCCAACGACTCAGTCATCTGTTGCAACATATTCAATAATCTGTTTGATAAATTTTAACAGATTACCTACTTGTTATAACATATACAGTAATCTATCAGTTAAATTCCAACAGATTCTCCACCTGTTGCAACAGGTTGAACATTTATTTTTATACAATTACATGGTATAAACTAGTGTTTGGTATAAACTAGGGTTTGCTATATCTAGGGATAAGTATATAGGGTCAACTACAACTTCAATTAAGTTTTTTATAATTGCATGGTGTTGGTGTTGCATTTTTCTCGACCCGAGTCGTCAGTCGATCGATCAGTCTGAGATGAATTGATTCGCAATAACTTATTATTATAAGCTAATACCTAAATTTATTTATCTAGATCTAGGGATAAGTACATATGTTCAACTACAACTTCAATTGAGTCTTTTGTAATTGCATGGTGTTGGTGTTGCATTCCTCCCGACCTAAGTCATCGATCGATCGATCACTCCGAGATGAAATAATTATCATTAACTTATTATTATAAGTTAATACCTAAATTGATTTAGCTAAATCTAGGGGCGAGTACATAAGGTCAACTACAACTTCAATTGAGTCTTTTGGAATTGTATGTTGTTGGTGTTGGTGTTGCGTTCCTCCGAACCTGAGTCGTTGATCGATCGATCACTCCAAGATGAAATGATTCGTATTAATTTATTATTATAAGCTAATACCTAAATTGATTTATCTAGATCTAGGGATGAGTACATAGGGTCAACTACAACTTTAATTAAGTCTTTTGCAATTGCATGGTGTTGGTGTCGGTGTTGGTGTTGCGTTCCTCCTAACCTGAGTCGTCGATCGATCGATCACTTCGAGAAGAAACAATTTGCATTAACTTATTATTATAAGCTAATACCTAAATTGATTTAGCTAGATCTAGGGACGAGTACATAGGGTCAACTACAACTTTAATTGAGTCTTTTGTAATTGCATGATGTTGGTGTTAGTGTTGGTGTTGGTGTTGCATTCCTCCCGACATGAGTCATCGATCAATCGATCACTCCAAGATAAAATGATTCGCATTAACTTATTATTATAAGATAATACCTAAATTGATTTAGCTAGATCTAAGGATGAGTACATAGGGTCAACTACAACTTCAATTGAGTCTTTTAAAATTGCATGGTGTTGGTGTCTGTATTGCGTTTCTCTCGACCCGAGTCGTCGATCGATCGATCAATCCGAGATGAAACGATTCTTATTAGCTTATTATTATAAGCTAATACCTAAATTGATTTAGCTAAAAATAATTAAGATCTATTCGGACCAAATTAACATTTTTAAAATTTGTCATCCTTTTCTAATAGACAAATCAATCTATACAAATTATCTATTTGAGGGAAAAAGTTTCATCATTTCAAATCTTGAGTTCTTACTCTTTTTTTTCTCTCTCAACAATACAGACAACAACTACTCAACATATTGCTCAACCCTTCACAACAGATCAATTTTGTTTCCATTTCTGACCACATAAGTGTTATTTTTAACTTTATTCTTGCTTGTATCCGTTATTTTTCTCTGTATTCATAGGTAACGGAGTTCGAGCAGATTTTTATATTTTTTCTTTGTTCTAAAAATTAGGTTTTTTAGTTAATGATGAAAAAGAAGACTTTTAGTTGTATTATCTTTGAAAATAGGTTAACAATTTTGAGTCTTAATGGTAAAATTGTAGGAAGAACCCAATAAAACCCTAGTTTTTATCGCAGTGTTTCGTTAACTGTGGTGGTATTATTGGATGGTGTTTGTGGTGTTGTTGGATGGTGTTTGTGGTGGTGTTGGTGGTCGTAGTGGTGTTGGTGGTTTGGTGGTGGTGTTGTTGGCATTGGTGGGTTGGTGGCTGTTTGTGGTGTTGTTAGTGGCATTGGTTGGTGGTGTTTGTGGTAGCTGTTGGTGGTGTCGGTATTCATGGTGTTTGTGGCATTGCTTAGTGGTGTTTGTGGTGGTGGTTGTTGGTGTATCGATATTAGTGGTGTTTGTAATGTATTTTTCAAAACTTATACATATATCAATTGTAATGTAATTTTTGTTTTTCTATTGTTTGTAGGTAAAAACGTCTCCCAAAAGAAAAGAAAGTGAAAGTGGATCAACTTCTGACCACCCAACAACAAAGGCTACAGTACAAAGGGATTTGGAGGAGCTTTCTGAACAATCTCAGTTAGGTAAAAGTGAAGCTGGGGAGAGATGAAAACAACATTGAGGGAGGTGGACAACTTGTCTGTAGATGGTGATGAAGAAAATAAAAGTGAGAAAGAAGAGGAATTAGAGAGTGAGAAAGAGGATGATCATCAATATAATGATAATGGATCACCAATGGGGCGTGAATTAATATAGATATCCCAGCACGATCCTATCAAAACTATTAGTATTGATAGGTTTCAAGTTGCATTGCCGATAGATGACCCTACAGAACTAACTGGTGAACTTGTACTTAAATGTCAGTTGGGGAAAATTTTTAATTGTTTTAAGAATATTATGAAGAACGAAAATATAGACAGACTTTTTAAGAAGATCTACTTTGGATATGTTCTTAAGCTGCCCGAGGACCCCTTGCCTATTTCCAAATGAGGATGGTATATGGTGTTCTCAAGTGCAAGATCAAGTACGTGGGGGTGATAAAGATTCGGAGGAGGGGGCAAAAAGATGGATGAAATCTGGATCAACTATTATGGCATGCAGATTTGTTTTGGCTTACAAGAGTTTGCCATAGTGACGGGCTTGATATGCGGTCTTCCAGAAGAACCTATCGCTAAGGGAACCCATAAAAGGTCCGAGGCAAGCAGGACATCTAAACCATCACAAGAAAATTGAGGGAAGATATTGTCCTAGCGACCACCCAACAAAACCAACAAACGCAAGGAAAATATAGATGGGTTGTTGGACATTGCTGGACGTGGCTACAAAGCATCAGATTTGATGACATATCTCAAGGATAAAACCATACCAAAGAAGTACAGGGAGTAATTGTGCTTAGTTTGGTTTACCCATTCCATTATATTGGCAAGAGACGTCAACAAAGTCATAAAAGATGATTTATTGGTGCGTACTGAGGATTTTGATAAATACAACAATTATCCCTGGGGATATGACAGGTTCTAGTTAACTGTGAAATATTTACTGACAAATCTATCCTCAGGGACGATCACATTATATGGCTTTCCTTGGGCTTTTATGGTAAAATTAATCACTATTTTTACTCACCCATTAATTTATATTGAATATAGTTATTATGACTTTTTTTGCTTGCTTCCTGTTTACATTTTTTAGGCTTGGGCTTTTGAAGCCATTCCTCTCCTCCGAAATCAGGTAATGGATTACCCGAATGCGGTTTCTTATCCAAGGATGTTTAGATTTTTGGCTGCCAAGAACAACACAAGAATTAAGGAGGTTGATCACTTTAACCCTCTAGCTGATGTTGTACGTCTTCTTTCAAGTAAAATAATTTGACTCAATGAAAGATATTGAATGGATGTTATATCTGGTGTAACAGATGTTATATTTGATGCACCAGATAGGACATCTATTTCGATAGATTACCCGTTCTGTGCCAACTGGTGCAACAGATGGGTAATCTTTTATGACAGACGATTGATATTTTGCATCATATTACCCATCTATTGCTTTGGTTATCTGAACCCGACTCTTAACAGATTATCCATCTACTTCAAATTAACCATCTACTATAAATTATACATCTCTTTTTTAAATTAACATAAAGAAAAACTTATTTGAGTATGATAGCTGATTATAGTAATATGATATGCATGCTAAATTTTCACCAGATCTTAAAATCTAATCTAATCCTGAAACACTTGACCAAGAAGATAGAGTTGAAAGGGAAAATCATGTAAGAAAATAGGTAAAGTGTTGAGATGTTTGTTGATTGAGTTAAAGCCTCACTTAAAAGGATTGAAGCAATCGTTTTGTGAATAAAAAATGACCTGGTCATTAATGAGAAGCTAAATCTTAAGCACTTTAAATGGAAACGATCAGAGGATATATAGTCTCCACTGTCAGGAAAAGTAAAAGAAAGTTAGCTTTAAGAACGCACGAGTCCTCTAATGGGAGAAATATAGAAGATAATTTGACCTTTATGTTTGACAAATGCATAAGAAATAGCGACACAAGTGCTTAGTCACGGTCAATGTTGAAAAGATGTGTATGAACTTCATGTTTCACTCCCAGATTGCATGTTATGTATTTGCATTTTTAAGGATTAAAGTGATGAAGGCATTTTGTTCTACTATCCGAAAAATATATAAACCTTTGCTTACCCCTTTTGTGTTTTTATCTTTCTTCATACCCCTCTTTTGGAATAAAATTTAAAAAAAAGGTTGAAAAAAAAAGAAAAAAATCAATCAAAAATCCAAAATCAAGCAAAAGAAATTTTCATGAACTACGTTTGACCTGATTCTTGCTATGACAAGATACGCAGGCAGCCCTACTTTGGGGTTCGGTCTAACCAAACAAAAATTCAAGTTACCCAGAATGAAATAAAACTGGGGCAAAAAATTATTCTTATATGAGTTGATTTCAAAAGTTGTACGCTTCACTCAGTGTTATGTAAATTTTGAGCTTCATGCCCGTCCTTTCTTTCTAATCCTTTCCAAAAGCCAAGTTACAACCAAAGAAAGACCTTCAGATCAATCTTTGAGAATGTCAAGGCTTAACATCTTATGAGTGCGTTATATTTCATATTTTGAGTGTTATTTTCTTATAATAAAAAGGAAAAAATGAGAATGAAAATGAGAGAGTCTTATTGGAGAAAACCCTTTTTGGGTACCATAAGGCGACGGTGAGTTGAGAAAGAAATGAAAATGAGATAGGTTTGTTGGTAAAAACCCATTGAGGTGCCACAAGGCGAAAGAGTATTGTAAGAGCGAACAAATGCAGCTGTGGATCGGTTTCAAATTCAATAAGAGGGAAAAGTTGACAAATGATTAGTGTGGAAAGATCCGGTTGTTTAATTCAAAAATGCATATCATAATCACTGAAATCAGCCATCATACTCAAATAAGTTTTCCTTTATGTTGATTTAAAAAAGAGATGCACTTTGTCTTTCCCTTTTCCCTTTTTTTTCATTTTATTATTTTTGTCGTCATATGAAAAATTATTGTCTTCTTTTGCGTTTTTTGTTTTAGTCAAATTTACGTCAAGTCAAGTAAGAAAGAGCTTCAAAACTTGCTATCAACTCCCTCAATTGCACAAATCATTACAAAGGGCTGATGTACCAAGTTAACATACTTCAAAATAAAGTAAGATATTAAAGAATGCTTATCACCTGATATTTTTTCGATTCATAGAAGTGAAGATATGTTTGAAGTTAAACCCAGGAGCATCATGCAAGAGAAATATGATTTGAGCCAAAAAGTTCCAGTAGAAAGAATTCGGTGGTAAAAAATGCAAGTCAACGATACTTATCAATGATTGAAATAGAGCTGAGTATGACAAATGCAAGAGTGGTCACCTCAATAGCCAGATGCCACAAATCAACCACCACATTTTTAAATTATAATTGGTTTTTGTTTGAAATAGAGAGGAATTTTCTCTCAATTCAAATGCTTTAAAGTTTAGATATCAACAAGATGAAATTCTTCACTTTTGCAAATGCAAGAGGCAATATTTCTACACATATTTATTAATCACAATCATAGTGAAAATTCATCATCCTATACCCCTAGGAGACGCACTTCCTTGTTTGGGTAAGTCATTTTTCATTTGTTAGGTGATGCATTTCCTAACTTGAACCATCACACCTGGAAGATGCATTTTATAATTGAGTCATTTCATTCAATCCCCAGCAGAGTCGCCAGAGATGTCACACCCCTTTTTCGCCCGAAGGGTTCGAAGGTCAAAGGGTTTTTTCAATTAAAGTGACAAGTTTGAATAGAGATTAATTTATTACAGAGTCGTCATTTGGAATTGAGTTTTGATGTTCCAAGTCACCTTTTTGAATCCCTAATTAGAAGGAAATGACTCTTTGTTATGGTCTGCAAAAATAGAAGACCGAATAAGGAATTCCGTTGACCGACGGGGAGGTGTGAGGCATCCCTCGAGTACCGTGGTTCTAGCACGGTCGCTTTTATTGACTTATCTTGACTTAAAATAAATTATGTTAAGGCTTAAAATCACTCATTTTTTAATTATACCGAAAACTTGTCTATTATCTTATATTAAATCGGTAAAAATTAATTTCTTAGAAAAATATTTGTCAAGGTGCATGATTGCATCCTTGAATTTTAAATGTCTTGAAAAGATGTGTGTGCCACATTCTTAATTAAGGAGAATATTTTGACGTGTTTAAAACTTACCCAGCGTTAAAATTTGTCTAAATCCTTAATGATAAATTTGATCAAAATTCATTTAATACAATTAATTAAATCAATAAATAATTATTAAATTCTACTAAAATAATAATAAAATAAATAAAATACACAAATCTACCTACATTATGCTAAATTAAATATTATCCCTAAAAATTAATATCTTTAAATTAAATAGACTCAAATCTTATATTATAAGATAAATCAAACACGAAATTTTTTAAAATACAATTTGAACACAAACTCTTAAAATAAATAAATAAACAATCTGAAATATACAATATTTCACTTCAAGAAAAATCTAAATAATAGTAAATTTTATTAATATCAAATTTATTTACTTTATTTTTTACTAATTATTAAATAAAAATAATTTTTACATTATACTGCAATATGGAGGCTTGGACATTTACAAAAAAAAAAAGAGAAAAGTCAAGAAAAGGAAAAAAAAAAAAGACCAGTGTGAAGAAAAACACAGAGTAAACCAGACTGAGAAAAAGGAAACATTAGAAACAAAGAGAGAAAAAGAAAAAGCATTGAAGTTGAAGTTCCGTTCGAATTTTTGGTGACAGTGTTCGAGTTTCTATTTTAATTTATCAACAGGTTCTTATCTCATTTTGTACTGTTATTTAATAAATTTATTCAATATGCAAAAGTTGATTATTTATGTGAATTCATTATCATGAATCATAGTGTACACTTTTTATCCAAATATATTTGCTGCGTAAAATAATGAATCAAAAAGTATATTAGAGTTAAAATTTTATAAAGTGAATATTTTAAAAGAACGGAGAAGGATTAGGAAATGTTTATACTGATATGCATGTATATATCTACACGATAACACACTAATTGGAAAACGAGCCCAGACACAGATGAAACACATATATAATTTGGACAAATAGTAAAACAGAGGAGAAAATAACAGTTTAATATAAGTTTTCTGGTGAATAATTTATCAAAATCGTCGGTCTCCTCCGACGAACATCACTATGAACCGGACACCCGCTCTCGGAAAACCCAAACTACCGCCGCCCCTTTCCCCTTTTTCCCTTTTCATTGACGCCGGAATTAACAGTCGACAAGTGTGCCTTCTCCAGCCACCATCGTCACTGCCTCCCTTTCTTTTTTCCCCTTTACTGTCTTCAAAGCCATGGTCGGCGCCGACAACATCACCCCTTAGCCGGAAAAATGATATCACAAGTAAATCACTGTTATTGTTGCACCGAAAGGGACAGATCTGGTCGGATTTTGTGATTTAAGATGTTAATTTGGCGAAGCCCCATGGTTGTCGCTTGTCTCCCTTTCCTGGTGTTTATCGCCGCACCTTCCTTCTCCCCTTTCCACCGTCGGTGACCCACAACCCCCATCCTTCACGCCAGTTTTTATCGTAGTTTCTTCACCAACGATGAGTAGTTGCTATTCCCATTCAACCATCGATGTTTTTCCCCATTTCATCGCTTCATTGTTGACATAGAAGTAAAAAGTAAATTTTTTTTTAGATAAATAATGTACTGTGAATGTGTACGTGAAAAAACAGCTAGGATAAACTCTTTGAAAAAGTAGAGGCTATCGCTAAAGCTGTTGTAGAATTAAAATCCAAGAGGGGTGTGAGAGAGCCATATGCTCCTACAACCGCGGTTAGGAGGAAGAAAAGATCAATTAGCCAAGTACTCTCCAATCGGAAATCCAAAAAAATTACAACTCCTCCCTTTCCAAAGTTCAGGGGCCATGCAAGAAGGTGAACATATACATGGAACTTGACGCCAAAGAGAAGAAAGATCTGCGACGGGCCAAGTAAGGCACAAAAGATTACCCCATCCATACATTTTTCGCTGAAGACTTCAGAAGTATGACAAATATGCAGTAGACAGGGTAAGTTTACTTTTCCTAACCTAGCCTTCTAATCTACTTGTCATCTATTGCAACATATGTGTATTCTGGTGCAACTTGTAGTGGTTTTGTTGCAATATATTACCCATCTCTTACATAAGTTGCGTTAGATGGGTAATCTGTGAACAAATTTAGAGAAACCTCTACAATAGATGGACCATCCATTGTATCTTTCACTATGTTTTCCTTCTTTACAATTACTAACCTATTTAACAATTGACTTATTATATCACAGTATATTGAAGAAATTTTTTGCCTCGTGAGGGGCAGGCAATTAGCATACCTTGAAGCTTATGATGCTGTCGATAGGATAATGGACCTCAACTTCTACAAGAATCTCAAGGATAGGTACGATTATCTTAGTAACTAGCGTCAACTCCTGATGGCGAGGGATTTTATTCGTTACTTTCTGAGTTCCAATGGGATGAAGAAATAATAAACTATGTTAGAGGGGAGAGGCCAAATCCACATGGCAAGAGCTGGACCGAGGTAAAGAGGATTCTTGAAGTCATAAACGTGGACGGCGTACATTATCGAGCTGTTAAGATACTTCTTGAGGAGGGAAAGATCAAGGTTTATGACTGCAACTTACCTGCCTTGGACGAGGTTGGTTTTTTTACCTACATGCAGCCACTGTTGGACTTATTCCCCATCTTGTTGAGGCAGAATAAACTGATGGATCATTTGCCAACGAAAGTGTTGATAAAGCAGCCATGGGATTTTAAAGGTCAAAAAAAAGACATGGACCTTCCAAAAAATAAAATTGTTTCCGCATGCGGGTCGCACGCTCTTGTACACATCGAATGTTTGCTGACCAACACAGAAATGGTCAAGCCAATGGCCTCTCTATGCAACAACACTGTGGCAAAAATACAAGAGGTCTGGACTTATCGAGTACTAACTGGACGTTTGGAGTCTGTGTATAAAAAAGAGCCTGTGAAATAATATTTTTTTTATTTCAAGTTACTTTACTTTACATATTTTACATTACATTACATTACATTACATACATACATATACATACATGTAGGGGCAATGTTTTTTGTCTGATGATAGTTGAATTTTTCACAATGCAACAGATTGTCCATCAGTTGTAAAATATATTCTATCTGTTTTGATAGATAGTTTATCTGTTGCAATAGGTTGGTCCTCTGTTGCATTATGCTAATATAGTCTTATCTGTTGCAACAGTGGAAAGACTTGTTTGATAATTTCTAATAGAAGACCTACATATTGCAACATATATCTAAATCTGTTTGATATTTTCCAACAATTATGCTTGAATATCTATGTGCCCAACGACACCAAACCAGTAGCAAATACAAATACACCACCATAAAAATTTCAGCAATTAGGCTTAAATATCCATGTGCCCAACATCACCAAACCAGTAGCAATAATGCCAACAATGTAGTATCTTCTTGCTCGATTTTGTTTCTCTTCAAAAGACTTGACTTTCTTCAACAAACCCCAGATTATACAATTTGCTTGTGAAGGGTGTTGTTCTTCATACCAATCAAAGTAATCACATCCACCCAACTACTACAAAAATAAGATCATAATTACAAAATAATTACAAGTCAATAAGTAATCAACTAATTAAATAAAAAGAATATTACCTTTGAAATCTTACAAGTAAAAAACCTATGACCTAGATTTTGTTGAGTCCAAAAAGTCTTCAATAGAGCTTCATGACCACACTTACAATATCAAAAATCTTTGTCACAAAAAATAGTGGAAGATGAGCTCGACATTGTCAAGCTCAGTTGAAAAATATACGCACAAAAAAATACAAATAATTGAGATGAGTTTGGATAGAGGAAAAAAGATAAAGAAAAAAAAAATTAGGGATTTAGGATTAAATTTTAGGAAGAAGATGAATATACAAAACAATGGAAGAAAAATAATCATTGGGGGCCTAATCAACAAAAATGGGGGTTCAACGAGCCTTGGCTGCGTGAATTCCACGCGAGCAGCCAACAGGTCAAAAGTGACAAACTGACACATTTGATGCCTATTTTATTTTACGTATTTAAAATAAACATTGTTTACTTGATGCCTATTTTATTTTAGGTGTTTAAACTGAATACTATCGATAAGTTCCGCCTTTTTTATTTCAAGTCACTTTCACTTTTTTACATGTAGTGGCAATTTTTTATGTCTAATGAAAGTTAAATTTTTATAATGCAACAGATTGTCCATCTATCGTAAGAGATACTCTACCTGTTCTGACATATAGTTTATCTGTTGTAATGGGTTGGTCATCTGTTGGATTATGTCGATATTTCTATCTAAGTTAATCTATTGCAACAGTGGGAAGACCTGTTTGATAATTTCCAACAGATTACTTACCTGTTGCAACATATGTCTAAATCAGTTTGATATTTTCCAACAGATGTATCGTCTGTTGCAACAGATACATTATCAGTGGTAATATTTGAATCTAGTATTTTATTTCAATTAATAAGTTCAAATTTAAGGAATAAATAAAATTCATAGACAAAATAAAATAAATTGAAGCCTTCAGAAATTAGCTAAAATAAATCAACAAATAAATTAAATATAAAAAAACTATTGTGGGTACAGATCTCAACAAATACATCAATAATTTAAGTATTATTGCCAAGAATTTCTAAGGAGGGGTGACGTTATTATTTTGACAAACTCAAGCTATAAAGATATACTCAATATGGACAAGTTGTTCTTCATTCGGTGCTATGAAATTTGACTTTGATCATCGTGGATCTTTATTGTCTCTTACGTACGGTTTCTGCACTTTCTGTTCTCTGTATTTCCATAATAAGAGTAGCACATTGTCAATGGTGTTTAGCAGTAGCTTTTACATCCACCTGGAAAGCCAGAATTGGTCAATGCTTATCATGGAGATACAACAAAACAGAAAAGAATAACTCATTTGTTCTAGCAAATCAAATAGGTCTTCTCCCTATTTTAAATTATCCCAAACAGATTATATTTCTGTTGGAAAAAATGAATCAACCGTTGAGATAAATTTCTACATGAGGAAGACCTGTATGATAATTTCCAATGGATCAACCATCTATTGCAACATCTGACTCATCTGTTACAGCAGATAGATCATATTTTGGTATAAATAAAAGCGGTACAAAGAGCTATTTGATTTGCTAAAATAGACGAAAAATATGTTGCAACAGATACTTTATTTGATGCAACAAGTTAGTCAACTATTGCAACAGATGTATGTATCCGTTAGATAATTTTCAGCAGATGTGTTATTTGTTAAAATAGATATGTGTCTGTTTGTTAGTTGGAAAGAACATATATATTCACCTTCTTCAGCTCGTGTTGCTCTCATCTGGTCATTGTACATTGTACATTGCTCAATGCAAAGCACAGACAGAGGAGTTGCTATTTTGATTTTTTGGATGCTTGATAATGCCTTGGAAATTACTTTCCTTCTCCTCTTAGACTTAATCTCTAAAGGAGTGGATGGATATAAAATATTCTTTGATGGAATGACACCCCTCTTAGATGTCAATTTCTTTACAGAAGCAGTTAATGCATTAATAACATTAATCACGACATCATGTTTCGCCTTGCAGTCTTGATATTTGCATCCAGAACATTCACTAAGAGAGGCAAAATATGTATAACCAGTATGATCATACTCATAATTTTTTATTTTAAATACTGTAAGAGGAGCATCATTAGCACTAACAGTAGCACCACTACCACCACAAACAACTCTATCGCTACTAAGACCATCAACAACAACAAGGCCACCTTCCAAAATTATTTTTGTTATAATGTTTATTGCTCCAAACAATTCCATTTTCATTCTGTCAATGACCTTAGGGTTCGATAAAGTTTCCACAGACCGTAAAGTAAGAAAAAATGACGTCTTCAACTCTCGAATGGTCAGAACTAGCGAAGGATGCACAATCTAACATAAATCATTTCATATATTAGAATAATAATTAGATCATTCAAAAAAATTATTAATTAAAATAAAAACTTAATTATAATTATACTTACTGCATCCTTCGGGGGGTTGAAGAGATCAAGAAATTTTATATTTTTATCAATTCTGACCGACAACCATCTCAAGATTCTTGGACATGAAACTTCTTCCTGGTAGTTCACTTGTTGTCTCAAATAAGGAATGACTTCAAACGCCCAAGCCTATAAAATAATGCTAATAAATTAAAATCATTATTGAGTAAAATAAATAAATTATATCATAATAAAAAAAAGATACATTTACCATCAAAGCCCTTGGAAAGCCATATAAGTTTACTGTCTTTGGCGCTAATGGAGTCAACATATATTTGACAGTCATTTTGAAGCTTTCATAACCCCAAGGATAGTTGTTAAATGCCTTAAGATTCTCGAAGAGCTTTATTAAATCAATGTTTGTGTTGTTATTAACGTCTCTCACCCAAAGAATATTAGGTACAAACCAAGCACAATGATTGCTGGTACTTCTTTGAAATTCTTTTACCTTTTAACGTTTCTATCAAATTTTAGTTTTTGAATCTTGGACTAATAATGGACACAAGGTTATCACGATCACAAGACTTGCCTTTGTCTTTTTGGGTGTGCGAGGTGCTTTTTTGGGTTAGAATAGGTATAACATGAGAAGGAGAAGGAGGATAACATTTTAGTCCAGTAACTATGGCAAACTCCTTCTAACCAAAATAAACAGGCATGCCACAGTAATTTATCCACACCTCATCCATCTTATCTTTGTTTTCATACATAAACCTACATTGACAAGTTCATATACCAAATTTATTTGGAAACGAGCATTGTTTTCCTCCAGCAAATCAAGATATTTCCCAAAGCAGTTGTCCCTGAAATAAGCATCCAATTTTTGTTCTCGAAGTATTTTTCTGAAGGCGCCGAAAGATTTTTCCATGGTTGACTTAACCACGAAATCAACCATTAAATTTGTGGCACCATCATATTGTATTCTCACAGGATAACAATCAATGCTGAAGGTTTGGACCAACTCTTTGGTAGAAAGGCTATTAGCATTTGGATCATCTCTTTGAAATATTCCTTTTCCCTGTGTTTATCATATTCTGCTTCTAATTGAGATAACGCTTGTAAAGCAAGCTCATAGAGTGGTGAATATAGCCTAGTTGCTTCACTTGTTCCTTTACTTGGACTTGATTCGGTATTTATTCTTTAGGAGTCATATTATATAAAATTAACAGGAACATAAAAAAATATATTATAGTTGATTAATGCATCGTTAAAAAGGGATAACAGTAAATCTAATATTCAAAACAGTAAAATAATAGTTGCAATAAATCACACATCTGTTGCACCAGGTAGGTTATCTGTTGCACCAAATAACTAACCTGTTGCAACGGATGAGTAATCTGTTGCAACAATACAAAATATATCACTCATCTTTTAGGATAGATGAATGGTTTGTGTAATAGATCACACATCTATTGTAACATATAAGTAATTTGTTGGAACAGTTAAATAACCTGTTACAACGAATGAGTAATTTATACAATAATATAAAATATATCACTCATCTATTGAGAAAGATGAATGGTTTGTGCAACAAATCACACATTTATTGCAATTTATGAGTAGTCTGTTGGAATAGTTAAATAACCTGTAGCAACGACTGAGTAATCTGTTGCGATAATACAAAATATATCATTCATCTATTGAGAAAGATGAATGGTCTGTGCAAAAGATCACACATCTATTGTAACATATGAGTGATCTGTTGGAACAGTTAACTAACCTGTAACAACGACTGAGTAATTTATTGTGACAATACAAAATATATCACTCATCTATTGAGAAAGATGAATGGTCTGTGTAACAGGTCACACATCTATTGCAACATATGAGTGATCTGTTGCAACAGTTATCAACAGTTAATATTATTCAGATTTCTTCTAACAGAAGGGTCGTCTGTCGTGACAGATGAATGATCAGTTGGAAAAATCAAGTCTTGGACATGTCCTGTTGGAAGAGTTGATAGGATTTTATCCAACAGGAAGTTCATCTGTTGCATCAGATCTTCAATCCGATGGTTTCTCTATTACATTAGATGATTAATCTGTTGTATTAGATTTTTAATTTGATGGTTTCTCTGTTGCATCCTATAGTAAATTTGTTGCCTCGGATGGTTAATCTATTACAATAAATGGTTAATTTGTTACATCAGATAGTTACATTGTTGCATCAGATGGTTAAATGGTTGCATCATATGCTAAATCTGTTGCATCAGATTTTTTATCTGATGGTTCCTCTGTTGCATCAAATGATTAATCTATTGCATCAGATGGTTAATTTGTTGCATCAGATGGTTAATCTGTTGCATTAGAATTTTAATCTGATAGTTTCTCTTTTGCATCAGATAGTTTATTTGTTGCATCATATGTTAATTTGTTGCATCAGATGGTTAATATGTTGCACTAGATGAATAATCTGTTGGAGGAAAAAAATAGTTGCATAATTTTGTTCAACAGAACAACAGCAATATCACTATTTTTACCAAAAATAAGAACAAATCAACCCAGCAACTGGCGAAACAAATTAAACTTCGAAATCAAACAACAAAAGAGAATAGAAGAAAAGAGAAGAGAAGAAATATCAGAAATTAAGATTTTACTCAGACCGCATTTCAAATTAAAGCAACAAATATTGAAATTATTAACCAATACTATAAGAGAAGTTGGCTCAAGTTCCTCGTTTTCTTCAAAACTAAAAAGGCCATAATTTTTTACCAGTAAAAGAAAAAAAGAAATAATGAAGAATTCGAAGCTGTTGTGGCTGGAGAGCAAGGCTGTCACGTCGATTGTCAGTTGAAGTTGAAAAGAAACTCAAAGTCCAACTATTTATCGTCGGAGGTTGAAGTCGCCTGGGATTGAAAGAAAAAATTTGCAGAACTGTTGGTTGAGAGAAGCTGTCGAGAGAGAGGAGAGAGACGGTCGATGATTTGGATTGAAGAGGGGTGTGGGTTGGGTTGATTTGTATTTAAAGATAGAAAGTTTTAAAAATATTAATGAAGCTCATAGTTAACTTAATCAAGTTTTCTGATTATGTTTGACCTTTTAAGTTGATCAATGTCACCAATCCTTCATTCAAGACTTAAAAGACACATTTCCTTCAATTTTCTCCCTTCTCTCTCTCTCTTATTTTACTGCCTTCTTTTGTTTTGTTTTTTGGAATCTCATCCCTAAAAATCTTGTCCATAATTCACAATAGATCAAGGATGATGGAGTCACAATTAGAAATTCTGTAAAATTTATTTTCTTTTCTTGTTTCTCTCTCTTTTTCTCTTTTTTGTTTTTCTTTTTTCATTTTAAACTTATTCATTTCTTTCATTCTCCTCAAAATCAATCTTTTCCTTCTTAATAATCTCTTTAGATTGATACTTACTATTTTTACTTCATCTTCTATTTTTATTCTCTTAATTTATTTATAGATAAGGATTAAAGAATTAATAAAAAATATATTAATTAAATCACACTTCTAATTAATTATCCATTAAAAATTATGCAAATTCTATACATGTCAACTATTTTGAGATTGAGAAAGTATATAATAAAAGAGAACACAGACATTTTAATTTAAATATTTGTACTTATAAAATATTTCTTATCACGTAAGTATGTATGTAACTACTATGCATAACTACTATGCATAACGGATGATATGATAAATATCATTAAATGTCATGACTTTTTATATTTTAATAGTTATTTTCAATGAAATTTATCTTTTAAATACCAATAATTATTACTATTGTTATTTACCTTTTTAATAGCAATAGTTACTACATTGATTACTATAATTTTCTTAAAAAAAAAAAAGGTAAGATAATACATGAAAATAAAGAATTGTTAGGAGAAGATATTTTTTATGCAAGAATTTTAATTTTAATATAAGGAATGATTTCAAAAATCTGAAAATGAAATAAATAATTATTACTATTATTACTTACCTTTTTAATAGGGATATTTACTATATTGATTACTACAATTTTTTGAAAAAAAAAAAAGGTAAGATAATACATGAAAGTAAAGAATTTTTAGAAGAAGATATTTTCTATGCAATAATTTTAATTCTAATATAAGGAATGGTTTCAAAAATCTAAAAATGAAATAATTGAGATAAATGATTTTCCTAATTTAAGAATTCAAGAATAAAAAAATAAATTAAAAAGTAATAAAATAAAAAAAATCATGAATAATACTTATTAATAGAATATAAATCTTGATCACATGAACGTAAAGGATAATATATGGTAAAACTTATTATTATTATTATTATTATTATTATATATATATATATATATATATATATATATATATATATATATGTTTTTGCTCATTTTTTATATTTCATTTGTCCTAATATTTTGCCAGAAATTCGTAAAATCATCATTTTTACTCTAAATTTTATGTAAATTCTTCTCCTCTTCCATATACAACTTATAAGTTTATCATAAGAAATATTGTATAAAGTAGCCCTAAAAAAAGAGAAGAAGAGAATAAAATTCTCATAAATATAAAGTAAAATCTCAATTTTTACTCCAAATTTTATGCAAATTCTTCTCCTCTTCCATATACAACTTATAAATTTATAATAGAAAATATTATATAAAGTAATCCTAGAAAAAGAGAAGAAAAGAATAGAATTCTCATAAATATAAAATAGTTTAGAAAAAGAGAAGAGAAAGAGATTAGAATTCTCATAAATATTTTTGTTAACTCTATTATATACAATTTCAATACCAATTTTTTTTAAATACGTCATCCTACCCTATCAATCTATTTTCTTCCTTGATGACGAAGAGCTTAAATAAATATAGCACTCGCCACACAATACGTTGAAATCAACGACAATAACATCAAAATTAAAAGATGTTACAATTGATAATTTGATTGTGTATTTGCTTGGTTTCTCTGAATTCATTATAGCATCAAAAAACCCATCCACCACTCTTTTTAATAGCCCTTTCTTCTTGCTTTCAAAATCTATAATGCTTGGCCCCTAAACCCACAGATTCAACAATGAATAAAACGAAGATTTATGAATGTTTAAAATCATTTTACCTTCATATTATATGTCCTGCTAAAGTTTGGTTCCTTCTCGGCATATTCATAGAAGGACTTGCCATGAGCAGTCACAAAGAGAGTAGCGTCCCCAATTTGAAACCATTTGCTTAGATAATGCCATGGATACACTTATATAATGCCTGGAAAAATTATGTATTAATGTCAAAGAGAGAGTAATTAAGGGGTTTTAAAAGGAGACTCTTTGAAATTCTGTAATGTTAACAATTATAATAATTCATAATGAAGGTAGAGAAAATGTAACTGTTTCTTATTATGTGGTCGTTACGTTTTTCCTTTTAAAAAAATAAATGAGATTTTTAATATATAAAATATGAAAAAAAGTCAAAAAAATATGGTAAAAGATAAATATCTTTCTCGACATCTACTTAGTCTCTTATATATTTAGAGTGAGAGATTATGTGTTAATATGTGAGAACGTGAGAGATGCATGCATTTCTCTGTTTAAGAAAGAAAATTTGAAGAAGAGGAGTTGGTAAGAAAACCTAGGATAGGTTTTTGGAGTTACATAACTTCCCTAGGCAACTTCTTTCAGATTCATCTTCTCTAAATGGATCGCATCAGTCTACAAGGACTATCCGTGCCGAAGACCCGATCGATATCCAACGATAATAAATCCACTAAAGAAATAATAATAATTAATATATATATATATATCTTCTTCTTTTTTCGAAATGTCAACTTTTTAAAACAAACAGAGTTTTCCAAAACAATTATAATAATGTTTGAAACCAGAGGTAGTATACAATTTCGAAATTGTAATAATATCCAAATCTTATTTTGACTGACTAATAATATTATGATATGTATCTTGCCAAAAAAAATTTAAAAGTTTAATATAATGCCAGAGCCATTGTATTGAAACATGCATGTGTTTGTAATATTGCATTTAGATTTGTATATTAGAATTTGTTGCTCCCTTCTGTGTTTGGACCACAACAAATTAAATACAGATAAGAAGAAGAAGAAATTATAAATTGTGAATGTACACTATATATCTGAGTTATTAATGTAAAATGAACAGTCTGTAAAAGAAAATAAGATTGGAATTGGTCAAAGAAAACAGATGCATTCATGACAAACATATGTCACGAGACAATTGGATTTATTTAACTTTTTTTCTATCTTTTTAGTACCCAATGTATATCAATTTTTGGTACAAAGGGATCGTTGGCACACTAAATTTACTCCCCTGTCCATTTTTACTTGTCCGTTGTTTTAAAAATAACTTTCATTTTTACTTATCACTTTTAATATATAAAAAAAAATAGTTATTTTTATTCCTAAGATAGTTATAACTTTACTAAGTAGTAGATATGGATTGTGGGGTGCAGGAATACGGTTGTATTCTAGAGGTAATGCTATACCCATTCTTCTTGCCAACTTCCTTTCTATTCTCACTCTCATCCAAGTAATGAATGCAATTGAAGTAGAATCATTTTCCCTAAGTAGGTTCAGGAATCTGTAGTTTTTCAAGAAGACCATATTTAACCCGGATCAAACGAAAGTTTCTTATCAAGAGACAGATCATAATAAAAATGACTTATGAGGATAGCTGGAAGCAAGGAACATTCTTCTGCGCCTTACCCATTCTATAAGAGAACGGTTCAACTAGTTAGGCAATTTAGCATATTATTCACTGTCCTTTATTTAAAATAGTTTTGAGCGGCTAGAGGTATTTGTATCTTTTTAATTGTTTTATTTTGGAAGACTAATTTAAGTACTATTATTTTATCATTTAGCAGAAATAACTTATCTCAATACTAATTACTAATTAAAATATAACTTATCCAAAAATTAATAAACAAACAAAATACTAGGTAATGTTAGATTTTTATCGCAGACCTATGTATACGCTTGTCCATCGTACCAAACAACCTTAAATATATAGCTATAAATTAATGTACATCAGGACAATTGCCTCTTTTATTTCCTTGCTTATGGAAATTGGGTAAAAGTTGTTAGGCTGTTTAATTCGACTTTCATTGATTTGGAGATTTGACTTGTTTAGGCAAATGCACGAGCTTCATCGTGTTTGGTTTCTTGACACCTTTGACACGTATTTTCAAAATTAACTCACAAGAAGTTAATAACAAAATATTTAAGAATTTTTACATTATCAGACCATATACGAAAAAGTAAAAACAGGAAGTAGTTAGCAATCAACAACTTTCATAGTTAAACAATAAAAATCTGATCTTAATATTATTTGCAATAAATTTTCCCAAAATTTTATTACGTAACTGGAATGTGATCAGAGGTCACGGGATCAAGCCGTGAAAATATCTTGTTGCATAAATGTAAGGTAAGACTTCATAGAATAAAACCTTATGGTTCGACCTTTCTTCGGACTTCACACGTAATGAAAGCTTTAGTGCACCAGACCAACGCACCAGAATGCCTTTTTATATCAATAAAAATTAATGAAACCTTTATTTGTCTCATTCCAAAGATTTTCAACCCTTTCACTATCAATCAATAAAAATCCATTAGCTTCTGTAACACCTCATATAAAATTATTAGCAAGATTATTGTGAATCGTATGAAGCCGTTCCTCTACAACCTTATTGGTCCCTCTCAATCTAGCTTTCTAGCAAAATCGTAGGACATCATACAATGCGCTTCTAGTCCAGGAGATCCTACATTTCTTCAATACAACCAAAGGTAGAAAGGCCTATATGCTCGCTAGGGTTGACTTGGAGAAGGCTTTTGATAGGCTGGAATGGTCCTTCATTCACGACATTCTTCTTCATTTCAACTTTCCTAAAAAATTTGTTGATCGTATCGGCGGGGAGACCCCTTCTCTCCTTATATCTTTATTTTATTCATGGAGCGTCTTTTCCGTTGCATTGACATGGCTGTTGACTATGGCTTGTGGAATCCCATCAAAATTTTTGCCCGAGCTCCTTCCTTGTCCCATTTGTTTTTTTGTAGATGATATCATTTTTGCACTAAGGTATACTCCATCTCATGAACAGAAATTTCAGGAATCTTGGCGCACTTCCATTCTATTTCAAGTCAAAAGATTAGCCTTGCCAAATCCAAACTCTTCTTCTTCAAAACACTCCTTCTTGTGCTAAGGAAATGGCTAAATCTATTCTGAATATCCAGGAAGGCCATACTTTTGGAAAGTGTTTGGGCTATCCTATCTTTACTCAACACCCAACTAAGCAAGACTTCTAGTTCCTTTTAGACAACTTCAAGGCTTGGCTTATCGTCTGGAAAGCTCCTTTCTTTACAGTTGCAGGGAGAAAAACACTTATTCGATCCATGCTTAACAGTCTTCCTAGCCATGTTATGTACCTATTTAAGCTCTCTACTTATGTTATAAAAAAAGGAGTCTTACCAAAGGAATTTCTTTTGGGGTTCTACCCTTAAGCGCAAAAATCTTCATCTCTTGAATTGGGCCTCTATTGCAAAGCCTAAAGACTTAGGGGGACAAGGTATTCAACAACTTCAAATAAAAAATTTGGAACTCTTAGCATCTTCGGCCTGGTGAGCTGTCTACTTTATGTCCCTTTGGGATAGAATATTACGTAGTAAATACCTAGGACGTATACCTGGATCTTTCAAATATGGAAATCTCTCATTCTAGGCTGGGTCTAATGTCATTTAGGACTTCAATGGAAGCTTGATAATGGAGAACATATCAACTTCTTCACAGATGCTTGGATAGCTCCAAATATGCCTCTCCGAAATCTGATTCATGGACCGCTGCCTGAGCATGAAATTAGCTCCAAAGTATCCCAGTACAGAGTAGCAAAAAGTTGGTCCTTTTCCCAGCTCTTCTTTGACCTCCCTGATAATATTACTTCTCTCATAATTCTATCCATTTTCCATGATATAATACTGCAGTAGCTGATAAAATCAAATGGGGTTTGACAAACTCTAAAGCTTTTAGTGTAAGTTCTGGCTATATCGATATTTTTTCCTCAACTTATCCCAACACGGGTACCTCCAACTTCTTGTGGATTTGGAATTTGGACGTTTCTCCTAAATTAAGGCATTTTCTCTGGCTTATAAAGCATAACTGACTCCCAACAGCTTCTTTCCTCCATCGCATTCATTGCATCCCTTCATCTACATGCACGCTCTGTAACTTGTTGGTGGAAGAAACCATCACTCGCCTATTCATTCACTGTAAATCTGTTGAACCATTATTGCTTGAGCTTGGTCTGATAGAACAAATTTATCAGCTCAGGCAGGCGATTCCAAAATACCAACATCCAATGTCATGGATCTCATGTTTACTCGACCTTGTGCCTCATCAACAAATTACACCTCAAATACCTACCAAAGTGTTGCTCCCCTTCTGCCTTTGGTCAATTTGGTTATTGGGAAATATATGCAATTTTCAGAACGCCTTCTTTGAAGTCTCCGCTGCAAATGTATTACCTTTGGCAACAGAATACTGATTTTTAGCGGGCAAACATAGAATTACAAAGCAAACTATGTCGTTGTATGTTAAATGGAAGCCCCCTACATCTTCTTTTATTATGCTTAATACTAATGCAACTTTTACTTCTAAATTGGAGATGGCTTATTTAGCAGGTGTCTTTAGGAATTCAAATGGCGATTGCTTACTAGGTTTCACTAGTAAGATCTTTACCACAAGCCCTCTAGAAGCAGAACTCTAGGCTTTACTTTTGGGTTTGACTGTTGCAATTCAATATCGTTTTACAACACTGCAAATAAAGGTGGACTGCATTCAAATTGTTCAAGACGTAAAAATGGATAAACTATTATCAGATGATTCACCTCTAATTTCTTATTGCAGGTGCATGATGCATAAATTAGAAAATCCTCTACTAGAACAGGTATATAGGGAGCAGAGAAGAATGCTACGTGACTCTTTTAGGAACCTCCTGTATCCGTAGCGGATATTTCGAGTGTTGATAAAAATGGAGTCTTGAGTTGTCCTAAGGTCAAGATAGATACATCCGACCAACTTATGTTTAATACTACTAGCTGTAGTTGTCAAGTTGTAATTATTAGAGCTAGGTGTCCTACTGCCAATGCTTGTACAGTGGGTTGCCCACATATAAATTTCTTGTAAAATATATATATATATATATATATATATATATATATATATATATATATATAGAGAGAGAGAGAGAGAGAGAGAGAGTACTATTAGATTGTTTTTATATGTTGTGATAGGTTTTTTTTTTTGGTAAACATGACTATAATACGTCGTGTTTACCGGAAAAAAAAACCTATCACAACATATAACAACAATCTAATAGTACTATTTGGGGTATATAAGTCTAACTCAAAAATAAAATAAATTACTTATATGTCAAAAATGACTTTAAGTTTTATATATGTATATGAATTATTCTATATTATCAGATTAGTTTGACTTGCTATTGCAAGTTATTCAATTTTTTATATAAAAATTAAAAAAGAAAAAATTGGATAACCTACAATAGCAAGTCAAGTTTATCTGATAGTGTCGAATATTTTGTATACTGACGATGCATAAAATTTAAATTTGTCAAAAATATACTCATAGTTAAAGGCGAAACCAGGATTCAATTATAGATTTAGTTAAACTGAATTATTTTAATTCAAATTGTATATTTTATGCTTGAAATTTGTTAAATATATATAAATTATTAATGTAAAATCGGTAATTTTAAAAGCTTAAAATATGAAATCTATAAAATTTTGATTTTTGCTTCTGCTACTCATATAAATTTCTTTTTTACAAGAAAAAAATGGGCAGTTTGATATACTAAAGTACTATTATATATGAAGTATATGGAAAGAAACGAAACACAAGAATTTACTATACACAATGTTAATTTACATTTTTATCAAAGGTTATTTTCACATTGTGGACTTGTAAACTCCAACTTCAAGTACTATGCATTAGGGATGGACATGATATAGTATATACTAAATTATCAAATCGAATCAAAAATTTTGATATCGTAATTTTGGTATTATGATATTTAGTGTGGGGTTTGGTGCGCGCACACATACACCAAACCCCACACTAAATACCATAATATATAGTTACATAAATAATTTGTGTAAGTTATTAATATACTAACAAATATACAGCCTAATATCAGTATGAAACTAAATATTTAGACTTTAAAATTTTGACTATGCCATCTTAATGAAATGTCCTTTATGTAATTAATTAATAAGAGGAGTTGTTTGTACTTTTTTTTTTAATATATATTTCTGTATGTTATGGATTAGCATGATACAATTGAGACATTTTATTTTAAATGTCAAAGTCATAATGGTCTATTATACGTGTAAATACTATCAAAGTTGAAACAAAATATGTTAACCGATTTACCATTCGCAAAATACCAAAACTGAATTTTAAAATATCGAATTATATCGAATTAATTCAGTATAGTAATAGTATAGTATATTTAAAAATTGAATATCAAAATTATTCTATCAAAGTTTCTAATACCGTAACATATCATATCATGTCACTCCTACTTATACATATAACTAAATTATGGCGGAATACATAAGCGCCCCCTAAAATTGTTAGTTTTATTTTTTTTTTTCTTTTTGATACCTTAATTAGGTTATGTTCCTATTAAACCCTTTAATTGCTCGGTGTGCTTATAAAGTACACTTGTCTGATCTGATACATATTCAAAGCCTGCATTTGTTCAGAGCCTTGCACGTGAAATCAAACGCCGCCTATGTGAAATTTAACTAATCAAAACACAACAGACCATTTTTATTTTAAACTTCATCCAAACATTTCATTTTTATTTTACACTTCATCCAGGTGAAAATAAACTTAATAGATAGCTTTGATACTTCATTTCACAACAAAACTCGTCATCCCCATCCAAAATTCGTCGTTGTCAAAGAAAATCCTAAAGCGAATTCTTCAATTTCATTAGTTTCTCATTATAATATTCTCTCACAATAGTCGGAGAAAATGTAAAATAAAAGAAGATGAAATCGATTTCAATTTCAGTTTCATTAGTGTCACGGTGAAGAAGATGAAATCGACGAGGGATATAAATTCGACGTTACTATTTGAAAAGAAAGACCTTCAAACAAAAATTCAGAAATTATTGATATTGGTATGTCAACAATGACATATAATAAGAAAAAGAGAGAAAGAGAGATAAGAAATTAAAGAGAAATGGAAGAAACTAGGACAAAAGTTAAAATGAGAAAAATAATGCCATTGCAAATTTTCATCACCCACAGTTCATCCTTGCAGTTGAAGAAGATGAAACCGACGAAAAGGATAAATGCTACATTGTTAATTGGCGACAAATACACTCAAACGAAAAAAGAAAAATTATTAAGCTTGATATGTTAGCCATGGTAGATAGGAAGAAGAGAGTGAAAGGGAGATGAAAAATAAGAAAAAAGTGAAAGAAATTCGTTTCGAAATAAGTGAATTGTTAGGGTATTTATTAGTGTTTGACAACTAATTAATTTTTGTAAAGGTATTACAAGGTCAATTTTTTTTTTAAATAAAAATAGAAAATTATGTTAAATTTATGTCTTTAATATTTTTTTCTTAATATGTGTGTCAAAATTTAATAATTTATTTATTATGGAACGAAGGGAGTATGAAAATTTCACATCAATGATTTGTTTTCCGTTATGATATGTGCCACATCAGATTATGTTTAATAGATACATTTTATAAAAGGTTCAAAAACTCAATAAAAATATAATCTAATTAAAATGTTAATACGAAAAAAAAGAAATCAACAAATTCAAGAACCATATATCTATTCCGTCATAAATCATTAAATAGAGAGGCTTTGAAAAAGAGGGTATTGAAAACCGGGCAGGCATAGGCGTGGGGCCTTCTGCACTTCATTTTGGTATAATCTTGGAAAAAAACACCCTCCTCTCACTATCATTATCATTTATTCACAGGGGGGAAAAAAGAAAAAGAAATTGGACAATTTCTTTGTTTTTTCCTTTTCGCGTGGTGTTTGATATGGTGAAATTTCATTAGATATATTATTATTATTATTATTGTATTTGATATTTATAATAGAATTTAATTTATCAAAATTTAAATCATATAGAATTATTTTAAGATAACGCTTTCTATTAAGAATTTTTTGATATCTCAAATTTTAAATCGAAATCTCTAGTAAAAAAAGAAACAGACCTCTGGACAAGTTACATATTTGACGAATATGATAAGTATATATGCTAGCTAAATATACATAAAAAAAAAATGCATATTTCATATCTAAAATGCTTATTATATATATTATACAACAATATGCAAAAAAAAATTACCTTGATTATTATTTTGGTTAACAACTATATAAAATAGTTTCCAAAAATTTATCTCTTACATTTTTTGGTCCGTAATCTCTTAGTCTAATTTTTTATGAGATAAAATGAAAACCTCACATAATAATTAATATCAATTGTGTGAGACACGTACTAAAACTAAAAGTTTCCACATCCATGAGAGAGAAGCAAGAAGAGGTATAAATGTGATGGATACTATTTCTTTGGTGGTGGCCTTATATAAAGCAACTAAAGGATGTTATGTCTTTGTTTCTTATAAAACTAATTATAAGAAAAGAAATTCTTTGAAGAAAACAACTTAGATATTCCTCTATAATGGAAGAACAACTTAACTCTTTAGCAATTACTCATCTTCTTCAACACTCTCTAAGAAGTTTGTGTATTCATGAAAACTCTCAATGGGTTTATGCTGTCTTTTGGAGAATCTTGCCTAGAAATTACCCTCCTCCTAAGTCGGTATCTGAAATCTACTGATCCAATTAATTCAGATTCGTGCTGGCTAATTACTTTTTTCCATTTTTTTTCTATTAGGTGGGATAGTCAAGGAGGAGCATATGATAGGTCAAGAGGGAATAGAAGAAATTGGTAAATATTTTGCTCATATCATATGTCATACAATATTATTTTTTGGGAAACTTTTGCTAGATGGATATTTTTTTATTTTTTTCTACATGATAGGATATTGGTATGGGAAGATGGTTTTTGCAATTTTGCAGCATCAACGGCTGAGATGAATGGGAATGAATGTCCAGGATCATCTTCTAATAATTATGGAGAATATCAACATTATCAAGCCCTTCAACCTGAGCTTTTTTTCAAGATGTCACATGAAATTTACAACTATGGAGAAGGGTAATAATATTATAACAAAATATAAGAATAATATGCAAATTAAATTTTATTCCTCATCATGGGTTTTATTTTTATTTATTTTATAAATATTTTTGCAGTATAATTGGAAAAGTAGCAGCAGATCACAGTCATAAATGGATCTATAAAGAACCAAACGAACAAGAAATCAATTTCTTGTCTGCATGGCACAACTCTGCTGATTCTGTAAGCTTAATTAACTACTATTTCATACTATTATGTGTTTACTAACAACAACACTACATACCGTGAAATCTCACAAGTGAGATCTGAGGAAGGTAGTGTGTACCTACACAGCCTTTCCCCTTATCTTATAAAGATAGAGAGGTTGTTTCCAACAGACAATCGACTCGGAACAAAATGATTTCTCATGCATTTTCCTTCTTCTTTTTTTTTTTTTTTTTTTTTTTTATAACAGCATCCTAGAACTTGGGAAGCTCAGTTCCGTTCTGGTATAAAGGTAATGTTTGTAAACTTATAATTATATATAACCCAAAAAACTAACCATACATATCTGCCATAACATTATATAATATTTCACTTGGATAAAATTTATAATATATTGCTTTATTCTTCAGACTATAGCCTTGATTGCTGTGAGAGAAGGTGTCATTCAATTAGGAGCTGTTCATAAGGTATAATATCTTCATTCTCTTCTCTCCAAAACCCTTAAAGACCAATAATCAATCGACGGAGACAGTTTATGTTTTGTAAATTGACAGTATAAGTAAATGTGGACCTATGATAACATGTGACTTTCGATATCAAGCCTGATGTGGTAACTAGAAAAACAAAAGAATGACATGTTATAACCTGTTTAAATGCAATGTTAGTACAAAGATTATTTATATTATGATCAGTTTATGTAACTTAAAAATCATTACTTGAAAGATATATAATGGAATCTATATATAGGTGTTCTTTTTGTAATTAGTTATTTTTGAAATTTACTGGCTCGACTAATTATGTAGGTTATTGAAGACTTGAGCTATGTGGTGCTACTAAGAAAGAAGTTTAGTTACATAGAAAGCATTCCAGGAGTGTTATTGCCGCATCCATCTTCCTCAGCATATCCTTTCAAGGTTGATGGATACGGGGCGTCGCCTGACGCGTGGCATTTCCAAACCAATTTAACAGCACCAGTAGCACCAGCTGAATTGTACGAACATTTCAATCAACATCAACATATGAAGATCACGCCTTCAATGAGCAGCTTGGAAGCACTTCTTTCCAAGCTACCTTCCGTCGTTCCAGCAGCAGATGTTACTGCTGCTGGAATGACGAGTTCAATACCTGCGTATTGTGAGTACCAACCCCAATATAGGCCTAATGTTGAAATGTTGGAGTTGGAGAAAGTGGCAAAAGAAGAGTATGATGAGGATGAGGACAATAACAATAACAACAATGAAGAGAAAACTAGGAACAACAACAATAATAATAGTAATGAGAAATTAGATCATCATGGTGGAGAGAGTAGTAGTTCAATGTCATCTTATAGTCAACACCATCACCATTATCAACATTATGGTTATCATCACGATTTGAATGTAAGTAGTAGTATGCCTAATAATGGATATTAGAGAACATGATGGTAATTAAGGTTATTGTTTATGGAATGTTGTACTATTTAGATTGTGTTAGGAAGAATTGATCTTCTCCACAACTAACAAAGTAATGGTAGTTTCTTCCTTTCTTGTTTCACTCAGTGTTGTGGTAAATTTTGGAAATATTCCCTTCCCTACGTACTTTCTTCTGTCTAATAAACAACTTTTACCTACTTTTAATATCTCCATGCTTATAGCATCAACCTTTACCAAAGTTCAATTTTAATAATATTTTCAATCACAAGTAAAATCCCCTTGTTAAGAATTTGATATTTGGCACTTTCAATAGATCAAGAAGTTTAGTTATATTAAATGGAGGATATATGTGGATAACCGCTATTTATCACCTAAAAAGGAAGAGGACAAGGGTCTTTAGCACGCAACCTCATCTTACATTTCTGCAAGGAGATGTTTGCACATCTTGAACTCGTGAAATCCTGATCAAATAACAACAACTTTATCAGTTAACTCCAAGAAAATGAACAATGAATTGGAAAAATAAGAAAAGTGATTACTCTTCTTTAAAAGAAAGAGGAAAAGAAAAAGGCAAGTGTATACGTGGGTATGGTGGTAGGTAAAAGAGCATCAAACCGTACAAAGGGGACCATTAGGAAAGATTCATTTGGAATTGAACCTTTTGAAGGAGTTGATTGCATTGCAACGGCAAAAAAGAGCTTGCATATGATATGGCCACACTAGTAATCATTTCAATAAGAAAAATGAAATAATGCAATGGAGTCACCATTTATTGCCTCACCAAAGAAAGGTGATAACCATCCATCAACAAGGCTCCGTTTAGAAAGAGTATTGAGATTAATATAACACGTATAAAAACTCCGTATATGTTTTTCCTTGAGCCGAGAGTCTATCGGAAACATCTTGACCTCCCAGAGTAAGGATAAGATTTACGCACACTCTACCCTTTCCAAATACCACGGAGTATGCTGTGTTATGAGGACTCCATATGAACTTTTACCTTTTTTTTCTTTTCCCTGGAAAATGGTTAAGCCCCAAGAGAATTGAAACAGAGATTCAACTAGATTAACTAACAATACAAGTACGATTTTTTAATGAGTACTAATATTGAATGTACGTAGTTAGTTGAACACAAGATGCTATGATATACGGTTTAACACATCAAAATATTTCTAGCAAGACTGTAATCCCAACTAAGACAGAATCGAGTACAATGAGAACATTTTTGCTAAACATTCATTGGTCTAAAACTCACAAATCAATACTTCAACTGTCAATTACAGCTGAGACCAATTACCGTCCTAATGGTAAAAAAGTTATGGGTACAATACAAAGGTTCCCTCAATCTATATTAGGGTTGTAATACAAATGGCTTTCAATTGCTGGAGAACAAAAAACAAAAACTGATGCGTGTTGGCATGCCTAACATTCTCACACATGCAAGACAAAATTGAACCATTGATTGTGGACTAGATTTCTTCAGTGGTATAATGCAAGAGAAACAATGATTCTACCGAAATGATGCGACCAGATCTTTGAAGTGAGTGAGGAGACCGTCGACTGTCATGACTTGATGATCAGCCTTGCTTCTCACTCGCACACTCACCTGAAATCATTTGCATACAAGGAAGATCAGATTTTTCAGCAAGAATAAAGCAGTTGAATGCTGGCTACGAAATTTAAAATGAGAAAACTCTTGCAGGAAGCATGAAGGATTACATAAAGAAACCAAGAAACCTGTGAACGAAGCATAATCGGTGCTACATAGCTCCCTGCAGCAAGAGCTATTGTACAGAAAGTAAAAAAAGAAAATGGTTCCATGACACTATGCAGAATATTTCAAATGACCCCCACCCTTCTCCACTTGAATACTTTTTAAGTTTTATTTGTCTCAAGGTTTGAATCCATAACATGTGCCTAACCCACACATCACACATTGCGATCTTACTAATAGACCAAAGTCCGGGGAAAGTCAAAATACAATTTTCTTTTTCCAAGCAAATCAATCAGCGTCTCATAGAAACATCTTGCCAAGGAAAGTCGCAGACTTGTCAAGCCAGGAGGCGAGCTCATTGGCCACCAAAATATATTTTTATGTTCTTTACAAGCTCCTTCATGTTCAATTTGCAATTACTTTTACTATTGTAATGGCTTCGGAAGATCTTTCTAAGTGCCATCACAGAGAAATTTGTTGCTAAAAGCTTACAACTTTCCATCACCAATAAGTCCATGACCACTGTATACTCTCCTTTCTAGCCTTTAATTTCTAGTTTTCAAACGGAGTTGGATAAAGACAAACCAGTAGTTTATAGAAAGGTAAGCATATTTATTTATTAGAAAATAATAAGAGTTTGAAGAAGAGGAGCAACAAGAAAGAAAACAAGTGAACCACAAAACATCCACATCAAATATCAATGTTCCATAAAGGAAATGATGATGGCTTTTGACCAATTTATTTATCAGCCCGAACTTAGAGGGATCACTAGTGTAATGGAACCAGACAAAGTGATTTAGATACGTATTTTCTCGTTTTGTTCAGTTACAACACATCAAACCTAGTGTAATCCACAAGTGGAGTTCAGGGAGGGTGGTGCGTATGCAGGTGTTAACCCCGACCTTGGTAAGGTAGAGAGGCTGTTTCTGATAGACCCGCAGCTCAAGTAAAGCATTTGTTCAGTTACACATTATAAAAAGATATCTTGCAGTGCATGTGGGGAATATAGAAGTACAAGCCGGGGAACAATACAGATACCTGCCCACTACTGACTTCCGCTTCTCCAACAACTAGAATATAGTTATACTGTGCCATTTGAGCCTCTCGTACCTGAATATACATTAACATCCATTAACAAGCATTTCTTTCTAACAGGCCAAGAAAAATTTTTAATTTGCGATTGAAAGTGTATTTGCTTGAGAGAAAAATTTATCAGATCTTCAAAGCTGATAGCATTACGTTGATCCAATCGCAGTTATGCATGCTTCAGCAGTTAAGAGTACAGGATCTGATATACAGGAAAATTTCCACATTTTACCTATTAACCTGTGGACCTATGCTACATCCTTTTTTTCTACTTTTCAGTTCACTAGTAAACTTTTCTGGTAGAGTTTCTGAAACCAGATGTAGCTTTAGAAATTCGGGAGAATGGAAGTCTTTGCCAATCCTTAATATGCCACCAGGCCAGTCAAAAAAGCAGGTACCCATTATTGACTTTAGTTGACATATCAAAACAAGGACTTGAAAACATTATGTTTGTTATTGGAAGGATCTGTCTTTTATGCTAAGTGAATCTCCAAATAAACTTAGCTTGTCACACCCCATAGAAGATTTTCACATACAAGTAGGTAGATCCCATTTTAAAGAAGAGAAATTCTTAAAAGTTGACCATCATTGAAATTGACAAAATTTGAAGGGCAGTATGACTATTTTTCAGTTACAAATTACAAGATCAAGTTGACCATCCTAATGATTTCAATAGTGCTTTATACAGAGCAAGATCAAGTGTCATAACTTCCCAGGTTTTGTGGACTAGCTATTACAAATAGTGCAACAGGGAAAATCACTGTTACTTTGTCCTTAGACCTAACTATTTACAACTCTGAATTAATAATGAGTTCATACAAAAATTGCTAAACAACCTTGAATGAGTGCGAACCAGACATGCATTCTACCTGATAAACTACATTAAACACTAACCTTTTTCTGGATTGTCCTGTCACTGGTATCAACATCAACATAATAACCAGCATCATGTATTCGCTGCCGGAGCTGAATAAAAGACAAGCAAAAGGTTTATGCAACTTCATAATGGAGGAACTACAGAGGAAACGATACTTCATGAAATGCTATTCGTTAGATGAAGTATGTTGATGTAACTACCTCAAGCGCATATGACAGAGATTTGTCGGAAACAGGGCAGACCATCGCTTGACGTGGACTAAGCCAGAACGGCCATTTCCCCTTGTAATGCTCCAAGAGTATGGCAAACATACGCTCAACTGACCCAAGTATAGCTCTATGTATCATAACTGGTCTCTCCCTCTTACTTTCATCTTCTGCTGAGTATGATAGGTTGAATCGTTGAGGAAGTTGGAAATCAAGCTGAAAAGGAAAGCATTCAGATGATATTTCAAACTTGGTGGAAAAGCTCTTGCTAAGAGCATGAAGTTAAATGAAATTTCACAGGTGAAAGATCTTGTTTGTGTAAATGAACCAAGGAAATTAAGACCAAATCTAACCTGCAAGGTTGCACACTGGAATTTCCTTTTCATTGCATCAGAAACAGTGATATCAATTTTTGGACCGTAAAATGCTCCATCTCCTTCATTGATCTGATTGAACGGCATTCCTTTAGTAAAAGGGAAGATTAAAGCAATCACAAAAGGAAACAGCCAAAAAATAATGACACAACAGGGTGACTACCTCAATTTTCCATACGTAAAACAGAAAAACTGAGACTATTCGATTGCACAAGGAGTTTAAGATATTACTTTACATAATAAAGAGTAAAGACAATTAGAATTCATAGAACTAGAACTAGTGAAATCTCTGTAAACAAATTTATAGTAGATGGTGCCACCGTTAGTATTAAGTGAACCACCATATAAATTGGAGCAATACAAAAGAAGCACCAAAAAAGGAGTAGAATCACAATAAATGATGTCCAAAAGTCTTTAAAAAAAATAATTCTTAAGTAAGAAGAAATTTCATTGCTAGTGTTGAGAAGATGCAGAATAATACAAAAGTTAGAAAGATAACAAAACTTGTTAGCTCAACTACAAAATTAAACTAAACTAGTACCGGGGACAAAACTTCAATAGCTCAACTTTTTAAAATCCAAAAAATATTGATAACAAACCTCCCAAGGCTTCCCGAACTCTTTCAGTGCTTCTGCAAGAGCTGCTTCAGCCTTTTCCCAACTTTCCAAGTCTCCGAGATATTTTTCAGGCCTCTGTAAGTCAGAAAATATGAGTGGGTATACACAGAGACCAATGCACGCCAGGAAGTGTCAAATGTGGAAAACAATTCACATTATGCATCTTAAATCACATCAAGAAACAGCCCAATATAAGAACAATGGAATATACAATTGCGATTGTGCTTCAGTTTTGGGACAAGTACAAGACAGTGAAGAATGTTCCATAAGTGCAAATATCTCTAATGATTATTATAACAATGAATGCATATAGGGTCTATATCTAGCAGAAATCGCATACAACGAATTTGATCAATGATGGAATAGATAGAAGTCATACCGTTGATAACTTCAGGTCAAAAGTGAAACCAAATATCTTATATACATAGCTAATGAAATCTAAGACACCCTTGACTTCATCCTTAATCTGCAATGTGAAGAATATAGGTCAAACTAGTTTTCCGATAATGAAGGTTTTACTGCACATATAAATCTTAACCCACCTGTGACTCCCTGCAAAAGATGTGAGCATCATCCTGCAAAGTAATAGGGATAAAAAGAAAGGTTGTCTTAGCGCAACAGAGTCAGTAATAAAGTTTTCATAGGAAAAGATTCTTCAGGAAGACACATGACAAATTTTCATGTATGAAACAAACAATTATTGCTCCTTAAGGCTTAAGGAAATACTTACATGATCTATAAAAGATAAAAGGAAATAAAAAGATGTTACAATACCTGCTGGAATCTCCTGACACGCGTTAAGCCAGTAAGTGCACCACTGGCCTCGTTCCTGTGTAGAACTCCGAAGTCAGCAAGACGAAGTGGTAGCTCTGCATTATTGAACTGTTGGTTAACCATTAAGGTGTTGTATCCAGTTGCAATGACTTCAATGAGAAAGATAGAAATACTAAAAAGATAACAAAAATCACCAACTGAATTATGGTGCAAAAGCTATAGAATGGTACTAATATGAGAACCTATAGAATTTTATGAAAGAAGAATATTTGAAGTGAGCACGTTGTACATTTAAACAGCCATCCTTTTACAGAACAAAATTTCCATGAAATTTCACCCCTCAAGGTGCACTGAGATTCTTTGAAATTTGACTATCTGACTTAGCATGAATATCACAGACAGCACAACAGTGCTTTTGCAGTTACTAGTAGCACCAACAATCCACATAGTCAAGCATCCCCTATGCTATCATGAAAACTTCAGATTAGGCATGCCTTAGTCTCAATAAGCTGCACGCCAGAACAATAGTAAACCAAAACCATACAAGCAAAGCACGAACGGCGAGAAGTAACTCGTGGAAAAGCTCACCCCTGTAAGAACGAACTCTGTGATCAAATATCAAACAATGACCTGGGCAATTCATTGGCTTCAGCCCAAATTCTTGCTTTTCAATCTGCAGCATGAAGAAGCAAGAAACATTACACAAACTATGTCTAGCAAAATCTGATCATCCAGATGCAGCACTTCTTGCAAGACAATAAACTACAAACTATGGCTAGAACCTATCAAATTTTAGTGCAAACAATCCTCCAACAAAAAGAAAGAAGGGTAAAGAACAACACAACTATGGATTATTTGTCTGACTAAATATCTCAAACAAGTGAATATTTTCTTGTTTCTACTGTACAATCTGGTATTTTCTATCATAACTAAATAACCTTTTGATCAGTTATCCAAACCTTAGCAATTTATGAGCATTGTAAGATATATGGAGACATACACATCTCTTCAGTTATCAATTCGAGATTTGTAAGCACATTAATAGAACTACTAAAGTTTGAACGGAACACTTCAGTATATGGAAAAGAATTGGAACTACTAGATATTTTGTAATTAATTATTATCCTTTTTCCCTTTTTTAAGGAAAAGATTCTTTTTTTCTAATTATACTATTTACTCACTGATGTTTATTGAATTTAAACTACTCATCCTAGAATAAGTCTATAACTCTTTTTGGAGCCCTTCATTGGATAAAACTGATTTCAAAATCTTATAAGCATGCGACATCGCCATAGACCTTCAACTACTAATATAATGCCGATTACGATACAACTGAGCAAGAGGAAAATTCAAAAAAGATATGTAATATAACAATCTTTGGCTACCCACAAAAGCACTTCCTCCATTCCAAGTTATAATAAATTTCCATTTGAAATGTTCCAAAATGATCTAAACCATTCAACTTTCACTACTTTCAAAAATTTGAATTCATTAGACTATTCACATTTTAACTTTCACGCAATGATTTCTCTCTTTTCAACCACTAGTTAATATTTTCTTCCAATTTAAATAATCATCTTTCCATTTTAAAATTTTCGAAAATGTTTCATACCATTTGTAACTTTCACGGCTTACTGAAATTCATTAGACTATTCAAATTTTAACTTTCACATAATATTTTCTCTCGTTTTAACTACTTTGATATTTTCTTCCATTACCACTAACATATATATATAGGTCAACTTAACAACTTAAAGTCCATACCCAGACAAACACCATCACATATAGTGCAAAACCGTCACACAAAATGTAATGAATGGAGTAAAAACAGATTGAAGTTAAGCAGAAAGCATTCCACAGTTCCATTACTCTTTTTCAACAATTGAATACTTTCTGCAATTTACAATACTCTACACGTGTTATACCAGAAATTTGAAGAAATTGAATCAGTCGACAGAAGGAACAAGATGTTTAAGCTTATCCAGAACAAATTACATCTAACTGAAATATAAGTTTTACTTTAAACCCACAGGAAACTAAAGTTTTGTCACCACATATTTCACAACCGCGTGTGATAACTATCTGCTTTGATTTTTGTACCTTACCATATGTCGTAAAACTGTGATAATTCATCTTCAGTAAATTGCTCACCAAATTGGACCAGTAATTACAAATTCATTTTTCTTGCAAAATTATTAGAAGTGTTGTGCACAGAAACATTTTTCAGCTAATTTGATCCAACATATGCACAAAAAAACGACAGGAGTTTTTCCTATGTTTCGTCATATCACTTTTGAGTACAAATTCAAGCAATAGAATCCATTCTCTAAAACCTTTTTCACAAAAACAAGGATGCCCATTCTTCCTCTGGTATGAGCTTTAGAAGATTAGTTTACTCCATCTATTTAATCAGAACCCAATTATAGAGTTCTATTCGACAACATACCTAGTGTAATCCCACAAAGTGGAGTCCGGCCAATATAGAATTCTATGATACTTCATACTCATAACTATACCTCACTTATCTGTATAAATATGGATTGTACCCCTCTTATCGACACAAATACTCCTACTTCAAGTATCTATATTCCAGAACTTAAGAGGTTTTTAAGAAGAGTGAAAAACTTATTAAGTTGCACTGTAGTATCAAAGCAGCTAGTACCGCACAAAAATTTTACCTCAAACACAAACATGTTCTCCTTGTAATTTGCTGCATGACCAGATGTTTCCCACAATTGCATGTTGTACATATTTGGACTCCAAACCTGCATAACTGACGTATCAAGACAAGCACTCATAAACAAAATAACACACAAATCTATAGATTGAGGTTCAACAGTACCCTTTGCCCCACTTCCAATATCAGAGAGGGAAAAAGGAAAAATGAGAACGCAACTCATAGGCCAAGAGGAAAAAAGAAAAAGATGAGAAGAAAATATCTTGGCATATGGAGCATGGATGCAAAGACAATATTGCACGGATGCAGGAACATGGCAGATACAATTTTTATTTTTCTGCATTTATCATTTAAGGTCACGTGAGTCCTCCAATTACAAGTGTCCCTTTATTAAATAAGGAGTATCTGATTTTCAGGCGCCAATATGCATAATCCCTGACAAGAAATATTGGAACCAGTATAATTAAAAAGTTCAAAATAAAATTATTAAGGTCCAACACACTGCCAAAGTACATTCACCTCTTTGGAGCTCAAAAATGATAGAGAAAGCAAAACTGAACTCAAAGACCATTCATGATTCATAATAGAAGTAGAAGAAGCAAAGAACCTGGTCCAATGAAGAAAGGAACTTCTTCCACCTTTATTGCCACCTAGTTCGCTTTGCCGTTTCCCAGAGTTACAATATCCTCCTCTAGTCTATGACTTTTTTGTTCATTCTTTGCTTTGTTCTAACAGCTGCTCTTTTTCCTTTCCTTCTATTGTATGATGTTTCCTACTACAATTCTTTCCGATATAATTTATTTGTTTTACACCAATAGTGTACTTCACCATTAATTACATCTTAAGTGCAGAGGGACATAGCAAAAAGATTTACCAACTATCTTCCTCGTAAGCTATCTAAAAATAGGGTATGTCCCTCAGATCCTTAGGTAAAGTATGATTGCACCAAAAATAAAAGGTGACTAAGCAGTTCATTTTTAAACTCTGGAAGGGAGTGATATTAGGATATTTTTAAAGAAGAATTATGTAAACGTTTTTTATTTTATTTAATTTATTTTTGGAATTTTGCAGTTAATGATACTTTTTGCAACTCCCATTTAGTCCTACATAGTATTGTAACCTTTATCTATAATAGTGCTTCATTTGAGTCGTTCCCCTTCTTTAAAACTAGTGTATTTGTGCAAAGGTTTGCGCCCACCATTACCCACTTGTCTGCATCCTTGCTACATTGGTCTAATCTATGAATGGATTGTAAATGAATTATTTACGAACCACATGAGGATCTCTTTGTCCAGAGGTCGGAAGGAATTCAGTCCACTAACAATTAGGAGTGAACTATCCCTCTCAAATGAAATCAAGAAATAAATGCAATTTTAGAAAGGAAACAATTTCTCAAATGTCAAGAGTGAACTCAGCCAGCCAATAGTCTGCGCAGTCCGAAACTAAATTTCCATTGTTCATGTCTGCATTTCAAAACAGTCCTTGCAACCAACATACTTGAGCACAAGCAAATTACCTCCTCGTAGCCTCTCTTCCAATATTGACTCTTTATGAACTCCAGCAGTTTGTTGCAAATTCGAGCACCATGTGGAAGAAAGAAGCAACTTCCAGGGCTGAAACACATAAATCTCATCTAAGTAATGATGAAATATTTTCACCTATATTGGGAAGTACAAGTAATTTAAGGTTTACCTTAATGGGTGAAAAAAGAAAAGCTCCTGCTTCTTAGTCAGCTCTCTGTGATCGTATTTCTTTGCTTCCTCCAGCATATCTAGGTATTCCTATAACAACGATTGGTTTGTTAAAAACTCTTCACAGAAAGCAGTTCTACTACCTTTTTCTCTTTCCTCACTGCACTACTAATACTCTGACATCTTTTGCTTTTACTGAGGGCTCAAATATTTGTCACTAATTCGTCGAGCTAGAAGTCAAATAGCTTACAATGTTATCTTGATCTTTCTATCATGGCTACTCAACTATCTATGAAAAAGGTTCCATGTTCACCAAAATATAGATGAAATAAAACGGACTAATTTAAATTCCTTGGATTGTTGTACAATATTCACCTATTGCTATTACTCTCTTTTCATATCATCCCCCCCGAAAAAGGCATAACGCTTGTTTTACATGCTTATAAGGAATTAAACACAAACAAGAAAAAGCATCAGAAAAAGGCTAAAAGCTTGGTAAACAAGCTAGAGAAAACAAATTCTAAAGAGCTGACGCATAACATAACAAATTACGAGACACAAGAGGTGAGACCTGATGCATTAGATGGTTCCACATTGCAACATCGGGCACTTTACAAATGAGCAAAGAATTTGACAAACATTACCACTCAAAAACAACTTTAAGATACACAACGTCTCACAATAACAAGGGATTATTTACTCTTTTTCTCCATCCATTTTCCTTTCCTTTTTTCTTTTTTGAAGGAAGCAAATATGAACGTATATGAAACTTAATTGGTCTACAGTTCATAAGTAGCTTTTCAAAGTCACCTTCAACTGTTTCTGTTCTGGAAAAGATATTCCATAAACTCTTTGCAAGCTTTCACGGTCCTTATCCCCTCTCCAATATGCTGATGAAGCCTAGATTCATTAGATTGATCAGAAAAGATCGAATCAACACATATAAGCTTACTCTTTCTTCTATGAGATATATATGCAGCACCTCACCTTTGTACAGGCTAGTGCTTTAACCAAAGATGTATTTGGTATATGGGGACCACGGCACAGATCGACCAATGGTCCACATCTGTATACTGTAATTGTTTTATCTTCAGGTAAATCCTTAATGATTTCAACCTGATTAAAAAACGGAATAATAAATTAAGATGTGAACTTCCTGAAAAATGTAGCACACAGAAAAAAACTTAGTGGATCAAGACTGCAGATCATAGCAATTCAACCTTAAATCTATTATCCGAGAACATATCAAGAGCTTGTTGCCGTGAAACTTCGATGCGTTCAAAAGGTTGTTTTTCCTGATAAATAACGGAAAGTTAGTTGCATGTTGAATATAATGCAGGAAAATCAAATAAAATACTTCACCAACTGGAAGAGCGCCTTAGAAACTGCTTAGAAGCAGAACAGAGAAAATAAACTGTTGAGGTGCACACTAAGTGATGATAAAGATTTCTAACAGCTCCTATCAGTCTTATATCGCCATATCCTACAATTTGCCACAACCTTATGGTTGCGTCCTTGATTAGGTATGTATGAAGGATCATAAAAGAAAGAAGATCCCCTTGAAGGTAGTACATTAAAGACCAACCCAAACAATTGACCGTGTCTACCTGTGTCCACCACATGTATAGATACTGATTTTGTTTCGGTTGATATTTTAAAACTGGGTAGGACAGACTCCAATGACTATATTAACTAAAGTGTTCCTCTTAATTCAGCAATTAGCAGAGCCTGTTCTTACATGAATTTATTTGAAAAGGGACTGGCATAAATCATTTGAATCTGCTGAATGTATTGAATTCATTTGAAAAGGGACTGGCACAAATCATTCGAATCTGCTGAATGTCATTTCTACAAACATCCTAACCATACAGCATGAGAAAAGAAGAAAACTGGAACTTTTTGCACGCTTAATAATCACATACAATCAAGAGACACATGATACTTAACCATTAAAAATTCTATTCCATTTCAAAAATAACCAGAAAGCGAAACTCCAAAATTAAAAAAGAAAAAAAATAACTAGTGGAATATAAAATCAAAGTTGCAACAAGCATTTGCACTTTATCTTATTAGATAAAAAGCAATTCTGACTGATAAAAGAGTAATACCGAAACAGCTTTTCCTGCCTCCTCCTTGATCCGTTGAAAATGATCCTCGTTTAATCCCAGATCACCATAAAAGGCATCATAATAGAAACCCTGCAGCGGAAGTTTAGACATGTCATAACAGGTCGGAAGCAAATATGAACCAATGACAGAATAAGCTATAATGACAAAGAACCCTGCCACCAATCTGTGGTCCAGAAGGAGGGAGGTAGTGAAACACTGTTAATCTAATTTTGTTTCATTCAGGGACTATTGCTTCCTCAGAAGTTGGTCCATCAGAAAAAATTTCAAGCTCAAATGATAGAACTGAGGTTAAAGCATTATGGGCCTTTTCTTCTGATGGCTCTTTCATTTTCATCTGGAAAATCAACATATTTTATGGCTGCATTGAAGGTAATAAGAAAAGGAGGGGTGTAGACTTGTCCCAAGGTTCGGACAAGGATATCAACTATCAAATAAAGCGGTCAGGCATACATACCAACAGAAGTTAAATTATTTTTGGGAAACTACGTAAGTGTATCATTAGCCAGCTAGCTGGATGTTTTCACTTTAATCGATTCCCAAGGAAGAAATGAACAACTTTCCCGAGCCAAAAGTCATGTAAGTAGAATTAAAAATTCATGCCACGACTAAAGACCAAAGAACTAATTAACCAATTATGCCTCAAAGCCATGGACTATATTTATCCTTCATATTCATCCATTGTTCGGGTTCACTTCACTCCAATACTAAATAATTAGTCCAGTATTTCAGAATACGTCTAAACTCTCAAAAAGAAAATCAATATTCAATATATACCTCTCCTCTTGTTGTACAAGGTCCAATACACAATTTGCATCCAAAGGTCCTCTCCAACGACTAAAAAAACCACAAAAAACAACATAAGCAAAAGTAAATATGAGCATAGCAGATATTTCAGCAATAATAATTTCTGAAGATCACAACTTGATGAAGAAAGAACCACAATGTGATCGCCAAAATATTTAAACCTCTCCAAGAATGTGAGCACTCGAGTGCCAAAATGTGTCGCGGCCCTCATCACTGTCAAATTTGAAGATCTCTAGCTTACAATCGCCTTCCAATGGCCTCAACAAATCCCAAAGCACCCCGTTCACCTTCGCGATCAATGCACTTGAAGCCAAGCTCTTCGATATCTCCTTTGCTATATCCAATGGTGTGGTATTCCATTTCTTCCCCTCCTTAATTTTCCCATCTGATAACTCGATCCTAATTAATATACAATCATAACCCACATTCATTATCTTAACTTAGAAGAAAAAACAATAGTTAGTCCAAAAATACTAACGCCTTTTTTTATTTAGAAACAACTTAACTTAAAACTTTTCATTTACCCTATGATTTATAGCCACAAAAATATCTATGGCTTACTTAAGACTGCAAATTTCAAAGGTCTTCCTTTTGTTCTTAAACCTGATGTCCTATCAAACAAATTCACATAAATTGAGAGAGAGGGAGTATCAAATTGATTGTTACCTTTGTCAAAAAGGAATGCTCGCATTTCAAAGTACTATTCTGCAGTGTAAATTCAAACATGATCTTTAAAAGATTGTGTAAATTCATCCCCATTTTTTAAAAAAATTTGACAAAGTTAAGAATCACTATCTTTCTGAGATAAAAGATGCTGCTGAATAAATATGCAATAAACGTAGTTAAATGACTCTCCAAGTAGTGGTAATATCATCCTTTTTTGAAAAAATATAGGTAGTAATAGTCACTCCGACCATTTTTTACTTGACAAGTATTGACTTGGTACACCCTTAAGGAACAACAAAATAGAATAACAAGTTTACTATTATCGGCACCCTTGGGATATACTCCTCCCTTGGCCCAATTGACCGGGCACATCCCTTAAGAAAGCTTTAATTAGGCATATTTTACTAAAATAACCTTATTAATAATGCTTTGAAACTCTAAATGTGACTACTACTTAATGTGGTTACTACTCTGTTCCAAAATACTTGTCATAATTTCCTTTTCGGGAGTCAAATGATATGAACTTTTACCAACATTTTAAAATGTCTTTTTCTCAACATATTGACATGAGAAAAATGCAATTTATAAATCTTTTTGTATAGTATTAGAATATCTAAATTTTGATTTTTAAAAAATTGAAGTAATCAATCTTATTTAGCTTTAATAATTAGTCAAATCAACTCTCGCGAAATGTGACAACTATTTTGTAATGGGGGGAGTATTTAATAATAAGGGTAGTAAGGAGAAAAAAACAATAAAATTCTCCTGATTTGCAAAAACTGACAAGTAGAATGAAAAATCTATTGTTAGTATAGGGGCCAAGAAAAGAAAAATGAAATGAAGAAAGTACTCCCTTTGTCCATCTTTATTTTTTCTTTATACTAAAGTAGTTGTCCAACTTTACTTGTTCAATTTAGAAAATCAAGAGATAATTTACCATTTTGTGTCTATTTTACCCTTGTTACTAAATACTACTACCTCCGTCCCAAATTACTTGTCCCCAATTTCCTAATTTGATTTCTCATTTTACTTGTCTGTTTTCATTAATCAAGAAGAGACAAAAAAAAAAAATTCATGTTTTATCCTTTGCATTAATTATTTTTTCTTTAGATTAAAATGTAAACATCATTTAATAGGGATACTATGGTAAACTAGTCATGTTATTAATTATTTTTCTTAATCAATGTATCATCTCAACTTGAAACATGTAATTTGGGACGGAGGGAGTTTATTTATTTCCCAACATTTAGATGATTTATAACTAATAGGGTTGATTTAGTGAAGTTACCCTTTTATTTATCATCTGTTAAGGAGTGGTGAAATCAAACATAGACAAGTAAAGATACACGGAGGAAAGAGTAATAAATTCAATGCTTTGGAAAATGACTATAGTTAACAATAATAATAAACTAGTAACTACATGATAAATTATCTCTCATTTTCTGACAAGTAAACAGTGACGTCTATTTTTTGTATAGCATACAAGTATCCTACCTCCATTCATATTTACTTGTCACATTTCGCTTCTTTATGGTCAATCTGAATAAACTTTGACCAATATTTTAATATATATTTTCTCATCATACGAGAAGGATTGCAACATATAGCAACAACAACAATACACCAATTGAAATCCCACACCTTACCACTACCTCAGGGAGGTAAATTGCAAGTTATAGCATTTTTCGTATAGTTTTCAAACATCTAAATTTAAAAATTTTAAAATATTAAATTAATCTACTTCAATTTAGCTTAGATGTTTACTCAAATTGACTTTCCTAAAGCAAAATGTGACAAGTAAAAATGAACGAAGAGAGTACAAAATAAATTAAGAAAGAAAAAGAGTATACTTGATAGGATCAGGTGAGAGTGAAAGCCGTTGAATTCGTTGTTGATTCTGTATAGATTCGAACATTGCGATACGTTTAGGAATAACATTTTCCAAATAACTTTCGTCTTTCGGAAATGCTGTATTAGAATTTGCTTCCGAATTTTTTGCCGCTTTTCCCATTGGTGGTGGCGGCGATGGCGTAAATGAGAAACAGTGGCGGCGGCGGAGGTGGAGGAGAAAATGGTTATACGGCGGAGGACGGTGGAGGGATTGGGTAAAGAGGCGCCAATAGAGTAGTGAACACAGTAGCATGTAGAAAGGGGGCAGGGATGGGGTGGAATGGCGTGGGGGTAAGGGGGAGTTGGGGTATTATTACTATCAGTTCGCACGACGTCGTTTAACTTTTTCTATTAATCTATTGTTGGATCATAATTACTCCCTGTGTCCATCATGTTTAACTTGACACACGCTTTAACAAAAAATTAAAATAACATAAATATACACCTTTTATCATATTTACACAACTCTTCATTTTTATAAAATAACTAGGGAACTCAATCACACTTCACACGGTAATAAGAAATTGAGTAAAATTACATTTCTAATAATAAAAGATTATATTTAAACAAAAACAAAGAAAAGTTTAAAATGCACCTTTAATATATCAAACTTTATTGAATTAAGAAAATTTTGGAGTTACATATTGAAGCACATTAATGCATATTTTAGTCACAATCTCAAGAATATTTGAAAAAAAAAGTAGCCCTCCATTTGGATAATATATATATATATATATATATATATATATATATATATATATATATATATATATATATATATATATATATATATATATATATATATATATATATATATATATATACACGCCTCGTGCGTGTACCTCACTTTAATGAGTTCAATTTTATAAAATCACTTGAATATAAGAAGCATGATAGCTATCACTTACCACATATTTATTATTGGTTTGATCATTGATGATAATAATAACAAGAATATGCGAGACAATGCTTACTTAACTATTTAACGAACCTTCTACACTAATCTAAGCCCTCCACAACCTCCTATCTAAGTTCATGTTTTCAATAAAATGAAATTGTGTCATGTCCATACCATACAACATAATCAATCCAAACAACATTCTATACAACTCGTATTTAGTATTTCTAAGCAAAAACTAATTACTAAGGAGAAAATATATTGCAGTACGTAGGCAAGGATAATCATAATCTTCTAGCAGGTATTAGAATACTCAGGCAAGACAAAATCACTAAGGAGAAAAAGTATTGCAAGACGATAGAAATATATTTAACGGGTACCTAAATTTGGGGAAGGACAATCTCATCTACTTCATCATCCTATCTCCGATGATGAACATAATCTTGTTGGATCTACTCCAATGTGCTTAGAAGAGGACAATCGTAAAAATTTAGATTATCAATATGTGAGTTAGAAGTTACAGGATTTATGTATTAGTATCGTGTTTTAACACGAAATACAGCACCAACATTTATTTATAACTTAAATTATGATAAAATTTAACGCCTCAAAATAATTGATAAGAAAAATAAACATGAGGCAAAAAATTTTGATAGAATTATTAATTAAAAAGACTTAAAGTATACCGTAAGATGAAAAACTTTTATTCCATATAAATGTAAATGAAAAAAACAAAGCATATAGATGCAAACCTGGCAATAACCAATGAAAGTTACTTCAGCTCCATGTTTATGATTATTAGCCGTATATTTTTGAAATTATATCAAATTTTACATGCAAATCAAAAGTATCTTTCAAGTATAATCAAATTGTGTCCTAAATATTAGGGACCAACTGAATTATAATTTTATTTTTGAAAAAATTACGCGCCCAACCAAACTTTATTCATAAACATAGGAATTTAGTTTAAAGTAGAAAACTTTCCTCATATATATATATATATATATATATATATATATATATATATATATATATATATATATATATATATATATATATATATATATATATATTAATAAATATTTATTATAGTTAATGCGAAAAGATTATTTTGTCTAAAGAAGAAACTTTTAATGAAGGACAAAAAGTTTAAATCAATTTTCTAAGGGTCTTCACATTTTTAATATATTATAGATTATAGATATAGATTATAGATCATAAATATAGATATAGATTATAGATTATAGATTATATTATTATTATTATTATTATTATTATTATTATAAATAGCTTATAGATTATAATTATAGAATATAGATATAAATATATTTGTAGCTAATAGAAAGGGAAAAAAGATATATCATTTTCATTATACGAAATATAATCTTGAGAGCATGTAACTGTTATCAATAACGAATTAATCAACAAAATGATTCTACAATAAAAACGTCGTGATGACATATTAATATTTTATAGTCATAGAGATTCCATACAAAAATCTTCAAGAGTTTCTTATAGAATAATAATCAACTCTTAAACTACACTAAAAAAAGAATAAAAGATTAAAAAAAAAAACATAAAATAAAGATTCGACATTTACAAACCTCATGACTACAAACACGTCCTATCCATAAATTTGATATATCTTTAACAATTGAAAGAGACCACACAAATAAATAATAAAGAAGAACAAAATGTTAAACAAATTACAATAACAATTGATAATTAGAATACCTGTAGGTACTTTCCACTAATACTGCAAATTCATTTAAATACATCTAAGGAATTGCTGAAATCGAAATGATCCAATGTTTTTTTTTAAAGTTTTCCTTCTCGATTTTGATTTTGGATTTCATGCTACCTTTAATAAATAGTATTCGTTTTGGATTTAATAATACTTTTTTTAATTAAATAATGTTTTTCAGTTCTTATTAATTTTGATGTCTAAAACATTATTATAATAATTTAATAACAATAATTTGAGGAAAAGAGTGAAAAGAATATTTTATCTAGTCAAAGTACTTTAATGAGTTTTTGTTCATATTTTTCACGTCAATCAATAAAATATACACAAGAATTCAGAAAAATATTATTAAAAAGAAGAAATTGATGTTAAAAAAATATAGGCAAAATAACCTTCTAGACCCCTGTACTATGTCGGTTTTGTAAGTTGGACATTTCTACTTATATGTTTGTCATCTGGACTCCTGAACCCACTAAAAAATAATATTTTAAACCCTTTTTTGGTGAGTGTAACACACTCTCCCCCATGTCAGCTGCCACATCAGCTGCCACGCCTGCCACGTCTGCCACGTCATCTGCCATGTCATTTAAAAATAAAAAATAAAAAAATATTAAATTAAATTCCAAGTCATTTTAAAAATGCTACATAACAAATTAAATATTAAAATTAATTTAATTAAATAAGAAAATTTTATCAATTGTAGAAAATTTTGAATAATCATGTTTTTCTTTTTCTCACAAATTAAACATCAAATCCATTCCAAATAATTAAAATTCTTCTCCAACTAATTTAAATTTTTAACTATAAATTCATATATACAAACATTATAAATTTTTTATTTTTATATTTGAATATTTTTAACAAATTCACAAAAAGTTTAATTTTTTTCAAGCGAAATTCATTAATTGTTTTCAATATTCACTATCATCCACTTTTAATTTAAATTTTAATCCTCCAAAAAATAAAAAAATTTCAAATTTAAATTTTAATTAAAAAAAGAATTGAATTGAGAGGAAAAATTAAAATAAAAAATAAAAAGTGAGCGTGTGGGGGGGGAGGGGGCTGGAAGAGTATTGGGGTGGGGTGTGGGGGCTGGAAGGGGCTGGGGTGGAGTGGGTATGGGGCTGGGAGGGGTGTGGGTGGGGTGGGGAGGGGCTGGACGGGGATGGTGAGGTATGGGGGTGGGGGTGGGGTGGGATGGGGCTAGGTAGGGTGGGGGGGGTGGGGAAGGGTTGGACGAGTGTTGGAGTAGGGTAGGCTGAGGGTGGGGTGGGACGGGGATGGGTGGGGTGTGGGGGTGGGGACAGGATGGGGTGGGGTGGGGAGGGAAAAAATATTTTTTAAAATTTTTTTAAAAAAATTTAAAATAATTTTTAAATTTTTAAAAACATTTTAAAATTATTTTAAAATTTTTAAAAATATTTTTAAAATTTTAAAAGATGGAGGGAAAAAAAGGAACCTTTTTTTAAAAAAAAAAATTTTAAATTAAGAAGATGGAGAGAAAAAAAGGACCCTTTTTATATTTTTTAAAATTTTAATATTATTTTTATTTTTTATTATTATCTTTATGTAAAATTGGCCAAAAATTGACCCCACTCGCACCCCCAAGCGAGTGGCTACACTCTCTTTGTCCTAGTCACCATTTTAATGCCACATAGGCAAGGTCAATGGTTAAAGGGTGCAAAATATTATTTTTTTGATGAGTTCAAGGGTCCAGATAACAAACATGTAAGTAAAAGTGTCCAACTTACAAAAACGACATAATACAGGGTTCTAGAAGATCATTTTGCCAAAAATATATACTGTATCTATTTTAGATAAGATAAATAAATATTACATCTCAGGTATGCTACTGTATGTTGTGTCTCAGCAGATTTCTTTTAAAAACAGAAAGAACAAATTTAATTGGAATTTCATGAAAGTTAAACTATTCTTTTCATGCGCTATACAATAACTTAAAATAATTTTCTAGTTTAGTAATTTGTATCTAATTGATTAGTTAAATTATTTTATTTTTCATTTTATATGATATTGAAAAGCTCAAACCTTAAAATCGTTCTAATATAACTAGCTGTACGTACTCCTAGCAAGAGATAATCCCAAACCACTTACTAAAAAAAAAAAAGGAGAGAAAAGAATCTCAAACCATTGACAAACCCTTCTCTAACAAATTAAGCTAATCTTTTTTGACAATTTAACCAATAATTTTTCTATTCCTCTCTGATTCTCCTTTTTTTTTTTTTCCTCATTGAATTTTTAAAGCTTTTGTATTACATAATATGCTAAAAGAAACCTCCCAACATATATATTTTAGGAGTCGCATTAATTAGATCTTACCATATATTCTTTTTATACCATATATTTTAAGACTCTTCCCGTATACTGTAGGAGTTGATTTTATATATATAATGATATAATAATTTTAGAAAAAAAAAACTGAAAAGACAATTTTATAGATTATAGATTATTGATATGTATGAAAATTTATATAAATGTAGAAGGAATATATAAATTGAATCATAACCTCTCAAAATTCCTATTTGATTTTTCATTCAAATTTTAATCTTTTGGGGAAGAAACTAAACTTAGTTAAGAGACTATGTCTGGTTGTTGACAGGGGGAGAAAGAGATACTATAGTTCTAGTGCTTTATTGTTTCACTATCTTTTGTGCAATATCTAAGTTTTGTCAACCCGTCTCTCTTATCGCTATAAAAAATATTAAAATTAGAAAATGAATGCATAACACTAATCACCTAATTTCGTTGCTAATTCACTAATACCATCATAGCTTTCCATGAAAAAAAATATTATATAGATCATCATTAATATTAATTTAAAATTTATAAGAGAAAAACTCATGAGAACTGAATGACATCAGAAAAAAGACGAACACATTTTTGTATGGACTTAAAGAAGATATCAAGATTCAAGAATGTGTTAGATATGAAGAAAAATGCTTTTCAGGAGAAATATAGATCGGTCAGCAGTTATTTATTTTATCATTTTCGTCCATTTTCAAAAAAGATCAATCTGTATATTCTATGGAGCCAATGAAACAAATCAAGACTTCTTAAAACTAAAATTTTCTTTTCATTTGAAATATGAAAGATTGTCAAAACAATTACATTATTAAAGTAACTCTTTTTAATGTATTTAAGTACATCCAAATAGTTTTAAAAAGTATTTTTCAAAAGTTTTATGTGAAATGATTTATTTTGTTTAAATAGGAAAAAAAGAATTTTGAACTTGAAAGTAAAAACAGGATAGCATTTTTGTTAGAATTAGTGACGATTTTTAGATTTTTTTAAAAAATGTAGAACATGAATGGAGTAAAAAAAGGGAAATACTAAAAAAGAAGAAAAAGAAAATAGAAATGATGGTCATGGAAACGTGTTACACCATACTCTATTGCATTTTGGATTATAACTCCTCTGTCTCAAGCATCTTTCTTTGATCACATATTGGGTCTTCAATTGATAAATATGCATTGATAATATGTTATTCTTTGAAGTAATTAAATTTGTATAATAATTATAGTTACTAACTAGGATAATGAACATTGAGTAGTTGCAAAAGATGAGTAATGTGCATTAAGGAATTTTAATGGCATCAATAATATTAAGTGTATTAATTTTAAATAATTGATGGTAGTTAAAGTTCTAGCTAGCTACAGTAAGAAACAAAAATCTGGACCAAAAAGAATTAAAAAAAGAGACAACATGTATCAAATTAAGAACGTGACTTTTGGAGCTGTTGTAACGTATAATTTTAATATTTAAGAGGTAAAGATGAATGAAATAAATGGATTTTAATTTCGATTTCTACAAATTATTGAGAAAATTATTTTTACATTAAAAATATCCAAATGTGAACATGTAAAAATATCCTTCTATAGACGTTGTGTCATCGATTCTCTCTTTCTCTTCGGTTGATATGATTTACACATTTTTGTAATCATAAAAATAGATACCGAAAATATTGAAATTAATTAAAATGAGTAGTTTTTAAAAATAGAAAAGTCTCGAAATTATTTTTTTCTTTTTCAAGGTTTCATCCTTACGATGAAAGTGTTAGGCATGACTCCAATTTGTATATATCTACTAAAATTATAATTAAATGGACTGTTGGAAATTTCACAATAATTAAGAGAGTTAAAAAAAGGTTTTTTTATAAACATAACACGTTTAACACGATAAAGAGAGTTAAAATAGTAATTTTTGAGTATTTTTTAAACATAAAATATAAATGAAGGCTAGCTTTTCTTAGCCGAAAATGTGTCGCATCACTTTTCATAGAAGCTGGCTTTGACATTTGATCTTAATGTATAATTTTTTGATAGCCTAAACTACCACATGAAAAATAATAAGAAAGAAAAATTAATTTTAGTCTAAAAGCTATGACCGAAGTAACACTAAGATGGAGCCATATTTGAATGGTTAACTCATAGCAAAAGTAAAAGGAAAATAAATTTCTTTTTATTTTTTTCTAAAAGCTCTCACCTTTTTGCCCCATGGTGGATTTGAACCCGAAACCTTAAAATTGAAGGTGAAAAATGTTTACTATCCGAAAAAAGTGAAATTCTATAATTCTCTAACACTAAATTGAGGTTCAATAATTAAATTGGTCCTTCCATGATTTTGTATATTGCTACTCATGATAAATTTCAATACAAATATAATGTAAAGCATAAAGCAAAACACCTTTATACCTCTGAACTTCTAATAACTCCTATGCTATTATCAAACTGACACACATATAGAGCATAAAATATTCTAAAGATTTTGGCTTGCTTTGACTTTCCTTTAGTTCTGTTGATCATCTTTAATGTTAGGAACTGTTCCCACGAGCGTAGGCTATGCCCGTGTAGTTAAAAGTTGCAATCATATAGTAGTTTGTTTCATAGCATTCTGGCAAAATTACAATGAGTAGACCGGCAATTTCTGTTTTTATCCCATGTTTTGCATAAGACACATCCTTTCTCTACTTGCATTCCCCACTTGCTTAATCTATCTGTTGTCATTAATCTATTTTATCGTTGGAGACACATGATACATAGTTCTTTAAGCCTGACAGAAGTACTACAGATCAACATTTTTCATGGTATAAAGCTAAAATTATTAGTACTCAATAATAAGAATGGCAACTTCTATTACTTTTACTTTTTCTAAAAAGGAAAATATAACTTAATTTTAGTAAGAAAATCAGGACAAAGATCCAGTGGTTTGGTAAAAATAAGGTTGAAGATAAGTCCAAGGCGGTTCTAATTAATTGGATGATAATGAAGATTTTTTTCCAATTATATCTGAAGAACAAGTTTCAATCATATTTTCAACATCCCTGTTGTTGCATCTTTAAAAATAAAAATAAAATATTTATTTTAAACCCACTTTTAACCAGAATATTGATCTGAGGTAATTTTATACACTTTGGTATAATGATTCTAGCTTATTTTGCCTTGTTTTGAGAGCAATTTGTGTGCTTTATGTGTTCATATTGATATAAATAAGCATTTAAGTGTCCAAGTGCGTGATTAGAATGTCCAAAGTATTTTTCAAACAAGTTTGTATTTAATTGAGTTATTTAGAGTTCAACCCGGAAAACTAATTTTACTAGCTTGAGCTAGGTGTGTATCTAGTTGGCTTCGTTGGATTTTAATGTGTTTAATTTGTTCCAAATATTTTAAATGTGTAATTATGAGTGGAATAACTTGTTTGTAATGTGCAAAGCTCAATTTGATTAAGTCAAGAGTCGGAATAATAAGTGGAAGATCATTGTGAATTAGCCTTATCTTAGCTTGTGTTTTGATTCATCGTTGAGGTTATTGTGTTGTTTGAATCTCTAATTTGTGGTGTGTGATATTGTAGGAGGGTTTTTGAGCTAAACATGGTGATATATTGATGATAAAAAGGCTCTAAATTCATTAGAAATGCACTACAAAAAGCATGGGCAAAGATAGAACGTTCAACACTTAACCAAAATTTTGAAAGCAAATTTCAGTGAGTCGACGCGGCGCATCGATGGTCACACAGTTTACACTTATAAGAATTTTTCAATGTTAATTCCAGTACACCGATGCGGACTCGACGCGTTGCGTTGATGTGTTAAGCACAGCAAGTCAAAGCTCACCGACACAGTTGGCACACATAGTCCTATTTCAATTGTAATTTGCATGGCACAAAGATCGAGAAAGTGAGGAATCTTTTTAAATCACGTTCCAGCCTAATCCCTTTAACCTTAGAAGTATATTATATATATATATATATTAGGAAAAAGGGTCAAATATGCCCCTAAACTTTGTGAAAAGATCTAAATATACCCTCCGTTACGAGTTTGGTTCAAATATGTTTTCGCTGTTAAAGTTTAGGAGCAAATATACCCCTAAACTTTGTGAAAAGGTCCAAATATACCCTCCGTTACAAGTTTGGTCCAAATATGCCTTCGCTGTTAAAGTTTAGGATCAAATATACCCCTCTTGATGTTAAATGATTAGCTGCAAATTTACATGCCCATTTTCCTTCTTTTCTTAAAAAAATTAATTGCCACATAAGTCAAATAATTTCCACATCACAAAAAATAAATCCATCCAACTCTTTTACAATTTGAACCCGACCCACCAATTTGGACCAACCCATGACCCGACCCAAATTTTGTTTATCAAAATTTTAATCTTATGTTATCGAAATATTTTATCAGTTCAATGACTCTTCAAATATTATGTTTATGTTGCATTTTTCTTATTACCAGTGTGTTCTACTTCAAATATTGTGTTGATATTGCATTTTTCAAACTTTGGTTTGTTTCCTTGTTGTTTGATTTTATCGCGAAAAACTCTAATCTACTGAAATATTTCAAAATAGTTGTAAAATGTGAAAGAATCAGGGTCATGGCTTCTCCAGCAGTTTTAGCTCCTAAGAGAGAGACAGACCCCCCCAAAAAGGATTGTCATGTCCGAAATGGGCGTTATTTCAATCTTTGGAAGTGATATCGATAATTTTTACAACAAACTTCTCGAGGGACAGAGTAGAATCACTTTAATAAACAGATTTGATGCCTCAAGTTACACAGTTAGGTTCGCGGAACAGATTCGTAATTTCTCCTTCGAAGGCTAGATAGACGGAAAGAATGATTGTCGTTTAGATAACTACTGGAGATATTGTCTTGTTGCTGGAAAAAGGACCCTCAATGATGGTAAACAAAATTTGGGTCGGGTCATGGTTTGGTCCAAATTGGTGGGTCGGGTTCAAGTTGTAAAAGAGTTTAGTGGATTTATTTTTTGTGATGTGGTAATTATTTGACTTATGTGGCAATTTAATTTTTTTTTTTAAAAGGAAAATGGGCTTGTAAATTTTCAGCTAATCATTTAACATCCATAGGGGTATATTTGCTCCTAAACTTTAACAGCAAGGGCATATTTGGACCAAACTTGTAACAGAGGATATATTTGGACCTTTTCGCAAAGTTTAGAGGTATATTTACCCCTAAACTTTAACAACGAGGACATATTTGGACCAAACTTATAATAGAGGGTATATTTTAACCTTTTTACAAAGTTTAGGAACATATTTGACCCTTTTCTCATATATATTACTTGAGATATAAATCCAATTATATGAATAGCAGAATTGTTATGAAGAAAAACTTCTTTCGACTAATCAAATTTAAGTGAGATGATCATATTTAAATGGTTGAAACATGTCAACTTGTACACATGCTGTACTTTAATTGGTCTTGGATTGACCATGAATGCAACATCATTCTGACATATGGCGTGATCTTATTGGCTACTTCGCTTTATTTGGCGTGCTACCAAATTAGGCCTCTAGAATAAAATGATATATAAAACTTGGCAAAGTGGACTCGTTATTTGTAGATCAAATGACTTTTATTAAATGCATATTTAAGGAAAAATTACATAAAAATGTCATCCTTAAGACTTGACTGCATAAATAATTGTAATGACTCATTTCGTGGTTACTAAATTATCCATGATAAATTGATGAAAAATCTTATTTTTCATTCCTCAATATTAACTTGAGCCCAAAATAGTCATCATTTTATTTATTGTTTCATCTCAAGTTTTTCAGGTAAGTTTTAAACCTTTCGATGTGTTTAGATACACTCAAGTTCAATGAATTATTCATGAGTATTAATATCAATACTTTAGGTTGGAAGTTCATTACCTATGAATTAAGGTCGTACAATATCCCTGACATGAAGTTAACTTTAAAACTTTCTTTTCAATAGAGTTTCAATGTGGGTTTTATTAGCGTCAAGTTCAAACGACCATATATCCTAGCATATACGGGGTTAATAGGTCTAATAACTACCAAATCAAAGATCTCAGAGTCCTCTTTCCAACGCAATAAACCGTTCGTCAATCCGAATTTAGAGTAAAAAGTTATGACTGTTTTACTGAGCACTGTTTGGGATGAAATGAAATTTCGTTATAACAAAAATTCTGATGATATTTAAATCAGATTCTGCCGTATTTTAGGTCTAAAAACTCCAAATCATCACCCAACCCTTGAGAGGTAAGTTCCCAAAGCTTAAGATGAAATTCCTTCGTTGAGGTAAGTATTTCCACTATTTTCTTCGTCTTTTAATCCTTTAACATCTTAAAATCCTTAAAAAGACCTTTAATGGTGGAATTTTTTTGGGGAAATACTCATGGGTGTTTTTAATATAACTTAGAGCTGATTCTAAACTATAAATTAAAGATTCCTAACTTGAATTTCGTAAATTAGATTGTGAATTTTGATGGTTAGGAACCTTGAATTTTGTAAAGATGAGACCTTTAACATAAAAACTCAATTAACGGAGATGGATTAAGCTTGAAAGGGCTAATTAATGGATAATTGAACTGGGAGAATGATATAGACCTTGAATTAAGGGTACGATTAGTGGATTTAAATCCCCAAGATATTTGTTTGAATAGTAATTATTTAATTACTTTTATAATTGTTTGATTTTTAGATGATTGATTATTCCAAGGCATGAAGAAAAGGAAAGAGCATCATTATTGTAGCTTACTTCTTCCAAAAGCTTGGCATCAAGGTAGGCTAGGTTTAATGAGTAGAAGATTGTGTTATTTTATATTTTCATAATTTAGAATTGATGGAAGAAAGCATGTCTAGGCCTACGAGCATGGAGTTGATATGGATAAAGACATGAGAACTTAACTTTAATCTTGAAAACTATATGATTGATTAATTATGTGATATTTATGATATTATGTGCTATGTGCCGATAAGGAGATTGTTGTAAATGAAGTATGTGGACATGATAGTTCTTAGTTGTTCTAGTGATGAACCTAATTGAGTTATAACGATATTAAGTTGCATGTATTGGACAATAATATGAGGAGGAGAATCATGCTAAGATCAAGTATTGATGAGCATAGTAATATCTAAAGGATAAATTACTTGAATTAGTGTGATGATTGTATTATATAGAAAGAGGTGGTGACATTCTAATAATTAATAGATATTGCTCCAATAGTGACTTGCATGATTAAGTGTTAAATTGTGATTTATTTTATGATATTCTTGTTTTGGTATTGGTAAAAATACTTGATCTATTGGATGCCCATGAGTAGCTAAATTGGTGATAATGATGATTTATTGAATTGTGCCTATGAGAGGCTTGTTTTATAATGATAACTACTTGAATTAATGCCATAAATGGCTTGTTGATGATCGTGATGGATTATTAAAATAATGCCCGTGAGAGGGCCAAAATATTGATAAATGAAAGAACTTGATCGGATTTTCTTATGATTTAAGTGCACTTGTAAATTTAGTATGTCGTATTGCATCCTGAAAGATGGTGTGAATTTAATAAATTGTATTATATGGTTATGGAGGATCGGGTGCCACACCGGTACTGATATGAATATTGATATTACTCATTTATGGAGGATCGGGTACCGTGTCGGTATGAATATGAATATTAATAATATTTATTTATGGAGGATCAGGTACCACACCGGTATGAATATGAATATTAATATTACTTATTTATGGAGTATCGGGTACTGGACCAGTACGAATATAAATATTGATAATATTTACTTATGAAGGATAGGATACCATGTTGGTACAAATATGAATATTGATATTATTTTTTTTTATAGAGGATCGGGTATCGCACTAGTACGAATATGAATATTGATAATATTTATTTATGGAGGATCGAGTACCACGTCAGTACGGTACATGGACTTAGATTGTCCCCTACAGGTCATGACTAGTTGGAAAAAAATAAGTCCCTTAGCATGTGTATACAAATTAGTGTTGATTTTAAAAGGTCGTGTGGTTTAATAATCTAAGAACATGCTAATGATATTCTAATTATGAGATTTAGAAGTACGTAATTGTTACTTATGGAAAGATTATTAGTAGAAATGTGGCCAACGCTCAATTTTGATATTGCCACTTTATTAATTTCTCAAGCAATGTGACCAACGTTAAATTTCGCTATTGCTGCGAGATGTGATTGAATCGGTATTGATTGTGTGATATATATTTGAAAAAGTGAAACTTTATACCTATTTATACGTTGGTTGAATTGCTTCATTTATACGTGTTGTAATCGCAGCTTACCAGAATGGCTAGTTATCATTCTTTAATATTATAAGAGAGCATTTGATTGTTAGCCCGAGAGTTTAGTATGGATTGTCTATGATTACGGATTTGTCCCTGTGAATGTGAGTAATGAAAAAAATAAGGTGAATAAAGAGGGATAGTGATGTATTAGCATTGGATTGTGGTTTATGGTGTGAATTAATGAGGCTAGAGTATATTAGTAGTGAATATAATACTGATGGAGTTAGAAGAGTAGTTGAATGATGTAACTTATATAGGTAAAGTAATAATATTATTACAACCTTAGTTAAATTATATTTAATTCAAGATGTCATGATTTATTTTCCTTAATTCTACTTTATGATTATATAAACTAACACGGTCGGCCAATGATGCCTACTAGTACGTGTGGTTCTACTGACCCTACTCTTCTACATTCCTTCTTGGGGTGTAGATTGGATGCAGGTTAGATTGCAGTTACTAGATGGATAACAATATTCAACACTAACTTCTGCATTTTCTTCCTGGCAGATGTTAGAGTCTTTGTATTATTTATTTTATTGCCAATCTATGCTGTAGTAGATAACTCTTGTACATGTCTGACCAAGTCTTGGGATAGTGAAGGACACTTGTAAGAAGTTTCTAAAAAAGTTTATTTATTAATATTTAAATATATACAAAGTATGTTATGTATAAGTAGTTTATACCATATATCTACCACACATGTATATAAATATACAAAACATATAAAGAAATATACAAAGCATATTTATGGTATATAATGTATTACACCATATATATGTATACTGGTTTCATGAAGCCCGTGCCTAAACTCAAAGTATAAAAATAATAATTTATATCATATTTTTTCTTACTTTATAATCAGTACATTTAATGATCTGCTTAACAAGTCTTGTTGATAAGTTTTCATAATAATTAGAGTTTTTACTCACATAATTTGATGATTTTAAATAAAAAATATTATTTACGAGGAAGAAGATATTAACAGAGGATTAGAATATATCAAAAAACTTTAAGTAATTTAATATTTTATATAATGACATAATTTAAAATAGAGTAAAGCATCTAATACCCCCTCGAACTATGACCAAAGTTGCTACGATACACTGTAATTTTACAGGGGTCATATTACATCTTGAACTCAATTTTAGGCAAGATAAAATAAAATAAATTAAACAAACCCTTGAAAAAATGAAATTGGACGAAAGATAATAATAGCTATCTAAAAATATAGGAAGTGGTGCTTCTTTTATCCATATTTAAAATTTTCAAATAAGAGAAAATTGCTATTGAAGTAAACATTATATAAGCCATAATTGAAATTCACTAAATACGACCATATATATGTAATTATTTTTGTAGAAGTGGCTAATTATATTTTTCCTAATAAATAATTCAATTATGTTAATTCACAATATTTATTTGGACTAATACATCTTGGATTTAATATAATTTGAATTTCTTATGAATTTAAATTCAATAAAATTTCATTGCACATAGACTTATCACAAAAACATGTTTAATATGTCATTAAGTAATATTAATTATAAGATTAAAAATATAATGTATATCAATTTTTTAATTTCTGTATCTTAAATTTGGATCCGGACTTTGCACGAATCTCGTGGAACAAGTATGTGTGTATATATATCATTTTTAACCCTACCCCAGATATGGTTGACAAATTGTCATTTTAATTGTGTGAACTTTCAAGGCATAAACTTTCAAATATTTAATAATGCTCCACTTTATATCTTTCAAATGTCTTGAAAAAAGTTTTTTGTCTTCCTTCAAATTTTATGTCAATCAAAGCTTTATGACCATCAAATATGGTGTCTTCATTTTCTTTTTTTCACATGCTCTTATCTAACATTATTCTTTACGTGTCTAAATTATGCAGTGTTATTGAATCAATGCTCATTCTGGAGTCATGATTGTCATTATTTATGTATACACACACACACATCCATACTAGGGGGTTGGGTTCCGTGTCACACGGGTCCAACATGTTGCATATAAAGATTAATTAGTTATAACACATCAATGTACAGAAAAACTATTGACTTTATGGTATTTGTCAAGGAGTCAAGTTTTACAAGAAGTTATGTACATTTTGTTTACATAGATAATAAAATATTACGCATCTTAAGTTGGGAATTGGGATATGTAACTATAACTGAAACCTATTAAATAAAGTTGAGAAATGTTAGTGTTTTGATACCCAGTTTTTATACGAAAATGAAAGAATAGAAATTGTAGTTACAAGAATCAGAAAATGTAATTGTGATTGCAGGTTATTTTTTGCACTAATATAGGAAACAACAATATCAAATGAAAGATAACTTTCTTTTAAGAGTCCCCTAATTGAGTAATTCAATGATTTTTCTTTTTATGTGTTTTGATTATTTTATCCATTTTCATGGTTGTGCCATATGATTTATGAGATGTGGGATAGTTGACATGGTTTCTAGGGCCTTTGAATAGGTTTTGAGTGAGTTGAGGTCGTTTTGATGCTTTAAGAACTAATAGTTGACTTTGGTCAACATATCGAGATCCAAGTTTCGGATGGCAAAACAAACTATGTCATCAGATCAAGAATATCGAATTTAGATTAGTAGTGGGATTGGTTCTATTTTTTTGGCTTTTAGATCCCACTGATTCAAAAATAGTATAAATAGGGTCCCAGGGGTCAATTTTGTGGTAATGATATTTTTTTTTTATAAATTTGATGATTAATTTCATTGGATCCAAAATGTGTTTTACAATCAACTTGCACTATTGTATGATGCTCATAGGGTTCCTGGATCAAAAATAAGTTTTTGAAATTGCTACTGCTGGTCGACCGTTTTAGCGGTCGTTGACCATTTGACCAACCACTAAAGAACCCTTTTGACTGATTTAGCAGTATTTTGACCATTTGACCAGTACGATTTAGTGGACAAAGTGCCTCTTTAGCAGCCATCGCTGACGTTAAGATTAAAATCGAGCCCATTTCGTATTTTTGACATTTTTAGAGCTAGAAAGCTCTGATTTTGACGATTCTCAATGTTTTTTCTCCTATAATCATTGTCTATCAAATTATAGCACTATTATTTCAATTTTTTGAGAAGTTTTATTTTATTTTTCCTGATTTCTATCCAAGCTGTGAATCAAAAACCTATTTTCACCATTTTGGGGCTTGAAAGCTTGAATTTGGGTGATTTCAAAAGGATTTTCAAAATTTATTCCATGGATAATGTTTCTAATCTTATACATATCATTTTACTTCAATTTCATCTTCAAAACAACTTCAAATTCGCAATTTCAAATGGGTTTTGGGGGATTTTACCGGTAAAGCTTGAATTTGATTTTTCTTTGATTTGAATCTCATTGTAACTCATTTTTGCATGGGTTTTCAACTGTAGACTCCTATGAGTATGGGAAACATATTTCTAAAATAAAATTATGGTTTTACTCTTTTGATTTTTGAATCTATTTTTGGGGTTCATTTTTAGACCCGTCTTGAATATAGTCAATATGGGTATCGTTGGCTTCTTTTTGATGTCTAGATATCATTTTTGATAGTTTGGTCCTGGTTGGAGTTGTTTTAAAGAATTATAGCTTCTGGTTTGAAATTTTTGCCCTATTTGAATTTATAAATCTTCGATTAAGGCAAGTTGAGATGTACCTTGATCTTTTTTCAAGTGTTTATGTATTATTTGCTTGATTGTCGATCTGTTGTGATTTGTTTAGATTTAGGGCCCTATTTATATGACATGACAAACATCTTCGCGGGTACCAAAGTCTTAACAATGGACTGTAGTTAGTTTATTACCTCAGTTAGTTAATATTATTGCTTGTACATATCTTTTAGAATAGATTGTAGTTAATAACTCAGGTTTGAATTATTATTATCGGATGCTTACTTTAGGGCTTTAGAACTTGTATGGCGGCCTTTATTATGATGATTAGGGTTTAGCAAGCTCTAGGGTACAATTATGTTATTACTGAAATGATAGAATGATCGAGCCTTCGATAATGCCTAGAGTATAAATGAGCTCGTATTGGTTGTTGAGGCTTAATGTATTAAGGATTTAGGTTTGGGTAGTTTCGCAATATTTTGTTATTGGAATTTGTATTTATTCTGTATTGCTATGTCAGACTTATGCAAAATATCTATGGGCTTGAGTAATTAATTAGGTTCGTATGCCCGCGTGGGGGCTTAATCATCTATTATTACTATTGTGACACCGTGTGGGGGCTTATATTATTATGTTGGTGACTTAAGATGATATTTGTTGTGTTTTGGCTGTGTGGGGGCATTATCTGATATTATTGATCTTGTAAGTGCATTTCATGCCTTGGTAGTTAACACAATGCCCAAGTGGGTTCTTAAAATGACATTAGTGAAGCCTTACATGCATGATAGTTCCAATGGTACATTGCTTATGTTAAATCATGGATGGTTGATATATTGAGTGGATTCTAAGCTCACGTGTATGTATGATGATTGGATTTGAGATTTTCACACTGGTTTGATTGTGATCATTACATCCTCATATCATATATACATTCATGAGACATTGTACCACTATGAAAATAATGATTTTTGATAGAAATATGACACCTTCAAAAATTCTCTGTCGTAGTCCACGAGCTGGAGATGAGATATGGTTATTGAGACTGAGATTGTATATGGATTACAAACCCCAAGGGTCCTACCTTTAGAGCTTTTCTTGGTAGGTGTATATGGAGGTTATGTGATAATCTCTAGCGTATCATATCATCACTACATGTAACACCCCGCATTTTTTGGGCTAGACTTTGAAGCATCGTTCTTACGGGTGTTAGCTTTAATCCTATGATTTACTTTTGAATACATGTGTCATGATATTTATCCTAGTGTGTGAAGTGATTTCGAAGTGAAATATGTTTATAGGAATCACTTAGAACAAAGTTGAGCTAAGAGCCTTTGATTCGTCCAAAGTTTGGTATTCGATTCTACAAGGGTCTACTTTGAACGTGTATAATTTTTGATATACATAGAATTTTTCAGATAGAGACCCACCAAATTGTATATAATTGAGTTATCTTTCAAACGATACCAATTTTTCCTTAATTCGATACCCGAGGAAAAAGTTAGGATCTTTTTTGTGGAAAACAGTAAGGGGTCGCGATAGGCTCACGACGCGAGGTCTATTCCACCTTTCTGGGGGTCGCGTAATGAGGTCCTGTAATGCCCTGAAATCTAGTTCCCGGGATTCCATACGGTGCTTCAAACTACGAGTAGTCCTGAGCTAACCCTGGCTGCTTTCTACTAACTCTGAATCTCAAAGTAAGAAAATATAATTATAAAATCATAATAACTGCAGAATACTTATCTAAAACATCTCAATCTCTCAAGTCTTAGTAAAACAATACTGAAACGAAAAAAATTGAATTCTGACTCATAGTCTACAACTGAAACTCGTAGTCCGACAAACCTCTAATGACTGAATCTAGAGAGCTACTGGGACAGGCCCCAACTGACTCAAAATGTCTGGAATGAATAACAAAAAAATACATCTACTAATGAAACTAGAAATCTGAATACTAAGTCCCCAAACTATGAGGACTCACCAGCTACAGGGGTGTAGATGAGGTACTCAGAAGTCACTCACACTGCCGAGACTGAGCACCTGAACCTACATTATGAGACAATATAGCACATAGACATATATGTGGATCAGTACTTTGAGGATGTACTGAGTATATGGGGGTGTATGCAACAAGTAAACAATATCATCCAAGTTTATAAAACAATGCATGCTAAATGTAAATGACTCACATAGGCTTGAGATATCTGTAATATGAAAGTATAAAGCATGAATAGCAAAACATGCAATCTAATTCTTGTGAGTCATAACACTTAGTCTCTAAAAGCTTTTCTGTTCTAGAATCTACAGTCTATAAGCTTTAAAACTTTAAGGAAAGTACTTTATCTAAAAAGTTATTCATTATTTTATACTAGCGGGAGGTTTTCTTAACTGACATAAACCATGCGAGCTACATGGAGTCCAACATCTCGTCCTCTTAAGGAGGAAACTTCACGTTGGGGAGAGGTGTCATACTCTTGCCAGGGATTATAACCTCAGCTTAAGTGATCACTATCTCTGCCTCTCTGGGCACTTTAATCTCAATCCTATGGTGGCACATAGTTTTGGGGTATGAAACCTTCGAAACATACCCAACTTGGTGCTAAATACTACTCTCCTTTTTATTTGCTACGCTCATCTCATTGGAACTCCACTTTTAAAAATAATCACATGGTTTATAATGTAAACCAACTATATATATCTGTAATCTGAAATAAACTCTGAAAAGTGGATTCCAAAACTCAACTGGGGATCCTAAGATCAAATACTTTTTATTCAACTCAAAAATATACTTGTCTCAGGGTGCTCAAAGCACAAGTTCTTGAAATATAAATTCTCAATTAGGGTCTAATAATCCATGTCTCAAACTCATGAAATTTCATAGTAAATCATCATGCTCAACAGGTTTTCTTGAAAACACTTAAACCATATCAAAATACTAAAATCAAGAATCACAAATATATGCTTAAACTCCATTTAAAATCCGAAATCAATATCTCATAACATACTCATGGTATTCAAAATCATAGAAAAACATTCTTTAACTCAAAACAACAGTGGAATTTTGTAATTCAATAATATCATGTTCAAAATCATCAATAAGATACTTTTGGGTATAAACCCAATCTCAAACATAAGAAATTTGCTTAAAAACATAATTTTGGGCACAAGGATGAAAGAATTGTTCCTGTTGAAACCCCTCATACCTTAGATGATGAACTAAATGAATAAGCTTGCTTTTTGAGATGTTATTTGTGCTCTTGAATGAAGATTCTTGAAGCTCTTGGTCTAGGGATCTTAAATCTTGAAATAATTTGAAAAAAGGATGGTGAAATCTTGAGTTTCTTGGAGATGAATGTTGCAGCCTAGGGTTTTGGATGAGAGTAATTTTGATGAAACTTAGCATATAATGCTTCTAAAAGGCTTTAATCATGTGTTTGGACGGATTGGGGGTTGGGGAAAAGTCCAAAATACCCCCTTTAACTCCTAAACGAAACTGGAAAAATAAACACGTGGCTCGATTTTTGTCCTTGGCGCGATGTGTCACTATCGCACCAAGCCACTGGAAAATGCTTGGTGGTGCGACGTGGAGGTATCGCATTGCCACCTTGGATGGGACCTGGAAATTCGGCGCAACGCGCCACTATCACGGACCTTCACTAGAATCGGACAATTGGAGATTTGGCCCTCTCCACGACATGCCACTATCATAGAGGGCTACTGGAAAAATTACAAATGTGAATTTGCTCATCTCCGCGACGCGCTAAGGGTCCAGGTGACACACTGCCAACCTAAAAGTGCCATAACTCCTTCACAGAGTGTCGGAATTGGGCAAATTTGGTATCGATGAAAAGCTTAATCAATTTCTCGCACCATGCAAAGCCTAAATCTGGGAAATTTTACACGAAATAATTATCATCCATTTTGGAAGCTATTCTTTAACATTCTTGGGATGGATTTTAGCTAGAAAAAGTATGGGGTATTACAGTATCTCCCCCTTGGAAATATTCATCCTTGAATGTTACTAGTTAAGCTGAAATTTCTAAGGAATCTGGGAATATACAATAGCATGCACAACTGGGATGAACTGAATAACTAAATCTAAATCATTCTGAGCTTCTGAGTAGTTCTGTGAGTGCATGAACTTACATGAGGAAAACTATATAGCTGAACTAAATCAAGGAAAACTATTACCTTCGACTAAATTTGAGGTTGAGGGTACTTGGCTCGCATATCTGCTTCTGTTTTCCAAGTAGCGCCCTCAACCGACTGATTCCGCCAAAGAACTTTGACCAAGGGAACTTCTTTGCTCCTCAATCTACAAATCTGATGATCTAAAATCTCAACTAAAATCTCTTCGTATGAAAGGTTGTTCTAAATATCTAAGCTTTCTAACGGAACTACAATGGTGGAGTCACCAATGCACTTCTTAAGCATAAAGACGTGGAATACAAGATGGACTACTGACAGGTCTGTGGGCAACTCAAGCTCATAAGCTACTTTCCCAACACAACTCAGAATTCTATAAGGGCCAACATACCCGGGACTAAGTTTCCCCTTCTTGCCAAATCTCTTCACCCCTTTTATGGGTGAAATCTTAAGATACACTAAACCACCAACCTCAAACTCGAGGTCCCTTTTCCTCACATTTGTATATGATTTCTGACGACTCTGGGCTGTTTTCAACCTTTCTCTAATCAGCTTGACTTTCTCCATAGCCTCAAATACTACATTAGGCCCAAGCAAAGTGGCCTCACCCACTTCAAGCCAACCTATGGGTGATCTACATCTCCTCTTATACAGCTCCTCAAATGGGGCCATCTGAATGCTAGCATGATAACTGCTATTATAAGCAAACTCAATCAATGGCAAATGCTCATCCCAACTACCTTTGAAGTCAAGAGCACATGCCCTTGACATATCTTCTAATGTTTGGATGGTCCTATCTGCTTGACCATTTGTCTAAGGATAAAAGGCGGAATTGAGATGAACCTAGGTACCAAGATCCTTTTGAAAAGCTTTCCAGAACTGGGAAGTGAACTGAGTACCCTTATCCGAAATGATAGACAAGGGAACTCTATGCAATCTGACTAACTCTCGAACATACAACTTAACATAATCTTCAGTTGTATAGGACATATGAACTGGCAAGAAATGCACTGAATTAGTCAATCTATCTACAATAACCCATATCGAATCATGATGATGACACAATTAGAGTAAACCCAGTCACAAAATCCATATTCACCTCTTCCCACTTCCAAGTGGGGATACCAAACTCTTGAAACGTATCACCAGGTCTTTGGTGCTCTACCTTAACCTGTTGATAAGTTGCACACTTAGCTACGAACTTCGCTATGTCTTTCTTCATACCATTCCACCAATTGATTTTTTACAAATTGCGGTACATCTTGGTAGCACCGAGATGAATCAAATATCGTGCACCATGTTCCTCAGCCATAATTCTCTGTCTCAAGTCATCAACATAGGGAACACACAATTTACTCTGGCATCTCAACACACCATCTCCCCCTTGGGAGAAAACCTCTATCTTTTGGTCTTTAGCTGACTTCTCCAGTTTGACCAAACTAGGGTCCGTATCTTGCTTCTCTTTCACTTTTGAAACTAATGAAGACTTGGAATTACTCTGAACACAAATATTTCCTTCAGCTGAATCAAGCAACCTAACACCCAATCTTGACAAATGATGTATTTCTCGAGCCAACTCTTTCTTATCTTTCTCCATATGAGCAATACTACCCGCAGACAACCTATTAAGGGCATCTGCCACTATATTGTCCTTTCTCGAATGATACAACACACTCATATCATAATATTTTAGCAATTCTAACCACCTTCTCTGACGAAGGTTCAACTCCCTCTGGGTGAATACATGCTGCAAACTTTTGTGGTCTATGAACACATCAACATGAACACCATATAGATAGTGTCTCCAGATTTTCAAAGCAAATACAACAGCAGCTAATTACAAATCATGGGTTGGGTAATTCTTTTCATGAGGCTTCAACTATCTAGAGGCATAGGCTATGACCTTACCTCTCTGCATCAACACATAACCCAAACCAACTCTAGAGGCATCACAATAAACAACAAAACCATTCGTACCATCGGGTAATGCTAAAACTAGGGTTGAAGTGAGTCGAGTCTTCAACTCCTGAAAACTCTTCTAGCAGGAATCTGACCATTGGAACTTAACTTTTTTTTGGGTTAATCCAGACATAAGAGACGGGATAGATGTGAAATCTTCAACAAAATGGCGTTAATAGCCAGCTAGACCCAAGAAACTTCTAATATATGATGGAGAGATAGGTCTAGGACAATTTCTTACGTCTTCTGTCTTTTAGGGATCAACTCTAATACCGTCGGCAGAAATAATATGACCAAGAAAGGCTACTGATCTTAGACAAAACTCATACTTGCTGAATTTGGTGAACAATTTATGATCTCTAAGAGTTTGTAGGACAATTCTAAGATGATCCGCATAATCATCCTCACTATGGGAGTATACAAGGATATCATCTATGAACACAAGACAAACATATCAATATACTTTTGGAACACTCGATTCATGAGGTCTATGAAGGATGCTGGAGCATTGATTAGCCTGAAAGACATGACTAGGAACTCAAAATAACCATAACGGGTTCTAAAGGCTGTCTTCAAAATATCACACTCCCTTACCTTAAGCTGATGATATCCGGATCTAAGATCTATCTTTGAGAAATAACTTGCACCTTGCAATTGATTAAATAAGTCATCAATTCTAGGAAGAGGGTATTTATTCTTGATTGTGACCTTATTTAGCTGATGATAGTCAATGTATATTTGCAATGCTGTGAGCGCTGAATAAAAAAATAACATATGCAAAAGAATAACTGGAAAGCCATAAGGTTTTAGCAACTGTAATTAATACTAAATCAAAGTTTCAAACGTCTGAGAACAAACTGGTAATACTGATAAAAAATTGACAATAACAACTGAAAAACTAACCAACTATCTGTACTAGTCCGAAAGTCTCTAAACTGACTGACTGTGGAGTTGATGGGACAAGACACTAACTAACTCTGACTGACTGGATAATTGAACTACTAACATACTGAATATAAGATAACTCATCCTCGAAAGATGAGGACTCACCACTGTTGACTACTGCTGATAGGCTGATCTGTCTAAGTATGGTCAGGAACTCGAGCGTCTGAACCTATGATATAAGACATCATAGTGCAAAAAATGAGTATGCGATCAGTACTTTGAATGTACTGGTATGATAAATGGGGTTAGGCTAATATGCATGGTTTTATGTGCATAAGTAATAATTGACTGAATGAATAGAAAGAGGTACTGGATAGAATGCATTAAATTTGTAAATGCTAAGGATGCGTGAAATCTGTAGATACTAATGCATGCATGACCAAGCAAAAAACATGTTCTAAATATAGTCTAAAAACTAAAATACTGAGTATTGATAAATAAGTAATTGATATCTGTATACTGTGGTCAAGCAAAACAAAAACTGAATTACTGAGCTGAATATTGGACTGAGACTGTGGGAGATAGATATAACCGACATGCCCTAATATATTATTAGGGTCCAACCTGTAACCCTAGTTGGAAGGATGTCAATACTGTGCCATGGGTACTAACACTGGTTATGTGGATCCACTAATCTGAAGTCCCAAAGGACGAGGGTGTCATGCCTAACTGACGGGGGGCCCCTCGAAATCTATGATGGCACCGTAGGTCTGGAACCTAGGGACCGCTACTAGTGTCTCATTCTAAACTGATGGGGGAGACCCCATCCCTACGCTCACTCGGTGCTAAGTGTTACTCCCAACTGAATGACACTGACTATTAGACCGAACTGTGTTTAACTGAATGTAATAAAATAGTCGAACTGAAAATGCTCCTAACTATTCTGAAACCATTATGTAGATACTGAAAACTAGGTAAGCAACTAAATTTCAGGTATTCAAACCCCCAGTACTCGATAACAATAATAGCAAGATTATACTAAAACTTTGAGGACATGATATGCAAGCATTTATTCAAAACACATTCTTATAGGCATTTCGTCGAACACTTGCAATGCATGGTTTACGATAAGCATGGGGTTAGTTTTAAATCTTGTAGTAATAGCATTCTTTCAATAATAAAGTCACCAATTATGGCTTAAATCAACAAACAACACCATTCAAACATGTGAGGTTTAATAACAACAATAATAACGTGTAAACATGATATAGAATCAAAGTTCATGGGAATTCATGGTTAAAAATCATAATAATCATGTTAAAATTAGAACTATGAATTTCAAATTGGGTTCTTGGACTCCATGGGTGAAATAGACCCATGGATGAACATCTAACTTATCTCAAAAGCTTGAATCTTGAAGGAGATTAACTTTTCTTGAAGGTTCTTGAATGGTGACGTTTTGATTCTTAAGTTTTTTTGAAGAAGGGTGTGAATCTTTTTTTTAGAGATTGATCTTGAAATAAACCCTAATTTTGATGTTATGGATGAATAAGGAGTTATGTGCTTTGATTTGATGTAATTAGGTGTTAAAAAGGGTGGAAAAAGACCCAAAAATTCCTTTAAAAATGGCTTTAAATCGCTAAATGGAGGTGCAGGATAGTTTGGATGATGAACCATCACCCTGGGGATGGACCATACGTCAAATAATCACTTTATGGCTATAAAATGGGCTTACTGCCTCAGTTGCAATGGTTTGGGCGACGGTCCATCGGCCTTCCCGTCGCACTTTACCAGTTTGGACAACTCACTATAAAACGGCCATAACTTTTTACTCCGATATTTGATTTTGGAAAAATTGGTATCTTTGGAAAGATAATTCAATTATATATCTGTTGGGTGGAAATTAGATAAAAATTCTTTGTATAATGGAAGATATACTCATTTGAAGTTGACTATGGCAATCCTTCTTAAGAATTCTATCGGTAAGGGATGTTTTGATTCGTCTAATAGATAGGATGTATTTAAAGACTTAAAATACATCAAAATCGATCATAAAACTATCAAATCACTAAAATTTATTTCTCATGATCTTGAAGCATGATTCTACTATCGGTTGGGATTCTCAGGGTATTACAGTTCTCTTTGTCAAAGTCCTTTGGCAGAATCAATCTGTTGAGGGTGCCACTTGAGAAGTAGAATAAGATATGAAAATCAAGTAACCTCATCTTCTCTCTGCAAGTTCAAACTCAGCTTAAGGTAATAAGTTTTCCTTAGATTATCTATTTTCCACTCAGAGTTTCAACAATATTATCAGTTTTATGTCATCGCGTGCATTCACTAACTAGTTCAGTCATTAATCATGTTTTTGTTATACATATTTAGTATGAATTCTCAGTCCCTCACTATTTTTAGTTTAGTCAGTCTCATTCGAGGATGAATGTTCCCAAGGGGGAGATAATGTAACACCTCGTATATTTCTAAGCTAGAAAATAAAATGTTGTTCCTATATGTGTAACCTATAATCCCATAAATAATATTTGAATGCATTTATCATGTTCATTATCCTAGTTAGAATAGATATTATGATGTATAAAACATGTTCATAAGAGTCACTTAGAGAAAAGTGAGCTAAGAACTTTTGAATCGGCCAAGTTTTGGTGTTTGATTTCCCAAGGGTAAGATTTGAACAAGTATAACATTATGTATATATGGAATTTGCCATTTTAAGACCCACCAAGTTATAGATAATTGAATTAGCTTTCGAACGATACTAATTTTTTCTTAATCCGATACTCGAGCAAAAAGTTTTGATCTTTTTCGTGAGAGGCAGTAAGCTGTTGTGATAGCCTTGAGTCGTGAGGTCTACTCCACCTTTCTGGGGGTCATTTCTTGAGGTCTATTCCACCTTTCTGGAAGTCATGCTACGAGGGTCATTTACACAGGGAAAAGAGGCCAAGGGCAGTTGGGTCCTTTTCCCCAACCCAAGTCATCCAAAACAAGAATTGGAACTCCCAAAAGGGAATTATTTTCCCCTTTCACTCCAAATTGCTCTCAAGAAACCCTCCTTTATTCCCAAGAATAAAAAAATCCAAGCGTCACCATTCAAGAACTTGCAAGAAAGTTATTCTCCTTCAAGATTTAAGATTTTGAGAGATGTTAGATGTTCAGCCATGGGTCCATTACATCCATGGAGCCCAAGAACCCATTTTCAAGTTCAAAGTTATGATTTTAACATGTTAATATGAGTTTTATCCATGAAATTTGATAAATATCGATTGTGTACTATGTTTATAAATTATTTTCGTTGAAGTTACCTTTGATTCATTTGAATGGTGATACTCACATGTCAAATCCTCAACCCACATTTTAATATTAAATTTACGTGATTATTACATAATTTAACTATTCTCATGCTTTAACTCATGACCCCTATGTGTTTGAGAAAATGCCTAGATGAATGGGTTCTGAACAATGACTACTTATGATGTCCTCAAAGTTGTAGTATAGTTCTATTGTTATTGGTATCAAGTCCTGGGGTTATGAATACCCAAAAACTTAGCTGTTTACTTAGTCTAGTATCTTCAGAATGGTTTCAGATATGTTATGAGCATTATCAGTTTAGTCAGTTATAATAATCAGTTAAACTTAGATCAGTTTAGTATTTTGAGTCTGTTAAGTTGGGAGTAGGATTTAGCACTGAGCGAATGCAGGGATGACGTCTTCCCTGCCAGTCAGCCAGAGTCGTTAGTAGTTGTCCCTGCATTCCAGAACTACGTAGCCAGCATAGGATATAAGGAGTCACTCGTCAGTTTAGGCTTGATTTTCTCTCAGGGGTCACCCATCAGTTTAGGCTTGATACCCTGGTCCTTTAGGACATCAATTTAGTGGATCCACACAACCATTGTTAGTAACCATAGCACGGTACTGACACTCTTCTAACTAGGGTCATAGATTGGACCCCAATTAGCTCATATTGGGGCATGTCGGTTAGATAATAGCTCCCATAATATCAGACCAGTATTTAGTACAGAGTTTAGTTTTTGGTTTTCTTGACCATAGTATCTGGTTACCAGTTATTCAGTTATTAGTATGTCAATATTTCAGTTTATAGTCTATTTCAGAATCATACTATATGCTTGGACATGCATTCTTAGATTTCACAGTTTTCATGCATTTATATTCAGTTACCTCATGCTATTCATTCAGTCAGTTATTATTTATAGACATGAACCCATGCATATTAGCCTAACTTCATCTAGCATGCCAGTATATTGAAAGTACTAATTGCATACTCGTTTCTTGTGCTATGATGTTTTATATCATAGGTTTGGATGCTCAGGTTCCTGATCGTACTTAGACAATCCAGTGTATCATCATTAGCAACAATGGTGAGTCCTCATCTATAGAGGATATAGTTATTATTTTAGTTTATTTTAGTTTTTTTATTTCAGTTAGGAAGTTGGAGTTAGTTGGGGCCTATCCCGTCAACTCTCGTTCAGACAGTTTTAGAGGCTTTCAGACATTTTAGACAGTCAGTCAGTTGTTGGTCCTTTCAGTCAGATTTTTAAATTTTTCGCATATGTTTCAAACTTTTGGGTTTTTAATTGTATTAATTTCAGATTTAAAACCTTAAGGCGTATTCAGTTATTCGGCATATATGTATTTTGCTATTATTATTCAGTGCTTAAGCAGGTACCAATTCATGGGTTGGCTTGTGGTCTTTTAAGACTGTAAGTATCATGTGGCATCTAGGGTGTATTTTTGGGGTGTTACAAACTTAGTATCTGAGCCTAAGGTTTACAGTGTCCTAAGGAGTCTGAAAGATGCATTGCGTAGATTCTTGTGCATGTGTGTGAAGTACGCCACACTTTTGGACAAGAGGATAAAGACATTTTTGGAAAAGTTTCCTTTCTTTCAGTATTCATGTCGTGCAAATGAGCATGATCTCAATTTAAAATACTTTTTCTAATTTAATCTTCTTTTCGTTTACAGAACATTCCTCCTAGAAAAACTAACGAAAGGAGAAATGGAAATCAGCCCGCACCTTCGCTTATTCAGGAAGATCCCCTAAATGAGCATATCTCTCATGCCGAATTTAGAGCTGCATTCACTACTTTGGCTCACTTAGTAGCAGCTCAGAATAATCAGCAGGCTGCTATGCCGGCTAATCCAGTGGCTAATTCAACTGCAGCTAGGATTTGGGACTTCACCCGAATGAATCCTTCTTTGTTTTTCCTTGACATGGTTCAGAAGGTAACTGACATTATGGGTATGAATTATATTGAGAGTACAAAGTTAGGTGCTTACCAGTTGTAGGATGTAGCTCATACCTGGTATAAGCAATGGAATGGAGATAGAGGCACAGATGCAGGGCCTATTACATGGGAAGAGTTTGCTATGGCCATTCGAGATAGATTCTTTCCTTTAGAGTAGAGTAAAGCTAATTTACTAGAGTTTATTAACTTGAATCAGGGCAATATGAGTATGAAAGAGTATTTACTTAAGTTTACACAGTTGGCAGGGTGTGCTCTTTATGTGGTGGCTGATAACAGGTCTAGGATGAGCAAGTTTGTGTCTAGTATATCTGATAGTGCGGTCAAGGAGTGTAGGACCGCAATGTTTATTAAGGAGATGGACATGTCTTGGTTTATGGTCTATGCTCAATAGATTGAGGAGCAGAAGGTTAAGGAAAGAAAAAGAGAGAACAAGAGGGCTAGGACAGGTAGTTTTGACATTGCTCATCCAAAGTCAAAGGGTGGTAGTCGTGCCCAATTCCATTAGAAATCATCAGCTCTGGCTCCATCTTCAGCTTGTGCTCCTATACCAAAGTTTAGAAATGCCAATTGGGATAGTGCGCGAGGCTCTAAGTCCCAAGGCAGTCTAAATAGTGGCCGCATAAATCTTCTTTGCCAGAATTGTGGTAGAAACTATCAAATAAGTGTAGAGCTGGTAGTGATGTATGCTTTGGGTATGGCAAGCTAGTTCATCAGATCCGAGACTGTCAGGTAGTTTCTCAGAGAAAAAGGATTTGCGCCAACAGGGCCAGTCCCATTTGTCATCCGCTCCAGCAGGGCACCCAACTCAGTAGGGCACCACCTCCAGTGCCACTAACATCTAGTTCTAGAACAAACTATATGCTCTTCAGTCTCAACAGGATCAGGAAAGTTCTCTTGATATGGTTACGGGTATGTTGCAGGTCTTTCATTTATATGTATATGCTTTGTTAGAACCTGGAGCTTTAAATTCTTTTGTAACCCCCTATATAACTATTAATTTTGGTGTCGGTCCTAAAACCTTGACCGAACCTTTCCCAGTATCCACTCCAATAGGTGTTTCTATTGTAGCCAGGCAGGTATTGATGATAGGCGAATTTACACGCCTAAAGTACTATATTTTACCCATATTTTAGCCAAGTTTTGAGAACAAATTATATAATTCATGCACTTTTAGTCCTTTTTCCTGTAAGTGAGCTAACGAACATGATTAGCAAGTTTTCAGGTATAAATGATGTAGAATTCAGCATTTTATGGATAACTTGATGCCAAAGAAAGCTTCACGAAAGGAGGAGAGCAAAGCTTGGACGCCAAGGACTAAAAGTGATGCATGGAGAACTTGTCCCGGGCAAAAACAACATTTCTAAAGACTTGCGGGATCAGCAGTAACTTAGTAGGATTAGGATAAAGAATGCAGTATCCTAGTAGGATTGGGATAACTAATACAGTAGCTTAGTAGGAATAGGATATGGGTGTTATAAATACCCTATTTTGCTAGAGATTTTAATACATTCCTCACAATTCCCCCATTCCATCAATTCCCATCCATCCATCAAAACAATTCTCTTTATTAATTCATTGTTGACATTATTTTTCATCTATTCAATTCTTAATTTCTGCAACAAGAGAAACGTTACTTTGCAAAAAGTCACGCCTAAATTCCTACCACCCTATACCTAACGAGATCTTTATTGTGGTATAATAACAATGTCGATTGTGATTTCCTTCGCACTCATGGGTAACTAAACTTCTCTGTTAGGGTTATGGAAGCCTTATGAAATACTATCTAAGGCTATGAGTTTGTGAATTCGTGACACGTGTGTTGCTTATATCATTATTCTCTTCATCTTAATGTAAATTCTTGTGGCTGCAGACGCATAGAATAACGCCAGTATAGCATTAACTTGTTCGAAAGAAAAGTTATATGTCTGGAAAAGAGATAATGTCAAGGTAATAGGGTCCCATCCCCTATTAAAAAGTTAGTGCCGTAACTGGATTAACCTCTTGGAGAATTTGTACCGTTAGATACGCTTTAAGCTCGAAAGAGTTAAAGTGAAATAGTCCTTGTTGAGGTTGAAAGACGCTTGGATTTACCATCGAATACAATTCTCTATAAGCACATGGATGTCTGAATTCCGCACAACTCATAGCCAATAGAGACGTACAACTCACAAGGTGGACATAACCCCAACTTCTCAATTCTCATTGTTTTACATCTTACTAAACATTCTTAATTTTTACTTTGCTATTTTCCGTTTTTACCTTATTACTTTGGTTACATTACTTGCACGACAAAACTCCCCCCTTTCTTTTACGAGACTTGCACTAAAAGTCTAGTAATCTTTGCTTACTTGTTGACCACGCTATTCCCTGTGGGATCGATACCCAACCCATTTGGGTTCTATATTTGACAGCGATCGCTTTACACTCCTACGAGAGCTGTAGATTGAGCGTTATCAAAAATTGGCGCCGTAGCCGGGGAATACGATTTTCAACTAAGTTTGTGATAGTTACTAGACCCTTTGGTCAAAGATTCTCGTACTTTTACTTTTAGTTGTTGTTTTTGTTTTATTCAGGTTTTTATTCAGGGCATGCCCCATACTCGAAGTTCTGGTCAACCGTTATTACCTATCAATCCTGAACCACAACGTATTGGCAGAATGAAGGCACAACACGAAATTGAAAGGATGGCTGCTCAACAGGAACAGGTGAGACTTGCTGCTCTAGCAGCCGCTCAAGTGCATCAACAAAATATTGATAACCCTGGGCGAGCAATAAATCCTGACGACGAGGACCTAGGTGATGACGAGTTACTAAACCCTAGGCATGCTGCTGAGATCACAACACCTGCTAACTGAAGAGATCGTCAAGCTAGGTTTAGGCCTGAACGTCGAGCTATGCAACCAGCTTTCAACGATGATGATGATGATCTTGATGGAGCGGAGCCACAAGAGCCATAATTCGTCCACCATTAGCGCCCGGAGCCAAGTTCAACATCACAAGCACCATGATTCAGTTATTGCAACTCAAGGGATTGTTTGGTGGACTAGCAGGCGATGATCCGAATATGCATCTCATCAACTTTATTTCTATATGCAAGTCGTTTGACAATCCTGGTGTTGGTCAGAATGCAATTCGATTACGTCTATTTCCATTGTCTCTGTCTGGGGAGGCAACTCTATGGTTGAATGGGCTGACTCCTGATTCTATTACAAATTGGAGGCAATTGAGAGACGCTTTCCTAGAAAGATTCTTTCCACCATCCAAAAGAGCACAATTGAGAGATGAAATCAGCAACTTTCGGCAGCTTCCAACTGAAGCTCTTCATGAAACATGGGAGAGGTTCAAGACGAAGCTGATGAGATGCCCAAACTATCACATGACCAATGTCCACCTAATGGAGATACTATACAGAGCCTTGAATTCAATAACTAAACCAGTGGTGGATAATGCGGCTGGAGGATCTTTTATGGACCTCACCTTTGGTCAAGCAAGCAATATGCTAGATCGGATGACGAAACAAAGTAGAGCTTGGCATACCAGGGATTCTGAGGTAGCAAGCCCCACTTTATCTATTGGCATGACTGAAGACCAAAGGAGAAGAGAAGAAGAACGTGATCAAGATATGGCGCACATGAAAACACAAGTGGATCTTCTTACAAAGCATTTATTATCAGGGAAGACCGAAAAAGTCAAAGCTATTGCGTCGAAAGGAAGAGACGAATCTGATTCGGAAGAAGAGGCCAACTACTTAAACAATCAGGGGGGTTTCCGAGGGAATACCCAAGGAAACCAAGGTCGGAACTATTATGATAAATATGGAAACAAGGACCAAGGTAGTTGGAAGAACAAGGATGACAATAGTGGTTTGTATGTTCCCCCTGGAAGACGTGACACCACCACATCTAGTTCTGGAAGTATGGAAGACATGATGACTAAACTATTGAAAGGAGTGGAAACAACTAGCGCGGGAGTAACGGAGGTAATAAATGATTTGTCCTCTATGAAGCAATTAGTTGATTCACATTCCACTTCAATCAAGCAAATAGAGCAGCAATTGAGCCAACTTTCAGCAGCACTCAATCTAAGAAAGGCTGGCACCTTACCTAGCAACACTGTGCAAAATCCAAGGAATGATGGATCATGCATGGCTATTACTACTCGAAGTGGTAAGGTGATGGAAACTTCATCCAAAGGCAAGCAAGTGGTCGACGATGTAGCGGACAACGATGACAAGGCTAATGAAGAATACGCCATAGAAGCTGACCAAGACGTCCATGACGCCACCCCTAGTAGGTTGCAGCCTGAGACTACCAAAATTCGGAAGCAAGAGGAGAAGAAAGTCGTGGAGAAAATAATTCCATATCCACCACCACCTTTTCCTCAAAGATTGAAGAAGTAGGCAAATGATACAAGGTTCAGCAAATTCATGACGATGTTAAATCAGCTGACCATTAATGTTCCATTGGTGGAGGCACTTGAACAAATGCCTGGGTATGGTAAATTTATGAAAGACCTTTTGACATAGAAGTGGGCAGCAAGCTATGAGTTGAAAGATACTGTTCATCATTGCAGCGCTATTGCTACCCGATCACTAGTTCAGAAAAAGGCCGACCCCGGTGCTTTCACTATTCCTTGCACGGTTGGATCTATGAATTTTTCTAAGGCATTGTGCGATTTGGGAGCTAGCATCAATTTGATGCCACTATCCATCTATAAGAAGTTGGGGTTAGGCGATCCGACACCAACCAATATGAGGCTCGTGATGGCTGATAGATCGGTAAAACGACCTGTGGGTATCGTGAATGATGTGTTGGTAAAGGTTTATTCATTTACCTTTCCTGCAGACTTCGTTATTCTGGATTGTGAGGTGGATTCTGAAGTTCCCATAATCTTGGGACGTCCTTTCCTTGCAACAGGAAGTGTGCTTATTGACATGAGAGCTAATGAGCTTTTATTTAGACTGAATGACGAAGTGGTCCGCTTTGATATATGCAAAGCAATGAAGCAGCCCAGCGATATGAATGTGTTCTCTATAGCTGATGGTCATCATGAGGATAAGAAAGCATTATCTGTAGAGAAACAGCTTGCTGTTGAGCCTTTGTCTGCTGCGCCACTTAATGATGAGCATGAGGACGATGAAGATTATGAAGAACTTACGGGTGCTCTAACAGAAATAGAGTCCTATTACCATACTCCTAAGCAACCGAACCTTGATCTTAAGAATCAGCCGTCACCAACAGCAAAGACTTCCATTGAAGAGCCACCAATGCTAGAATCGAAAGAACTCCCCGATTATCTAAGGTATGTGTTCTTGGAAAGTGGAAATATACTTCCGATAAGTGTGGCGGATGAGTTAAGTGAACAACACGTAGAGGCTCTCATCTCTGCTCTGAATAGATACAAGAGAGCTATGGGTTGGACTATTGATGACATAATTGGTGACCCTTCGGGGAGACGTATGAATCATCTCGAAGAAGATTGCATGCCTACAAGTAAGCCTCATCGTCTTCTGAAACCATTCAGAAAACGATCCACCCTCTATCTCGATGAAGTCTAAGTACTCAAGGTAACTATGTCGTGCCGCGACAATAAATCAAGCGCTAGATGGGAGGCAACCCATCGTTTATCATTTTTCGTTTTTCTTTCATTCTATTGCGTGTTTGCTTTTGATAAATAAAAATCCAAAAATAAGAGTCGTGCCACGACTAAAACTAAGGCGCTTGATGGGAGGCAACCCATCGTTCTAATCTTTTTTATTGGTTTTTGAGCAAATGTAGGTGCAAGAGGTATAAAACGAGGAGATCGGTTTCAAATTCTGATTTGGACGTATTGCATGTTAAAGGTGGTAAGTTAGGAATGAAGAAGCAAAAGGCTATGGATTGAGCATTGCTCATGAAAATATAGGCATCGAACAAGTCTAGGCCTAGGTAAAACTAGGCCACGAACAAGGCAAGGCCTATACTATGGCCTAAGGTCTCGGAATCTAGGGTGCCATAGCATAGGCGCCGCCCATGCTCAAGTATGCCATAGCATAGGCGCCGCCTATGCTAATGCCTTTTGTCTCTGAATCTCATATGCAAAGTGAAATGCGCCGCCTATGCCTAGGAATGCCATGGCATAGGCACCGCCTATGCTAAGACAATGCTTTGCAAAAGGCGCCACCTATGGTCACTTTTTGTCTCCAAATCCGATTTTAAATGGGTCAAAACCCGACCCAACCTTTTCCTATATATATGAGACTTAGTCCTGAACCAAAAACACATTGGAAACCTAGCTTATGCGCTGCCTATAGCCTCCAAATCCTCTCAAAAATTTTCCTTTTACTCTTTTTCTTCACAAGAACATCATCCAAAGGCATCAATCAAGTAAGTACTACTTTGTTCTTCATTTATTTTCCGTAAGTACTACGTTACTAAGTCGATTATGAATTGTTAAATCTTGAAGTAGTATTGGTGATTTGAATGTGATTGAATTGTTGTGATACAACTAAGTGAGTGAACAAATACGTAAGGATGATCTTGACTTGTTTCCAACTTGTATTTGATTTTGATTCACTGTCATACTTTTGCGGATTTGACATGGTAAAGAAAATTGCATACTCTTGTCAATAGAAAGCTTACATGTTGGAATGACTTGTTCATCGAGATGAGGGTTATGGTTGACTACTAACATATGAGGTTGTGATTATTCTAGATGCGATACTTAATTTAATCCTTATGTAGTAGTCTTGATACATCAAACATGAAAGTATTGCCAAGATTACAAGAAGTATGATTGCACTGATTTTATGGTTGGAACATATCACATAAACGTATATCGATGAAGTCTGAGTAATCGACATCGTTCACTTCACTAGTTTGTACCAACAAATTAAGTGTGGGGTGGTTCCCCTACTGCTTGTTTATAGATTGTATCCATCGAGATGATGCTAACATGAACATTGTTTTAGTCTCAGATACAATGGCACCCAAAGCAAGACAAGGCAAAGATAAGGCAACCACTTCCCAAAAAGGCAAGAAAAGAGGACGAAAAGAGCAAGGAGAATCCTCTTCGCTGCAAATACCTTGACATACTCTTGGAATCAGGTTTTCCTTATTTATTTCCACTGAGGACAGTGTGTCCCGTATAAGTGTGGGGTGCTGGTATTTGTATGCTATACTTCTCTATCCACATTTGCATCTATCTATGTTTGTTTTTTTTTAGTTAATTTGTTTTAGTTAATTTTTTTTTTAAAACTTAACTTCGCATGAAATTATTCTAATAGGTAGCATGAGATTATGACAAGAGTTTGTGCTAAAATCATGACCATTGAGATGTTTAGGCTCTAATTATGACTCACTATGTGATATTATGTGGTTCAATTCCTTCGTCTGTTGGGTCAAGAGTCTATGCTACTCCCAATAAAGTCGACCATGTGCCTTGTGTGTGTGAGGATATAGTATATTCTGTGTTTGTGGCTTATGCTAGAACTTGCCTGCTATGTATGTAAAGAGAAAATAAGGAGTGCAAGTTTAGGAGATGATTTAGGCATTTCTTTGGCAACCTATACTTGTTTACCTTCTTTTTACCTACCCATGGACATTATCCTAGTTAACCCCTTTTGAGCCTTTAGCCTATTTTCTTTGACAACCTCATATGTAAGCCTAATTCATTTTTTTCAAGACCATAATTTGATCCAAATTCCTAAGTGCTTTAAAGTATAAAGTCATGTGACAAAATAAGAGGAAATTGGGTGAGTATGATGCTTTAGAATGTATTGGTGCTTGAATTTCTTATGAAAAAGAAAGTGCTATCATAAGAGGTATGTTATGAAAAGAAAAAGGAAAGGAAAACTAAAAAGTTAGTTATGTTCAAAATTGAAAAAAACAAAAGAGGAGAAAAAGGGTGGTAGAATAAAAGAACGTAGAAAGGTTGTTTGAAAGAAAAAGTGTTAATGATACAATGTGATGTATTAAAGCGCTTAGGAACATAGTCACTATTTCTGGCCAAAATAGTCCTACCCGTCCCTTAGCCTACATTACAACCATCAAAAGACCTATTTGATCCTAAGCTTAGTATTCTGACATTTAGTGGAGCATTACACTAAGGGCAAGCCTATGGTCATTAGTTGCTGCATATGAATTCTTTGTGAGAGCGAGAGCAAGGATACTTTTATACCCATGTTTGAAAAATATGCTATACTTATGAGTGATTATGGGTAATATATTGTGAGAAACACATGGTTGATGAGTTTTGGGTAGTTGTGTATGATTCTTTGTGCCTTAACTTTTGAATATGAGTTGACCACCATCACGAGTCTATGTTGGAGGTTGAATTGTTTCTACTAATGATCAGAAAACTACTCTCTGTTGATAATTGTTGTGCTTGTCTTGATGAATATTTTGTGTTGTTACTGTGAAACCCTAAGTTGATGTTTAGATGGACATAATAGTTTGTTCGAGGACGAACAAAGCTTTAAGTGTGGGGTGTTGATGATAGGCGAATTTACACGCCTAAAGTACTATATTTCACCCATATTTTAGCCAAGTTTTGAGAACAAATTATATAATTCATGCACTTTTAGTCCTTTTTCCTGTAAGTGAGCTAACGAACATGATTAGCAAGTTTTCAGGTATAAATGATGCAGAATTCAGCATTTTATGGATAACTTGATGCCAAAGAAAGCTTCACGAAAGGAGGAGAGCAAAGCTTGGACGCCAAAGACTAAAAGTGATGCATGGAGAACTTGTCCCGGGCAAAAACAGCATTTCTAAAGACTTGGGGGATCAGCAGTAACTTAGTAGGATTAGGATAAAGAATGCAGTATCCTAGTAGGATTAGGATAAGTAATGCAGTAGCTTAGTAGGAATAGGATATGGGTGTTATAAATACCCTATTTTGCTAGAGATTTTAATACATTCCTCACAATTCCCCCATTCCATCAATTCCCATCCATCCATCAAAACAATTCTCTTTATTAATTCATTGTTGACATTATTTTTCATCTATTCAATTCTTAATTTTCGCAACAAGAGAAACGTTACTTTGCAAAGAAGTCACGCCTAAATTCCTACCACCCTATACCTAACGAGATCTTTATTGTGGTATAATAACAATGTCGATTGTGATGTTCTTCGCACTCATGGGTAACTAAACTTCTCTGTTAGGGTTATGGAAGCCTTATGAGATACTATCTAAGGCTATGAGTTTGTGAATTCGTGACACGTGTGTTGCTTATATCATTATTCTCTTCATCTTAATGCAAATTCTTGTGGCTGCAGACGCATAGAATAACGCCAGTATAGCATTAACTTGTTTGAAAGAAAAGTTATATGTCTGGAAAAGAGATAATGTCAAGGTAATAGGGTCCCATCCCCTATTAAAAAGTTAGTGCCGTAACTGGATTAACCTCTTGGAGAATTTGTACCGTTAGATACGCTTTAAGCTCGAAAAAGTTAAAGTGAAATAGTCCTTGTTGAGGTCGAAAGACGCTTGGATTTACCATCGAATACAATTCTCTATAAGCACATGGATGTCTGAATTCCTCACAACTCATAGCCAATAGAGACGTACAACTCATAAGGTGGACATAACCCCAACTTCTCAATTCTCATTGTTTTACATCTTACTAAATATTCTTACTTTTTACTTTGCTATTTTCCGTTTTTACCTTATTACTTTGGTTACATTACTTGCACGACAAAACTCCCCCCTTTCTTTTACGAGACTTGCACTAAAAGTCTAGTAATCTTTGCTTACTTGTTGACCAAGCTATTCCCTGTGGGATCGATACCCAACCCAGTTGGGTTCTATATTTGGCAGCAACCGCTTTACACTTCTACGAGAGCTGTAGATTGAGCGTTATCAGGTATACAAGAATTATCAAATCATAATATCTCAGAAAGTCACTTTTGTAGATCTTATGGAGTTAGAGATGACCGATTTGAATGTCATTCTCGGCATGGATTGGCTCCACTCATGTTATGCCTCAACCAATTGTAGAAATAGGGTTTTTTAGTTTCAGTTTCTGAATGAACCAATCCTTGAATGGAGGGGTAGTACTCCAGCGCTTAGGGGTCAGCTTATTCGTACCTCAGAGCAAGAAAAACAATAGGTAAGGAGTGTATTTATCATCTTGTTTGAATCAAATACTCTAATTTTGAGACTTTCAAGAATAAATATCCACTCCCAAGAATTGATGACTTGTTAGACCAACTTTAGGGTGCCATTTATTTCTCTAAGATAGACCTCAGATTCGGCTATCATCAGATCAGAGTCAAGAATGTGACATTCCAAAAATAGCTTTTCGAACTCGGTATGATCACTTCAAATTCCTAGTCATGTCTTTTTGACTAACGAATGCCCCAACATATTTCATGGACTTGATGAATAGAGTGTTCAAACAATACTTGGACATATTCATCATAGTCTTCATCGATGATATTTTTGTCTACTCTCGCAATGAAACTGATATGCAGACCACCTCAGAATTATATTGCAGACTTTCAGAGCTCATCACTTGTTTTCCAAGTTCAGTAAGTGTGATTTTTGGCTGAGATCAGTAGCTTTACTTCGCCATATAGTTTTCGATGATGGCATTAGAGTTGACCCTCAAAAGACCAAAGTTGTGAGAAACTGGCCAAGACCTATCTCTCCATCAGATATCTGGAGTTTCTTGGGTTTGACTGGATATTATCGATGGTTTGTTGAAGGGTTTTCATCTATTGCGTCCCTCATGTCTAGATTGACTTAGAATAAAGTCAAGTTTCAGTGGTTAGATTCTTGCGAGAAGAGTTTTCAGGAGTTGAAGACTAGACTCTCCCCAGCCTTAGTTTTGACCTTTCTTGATGGTTCAGAGGGTTTTGTCATGTACTATGATGCTTCTAGAGTTGGTTTGGGTTGTGTTTTGATGCATAAAGGGTAAGGTCATAGACTATGCTTCCAGACAACTTAATCCCTATGAAAGGAATTACCCCACCCATAATCTTGAGTTAGTAGCTATTGTGTTTGCCATAAATATTTGGAGGCACTATTTGTGTAGGGTGCATGTTGATGTGTCCATGGATCATGAAAGTTTGCAGTATGTATTTTTGCAGAAAGATTTAAATCTTCGTCAGAGAAGGTGGTTAGAGTTGTTGAATACTATGATATGTGTGTTTTGTACCACTTTGGTAAGGCCAATATAGTGGCAGATTCCCTAAGTAGATTGTCTATGAGTAGTATTGCTCATGTTGAGGATGATAAGAAGAGGTTAGTTTAGGAAGTTCATCAGCTTGCCAGATTAGGTGTTCATTTGGTTGATTCAACTAAGGGTAGTGTATGGGTTCAAAGTAGTTCGGAATCTTCTTTGGTAACCGAAGAAAAAGAAAAGAAATATAGGGATCCCAGTCATGTTAAGTTGATGGAGTCAGTTAGAGATCAGAAAGTAGAGGTTTTCTCTAAAAGGGGAGATGGTGTGTTGCGTTGCCAGAGTAGACTATGTGTACCGTATGTAGATAAGTTAAGACAGAAAATTCTTGCAGAAGCGCATGGTGCGTGTTACTCTATTTATCCAAGAGCCACGGGGAAGCTCAATCCCCCGATATGTTGTCCCTTACAAAATCTTGAGCCACTTTGGAAAGGTAGCTTACGAGATCGAGTTGCCTATACATTTGGCCTCAGTGTACCCAATATTCCATTTCTCTTAATTGAAGAAGTGTACTAGTGACCCAGTTTTTGTTGTTCCTTTAAAAAACATAGATGTTCAGAACAACCTTTTTTACGACAAAATTCCGATCGAGATCCTTGATCGCCAAGTTCGTAGACCAAGAAAAAAAGAAGTTCCCTTTGTCAAGGTCCTTTGGAGGAATCAATCTGTTGAGGGTGCCACTTAGGAAGCAGAAGTAAATATGCGAATCAAGTACCCTCATCTCCTCTCCGCAAGTTCAGACTCAGCTTAAGGTAATAAGTTTTCCTTAGATTATCTCTTGTGAACTCGTAGTTTCAACCATATAATCAATTTCATGTCCTCGCATACATTCACTAACTAGTTCAGTCATGTAATCATGTTTCCAGTTATGCATATTTAGTATCAAGTCTCAGTTCCTCACTATTCTTAGTTCAGTCAGTCCTATTCGAGGATGAATGTTCCCAAGAGGGAGATAATGTAACACCTCGCATGTTTCTGAGCTAGAAAATAATCCATTGTTCCTACGTGTGTAACATCTAATACTGTAATTAATATTTGAATGCATGTCTCATGTTCATTATCCTAGTTAAAAGAGAGCTTATGATGTATAAAATATGTTAATAAGAGTCACTTAGAGCAAGGCGACCTAAGAGCTTTTGAATCGGGCAAGTTTTGGTGTTTGATTTCCCAAGAGTAAGATTTGAATGAGTATAACTTTATATATATATGGAATTTTTCATTTTAAGACCCACCAAATTATATATAATCGAATTAGCTTTCCAACGATACCAATTTTGCCTTAATCTGATACCCGAGCAAAAATTTATGAAATTTTTTGTGAGAGGCAGTAAGGTGTCGCGATAGCCTCGTGTTGCGAGGTTTACTCCACCTTTTTGGGGGTCACGTCGTGAGGTATACTCTACCTTTTTGGGGGTCACGTCATAAGGTCTACTCCACCTTTCTGGAGGTCGCGTCACGAGGGTCATTTACACGGGGAAAAGAGGCCGAGGGCAGTTGGGTCCTTTTCCCCAGCCCAAGTCATCAAAAACACAAATTGGAACTCCCAAAAGGGAATTTTTTTCCCCTTTCACTCCAAATTGCTCTAAAGAAACCCTCCTTTATCCCCAAGAACAAAAAAATCCAAGCGTCACCATTTAAGAACCTGCAAGAAAAGTTATTCTCGTTCAAGATTTAAGCTTTTGAGGTGTGTTAGATGTTCATCCATGTGCTTTTTTAACCTATGGAGTCCAAGAACCCATTTTCAAGTTCAAATTTGTGATTTTTACATGTTAATATGAATTTTATCCATGAATTTTCATAAATTTCTATTATGTACTATGTTTACAAATTGCTTTCGATGAAGTTTCCTTTGATTCATTTGAATGGTGATTATCACATGTTAAATCCTCAACTCACATTTTAATATTGAATTTATTTGATTATTTCATGATTTAACTATTCTCATGCTTTAACTCATGACCCCTATGTGTTTGCGTAAATGCCTAGATGAATGGGTTTTGAACAATGACTACTTATGATGTCCTCAAAGTTATAGTATGGTTCTATTATTATTGCTATCGAGTCCTGGAGGTTATGAATACCCAAAACTTAGCTATTTACTTAGTATCAGTATCTTTAGAATGGTTTCAGATATGTTATGAGCATTATCACTTCAGTCAATTATTATAATCTGTTAAACTTAGATCAGTTCAGTATTTTGAGTTAGTTTAGTCAGGAAGAGTCGTTAGTAGCATCCCTGTATTCCAGAACTACATAGCCAACATAGGAATGAGGAGTCACTCATCAGTTTAGGCTTGACTTCCTCTCAGGGGTCTCCTGTCAATTTAGTCTTGACACCCTGGTCCTTCGGGAAATCAGTTTAGTGGATCCATACAGCCATTGTTAGTAACCATAGCACGGTACTGACACTCTTCCAACTGGGGTCAAAGATTGGACCCCAATTAGCTCATATTGGGGCATGTCGGTTAGATGATAGCTCCCACAGTGTCAGACTAGTATTCAGTATAGAGTTTAGTTTTAGGTTTGTTTGTCCATAACATACAGTTACCAGTTATTCAGTTATCAGTATGTCAGTATTTCAGTTTATAGACTATTTCAGAATCATACTATATGCTTGGTCATACATTCTTAGATTTCAAAGTTTTCATGCATTTATATTCAGTTACCTCATGCTATTCATTCAACCAGTTATTATTCATGCACATCAACCCATGCATATAAACCTAACCTCATCTAGCATGCTAGTACATTCAAAGTACTATTTGCATACTCGTTTCTTGCTCTATGATGTTTAATATCATAGGTTTGGATACTCAGGTTCCCGATCGTACTTATACATTCCAGCGTATCAGCAACAACAACAAAGGCGAGGACTAATCTATCGAGGACATGGTTGTTATTTCAGTTTATTTCAATTTTTTATGTTAGTTAGAAAGTTGGAGTTAGTTGGGGCCTATCCCATAAACTCTCTTCCTGATAGTTTTAAAGGCTTTCAGATATTTTAGACAGTCAATCAGTTGTTGGTCCTTTCAGTCAGATTTTTAATAATTTTGCATATGTTTCAGACTTTTGGGTTTTCAGTTGTATTGATTTCAAATTTAAAACCTTAAGGAAAATTCAGTTATTCCGCACATATGAATTTTGCTATTATTATTCAGTGCTCATAGTAGGTACCAGTTCATGGGTTAGCTTGTGGTCTTTTGGGATCATAAGCACTGTGTGGCGTCCAGGGTATATTTTGGGTTGTTACAAACTTGGTATCAAAATGTAAGGTTTACAGTGTCCTAGGGATTCTGAAAGCCGCGTTGAGTAGAGTCTTCTGCATGTATGTGAAGTGTGCCACACTTATGTACAAGAGGCTACATGACTTTTTAGGAAAAGTTTCCCTTCTTTCAGTATTTATGTTGTGCAAATGAGCACGAGCTCAATTAAAAACTCTCTTTCTAATTCAATCTTCTTTTCATTTTCAGAACATTCTTCCTAGAAAGACTAACTAAAGGAGAAATGGAAATCATCCCATACCTCCACTTATTCCGGAAGATCCCATGAATGAGCATGTCTCTCATGCTGAGTTTAGATCTATATTCACTACTCTGGCTCACTTTGTAGCAGTTTAACATAATTAGCAGGATGCTGTCTCGGCTAATCCAGTGTCTAATTCAGCTACAGCAGGATTCGGGACTTTACCCAAATGAATCCTCCTTTGTTTTTGGGATCTAAGTATGACAAGGATCCGCAAGAGTTCCTTGACATAGTTCATAAGGTAAATGACATTATGGGTGTGACTTCTAGTGAGAGTACAGAGTTGGGTGCTTACCAGTTGCAGGATGTTGCTCACACCTGGTATAAGCAGTAGAAGGTAGATAGAGGCATAAGTGTAGGGCCTTTTGAATAGGAGGTGTTTTCTATAGCCTTTCTAGATAGATTCTTTCCTTTGGAGTTGAGGGAAGATAAGGTACTGGATTTTATTAACTTGAATCAGGACAATATGAGTGTGAAAGAGTATTCGCTTAAGTTTACTCAGCTGGCAAGGTATGCTCCTCATGTGGTGGCTAATAACAGGTCTAGGATGAGCAAGTTTGTGTCTGGTGTATCTGATAGTATGGTCAAGGAGTGTAGGACCACAATGTTGATTAAGGAGATAAACTTGTCTAGGCTTATGGTCCATGCTCAACAGATTGAGAAGGAGAAGGTTAAGGAGAGAGAAAGAGTGAACAAGAGGGCTAGGATAGGTAGCTTCCACTTTGCCTAGCCGAGGTCAGAGGGTGGTGACCATCCTTAATTCCATTAGAAATCATCAACTCTGGCATTATCTTCAGCTAGTGATCCTATGCCAAAGTTCAAAAATGACAATTGGGATAGAGCGCCAGGCTAAGTCCCAAGGTAGTGTAAATAGTGGTCGCAAGATCCTCTTTTCCAAAAATATAGTAGAAACCATCAGTGTAAGTGTAGAGCTGGCAGTAATGTATGCTTTGGGTGTGGCAAGGCAGGCCATCAGATCTGGGAGTGTCAGGTATTTGCTCAGAAGGGAAGGGATTTGCGCCAACAGAGCTAGTCCTATTTGTCATTGCTCCAGCAGGTCACCCAACTCAGTAGGTCGCCACCTCCAGTGCCACTAGTGGTCAGTGCTAGAACTGACTATATGCACTTCAGTCCCAATAGGATCAGGAAATTTCTCCTGATGTGGTTACGGGTACATTGCAGGTCTTTCATTTGCATGTATATGCTTTGTTAGACCCCAGAGCTTCACTTTATTTTGTAACCCCCTATATAGCTATTAATTTTGGTGTCAATCCTAAAACCATAACCAAACCTTTCTCAGTGTCCACTTCAGTAGGTGTTTCTATTATAGCTAGGTAGGTATACATGAATTGTTCGATCATAATATCCTATAAAGTCACTTTAATAGATCTTGTGGAGTTAGAGATGACCGGTTTTGATGTTATTCTCGTCATGGATTGGCTTCACTCATGTTATGCCTCAGTCGATTGCAGAAATAGGGTCGTTCAGTTTTAATTTTTGAATGAGCCAGTCCTTGAATAGAGGGGTAGTACTCCAGTGCTTAGGGGTCAGCTTATTTTGTACCTTAGAGCGAGAAAAATGATAGCCAAGGGGTGTATTTATCATCTTGTTCAAGTCAAAGACTCTAATTCTGAGACCCCCAATCTTGAGTCAGTTTTAGTAGTGAGGGAATTTCCACATGTGTTCCCTAAAGATCTTCCCAGAGTTTCTCCCTAAAGGGAAATTGACTTTGGAATAGACTTTCTTCTAGATATCCAGCCTATCTCTATTCCACCATACAGAATGGCTCCAGCTGGACTCAAAGAGTTGAAAGAATAGTTAAAAGACCTCCTAGATAAGGGATTCATTAAACCCAATATTTCCCTATGGGGCGCTCCAGTTCTTTTCATGCTAAGAAAGATAGTTCCCTTATAATGTGTATTGATTATCATTAGTTGAACAAAGTCACCAACAAGAATAAATATCCACTCCCTAGAATCAATGACTTGTTCGACCAACTTCAGGGTGTCAGTTATTTCTCTAAGATAAGCCTCAGATCCAGCTATCATTAGCTTAGAGTTCGAGAATGTGACATTCCAAAAATAGCTTTTAGAACTTGATATGGTCACTTTGAATTCCTAGTCATGTCTTTTGAATAATGAATGCCCAGCAGCTTTCATAGACTTGATGAACAGAGTGTTCAAATAGTACTTGGACATATTCATCATAGTCTTCATCGATGATATTTTTGTCTACTCTTGCAATGAAACTGATCATGCAGACTACCTCAGAATTATATTACAGACTCTTAGATCTCATCACTTATTTACTAGGTTTAGTAAGTGTGAGTTTTAGCTAAGATCAGTAGCTTTCCTTTGCCATATTATTTTTGGTGATGGCATTAGAGTTGACCCTCAAAAGATCAAAAATGTGAGAAAGTGGCCAAGACCCATCTCTTCATCAAATATTAGGAGTTTCTTGAATTTCACTGAATATTACCGATGGTTTGTTGAAGGGTTTTCGTCTATTGCATCCCTCATGTCCATCTTGACTCAGAAAAAAGTCAAGTTTCAGTGGTCAGATTCTTGCAAGAAGAGTTTTCAGGAGTTGAAGACTCGACTCTCCTCAACCCCAGTTTTGACTTGCCTGATGGTTTAGAGGGTTTTGTCATATACTGTGATGATTCCAAAGTTAGTTTGGGTTACATTTTGATGGAGAAAGGGTAAGGTCATAACCTATGCTTTTAGACATCTTAAGCCCCATGAAAAGAATTACCCCACCTATGATCTTAAGTTAGCAGCTGTTGTGTTTGACTTAAAGATTTAGAGGCACTATTTGTATGGGGTGCATGTTGATGTGTTCGCAAATCACAAAAGCTTGTAGTATGTATTTTTGCAGAAAGATTTAAATCTCCGTCTGAGAAGGTGTTTAGAGTTGTTGAAGACTATGATATAAGTATTTTGTACCACTCGGGTAAGGCCAATATAGTGGCAGATTCCCTAAGTAGATTGTCTATGGGTAGTATTGCTTATGTTGAGGATGATAAGAAGAGGTTAGTTAGGGAAGTTCATCAGGTTACCTGATAGGTATTTATTTGGTTGATTCAGCTGAGTGTAGTGTATGGGTTCAAAATAGTTTGGACTCTTCTTTTGTTGCTGAAGTGAAAGAAAAACAAGATAGGGATCCTAGTTTGGTTAAGTTGAAGGAGTCCATCAGAGATTAGAAAGTAGAGGTTTTCTCCTAAGGGGGAAATGGTGTGTTCCGTTTCCAGGGTAGACCGTGTGTAGATGGATTAAGACAGCAAATTCTCGCAGAAGCACGTGGTGCGCATTACTCTATTCATCCAGGGGCCAGAAGATGTATTGAGATTTGTGGGAAATATATTGGTGGAGTGGTATGAAGAGAGATATTGCTGACTTTGTAGCGAGGTACTCTAATTGTCAGTAGGTTAAGGTCGAGCACCAAAAGCCTAGTGGCACCATGCAGGAGTTTACCATTCCCACTTTGAAGTGAGAAAAGTTGAACATAGTCTTTGTGATTGGTTTGCCTCGTACTCATTGTCATCATGATTTAATTTGGGACATTGTGGATAGGATGACCAAATCAGCCCATTTCTTACTAGTCCATACTTCTTATTCAGCCGAGGACTATGCTAAGCTCTACCTTAAAGAGTTGGTTAGGCTGTATCGAGTCCTGTTATCGATCATTTCTGATAGATGTACTCAGTTTACCTCTCACTTTTGGAAAGCCTTTCAGAAGGGTTTTGGTACCCAAGTTCACCTCAGTACAATTTTCACCCTCAGATAAATGGTCAGGCAGAAAGGACCATTTAGAACTTAGAAGACATATTGAGATCTTGTGTTATCGATTTGAAAGGTAGTTGGGATGATCACTTGCCTTTGATTGAGTTCTCTTATAATAACAACTATCATTCCAGTATTCAGATAGTTCTGTTTGAGGCTCTATATGGGAGGAGATGTATATCTCTAATTGGTTGGTTTGAGTTAGGTGAAACCACTTTGGTAGGGCCTGATTTGGTGTTTGATGCGTTGGAGAAAGTTTAATTGATCAGGGAAATACTTATGACAACCCAAAGCCGACTGAAATCTTATACTGATGTGAGGAGAAGGGATCTTGAGTTCGAGACTTGAGATTTTGTATATCTGAAGATCTCTTCCATGAAGAGAGTGAAAAGGTTTGGTAAGAATGGTAACGTCCTGTCCCCGATATATTGGCCCTTACAGAATCTTGAGCCACTTTGGAAAGGTAGCTTACGAGCTCGAGTTGCCTACAAATTTGGCCTCAGTGTACCCAGTACTCCATATCTCTTTATTGAAGAAGTGTATTGGTGACCGATCTGTAGTTGTTCCTTTAGAAAACGTAGATGTTTAGAAAAATCTTTTTACGAATAAATTCCAATCAATATCTTTGATCGCCAACTAAGAAACAAAGAAGTTCCTTTTGTCAAAGTCCTTTGGAGGAATCAATCCGGTGAGGGTGCCACTTGGGAAGCAGAAGCAGATATGCCAACTAAGTACCCTCCTCTCCTCTCTGTAAGCTCAGACTCAGATTAAGGTAATATGTTTTCCTAATATTATCTCTTGTCAACTCACAGTTTCAACCATATAATCAATTTCATGTCATCGCATGCTTTCACTTACTAATTCAGTCATGTAATCACGTTTCCGATTATGCATATTTAGTATGAAGTCTCAGTCCTACGTGTGTAACCTTTAATCCCATAATTAATATTTGAATGCATGTATCATGTTCATTACCCTATTTAGAAGAGAGCTTATGATGTATATAACATGTTCATTAGAGTCACTTAGAGCAAGGCGAGCTAAGAGCTTTCAAATCGGCCAAGTTTTGGTGTTTAATCTCCCAAGGGTAAGATTTGAATGAGTATAAATTTATGTTTATATGGAATTTGTCATTTTAAAACCCACCAAATTATAGATAATCGAATTAGTTTTCCAACGATACTAATTTTACCTTAATCCGATACCCGAGAGAAAAATTATGACCTTTTTTGTGAGAGGAAGTAAGCTGTCTTGAGAGCCTCGCGTCGTGAGGTCTACTTCACCTTTATGGGGGTCAATTCGTGAGGTCTACTCCACCTTTATGGAGGTCTCCCCATGAGGGTCATTTACATAGGGAAAATAGGCCAAGGGTAGTTGGGTCCTTTTCCCTAACCTAAGTCGTCCAAAACACGAATTGGAACTCCCAAAAGGGAATTATTTTCCCCTTTCACTCCAAGTTGCTCTCAAGAAACCTTCCTCTATTCCCTAGAACAAAAAAATCCAACCATCACCATTCAAGAACCTGCAAGAAAAGTTCTTCTCCTTCAAGATTTAAGCTTTTGAGGTATGTTGGATGTTTATCCATGGGTCCTTTTCACCCATGGAGTCCAAGAACCCATTTTCAAGTTCAAAGTTATGATTTTTACATGTTAATATGAGTTTTACCCATGAAATTTCATAAATTTCGATTATGTACCATGTTTTTAAATTATTTTCGTTGAAGTTGCCTTTGAGTCGTTCTAATGGTGGTACTCACATGATAAATCCTCAACACACATTTTAATATTGAATTTACATGATTATTACATGATTTAACTATTCTTATAATTTAACTCATGACCCCTCTGTGTTTGAGGAAATGCCTAGATGAATGGGTTTTGAACAATGACTACTTATGATGTCCTTAAAGTTGTAGTATGGTTCTATTGTTATTGGTATCGAGTCCTGGAGGTTATGAATACCTAAAAATTGAGCTATTTACTTAGTCTCAGTATCTTCAGAATGGTTTCAGATATGTTATGAGTATTATCAGTTCGGTCAGTTATTATAATCTGTTAAACTTAGATCAGTTCAGTAGTTCGAGTTAGTTCAGTTAGGAGTAGGATTTAGCACCGACCGAATATAGGGATGACGTCTTCCTCGTCAGTCAGGAAGAGTTGTTAGTAGCATCCCTGTATTCCTGAACTACGTAGCCAACATAGGAATGAGGAGTCACTCATCAGTTTAGGCTTGAATTTCTCTCAAGGGTCACCCGTCAGTTTAGGATTGACACCCTGGTCCTTCGAGACATCAGTTTAGTGGATCCATATAACCATTGTTAGTAATCATGGCACCGTACTGACACTCTTCCAACTGGGGTCATGGATTTGACCCCAATTAGTTTATATTGGGGTATGTCGGTTAGATAATAGCTCCCACAGTCTCAGACCAATATTCAGTACAGAGTTTAGTTTTAGGTATGCTTGACCATAGCATACAGTTACCAGTTATTCAGTTATCAGTATGTTAGTATTTCAGTTTATAGACTATTTCAGAATCATACTATATGCTTGGTATAACACCTTGAGCTGTACCTTGGACGCTACATGGTGCTTATAATCCCGAAGGACCATAAGCTAACCCATGACTGGTACCTGCTTCAATAACTGAATAATAATACTGTAAAATGAATATCTATCTAAAAAATTATTCTAGTCTGAAAAGCCTCTACTGTCTGAACAAGAAATTGATGGAACAAGTCCCCAACTAACTTCGACTACTGAAATAAACTGAGTATTGAAATATTAGAATAATAAATCTATCTTCGTACAATAAGGACTCACCACTAGTCTGCTGCTGATGGATCAGGCTGCTAAGTATAATCGGGAGCCCTGCGTCTAAACCTATGATATAAGACATCATAGTGCAAAAGAAAGGTATGTGTCAGTACTTTGAATGTACTGGTATGCCAAGTGAGGTAGGCTGAGATGCATGGGTTCATATGCATGAACAATACTGACTGAATCACATGAGTATAACTGAATGAGAGTACTACTGATCATGACATGATTGAGATTATTTTGTAACTGACGCTGGCTCTAGGTAATCAGTTAAATTGTCGGGTATTAAATACCCCAAGGACTCGATGTCATGAAAGTTAAATCATAACATAAATTTAAAAGGGCATAACCATGTGAACTTGATCATAACTCATTCGTAGAGACATTTTATCAAACACTTGTATGATATAACTTGCATATAAGCTAACCTGACATGATTGTTTTCCCTTTTCTTTGTTTACAAGAGCAATTTATCAAACACTTGGAGGACATAATCAATGCAAATGACACTAACCACCATAATTTAAATCCCCATTTACAATTTCAAGGGTTTAGCATGGATTCACATGATTCTATATATATATATATATATATATATATATATATATATCAAATAACTCCACATGAAACTTATAACAAAACATGGATTAGAAACCCAATTAATCATTATAATCATGAATATAATCAAAACCAACATGAAATTCATGAAATCAATACACTTGCAGTTTTAAAATAGATTCTTGAACTCCAAGGGTGGAAGGGACCCTTGGATGAACACTTAACATACCTGAGCAATTAAATTCTTGAAGATTGAGGGAGTGTTCTTGAGAATTGATCTTGAAATTGATATTCTAGGGTTTTGTTCTTGAGAGCAATTTGAGAGAAAAAAATGTAGATTTCTTTGTGGGGGGGGGGGGGGGGGGGGGGGCTGAATTTCATATTTTAGGGGCTGGGTCGAAGTGGGAAAAATATCCCAAATACCCCTATGGACGCTGTTTTTAATTTCTGAAAATTGGTTTAGCGACCCGCAGACCGACGTGCCAAGTCATTGACATCGACGCAACGGCCAATGCGCCGCGTCGAGTTTGCATTGGTTCACTGGAATTTACACTGGGAACTGGAGAAAATATTCATCGATGTAATGGGCGACGCGATGCATCGAGATCGCGTTGATACACTAGACTGGACTCCCAAACGTGCTTCAAATGGTGTTCAAAAAATCTGAACTCGTCCGAGAACACCTACTGACATTCCTGATTATGAATCAACTTAAAAATCGCTATTTAATGGTATTAAAAGGTCATGAAATAGAGTCACTAACTTACAAAGGCTAAAGAGACACTTGGTCTTACACTTGGTCATGCATTCTCAGATTTCACAGTTTTCATGCATTATATTCAGTTACCTCATGCTATTCATTCAGCCAGTTATTATTCATGCACATGAACCCATGCATATTAGCCTAACCTCATCTAGCATGCCAGTACATTTAAAGTAATGATTCCATACTCGTTTCTTGCGTTATGATATTTAATATCATAGGTTCGGACGCTCAAGTTCCCGATTGTACTTAGATATTCCAGCATATCAGTAGTAACAACAATGGTGAGTCCTCATCTATCGAGGACATGGTTGTTATTTCAGTTTATTTCAGTTTTTTATTTCAGTTAGAAAGTTGGAGTTAGTTGGGGCATGTCCCATCAACTCTCTTTCAGATAGTTTTAGAGGCTTTCAGACATTTTAGACAGTCAGTTAGTTGTTTGTCTTTTCAGTCAGATTTTTAATAATTTTGCATATATTTTAGACTTTTGGGTTTTCAATTGTATTAATTTTAGATTTAAAACCTTAAGGCATATTCAGTTATTCCGCACTAGTGTATTTTGCTATTATTTATTCAGTGCTCACAGCAGGTACCAGTTCATGGGTTAGCTTGTGGCCTTTTGGGACTGTAAGCACCGTGTTGCGTCTAGGGTGTATTTTCAGGGCGTTACAACTGTATATATGTTGTATGTATATATATGTGTATATTTTCTAAAGTAGTATAATATGTAATGTATATATGTTGTATGTATAGTCTTTAAAGTAGTATATTAAGTAGTATATATTTTATGTATATATGTGTGTATATTTTCTAAAGTAGTATAATATGTAATGTATATATGTTGTATGTATATTTTTTAAGGCAGTATATTAAGTAGAATATATTGAATGTATAATTGTGTCTATACTTTTTAAAGTAGTATAATATGTAATGATATATGTTGTATGTATATGTTTTAAAGTAGTATATTAAGTTGTATATATTGAATGTATATGTTCTTTAAAGTAGTTGTAATGCCCCGAAGATACCCTCCTGGACGTTACACGGTGCTTGAAACTACAAGTAGCCCAAACTAACCCATGATTACGGTTAAGCTCTGACTCTACTACATGAACTTGAAACATGAACGGAAACTGAAGAAATTTATAACTGAATTCAACTAAATGAGTAATCTCAACCAAAACACAATTACTCCATAACTTTCAAATCTACAAATAGCTGAAAGAAACACATAGTCTGACAACTCTTGACAAGCCTCTAACTAAAACTGAAGATCCACTGGGATAGACCCCGGTTGACCCTAACTAAAAACTGAATAAGTAAAATCATAATCATAAACATATGGAATAGACTAAAGCTCGACCCTCGAACTATGAGGACTCGCCAACTGTCTGAATCTAGGAAGTGGTGCCTGCGGCTCCTCGTGTTACTGGGGACAAATACCAGAACCTACATTATGAAATAATGTAGACACACAAACATATATATGGTTAGTACTTTTGGAATGTACTGAGTATATGAGGGTAAATGCAATTAGTGAAATGTGTTATATGCCAAAACTGAAAACATGAATGCTAAGTGTAGATGGACTCACCTTGATCATGAATAAAATCGAAAGATGAAATAACATAAGCAAAAATCATAAAACAATATCTGATTAAAACTTATGAGTCCTTACATTTGGTTTATAAAATCTTTACTTCTGTGGGAGATTCTCATAACCGCATAAATCATGTGAGCTAGCATGGAATCCAATGCCCGACCCATGTTTAGGAGGGTTATTTTAACCTTGCCATATAAATAGAACATTGACTTGGAGTGATCACTAAATATGAGCCCATTTGGGCAAGCGAAACACTCTCTGGCGAGGCCCCTAAAACCTACAGTGGTACATAGTTTCTGGAAAATAGGATGCATTGAATCAACATTCTCCTCTCGATGCTAAATAATACTCTAAAAAATTATACTCATGCTCAAACTTATGAAATACACCTTAACGTGGAATGTGGGTCGATAAATTGAAATCCAACTATTCTTTACTTGCTTAAAATCATACTCATAAGGAAATTTGTGAATTTCATGTCCTAACAAAAGTTATAAGATCAAAACTGAAGCTTAAGTCATGTTGTAGTATCTTGTAACTTAAACTAGTGAGCTTGGTCTTCTTAAAAAAGGAATACATGATACTCAAAACCATAATCAATTACTAACTCATAGAAAATCTTGTCAAAATAACCAACTTAATGCATAAAATTACTTTCATGGATAAAAACAGAAGTAAATATAAAATTTGTGCTAAATAAGACATAATTCATGTAGAAACATCAAAATCTTAAAGCATAAGAAAAGTGGGTATGAACCCTTGTAAATCAATTCTTTAAATTTAAGTAGAAATCAAACTTTAGGGTACAAGGATGAAAGAATATCCTTTTTCAAACCCCATATACCTGAACTTGTTGAATTTCTCAAGAGAAACTTGAAATCGGACTTTGGAAGCTTGAATTTTAATGAAAAACTCTTCCTTGGTGTTCTTGAGGGTTTTGGGAGAAGAGAAGTCATTGATCTGAGCTATGAGGGTGAGTTCTGTGCTTAATACATTCTAGAAGTTGTTTAATAGGTAAAAGAACAAAAAGCACTCGACCCAAACTAATAAAAAATGAAAATTGTATTTTTGTACCCTTGGTGTGACACCTGTTATCGAGCTACTCCAAGGGCGTGGTATTTATCTCGGTAAGTCTAGAGCGTGTCACGCTCTTACCACGGACCTTTACTGATTTGTAGTCCCGATATGCCCCCAAACATATTTCAATAGTTTTGAAGCACTTCTTAATGGTTCCCTTATCATTCGTTATCATAATTCAACTCTAAAATCATCATAAAACACGAAGGAGATACCAAAATAAAATCATTAAAATTTTTGGGGTCTAACAGTAGTATATGTTGAATATGCAAATTCAAATTTCAAGTTGTTAACACTACACTACCAATTTCAAGTTTCAAATTTAAATTCAAATTAAAACATACAAACTTAGATAATTTGATAAAATTACATGCTTAGGTATTCTTAAAATACAATCATAACTTAAATTGATAACATCACATAATTGATATTTACAAATATACAAACTTAAAATCTTAAATTGGTGAAATTACATAAGTAGAAATTAAAACAACAAATTAAGTTGTCCTAACTAACTCCTAGTCAATTGTTGAATGCATGTTGTATAGTACTTACAATAGCATTTTAAATAGTATATATTGAATGTATATTAAAAAAACCATCAAAATTTGATTTTTCTTTTATATTTGGACTGGTAAACTAACCCATTAATCATATTTGAGCCAGATTGATTTGGATCGGCTTATTAAAACCAACTAAAAAGCTATATGGGTCGGTGCTAGACCGTCTACATTAAGTATACTATTGGGCCTGACATGGACAGACCCAATAAGTGGAGCAATCAGACCAGACTTGAACCGAGCACAATCAAATAAAAGGGATCAATGTTGGATTGATCCAACCCAGTTCAGTTGACACTCTTAACCTGGATAGTGCAAATGTGATAGACTTTTTCTGAAGTGAGATATAATATTGTTTCAGCGTCTTTATCTCTAATAAGTGTTTCTATAGAACTATTGTTGTCTGTAACAATGACTTTAAATTGACATCTATTGTTAAAAATAGTTAGTATAATATTTGTTAAATGAATGAGAATTTAAAATTATAAGTAATTATGTATGAAATTTGTGTGATATCTTTTATACTTTGAAATAAGATTTGTCAGACAATGACAAGTTCCACAATAAAATGTCTTTTTTGGTATGAATTCTGATGGAGATCTGTTTGCTATCTGAGTAAACTAAACAAAGAATTATTGCTTTTCATTTGGTAGTGAAAGTGCAACTTTCAAAGATTTGATCCTAAGAGATTCAAAAGGCTATAGATTTTATAATGTAATTAGAAAATGTAAAGGTAAATTTAGTGAAATGTGGTATGATATTTGTTGGTGTTCTTACCAAGGGTTGTTTTTGTGTAGTGGCAATGGGTATGATCTCATCTTAAAAAACAGAATTATAGAGATTCCGATGGAGCTGTACTCTTTTTTCTGTATGCGATCAATAGTTGTTTATTTATTTTGGTCCTACAAGTAAAAAAAGTTAGAAAGTTATATCTTGTGTGTGCCGATGGTATGTATAGAAGGATTTTTTAATAGGAAGGATACCATGCTCTGAGTGCAGCAACCTGTGGGTAAGGAGGCTCGATCTGAGTTGTTGTAGCTAACTGCTCGTTAATCCTATGTGTAATTGAATAGTTAGTTTGAATTTCACGATTTAGAGTTAACAAATAGGATAGAATACACTGATATCTGTACTTACTTGGTCTTGATTTTGCAACTTTCCTTGCAAGGATGATTAATAAAATTCTCCCGGGTGTGAATTTGGTAGGTTTTCTGCTACAAAAAATAATGGAATATGGATTAGTTTTTTCAAAATTGTCAGTGTAAACATTATTTAAATATAGCAAGCTCTTGAAATGGATTCTCCTTCTTCTTAGAAGTATACAGGATCACAAGCAGGGGATGAATTTTATTGTAATGGAATGAAGAGTGAGATTACTGAACTTTATCAAAGGTCTTAGCTTTGAGTATTAAAAATGAAACATAACAATCAATATGGAAGAACTTTCTTCTTTCATAGGCTTTATGTGACATGAACTCGAATCAATGTACCAGCTTTATCTTATACATATGATGTTTTCACTTTGTTTATGTGGACATGCTATTTATTCTCTATTCCATCAACTAAACTATCATATCCTATCTTTAATAGAAATGCATGTTTAATGACAATGATGTTTTTTATAAGTCTATAATTACTTTATGTTTACTACGTTAAAAATCAATAAAATAGTTTAAGCGATTCAACTCAACTAACAATTATGGTTACATTGTTCCAGAACCTAATATGCAAATCACATAAACATAAAATATGCAAATCACGTACCTATCTCTAAATTTTTAGAATCTCATTCCATAAAAGGCGACTAACATCACAATATTCTTGAAATGTAAAGTAAGCTGGTGCTAGATTATTCAATTTCCCTATGAGAAGTACACTAAAATTATAGAACTAATATGTTAGAAAATAAAACCTCAATTCCATCCATTTATCCTATAAAGGATTCAGAAATGATAGTTATACTCAAGTGGATGGGCAATTACAAAATCAATCAGTTACTTGACTGAACTTGAGGGCATGCTATTTGTTGGGGAGTTGAGATTACTTGTTTGGAGCTAAGTGCTCTTCCATATGATTTTAGCTAAAGAAGGACTAAATACAATTCAGATTAATTTTTAATTTTAGTTATAGGAAACAAGTGCCAGATCGAAACAGAAACAAGAATCAAGAATAACTACTTCAATTTTTATTAAGTTCAACTAATTTTATTCCTTTATTTCTACAGAATAGTCAATTAGCAAACTCTACAGGTATATGTTTTACATCAAATAATCAGTTTCACCTTTAGTTTTAGTCAAATAAGAAAGTAAAAGGATATTGAAACTTTAAAGCAGATAAAAGTGTGTTCTGACTTGTGATCCATTATAACGAATCCTTGAATTTAGGATCCATTTGCAACGTATGTTGGTGGCCCGACGTTCAGTACAATGACAAGAACAACTTTAAATAAAGATTCATTATAAATGAGTCATGAAAAGTAAATTTTATTGTAACAGTAGGGGAAACAACGTAACCCATTAAGTGTTGTGATACCAAATTCATGTCTGTCAAGTTGATGATCAAAGTTCTGCAATGATGTAAGAACAAGTCGTGTCGATTGTGACAGTAAATTTTTTAGTGGATTTAGCTCTTCAATTGGTTCAACAATAGTATTTTTGTCAATTATCAAAATAAAGTCACTAATTAATTTGCTGTATGCATTGTTTGATTCCTTAACATTATTTGAAATGGACAACAAGTAGGTGTGAAAAAGATGTAACAGATCTGAATAATGTGTTATATCGATTTCAAATATAATGCACTGAACTTGTGTTTTTGCATAATAATATATTATGTTAGTTTTCCTTGCAGCTCCTCAAGATTTAAGGAACTGACAATTTAAAAAAAGATTAGAAGAAGTACATCTATAGCTACAACATTGAAAATACGATTAAGTTAAAAGTGAAGAGTAATTAATAACAATTTACCCAGTGTAATGTAATATTGGATATTTAATCTAAGACCAAAAAATCAAATTAGAATTGAAGCTATGAATTCTTATGAAAAATATACCACAAAAAAGTAAATTCGGAGGAGGGGTGTAACAACCCTTGCAGTCATTTTCCATATTTCCACTTATCTTTGCCTTTAGGGCTTCTCTATAGCTGCCCCAAGTCATTTATTAGGCTGGGACTGATGATTTAGTTATCGGATAGTTCTTTTGTTTTTTAGAATTGATTTCCTATTTTAAAGTCTTCGCTAGTTCCAAATGGCCACTGGACAAAAATTTCTACAAAACAATCTTGTATGCAAATTCTGACTGTCTCTAAAGCTCTGTAATATCGATTTTAGGCTAGATAGATCTTTGGTTCGAGTCCCAATGCACCAAACTCATTTTGACCTATTGGTCGGAAAATGGAAAATTTTGAAATATGAGCTTAAGTATGAGTTGAATAAATTAGTCTTGATTACTGATTTTTGTGGATTAGATGAGGGTTTTGGACCTGTAAGGTGGTATGTTTAGGACCCTTTTTGAATCCTATTGCCTTTCCTCTAGATTGGATTAAATGGTAGTATGGTTATGATATAATACTAGGTTTGAGATGTGGTTTATGTGTTAGAATCATAGTTAGTATGATTAACCTTAGTTGGGCTAGTCTAGTGATCTTGAAATCGTAATTTGGGTAGAATTGACATGAATGCCATATTTCTAGATGAATTTCCTATGTTAGGATTGGCTATGAATTACTTGAAATCTAGAAGTTGAACTAGATACCTTAGCCTAATTTGAGTTATAAGTTGCCTAAATATGGAAATTAAGGATTAGAAGTGGGATCATCTGGCCCACCTTAGGCCAAGACTTGTGTTAGACTTTGTGAACTTATATACGGATGTTAAGTATAGTTGAGACTAGTAAATCTTAGTGTAAGGTTACTTTGTGGTTGACGAATAGTGATGGTATTTTACCCTGGATAAATGACTAATGGCTTATGGCCATGATATTTCTTATAGAATGATATTATGCCATTAGAGATGTTATTTCCTCTTAGGTAGGATATTGGGACATTAGAGATGTCACTTCCTCTTAAGTGTGATATTGGGCCATTAGAGATGTTATTTCCTCTTAGGTGTGATATTCGACCATTAGAGATATTATTTCCTCTTAGGTGTGATATTGGGCCATTAGAGATGTTATTCTTCTTAGGTGTGATATTGGGCTATTAGAGATGTCATTTCCTCTTAGATGCAATTTTGGTCCTTTAAAAATGTTATTCCTCTTAGATATGATAATTGTCCTATAGAGATGATATTCCTTATAGTCATGAGACGTGAACTATAGATATGAGTTACCTCATAGATGTGATACACCTTGTAGTTACGCTTTATGCTTATTGATGCATTATACTTCCTAGAACTGAGATACCTCCTATATGTGAGATGATTATAAATATGCTTCATAGCTTAAAGAGAGTTTACGCCTCGTGAATATGCTATAGGGTATAGTTATGAGATGATTTATATATACATGATAATTGATGTGAGATTCGGATATGTATGTGTGCCTAAGGCCGTGATTATAATGTTATAATTATTTCAGACACATTATTGGGCCAAACGGCCGTGTTATGATATTGGTTGGATATTCGGAAAGTAATTACTCTTGTAAATGATACAATTGTAATTACTCTTATATATGTATATATAAATGTGCGCATGGGGTTTTGACTGATTTTTGAACATGACATAATGTTACCACTTTTTTTGAGTTACATGCTAGTGCTTATCCCGTTGACTATCCTAGGATGCTATATCATTTCATGATGTAGGGTCTGAAGACTTTTCTATTGATCATGTGAAACATTAGGTGATGTGGTGTATTCATTGAGTTACTGTGATATGGCGAGCTTTCATCTTTCAGAAGGTCTTATCATTTTATTATTCTTTCTTTATTGACTTAGTACTGTTGGATTCTTTTCTTTGGTCATAGTCGGGGGCATCCCCTAGCTTATATACTGATTTTTGAGGCTTTTATGAACATATGTGAGTTGGTTGTTGTTTTGACTTAGATTTTTTGAGTTATCTATACATCTTCTTATTACAGTTTAATCGACTTCCGCATTATTATTATTTTTATGCTCATGAGATTAGGCGATGGAGTGGTCTCCGGTCTATGGTGGGCTTGAGATACTCATCACCACCAGGCCTTAGTTCGGATCGTGACATATGTTAAAACCACCTCTTTTATATTTTGGTGTCAATAAAGTAGCTGTTTTTTTGTTATAAAAAACAGAATAAAAAAAAGTAACCAAGTTTATTGCTCGACTTGTTAACAATAGAATGCAAACAAAATAATTAAATTTATTATTTGACTTGTTAGTATTCTACATTAATAGTTGTCTTGATATGACTCAACATTATCTTTATTTTAGGCATAATGATCAATGATAGTTTGTCCAATTTTCAAAGGCAGGTCACCGAATAATCTGATAGTCAGATACACATTTGAAGAGTAAAATCAGATTTATCATGTATTTGCGTATATTTAACTCTCAGAAGATTCATTAGTTAACCAATAGTATGTTAAATTGGAGGCATTTTTAAAAAGTCTTTATTTTTTTTATGCTTTTGCAAAGTAAGACATTTTGTTATTGATTTGTGTAATTTTATATAACCTATGATATCTACCTTTTTAATCTTCAAGTGTATTTTCAAAGTAGGGTACCTCTTTATCCCAGAGAGTCAATAGTTAGAATTTTTTTCTTCCGTGCTGACTATCTCGTTGTCGATTCTTGTCAATCACCTGAATTTTGCAAGTTCATTCATCTATTGTTGGAGTAATTGCATCGATGCTAAATCATTATGTCATTCTGAGCAACCTGACAATACCAACTATCAACAAATGATATAGGTAAAAGAGATAAATAGATTCAGTGGTGTAATTAAAGTGAAAAAATGTCTACCATTAGCAGTGAAATTGTTAATTTAAGGAAAAACTTTTTCAATAATTTCATAATACACTATATTAGGTGTGCAACAGTCATCATGATTATCAGTTACAGGGGGTCTAATACTTTGACATTGTTCGAACTTTTGGCTCTCGACAAAGCAACATATAGTTGGCCATGAAAAAAGATGACTTCTCTTAAATAAATACCAATAAAATTTAATGTTTGTCCTTGAGCTTTGTTAATAGTCACGATAAAATATAATTGTATTGAAAATTGTATTCTCTTAAATTGTAGTGATATTTTTTCATCTACTGAAGTTAATAATGGTATGCACGGAATGAAGACATGTGTATTTTTAAAAATGCCACTGAAATTGTAGCACTGATAATACGATCTTTGAAGTTGTCACATGTTGGTCATGTTTAAAACCTTTGAAGGATTCAAGTTTCTTAGTAGTATGATGGGGCAATTTCTTTTTAAAGACAGTTTGTAAGGAGGTAATCCAATAGGATTTAAAATATGCATAAGATCTTCATTTTCACTTTGATATTTTGGGTCGGGAGTTTCATCAGTAGCCACATACACTTTTGCATTAGTTGAAAATTGAGTAATTAACATTTCATTTATTTTATCCATAAAATTACTTTTTATTGTCAAAATAGCACGAAAAATAGTAAAAGAACTATTTAAATGAGATGTATATGAATTGGGATAAGTAACTTTAAATAAAAAATTTTAGGAATCTTTTTCAGTAGTGTAATGAATAATTAAAGATTCTGGCATTTTAATTTTTTTCTGAGAATTTCGTTTTTTCATTTTCATTTTCAATTCTCATTAGGTAGTTACAAAAAGCAGGATTAGGTCTTGCACGTATATTTTCTGATAATTATAATTTTTGGAGTTGATTTTAAAGTTTAGAATATAGTAAACTCTCAGGAACAAAGTATTTTCTTTTGCTACTATGAACAACAGACAAGGTTTGTTTAAAATCACCACTAAATAAAAAAAAATTTATCGAAGAGAATATTTATTTCTATTAAATCTTTAAGAAGCAAATCTAAAATTTCAATCATTTGTTTTTTTCGCCGTTGATATTTCATCGCATACTATTAGCTTTGCATCTCAAATTAAACATGACAATGACCTTGTTTTTTAATAATTACAACTAAAATTTTCATCAATGTTTATACATAATTTAAAGCGGAAATGAGCAATGCGACCTTTCGGAAGAAGCAAGGTTGTCACACCTGAACTTGCAGTTGCTAAAGCTATAAGCCTCTATGTCTCACAGTAGCTAATAGAGCATGACATAAGAAACTTTTATCAGTTCAACCAAATTCACCAATAAAGAAGATTTCTAATTTACTTGAGAATACTCTATTAAGGATTGTATTGTAGTTATTGTTGTTCATTATTTTATTTAATTTGCAGTAATAAATCTTTGTTACCAACATTAATATTTCTTTTAAACTGTGCATCTTTAGTTTCTTTTATCATTGCATATGCTTTGATTTTTTCTGAAATTAGCTGAAATTCGTTAATATCATGATCCATTGAATAAATAATATTATTAGTGTGATTTAATATTTTATAATGAATTGCTGGTGAAGACAGATTCCTATATTTCTTATAACCTTCTGATAGTGGGCCTTTAAATTTTTTCCATAATTCACTAGAATTATTTGAATTGCAATAAGTTAATAGTACATCGAATAAATTTCTTAGACTATTTAACATTTGGTAATCAACATCTTCGGACATACATTGTATTAAGTTATTATCACATAATAGTAATTCTCGTTTTCTGCAGATTCTCTAAATGTACTGCAATGCTTGCTATTTACAGTTTACAAATCTTCGTATGATTTAGGTCCTGTCACATTCATCAAAAGCAATCTCAAATAGTATTTTCTCCTTCAGTTGGATGACACATCACAACACGGCCAATTGCATTTTTCTGCAGACAATGTGCCCATATTTTGTATGTTATTGATCATACAAAATGTTCAGAAATTCTTGATTCAACAAATTGAGATGTTTAGCTTTTTTATTGACTGTATTCATCATATAAAATTTATATAACATTATTTTTTTAATCATTGAATTATTTACAAGTTTATTTATATTGTAGATATTTTTGAAGAAAATAAGATGTTATCGATTAAGATGGAGCTGGAAATGGTAAACACATGTATGCATTTCATTGATAGAAAATCCAATTATGCGCCACATAGCTTCAGATGGTGAAACCCACCTTGCTAACTAGTACTCTTTTATTTCATCTATTTCTATATTTGTGTTATCATTATGTAGACGAAATATAATTTTATCATGTCTGTTGCATATATATATATATATATATATATATATATATATATATTTATAAATGTATTTAACAATTTAGATATTTGAACATATTTACACGTTGATGTGACAATTGAATTTACAAAGTAAAAATGAATTGTAAGGGACAACCCATGAATTATCAAGAAGGTGATTTTCAATTTGTATAAGTTTTTGTTTTTCATTTGTTATAAATTGAATATGAGTTTTTTCCTTTACATGTTTGATCCGAAAATATTTTGGGTATTTAAATTTTAAATATTTTTTTGTCATACAAGGACATGTCGGATTTAATTAACACAAGTATCATGTATAATGAATAGAGTAACAGGTTTAAATAAATTTGAATTTACTTTAGAATCTAGTAATTCAGCACAAACAAATTGACCATATGCTTCAGGTGTCAATAACTTGTATTTCTCTTTAAGTATATTAAGAAAATGAGCGTGAAGAAGTCCTCATTTTTGAAATTCTATTGTATACATAAATGCAATAACCTTACCAAATATATGTTTTCTTAGCATATCTTTTTTTTACTTCCTCTAGTTTTACCCAAAATATTCGACAGATTAGATCAGGTCTATTTTCAACTTCATCGATTGGGAGCAAATTTTATTTGATTTCAGAACAAAAAAATTACAAGTCATTGTCTAAAATATATCAGATTTTTCAAAGCCTTGGACCAAAGACATAGCATCTATATATCGGCGCCACATATTTCTAGGGCCTCATGTGAAACTAAGGAAAATTATCCTATTCTTACTTAACTTCACTTTCACCACAACGTAATACATCCAAAAGTCCTCCTAACACACCAGTCTTAAATAAATCTTGATTGAAAGAAGCAAAATCTAGTCTTTAGCTTTCAATTTTAATCCATTCATCAATGATATATTGTTGAAGTAATCTATCAGAATGCAACAACATATCTTTATCGTATTTTATTTATAGATTGTAGCAATAATATTTACGATATGAAATATGTTAGAATCGAGCAGAATAAACCAACCACAAGTAAAAATAATCAAGAACAACACACAGATTTACATGAAAACTCTTGCGGAAAAATACGGGCAGAGGCAAAGGAGGTTTCACTATAATAGAGAGAGATTACAATGTGAAGAAGGCTGAATTTTCAGAATGCCCAAAACAACCCACTAAATGCACTTATATAATATGTGCATAAAAATAAGTTCTAGGACCAAAAACCTAAAGGTCCATTGAAAATCACCAACATGGGTCGCACCGCGAAACTTTCTGGGCCGTATCAATAAAATTTGGGTCACAACTCTAACAATATCCACCTTGACATGAATTCTAATTCAAAACTCAAATCTATTTCAAGACAAACTCTCTACCTCTTCCACAAAATCCCCTAAGAGCACATCTTAATAGCTAATAGTAACCAAGTCCTAGCAATGCTCAAACTTGGTACTTGGTAGTATCTTGATCATCATATCAACAGGATTATCATAAGTACTAATATGGCTCACCACAATATCACCACGAGCAATGATTTCACGCACAAAATAATACCTAACATCGATGTGCTTTGTCCTCTCATGAAACATTTGATCTTTCATAAGGAAGATAACACTCTCACTATCACAAAAGATCGTAGTAATCTGTAAGTCTTTACTAAGTTCACCAAATAAACCCTTCAACCAAATAACTTCCTTGAAAGCCTCTGTAATAGCCATATACTCTGCCTCAGTGGTTGTCAAAGCAACCGTAGTCTGTAAGGTAGCTTTCCAACTAATAGCACAACAACCAATGGTGAAAATATATCCTGTAAGGGATCTCCTTTTATCATGATATCCTGCAAAATCAGAATTAACATATCTGATTACTGAATCTCTGTTTTGCCCAAACTGCAAACAAACATCAGCAGATCCATGTAAGTATCTGAAAATCCGCTGAACTACTTTCCAATGTTCTTTGCCAGGATGTGCCATGTATCTGCTAACTGCACAGACATCATAAGATAAATCTAGTCAGGAACACACCATCGCATACATAAGAGACCCGACGACACTAGAGTATGGAACTCGAGACATATAGTCATACTCATAATTTTTCTTTAGAGCTAGAGTGGCCGAGATTTTGAAGTGAGCTGCCAATGGAGTAATAACAGGCTTGGCATTTTGCATATTGAACCTATGAATCACTTTTTCAATATATCTTTTCTGACTCAAGTATAACTTACAATTCTTTCTATCCCTCAGGATCTCCATGCTAAGAGTCTTCTTTGCTGCTCCTAGATCCTTCATATTAAACTTCTTACTGAGCTGGGCTTTGACTTTTATTATCTCTCTTATATTCTTTGTTGTAATCAATATATCATCAACATACAAGAGAAGATACACAAATGAATTATCACTTACCTCCTTGAAGTAGACATAACTGTCATAACTGCTCCTCTGAAACATATAAGAGGTCATAAAAGAGTCAAACCTCTCATACCACTACCTGGGCGACTGCTTTAATTCATAAAGAGATTTTTTCAGCAAGCATACACAGTTCTGCTTTCCTGAGACTACAAAGCCCTCTGGTTGCTGCATATAGATGTCCTCCTTAAGTTCTCCATGTAAGAATGCAGTTTTGATATCCAATTTCTTAAGCTCAAGATTGTGCATGGCCACAATACCAAGCAATGCTCGAATCGAACTATGCTTTACAACTGGAGAAAACACATCTGTGAAGTCAACATCTAGAATCTGACTATAACCTTTAGCAACTACTCTTGCTTTATACCTAGCATCTTCAACTCCCGAGGTTCTTTTTTTTTGAATACCCACTTGTGATGAAAAACTTTCTTATCTTTAGTCAATCTCACCAAATCCCATGTGTCATTCTTATGAAGTGATTTCATCTCCTCCTGCATAACAATTATCCTTTGGCCGAAATTATCACAACTAACTTCCTCTGAGTAAGAAGAAGGTTCTTCATCGAAATTAATACCTTCTGCTATATTTAATGCATAAGCAACCAAATCAGCTTTAGTATGCTTCTGAGGAGGTCTAATATCTCTTCTAGTCCTGTCTTTAGCAATAAAATATTATGGCATCACTGGTGGTGAAGAAGAAATAATACCACTCTATATCTCCGGGATAGATTGAGAAGTAGCACTGGTGTAGACTCTGCTCCAATTTGCATTTTAACATGGGAGAATGACTTTTGCTTATTCATGTAACTAAGATCAGCTAGAGGTGAACACTAGATTTGGAGGGAGCCCGAAGCATGGCAGTTTCATCAAACACAACATCCTTGCTAAGCCTTTCTACTTTTTGGACACCAAAGCTTATAACCTTTAACACCAGGCTTATAACCCATAAATAACCACTTGATATATCTAGGTTCCAACTTTCCATTATCAAGATGAGCATACGCAGGACATCTAAATATCCTCAAATCATAATAACTAGTAGGAGTACCAAACCATGCCTCTTGTGGAGTCTTTTTATCAATCGCGATTAAGGGAGAACGGTTAATAAGAAGGCAAGTTGTGGAAGTAGCTTTAGCCCAAAAAGACTTGGGTAAACCAATATTAAAGAGCATACAACGCACCTTCTCCATTATAGCCCTATTCATTCGTTCGACCACACCATTCTGTTGCGAAGTATAATGAACTATCAAGTGCCTCACAATTCCTTCTGACTTGCACAAAGCATTAAATTCATTAGAACAAAAATCTAAACCATTATCAGTCCAAAGGTATTTTACCTGCTTCCCTGTCTACTTTTCAATCATAGCCTTCTACTCCTTGAAAGTAGGCAACACATTATTCTTTTTCTTCAGAAAAACATCCAAACTTTTCTGAAATAGCCATCAATAATAGTCAACAAGTAATTAGAGCCTCCTCTAGAAGGTACTCTAGCAGGACCCCAGAGATCAGAATGAATGTAGTCAAGTGTGTCATTAGTTGAGTGGATGCCTTTAGTAAATCTGACTCTTTTCTGCTTCCCGAAAATGTAGTGCTCACAGAACTCCAATTTGGTAATACTCTGCCCATCAAAAAGTCTCCTCCTTCTTAGTTCAGCTATCCCGTTTTCACTCATATGCTCCAGGCACATATGCCAAAGCTTAGCAACATCATTTTCTGATAAAGAGAAGGTAAAAATAACTGCATTACCTGTAATAGTAAAGCCTTGCAGGACATACAAATTTGCAGAATTTCTTTGTCCCTTCATCACAACAAGAGCATATTTAGTAACCTTTAGGACTCCACCTTCACCAATCTACCTATAACCGTTCGAATCAAGGGTACTCAAGGAAATAAGATTTCTCTTCAGTTCTGGGACATACCGCACATCACTAAGTGTCCTCACAACCCCATCAAATATCTTGATCCTAATTGTTCCAATACCAGCTATCTTACAAGGTGTGTTATTTCCCAACAATACAGTACTTTTAGAGACAGTTTCATATGTTGTAAACCAATCTCGATTACGACATATATGAAACATGCAAGCTGAATTAAGAATCCAATCCTTACAGGGTTTGGAGTTACCATCAGAAACTACCAAGAGTTATCCATCACTACTGCCATCTTCCATAAAACTGGCTTCACTAGACTTCTCTGGTTAGTTTTCCTTAGGTTCTGGACCTTCTCTTTTCTCTCTATTTTGTAGCTTCCAATACTCATATTTGATATGGCCCTTCTTCTTGCAGTAATTATAGGTTTTGTTTCTATTTTTGGATTTGAACTAAACCTATCATCACCCCTAGAATTCCTCTCATGAGTCTTTCATCGAACAACGAGACCATTACCCTGAGTTTCCGACCTATTCACTAGATGCTTCATCTTCTTTTTAGAGAACAACATATCATAGAATTTATCAATTATCAGGGTATCACGACTATATAAAATTGTATCCCTAAAGGTCGTGTATGATGCAGGTAGAGAACATAACAAAATCAACCCTAGATCTTCCTCATCGTACTTAACCTCCAGATTCTAAATCAGAGAAGATTTCCTTAAATACAGACAAGTGATCCTCCAAGGGCGCACCCTCATACATACGATGGGAATAAAGTCGTTCCTTGAGATGCAACTTACTTGTTAGGCTCGTCTCATACACAACAATTCTAGTTTCAACCACAACACAACGGCTGTGGTCTCCTTCAAAACATCCTGTAGAAGCTGATTGGATAAATGAAGGTAGATTTGAGATAGAGCCTTTCGATCCTTACGTTGTTTGTCCTCGTCCATCCATGATGAAGACATCTTCTTAAACCCTAATAAAGCATCATCCAAATCTATCTGCGCAAGCACAACCCGCATCTTAACCTGCCATAACAAAAATTTAGTATTATGATCCAACAACAGAATATCATACTTCATGGTTTCCATCCTCGAGAAAATAATTGAACAGTCTCTGATACCAGTTTGTTAGAATAGGAAAGAAAAACAAACCACAAGTAAAGAAAATCAAGAACAACACACAGATTTACATGAAAACCCTTGCGAGAAAAACCATGGGCAGAGGCAAAGAAGGTTTCACTATAATGGAGAGAGAGTACAATGTGGAGAAGGCTGAATTTTCTGAATACCCAAAACAACCCACTAAATGCACATATATAATATGTGCATACAAATAAGTCTAGGCCTAAAAATATAAAGGTCTATATCGGGCCTGTCGGCCCGATCCCTACGCTACCACCACAGACCCTGTTGAAAATCACCAACATGGGTCGCACCGTGAAACTTTGTGGGCCAGATCAACAAAATTCGGGTCACAACTCTAACAAAAAAGTATCACGTTTTGTTTATCCTTTCTTATAATTTCATCTTTCAAACCCAAAAAATCATCAATTGAAGTCATATTCTTTACACTTGGTAATTGATCATGTTCGCAGTATCTTTGTGATGCATTATAAGCAATTATAGGATTAATATTTTCAATACCAAAATGTCATCCATTTTTTCCGTAAGAAAATAATGATTCCATAAGAAAATAATGATAGATTTATAATGCATCATTACAGTCGTAGTAATAATTTACCAGTTGATTCCTATCACTTTTTGTATATATTCAGATATGAGGAGTAGAAACATAGTAGGTAGCATCCTGTTCCACTCATCTTTCAGCAATTTCTGATGTAGTTGGTAAATTGTATGTTCATTGATTTAGATCCGCATCACATTTAAGCGAATGTAGAAATCAGAAAGTCGTGGAGTATTTATTAACGATTTTAGAAATATTGAGTATGGATTAATTTTTAATATTTTTATCAAATTTTTAACAGTATATTCATCTAACTTATTTGAACACGTCATTTGATTTCCAAGCTCATTTTTGCAATTAAAATAGTACAATTGCAGATTTCTTCCATTCTCATCAACTGACATCAAGTCATTTAGGAAATGATACATATTTTTTTGAACTCAAAAAGTATAAATAACTTTGTTTATTTATGACAATTCTTTATCGTAAGCCACTCCAAAGAATGTGAATGCGAATATGTTTTTATGTAAGTTCAAAAATATTTTGATTCTTCAGTATTTTGTAGATAATTTTTTTTAATTTTGTAGAAATTTCATGGGATATTAGTCTAATAGCATTTTTTTCCACAATAAAAATCTTTTCTTTCCCACAGAAATTACATTTTGAAACAGATTTCAAAAGAACATAAGTTGTCAATGATTGTGTTATTGTTGAGTTGTTACTATACTGTTCTATAATATTTGATGTTGAGCCACGATCAAATTGAACTAACCAATTTGTTAAAACAAGAGGTTGTTGATCACCTAAAAAAATTGAGATAGCACCAAATTGTCACTTCCTTGTATGCTTTATTACTTTGCATTTTAGCCAATAAAGTTTCTTTCTTATTATATTTTTTTTTTAATAATTTATGACGTCTAGCTTTTTTATCTTCATGTACTTTTTCAAAGCATGAATTTACTTACTCCCTCTGTTTAAAAAAGAATGACCTACTTTCCTTTTTAGTCCATTTAAAAAAGAATGACCCCTTTCGTTTTTAGCAACTTTTAACTTTTAACTTTTCACGTGGCATGTTTAAGACCACAAGATTGAAGGGCATTTCAGTACATTTGACATATCTTTAATTTAAGGCCACAAGATTCAGAAGTCTTCTTTATTTTCTTAAACTCTGTGTCAAGTCAAACTAGGTCATTATTTTTTAAATGAAGGGAGTATTTATTTTTATTTGATATTGTAATATTGATTTGCTAATACTGTATCACATGGACAAACATATTTAAAATATTAATCAGATATAAGTAGACATACAATCAAATATACATTTGATAACGAAAATAATACATGGTAAGTAAAATCTCGTACACCAACACAAACAAAGGGCTACTGCACCAAAATTGGAAACACATAGAAGAGAACACAGATAAAAATTGAGGACTATCAGTACTCTTTACTTTAAAAAATTAAAGCAATATAGTATGATGTAATTAAAAAAATTTGAATACAATTTTACTTTTCTAAGGATAACAAAAACTCAAACTATGTTAAATTAACAAAGGAATATTAAACTAAATTTCTTTACACAACGGAGGAAGTATTTCAACAAAGGGTGATTAATTGATCATCCTATATGGCTGCTCCAAGTAATATTCTCTATTTTACAAGATTAGTTACATTATTACATTGATATTTGAAGCATATTATCAATATATAGTCTCATGAATATATAACCTCAATCTCTCTTATTTCATTCATCATAACCTCTAGAATCTTTCATTTCTTTATAATCATATTTTTTGAGAACTTCAGCGACAAAAAATGTTGTTTTTTGAAAGCTCAAATCTAAGCCTGAAAACAAGGTGAACTTTTTATTTCATTTTAATTTTTTTTCTTATATTTGATTTTGTACCTAAAATAAGCCAATTCAAATAAGCACTTGTTATGTACTAAAATAATCCTGAGGACTGAAGATGTGGCTCCGAATGTGCGGTAATAGGTATTTGTGAAATTAGTTGAGGTAGGCACAAGTAAGTCTGGAAACAACTGGCTCAAACACCAGGATTATCAAAGCAAAAAGTCATTCTTAGATTTAATATGCTAAAGAGCCTCAATATAATAGGTACTGGATAGATTTATTTGTGGATTAAACACCTTTTTAGACTACTAAGTCTCTTTTAATATTGATTTGACTCTTAGATTTATTTTAAACACACTGTCAATGATGTGCAATGCTCTTATTCTGTTTCTTGAATGAAGAAGCTGCTACACTATGACTATTCAATCTTGTCTATGACAATAACAGAATTGTAGTTTTGAAAATAGGAGATTTAGCAAGAGTCAATCCAAATCACCAACACTAATAGCAAACCCATAAATTTGTCATCAAATTACAGAAAAAAATAACATCAATAAAGAAGTTGTTAGCAAACCCCACCAAAACTAACGATGAAATTAAAATTTGTATAATCAAAAACTACCACTAAACGCAGTCACTATACAGATCTAGATGTTTTTAAACAATTCCATATATGAAGAAATTAAAATTAAAGTGAATTTTCTTCTTCCATTGTAATAATTTAATTCTTTAGTTTGAAATTGAAAGAAAATCCTAATTAATTATAACCAAAATTTGAAAATACTGAAATTAATAAGATAAAAAAATGTACCCGACAGAGAGCCACACATTAACTTAAATTTGTTCTTGCTTTCTTGATTATTATTTTTTATGTTTATTAATGGAGAAGATAATAGAGAAATAGAAAAAGAGGGAGAGGATGACACGTATTTTGTAGACGCGTGTAATTGCTACACGTTTAAAGCTCCAACAATTCACCATCAGCATATACATGAAATGATCAAAATATCCTCAAATAAATTTCTTTTGACACTAAGTAGACATGTCAGAACCATCTCTTATATAATATAGAAATATATGCTCTTTCCTTCAAAATCATAATAATGGTATCAGAGCTTTGATAATCTTAAAAAAATCAATGTAACGATTATTTTATACTTTTTGATATAATATATGCTCTAAAATGAATTATATAGAATTTAGTGATTTATTTACTTTTCATGAATATCAGAGAAAAAGAACAGTTTATTTATAGGGTTCTAAAAATAAAATGATATCCAACTAGAAATTCAAGTAATCAACTACTCCAAGAATTCAATATGATATTACTTTTATATATAAGAGAGGATTCTATATTTTGGTAGTCCCCACAATGATATTAAGATAATTTCAATCAATTTATTTATCACGATCCAATTGACATGAGTGACACCCACCCCATTCTCCTGTGGGAGAATCGATAACCCTAAAAGCATTTACAAATACTTAGAAAAAATTATATAAACTATCCCATCATAGTTTTAAAAATTCACAAATCTAACAATTTAAAATAATGTGAAAATAAGTATTAAAAGGAAAATACCTTAGAATTTGAAAGTCGATGTACCAAAAACATACTAAGAATATCAAAAAGGAGATGCAAATTCAAAATTAAAGAAAGTGCATAATATCTAAACAAAGAACCATGACATAAAGGAAAGATTCTATGGTAGTCGAATAAGATGCTCACCCCTGAAATCTGAATCACTCTCTAAATCATAGTTGAGGTCTTGTAGGATCCACTAAAATATGAATTGCACTCAATCAAAGTAAGAGCAAGTAAAGTATTAGCACACAATAACAACAGTATACTGATAGGGTCATTTGACCAACCCAAGATATAAGAGCAAGTAAAGTATCAACACACAAGAACAACAACATACTGATAGGGTAATTCGATCAATCCAAGATAAGAATATGAACATATAATAAAAAAATATAATAGAAAAAATTAATCCATGTTTATTCTAACCTACACCTAGCATAAAAAGTATCAATTAAGTAGTTTAGAATTAAAGCAACATGTCAAGCCATTTACCACCAAGTCAAATAAGTCAAGCCAAGTCAAAAAAAGTCAAAACGGGTTAAGAAATAATCAAACATATAAATATATTTCTCGGTTCACTCACGGAACCATCAAACTCACCTGAACCTCGTACATATTAACACCCAATTTTGGCTCACTCCTTTTTTTTATGCTTCTTGACCATGAATAATTTTTTAAAATAAATTTGTATTTTTATTTTTATGAATTTAAAATAAAAAGGTACAAAAAAGGAGGATTCATTTTTACTTCTCATATTTTAAATATTTTTACTAAATATAATTAACTATTTAATATAGAAAAATAACACCAAAAATATTTTGATAATCACATTCACATTTTTTTACCTTACTTTTTGGACTATATATTGTGTTTATACATATGTATTCTTATATTATGTATACATTAAGTTACAAAATTATTAAATTAGATGTATATACAAAAATTATTTCTATAATTTATATAAGTATGTACCAAAAATAAATTTTAAGATAGTAATAAGTATTGATAAAATTAATTTTGAAAAAGAGCATTTGGGTCAACAATAACTCAATTTCAAGTTTACTTTACTCAAACCCAACTATTACTCATAAATTTCATCCAAAGAAGTCCAAAAAAATAATCCAAAATCCGATTCAATTTCCACATCCATTTCATCAATTCACCCCACACAATACCCACTAATCATACATCGCCGTGTTAGTAAAGAAACATAAATTCTCATCCAAAAAGCACAAATTCATTTTAGCCATTAAACTCCTTTTAATCCAATGGAAATGAATTTTTGATATATATAAATATATATATTTGCATTATTTATTTTAATTTAATTCATTGATAAATCATTCGATCAAACAAACGGATGGCTTAGATTGAGCCAACAATCCCAACTCCCAACACATCTCTCTCTCACCAAAAACACGTGCGTCTTTTCACTTTCCCCACCAGAGCGACATCGATCACTCTCTTTCAACTTGCCCAAAATACACCATAGACAAACGACCTATCTTTTTCACCTTCCTCATCCACTTACCTAAACAAGAAGCCATAAACATCTTAGCTGTGTCATCTCTGTTGCACATCTGCAGACGTTCGCCCAAATTTCATTTTCCCCGACCCGCGATTTCTCCGTTGGTAGTAAAAACAAACCTAAATCAGTGCAACAACCTATTTTCAATTTTGAACTCATATTAAAATCCCAAATTTTGAAATTTAGACTTGTCTATAAATACTCACGATTTTAGAAATCTCAGAACAAGTTTGGAAGGAGAGAACAAATTTAAAATATAGAGTGAATAGTTAAAAATCTGCGAAGTAAAGTCACAAAATCACTCTTTTTTTGGTATTTTTGGTCTAATCTCGAGTACCGAATTTCAATCTCTTCGCCAAAATCTTGACGTCGAACCCTAGTCTTACTGCACAACACAAGGTGCGAATCTGTCCTTCTTTGTACTTCACCTTCATCTCTTTCTCCATTTGTGTGATTTACTTTGACTTTAACTTTATGTTGTTGCCGCTTTTCTTCTATTTATTGGTAAATATAATATTCTACATTGAAAGAAAATATTTTTTTATGTGAATACATGGGTCTGCAAATAGGTGCACGTGTGTTTATCTTATTTTGGGATGTTTTAGGGCTGCCAGATCAAGTTCTTGATTTTTCCATTTTAGATGAGAGTTATTGTCTCCTCCCTTTTACATACTTTTTTTTTACTTATTTTGTATCCTAAACAAGTGAATTTGAATTTGGATTCTTCCTAATTTGATTTTGATACAATTTGATTCGAATAATGTGAAAATCACCTTACTCCTTTGTTTCCCCAACTTGAACATGTTTTTGCGAGTATGCATGTGCATTGCTTATCCCATTTTGGTGTTGTTGTTGATTACCTATGAGTCAGATATGGGATCACCTTAAATTTATGTGGTTTTGATGAATGTGTCTGTTTTGTATCTAAAATACAGCAAATATGAGGATTTCATTTCCTTTTTTGTTATTTATTAGTGGATATGAGTTGGCGGATATGGGAAACTATGTTTCTTACTTTCGCTAAGCACCTTGTTGGTGTGTCTTGTTATTTTTATTGAATTGAGGAGTATGTGAATCACCTAGTTTCATTTTGTTCGTAACTATGGGGCTGCCTGTAACGACCTAAAAATTTGATGAAATATATAAAATTTATAATTTTATGTGATTTGACTATTTTATCCCTCCCCGTAGTTACATTATGATATTTTTGGAGTGTGGGAGTGATTGACATAATTTTTGATGCATTTTGGTATCATTTATGCAATATTGTGATTTTTAATGGCTTCGAGAGCCTTATTTTAGACTTATGTGAATATCTTTTGATCTGTGCAATGGATGGACGAACAAACTATGTCAGCAGCTTCAGAATATGGATTTTAGGTTAGTTAAACCTTTGGTTTGGGTCCCGGTGTACTTGAGATCATTTCGACCTATTGGTCAAAAAATTAAAAAATTAGAAATTTAGGTGTGGGTCCCACATTTGGTCGAAATAACCTCAGATGGAAAATACAACTCCTCCATCAGATCTAGAATGTAGATTTGGGGGTGTTAGCATATTTGATGTGATTTTACGACTTCTAAATCTCATTTCTACCCTCGATTTGCGAAATTGTGATTTCGGATTTTGAGGGTCAATTTTGTGAAAATGATATCGCCAACGTGTTAGGAATGTCAAATTTAGTATGGTTGCATAGTTCATTTTTGTATATCAGACTTCGACGATTGCTTTTATAGACCTAGGTTGCATAGCCTTACAGTCATAATCCACCCACAGGCTATATGGGTCCATTATTACCCTCTAAACGGACTCCAATGTGTGTAGCCACATGAACCAGAGATATCATAGGACCGGGGATTCCCATGTACCCTTCTCCCTCCATGATACATATATATAAGTATAAACTTGGGGTATTCCCATGTACCCCACAAGCATATGGTCTCCAAGACCAACCCTCATGTCAGCAAACATGAGTTCCCAGTTTCCGTCCATAGGACTTACACATTCACAGTTAGCTATCACAACCTACTATTATTGCCCAATTAAAACATTTAGCACATAACTAAACCACCGATTCCAGGAGTCAATTTTTAAGGAATTATGAAGTGGTATTGTCAAACCGATGATTGCTTGCAAGCAATGTCATTAGCCAACAATGAGAGGATTCCCATGTACCCTACAAGATTTCCAACCAAACCAAATCCATGGCCACTAAGGCCTTTCCAAACCATTTAGAACCAACCAAATCAATTTACATTCCATTACCATATTATAAAATGGAGAAGAAAGAGGGGAAAATAGGTTGTACAGGCTTGATAAGTCTAGGGAGAGGAAGGGGTGTAACCTCGATGGAGTGAAGTACATTAAGGGGGAGGACGGTAGAGTTTTGGTGGAACATGGGCACATTAAGAAGAGATGGCAGGAGTATTTTCATAGACTTTTAAATGAGGAGGGGGACAGAGGCATTATGTTAGGGGAGTTGGAGAGCTCGGAGGAGAGCCGTGATTTCAGTTACTGTAGACGTTTTATGGTAGAGGAGGTCAGAGAGGTTATTCGTAAGATGCGGAGAGGTAGGGCGATGGGGCCTGATGAGATTCTGGTGGAATTTTGGAAGTATGCTGGTGGGGTAGGCTTAAGGTGGTTGACTGATTTGTTCAATGCCATTTTCAAGACAGGGAGAATGCCTGAGGCTTAGAGATAGAGTACGTTGATTCTTTTATATAAAAATAAGGGTGGTGTTTAGAGTTGCAATAACTATATTGGTATTAAGCTGTTGAACCACACTATAAAGATTTGGGAGAGGGTGGTTAAGCAAAGGTTGAGGAGGGTAGTGTCCATTTCAGAAAATCAATTTGGTTTTATGCCTGGACGTTCGACGACAGAGGAAATCCACCTAGTGAGAAGATTGGTGGAGCATTTTAGGGAAAGGAAGAGAGATTATATATGGTGCCCATCGATCTGGAGAAGGAGTACGACAAAGTCCCTAGTGAGGTTCTTTGGAGATGCTTAGAGGTGAGAGGAGTTACAGTGGCCTACATCCGAGCAATTAAGGACATGTACGATGGAGGAAAGACTCAGGTGAGGACAGCGGGAGGAGACTCAGGGCATTTTCCGATTGAGATAGGTTTACATCAGGGATTGACTCTTAGCCCGTTCCTTTTTACATTGGTGATGGACGTATTGACGTGGAGTATTCAAGGTGAGGTACCATGGTGTATGTTATTTGTGGATGATGTAGTACTGATTGATGAGACACAGGAGGGGTGTGAATAAGAAATTAGAGGTTTGGAGGCAAACTCTTAAATCTAAAGGGTTTAGGTTGAGAAGGTCCAAGATAGAGTATTTAGAATGTAAGTTTAGTGACTCGAGTTAGGAGGACGGTGGGGTGGTGTTGTTGGATTCTCAGGATGTTTGTGAGAAGGATAGTTTTATGTATCTGGGGACTGTGATTCAGGGGAATGGCGAGATTGATGAGGATTTCACTAAACGTATTGATGCAGGTTGGATGAAGTGGAGGCTCACCTCGGTAGTGTTGTATGATAAGAAGGTGCCACTTAAGCTTAAAGGAAGCTTAAAGGAAAATTCTACAAAGTGGCAGTCCGTCCGTCCATGCTGTATGGGGTGGAGTATTGGCCAGTCAAGAACTCCCATATTCAAAGATTGAAGGTGACAAAAATAAGAATATTGCGTTGGATATATGTACTAACTAGAGAGGATAAATTTAGTAATGATATTATCCGAGAGAAGGTGGGAGTGGCTTCGGTGGAGTACAAGATGCGAGAAGGAAGGCTGAGATAGTTTGGGCATATGATGAGGAGGGGCACGGATGCCCCTGTTAAGAGGTGTGGGAGGCTAGCTTTGGATGGCTTCAAGAGGAGTAGAGATAGGCCTAAGAAATACTGGAGGGAGGTGATTAGACATGACATGGAATTACTTCAGATTACTGAGGACATGACCCTAGACAGGAAGGTATGGAGGTCGTAGATTAGGGTAAACGGCTAGGGTGAGTGTGTAGGTAATGGCTAGGTGATAGGGGAATTTGGGTGTGGTGGGTGTTTTAGGCCCGTGAGGGTATGTTACTACCACATGGGTATCTATGTTCTTATTTTATATTCCGTATTGTTCGTATTTATCTTATTTCCCATTTCTATGAGACTTAGTGTTCTTATTTTTTTTATCTCTTATTTCTGTTATGCTATATAGCCTATTTGATATCTCATTACGACCTTGGTATACTATTTTCTATCTTCAGCTGAGGGTCTATCTGAAACAACCTCTCTACTTTCTCGAAGGTAGTGGTATAGACTGTGTACAATTTACCCTTCCCAGACCTCACTTTGTGGGAATATACTGGGTCTGTTGTTGTTGTTGTTGTAGTACCATATTATAAAATACAAAGGTTTCAAGAATAATCAAACTATGTGAAAAAATCATTCTTATTAGCATTTTTACAAACATGTTGAGGGCATATAGTTTCCATAACTAAAATCAAGTATCAATTAACCATTTCCATGCAACCACATGTTCAAACTAAAATTATAACATGAAAACCCATAAGAAAAACATTGCAAAACATTATCCAGCCATGCATAACCAAAACCCCCAACATCTATTTCAAAAACCCAAACAAACCTACAATAATACCATGAAAACCATTCATTAAATCATGCTTTTAGTTGAACTAACAATGAGGGAGGAGTAACATGCCTTAGACACTAAGGAAGATAGAGAGAATCCCTTTCGAAACCCCCATATTGATTGACTTTGAGAAACCCTAGCCTTTTCTTGAACCAAGAGCTTAAGAGAGATTTAAGAGAGTTTAGAGAGTATTTGATTTAGAATCATTGGTTAATGAAGCCTCCAAAGGTATTTTATGTCATGGAATCAAAAGGAATTAGGAGGAAAAATATCCAAAATACCTCTAACTTAAACTATAAAAATCTCACATATGATTGAACCCCTCAACTTGTAACCACATTATATAAGAGTGGTACCCTCAAATAGTGAGCTTAACGCTCAGAAAATTTTCAAGGGCCAAAACCCAAGGTGTTTCAGGAAAGTACTCGAATTATTCATTCTAGGCCCCTTGGAGGTGTATCCTCTGGTGTGCCACTTTCTTTCCCCGAGAAAGTCTTTCCCTTTAGTCAACTTTCTTTTACATGGGGTACTCTATGAGGTCACCACTTGAGTCACTTGCTTCCTTTTCTGTCAAACGGTAATTATCCTTGAAGCCGGCTTCTTCTTAGTATTCTTCTTTGATGAGTCACCTTTAGGAGACATAGTACCTGTGTGTATACACTAATTATCAATGTCTAAGGAAAGGAAAAAACAAAGAAAATCAGGTATCAGTGGGCATCTTCTGCTTATGTTACGACTGGGGGGTTTGAGTCGTATAAGCTGGTTACGACTCGTAAGACTGAGTCGTAAGATAAACAATGTATATATGAATGTTCACAGGTCTATTTATGAGTCCTTATAACCAGTCATAAGGACAGTTTATGACTCATTACCAACAATCAAAAGTAGACCAAAAGCAAAACTCTATTATGTGTTACCTCTTCAGGTCATTACGACTTGTGTTTACGAGTCATATGGGTTGGATATGGCTCACAGAGGCATGTCATACCCATAAACCTACACCCAGCTAGACTTTTATTTTTTCAATGGTTATGAGTCTTGTCACTACTCCTTATGTGTAGGTAGGAGTCATAAGGAGCCTCGTATCTACTGCCACATAAAGGTTTAGCTCATGAGTTAATTACAACATACAATCCCTATTTTACCCTTCAATGTACAGCATTACCACCCCATTATAGTCCAACAACAAATATTTTTAGTACACAATTTAAAGTTCACCCCAAATTCCATTTCAATCTCAATTTCAACTCAAAGAAATGCTAAAATCTCTACTTATTTTCAGCTTCAACTTGATATATAAAGCGTTTCAGTTCAAAGACTTACTTGAGTAGTTGAGAAGTTAGGTTTCTTGAATTTATCATTTTTATTCCCCAAATTCTTGAGAAATGTGAGAGAAACCAATGTATTTGAGTGTATTTCAAAGTGAATTCATGCGTTTAGAGCTTAGAATTTGGTCCCAAAATAGAGGTATTCTTTGCTTGTAGTGTCGGGTACCCAAATTGGGTGTCCCTTTTTATTTAAAATAGGTTAGCTGGGTCAGGTTGACCCGCGACCTTTGACCTAGTAAGTTTGGTTATGATTCATGTGTATGACTCATAACCAATGCTTACGGGTATTCTCCTCCATTCAAAAAGACCTAGAAACTTACCTGGGTTCTGGAGTCGCTACGACTCAATGTGACAAATTGTAACTAGAGGTTACAACTCATTCTGACAATTGTAAGTACTCCAGTGACCACTTACCTGGATCTAAATCATCTCCCAGGTCTTTACAACTCTTACTCACGAGTCGTCACATTAAGGTATGACTCACAAAGAGTTCGTATGACCTTATTTTCTGGAATTTTTGGCTCTTTTCTGCAATCTTTAATTCTGCACATTAAACACACATATTACCCTATAAATTAATAAGTACAAAAATATAGGTTTCCTCCTACACAATGCTTGATTTAACGTCGCACTACGGCATGGATAAGTTGGATACTAGATTTCACCAACAAGCCTCATGGATTCCTCCCATGCAGCGCTTGATTTAACATCGCGTGTAACACCCCATAAATTTTTTCGTACACTTATCGCGATTATATGGAGTCCTAAAGGCTTGCGTATGGGTTAAATTAAGTTTATGGTGTTCGGAAGTATCCCGTCAATAGTTGTATGTGTAGGTATTGGAATAAGCTTTCCAACGATATAAAGTTTGTCCAAAACAGAGGAGTATTTCATATAAGCGAGCACATTCGAAATTTCAAAACGGTGGCCGGGAAGCCTGTGAACAGTAAATCTGCAGGAAAATTACTGCAGCTGGGCAATTATTTTTTTGGATCAACTTTAGACGATCATAACTCCTTGTACAAAAAGAACTGTGTGAGATGCTATATATCGACGAAAATCTCCGAGAGTCTTCTTTCCGATAAACTTGGTTTCATCCAAATCCAATGTCTGAGTAAGGAGATATACCCGTTTTACTACAGCCTACCAAAAAAAAAATAGAATTGTGGGACAGATTTTTGGGTCAACTTTAAATGACCATAACTCCTTGTACAGGAAGAACTGGGTGGTATACTTTATATGAAAATGAAATCCCTTTGAATTATATTTCCAATGCAATTAGTTTCACCCGAATCCGATAACGGAGCAAAGAGTTATGATTGATTTACTTCAGCCTGTCAAAACTGTCCACTGGGGACAGATTCGGATTTATTTAAATTTTTAGGGCAAAATGGTCATTTTCTATTACCTCTTGGACGAAAATGGGTCTTTATAAACCTACACTTAGCCTCATATATATCATATACCATCCAATTATTAAGAGAAGGTGAAACCCTAGCATAATTTCAACTTCAAATATTTTGTGATTCAACCGTAGAAAATTCGAATTGGTTCCGTAGTTGTGTTCACCATCTCAAAAGCTTTGAGAAGCACCCTATGGTTATGTAAGGAGGATTCTAAATACAAGAGTTCATTGTTAAGATATGAATATTGTTTATTCTTGATTCTTATCCATGAATAAGTATTGATAAAGGATTATGAGTATTGTCTTGATGTTGGAAGATAACTAGAAACATAGTTATGAATTGTTTTGTATAAATGGTTAGTAGTAAATTATGGAAGTTGTTGTATTGGATTATGGAGGATGAATTGTGGTGATATATCATTATATTAGTGGTTATGTATGCCTAGTGATCATGTTGGTATTGGATGGTGATTAAGAAGGGAAATAAAGGCTAAGAGTGATGTTGAGGGATATTTCATGAAAATGCATGATATGTGAATGTAATAAGAGTATAAGAGGATGTATGTAGCACTCTTATTGATGAGTTAAAGGATTACTTCCTAGATATTATTTGGTGAAGTTAATACCTAAATGGTAAGGTTTGGTTGCTAATACTAGTTTGCCACAAATGACTTATTGTAGATAAGTGTTCGAAGAGTACGGGAAGTCAAGTTGGACTTGTATTGAAGTGGTTATATCAAGGTATGTAAGACATACTCTATCTAATCTTTGGCATGAATAATGACCCATGGCACTCTCAAGTAATCTTACAACATTGTCCTACGACACATGACACATAATAACATCATATGATCTTCGACACTACCAATTGAGCTTGTTTTCACTTTTAAGATGTCCGGCTAGTCAAAAAAATGTCCATATACTATTGTTGACTCCGAAAAGGTTTAATGAGGTATCCATGATTCTCTACTTCATTTTCATGATATTGATTACCTATTTACATGTTTTCCTATTGAGGTATCATGGTTTCAAGTTCCATAAGATTTGACCACAAAGTAACCAATCTCAAAGATTAATTGAATTAAGAAATGGAATGTCTGTATTTTAAATTGATGATATGATGTATTGTATTAGTACCACTGATCAGTTGGCCATTGTATTATAAAGTTTATGTATATATGATATTCCAGGGGTAGTCCCTGATGTATTGTATTAGTACCACTGATCAGTTGGCCATTGTATGACATGTGTTATGTATTAATAAGGATTACGGAAAGTAATGATATGAAAGTAATGTGCAGGTATCCCATCAGCTCTTTTAAGTGTGTTCTACTCATACTATTTATTCACTGGTATCTGGGTTCTGTTGATCTTTTGTATCTCATCTTGATACCCACTGCCTTACATACTCAGTACATATTTCCGTACTGACGTCCCTCACGAGGGACCCGTATTCATGCTTGCAGGAACAGGTACTTCAGGTCGTACACCTCCGCAGTAAGAGCCAGGACATTCTGTTATTAGTGGTGAGCTCCAGTTGTTTAGGGGCATCCCAAGTCGTTTCTATATGTATTCTTGGTATTTGTATAAAAAAATTTTATGGGCAGGAGTTTGTCCTGACCCTAACTCAGTTGTGTATCTATGTAGAGGCTTTTGTAGACATATTGTACAGCCATAGGAGTGTTTGGTTGATAGACGTGATGGCTCTGATGGCCAATTACTGTTTATATATATATTTATGCGTGTCTGCTGGGCTGATACAGGTACTATTTTCTTCTATTTACAATGAAGTGCTGCCCAAATTTCTAATTTTCATAAGTAATGTAAATGTGAAAGTATAGGTTATGAACGGGTTCTCCCGGGCCTCCTCGGCTACGGGTGCCAGTCCGCTCCAATGGGATTTGGGGTATGACAGAAGTGGTATCAAAAAAGTTCGTCCTAGTGAGTCTACAAAGCCGTGTCTACGTAGAATCTCGTTTATCGGTGTGTTGTGCACCACATCTATAAACAGGAGGCTATTGGACATTTAGGAATTATTTCCACTCTCCATTTCTTAGATCGTGCAATAGAGCCCATATTAGAGATAAAGTCATAATCGATCGCTTAATCCAATTGTTTTTTTTACTATAGTAATGATGTCGGTTACAAGGAGAAAGAATAAGTGGAAGCGAATGGATATAGTGGCCGGAGAAGATACTAGTAAGTCACCATCGGCACAAGCTGAACAAAGTGAGTCTCAAGCTGAGCATATGTCAGGAGCTTCTTCTCCTCCGGAAGGGCCATCTATTAATGCTGTTGATCGAGATTTGAGGGATGCAGTACAACTTCTAACACGTATAGTTGCCGGTCAAGTTCAAGGGCAAGCTATTCCTACCACGGGTTCTAGTGGTATGGATAGAGCAGCTAGCCTTCAGACACAGGATTTTCTGAAACTGGATTCTCTTACTTTTACCAGATCAGATATTAACGAAGACCCACAGGACTTTGTCGATCAAACCCAAAGGGCTCTAGATGTTATGCACATATCCGGTAAAGAGATGGTTGAGCTAGCAGCATATAGACTGAAAGGAGAGGATATATTGTGGTACGAGGATTGGAAACGATCTAGGGGTATTGATGCACCTCCAACTACGTGGGGAGAGTTCAAAGATGCATTTATTGATCATTATCTTCCATTTGAGACTCGTCAGGCCCGTGCAGATCAATTCTTAAATCTTCGTCAGGGTAATATAAGTGTAAGGGAGTATAGTCTTTGATTTAACTCCTTGTCTCGATATGCTTCTAATGTGGTAGCTACTACGGATGACAGAGTTCATCACTATGTGGATAGATTGGAACCATACTTGGTTAAAGATTATACCATTGCTGCTTTGAACAAGGACATGGATATAGTGAGGATACAAGCTTTCGCTCAGAAGATGGAAGATCAGAGGCAAAGAAGAAGAACCCAGGAATCAGAAAAAAGGATATTCTAAGCGAGCCAGAGCTATAGGGCAGTTTATGGCATCTCAGGGAGGTTTTAGGCCTTCGTTCTCTCATAGATTGCCTAGCCCATTATCTTCTTATCCGGCAATTAGTGCTCCACCGCAATTTCAAAGGTTCAGAGGTAATCAGTTCGGGCAAAGCAGTGAAAATCAGAGTTCGCGAACAGTGGGGTATCAAGGGCAAGGGAGTATGAGTCAATTAAGACCTCCACGACACCCGTGCCCCATATGTAGAAGATTTCACTTTGGCGAATGTCGGCTTGGAATGAACAATTGCTTTTTGTGCAGTAGGCCGGGGCATATGGCTAGGGATTGCCCGCGCAGGACCACAGGTGGTATAACACGACCTACCGGATCAGCTATTTTGTCATCATCGGTGCCTCCTTTGAGTAGGGGTGCACAACTTATGGGTCACGGTAGAGGTGATAGAGGAGCAGCTAGTTCTAGCGGAGCTCAGAACCGTGTGTATGCCCTAGCAGATCGGCAGAATTTAGAGGCTTCTCCAGATGTGGTTACAGGTACGTTGTCCATCTTTGCATTTGATGTGTATGCCTTAATTGATCCTGGTTCTACATTATCGTACGCTACTCCTTTGGTTGCGGGAAGGTTCGGGAGAACACCCGAATTATTAGCCAAGCCATTTGAAGTATCAACGCCAGTGGGGGAATCTCTTATAGCTAGGAATGTTTATCGAAATTGTGTTGTGAATATTTGTGGTCGTGATACGATGGCAGATCTTGTTGAGTTAGAAATGGTAGATTTTGATGTTATTATGGGCATGGATTGGTTAGCGTCTTGTTATGCTACAGTAGATTGCCGTTCTAAGAAGGTGTATTTCCATTTCCCAAATGAGGCAGTCCTTGAATGGAAGGGTAATGTTGGCGCGCCGAGAGGTAGATTTATTTCTTACTTTAAGGCAAGAAAAATGATTTCCAAGGGGTATATATACCATTTGGTTAGAGTAAGGGATACAGAGGCAGAGCCGCCAACTTTTCAGACCGTTCCGATTGTGAATGAATTTCCTGAAGAACTACCAGGTTTACCTCCTGAACGAGAAGTGGAGTTTGGTATTGATATATTGCCAGACACACAGCCAATCTCAATTCCTCCTTATAGAATGGCACCAGCAGAGTTACGAGAATTGAAAGAGCAACTGAAAGACTTGCTAGAGAAGGGATTCATCAGGCCTAGTATGTCCCCTTGGGGAGCACCAGTATTGTTTGTGCGTAAGAAAGATGGTTCGCTGAGGATGTGTATTGACTATCGGCAATTGAATAAGGTGACTATCAAGAATAAATACCCTCTCCCCCGAATTGATGATTTATTTGACCAGTTGTAGGGTGTCCAGTGTTTTTCCAAGATTGACTTGAGATCAGGCTATCATCAAGTGAGAGTCAAGGATAAAGATATACCCAAGACAGCTTTCCGAACACGGTATGGTCATTATGAATTCCTGGTTATGTCATTCGGGCTGACAAATGCACCCGCAGTTTTTATGGATCTGATGAATAGGCTGTTTAAGCCGTTTCTAGATGTGTTCGTGATAGTTTTCATAGATTATATTCTGGTCTACTCTAGATCAGAAGAGGACCATGTTAATCACTTGAGGCAGGTGTTATAGATTCTTCGTGATCGTAAGCTGTATGCAAAGTTTTCTAAATGTGAGTTTTGGCTCAAGTCAGTGGCATTTTTGGGCCATATTGTATCCAGTGAAGGCATAAAAGTTGACACTCAGAAGATTGAGGCTGTGAATAATTGGACAAGACCCACGATGCCTACGGAGATTCGTAGTTTCCTCGGGTTGGCAGGTTATTATAGAAGGTTTGTTGAAGGTTTTTCTTCTATTTCTGCACCCTTGACTAAGTTGACACATAAAGCCTCCAAGTTTCAATGGAATATGATGCCTGTGAAAAGAGTTTCCAAGATCTGAAGAGCAAGTTGACTTCTACACCGGTATTGGTACTTCCTGAAGGCACAGAAGGGTATGCAGTGTACTGTGATGCTTCGAGAAGTGGCTTAGGATGCGTATTAATGCAACATGGTAGAGTAATAGCCTATGGCTCTAGACAGTTGCGACCACATGAGAGGAATTATCCCACACATGATCTTGAGCTAGCTGCAGTTGTATTTGCTTTGAAGATATGGCGCCACTACTTATATGGGGTTCATGTTGACATATATACCGATCATAAGAGCCTGTAATATATCTTCAGTCAGAAAGATCTAAACATGAGGCAGCGGAGATGGCTTGAATTGTTGAAAGATTACGATGTTGATATCTTGTATCATCCAGGGAAAGCGAATGTGGTAGCGGATGCACTGAGTCGTAAGTCTAAAATGGCATCTATAGAAAAGCAGGGGATGATTAAGGATCTTCACCAACTAGCTAATTTGGGAGTTCGACTTCTCGAAACTCCAGATGAAGAGGTTATTGTACGTAATGCAGCGGAATCTTCATTGATAGCTGAAGTGAAAGAGAAGCAGTATGCAGATCCAATTTTATTGTAGCTTAAGGAGGATGTGTAGAGTGGCACGACAAAGGCATTTGAGCTTACGCGAGAAGGAGTACTTCAGTGTCAGAATCGTTTATGTGTACCTGATGTAGTTGAGCTAAGAAAGAGAATTATGACAGAAGCACACTGTTCAAGGTATTCCATCCATCCAGGGTCGACTAAGATGTATCAAGATTTGAAAACAATATATTGGTGGAATGACATGAAGAAGAATATTTCCGAATTTGTAGCTGAATGTCCGAATTGTCAAAGAGTCAAAGTAGAACACCAGAAACCCGATGGTTACATGCAATGTATAGATCTTCCAGTATGGAAGTGGGACAAGATCAATATGGATTTCATCACGGGTTTGCCTCGTACATATCAGAAGTTTGATTCCATATGGGTGATCATTGATAGGCTTACCAAATCTGCGCACTTCTTACCAGTTAAGACAACTTATACGACGGAAGAGTATGCGAAGTTGTATATTAAGAAGATCATTCGGTTACATGGAGTTCCAATTTCCATTATATCCGATCGAGGATCCCAATTTACCGCGAATTTCTAGAAGTCTTTTCAAAGGAGTTTGGGGACACAAGTAAATCTAAGTACGGCTTTTCATCCTCAAACGGACGGACAAGCGGAATGTACCATCCAGATACTTGAAGATATGCTACGAGCATGTGTATTAGATTTCAAAGGCAACTGGGATGATCACCTACCTCTTATCGAGTTTGCCTACAATAATAGCTATCATTCAAGTATCAAAATGGCACCATATGAAGCATTGTATGGAAGAAAGTGTAGATCGCCAATAGGATGGTTTGAAGCAGGTGATGCGGTCTGGTTTGGACCGGATCTTGTTTATCAAGCAATGGAGAAGGTTAAAGTGATCCAACAACGGCTTGAAATAGCTCAAAGTCGACACAAATCTTATGCGGATGTTAGAAGAAGAGGACTTGAGTTTTCTATCGACGATTGGGTATTCTTGAAAGTATCACCAATGAAAAGAGTGATGAGGTTTGGCAAGAAAGGAAAGTTAAGTCCACGATACATAGGTCCGTACAAGATCATTCAAAGATTTGGACAAGTTGCTTATGAGTTAGAGCTACCTCAAGAGCTCTCAGCAGTTCATCCCGTATTTTATGTTTCGATGCTTCGCAAGTACATCGGAGATCCATCGCACATCACTACTACGGAAGATGTTCAAGTTACAGAAGATCTCACTTTTAAAGAAATGCCTATTGCTATTCTTGATCGCTAAATTAAAAAGATAAGGAATAAAGAGATAGCATCGGTAAAAGTACTTTGGAGGAATCAACAAGTTGAGGAGATCACATGGGAAGCCGAGGAAGCGATGAAGATTAAGTACCCTTACCTATTCAACGATGAGGAGGAAGTTCATGAGACGGAAGAAGAACAATAACAAGTAAGTGTTTATTTTTATGCAAGTATGTTATGATGATGAATATGTTAATTGTAAGCTTGGACATGTCTTAATTGAGTAACTATGCTAACTTTTGAGGACGAATGTTCTTAAGGGGGGAGAATGTAACACCCTGTAAATTTTTTCGTACACTTATCGCGATTATATGGAGTCCTAAAGGCTTGCGTATGGGTTAAATTAAGTTTATGGTGTTCGGAAGTATCCCGTCAATAGTTGTATGTGTAGGTATTGGAATAATCTTTCCAACGATATAAAGTTTGTCCAAAACAGAGGAGTATTTCATATAAGCGAGCACATTCGAAATTTCAAAACGGTGGCCGGGAAGCCTGTGAACAGTAAATCTGCAGGAAAATTACTGTAGCTAGGCAATTATTTTTTTGGATCAACTTTAGACGATCATAACACCTTGTACAAAAAGAACTGTGTGAGATGCTATATATCGACAAAAATCTCCGAGAGTCTTCTTTCCGTTAAAATTGGTTTCATCCAAATCCAATGTCTGATTAAGGAGCTATACCCGTTTTACTACAGCCTATAAAAAAAAAACAGAATTATGGGACAGATTTTTGGGTCAAGTTTAAACGACCATAACTCCTTGTACAGGAAGAACTGGCTGGTATACTTTATATGAAAATGAAAGCCCTTTGAATTATATTTCCAATGAAATTGGTTTCACCCGAATCCGATAACGGAGCAAAGAGTTATGATTGATTTACTTCAGCCTGTCAAAACTGTCCACTGGGGACAGATTCGGATTTATTTAAATTTTTAGGGCAAAATGGTCATTTTCTATTACCTCTTGGACGAAAATGGATATTTATAAACCTACACTTAGCCTCATATATATCATATACCATCCAATTATTAAGAGAAGGTGAAACCCTAGCATAATTTCAACTTCAAATATTTTGTGATTCAACCGTAGAAAATTCGAATTGGTTCCGTAGTTGTGTTCACCATCTCAAAAGCTTTGAGAAGCACCCCATGGTTATGTAAGGAGGATTCTAAATACAAGAGTTCATTGTTAAGATATGAATATTGTTTATTCTTGATTCTTATCCATGAATAAGTATTGATAAAGGATTATGAGTATTGTCTTGATGTTGGAAGATAACTAGAAACATAGTTATGAATTGTTTTGTATAAATGGTTAGTAGTAAATTATGGAAGTTGTTGTATTGGATTATGGAGGATGAATTGTGGTGATATATCATTATATTAGTGGTTATGTATGCCTAGTGATCATGTTGGTATTGGATGGTGATTAAGAAGGGAAATAAAGGCTAAGAGTGATGTTGAGGGATATTTCATGAAAATGCATGATATGTGAATGTAATAAGAGTATAAGAGGATGTATGTAGCACTCTTATTGATGAGTTAAAGGATTACTTCCTAGATATTATTTGGTGAAGTTAATACCTAAATGGTAAGGTTTGGTTGCTAATACTAGTTTGCCACAAATGACTTATTGTAGATAAGTGTTCGAAGAGTACGGGAAGTCAAGTTGGACTTGTATTGAAGTTGTTATATCAAGGTATGTAAGACATACTCTATCTAATCTTTGGCATGAATAATGACCCATGGCACTCTCAAGTAAGCTTCCAACATTGTCCTACGACACATGACACATAATAACACCATATGATCTTCGACACTACCAATTGAACTTGTTTTCACTTTTAAGATGTCCGGCTAGTCAAAAAAATGTCCATATACTATTGTTGACTCCGAAAAGGTTTAATGAGGTATCCATGATTCTCTAATTCATTTTCATGATATTGATTACCTATTTACATGTTTTCCTATTGAGGTATCATGGTTTCAAGTTCCATAAGGTGTGACCACAAAGTAACCAATCTCAAAGATTAATTGAATTAAGAAATGGAATGTCTGTATTTTAAATTGATGATATGATGTATTGTATTAGTACCACTGATCAGTTGGCCATTGTATTATAAAGTTTATGTATATATGATATTCCAGGGGTGGTCCCTGATGTATTGTATTAGTACCACTGATCAGTTGGCCATTGTATGACATGTGTTATGTATTGATAAGGATTACGGAAAGTAATGATATGAAAGTAATGTTCAGGTATCCCATCAGCTCTTTTAAGTGTGGTCTACTCATACTGTTTATTCACTGGTATCTGGATTCTGTTGATCTTTTGTATCTCATCTTGATACTCACTGCCTTACATACTCAGTACATATTTCCGTACTGACGTCCCTCACGGGGGACCCGTATTCATGCTTGCAGGAACAGGTACTTCAGGTCGTACACCTCCGCAGTAAGAGCTTGGACATTTTGTTGTTAGTGGTGAGCTCCAGTTGTTTCGGGGCATCCCAAGTCATTTCTATATGTATTTTTGGTATTTGTATAAAAGTTTTTTGTGGGCGGGAGTTTGTCCCGACCCTAACTCAGTTGTGTATCTATGTAGAGGCTTTTGTAGACATATTGTACAGCCATAAGAGTGTTTGGTTGATAGACGTGATGGCTCTGACGGCCAATTACTGTTTATATATATATTTATGCATGTCTGCTTGGCTGATACAGGTACTGTTTTCTTCTATTTACAACGAAGTGCTGCCCAATTTTTTAATTTTCATAAGTAATGTAAATGTGAAAGTATAGGTTATGAATGGGTTCTCCCGGGCCTCCTCGGCTACGGGTGCCAGTCCGCTCCAATGGGATTTGGGGTATGACATCGCGGTACGATGCAATTGACTTGGTTACTAAACTTCACCAAGGTCCATCTCAAAAATCATACTTATTTCTTTATTGTTACCCATATAATGCTTTACTCTTTTCCCATTTACCTTGAATGGGGCTTTACCATCCCTCTTCAATTCCAAATCACCATATGGATAAACTCTTGTCACCGTAAATTGACTGTACCATCTAGACTTCAACTCACCTAGAAACAAGTGAATTCTAGAGTTATAGAGCAATACCCGGTCACCCTTTTTGACTATCCATTTCTTTTCTTTCCATCAAGATTCGGTTTCATCCTTTCTTTGTAAAGTGTAGAACTTTCATACCCCGAAGTCGAAATTCATCCAACTCATTCATCTTATTCATCCTTGACTTTGTTGCATCCTTCCCCTCAAAATTCAGTTTCTTCAAAGCCTATAGTGCTTTGTGTTCAAGTTTCACAAGTAAGTGACAAGCCTTGCAATACACCAACTGATAAGGAGAAACACCAATGGCAGTCTTGAAAGTTGTTCGGTAAGCCCATAATGCAGCGTCTAGATTTCTTGACCAATTAGTCCTATTGGCATTCACTGTCTTCGCTATGATAGACTTGATTTCTCTATTGGACACCTCAACCTGTCCACTAGTTTATGAATGATAAGGTGTTGCCACCTTGTGTTTCACAGCATACTTCTCAAGCAGACTTTTGAATAGACGATTACAAAAGTGCGACCCATCATCACTGATGATTGCACATGGTGTGCCAAATTGATAAATGATGTACTTTTTCAAGAATACAGTGACACTACGTGCTTCATTATTGGGGAGTGCAACCTCTTCCACCTATTTAGAGACATAATCAACATCAGCAAGAATATGTTTTATGCCAAAAAAACTCACAAATGGTTCCATGAAATCCACACCCCATACATCAAACAATTCCAACTCTAATATAGGAGTCATAGAAAGTTCATTTTATCTTAAGACGTTACCTTGGAATTGACATTGATCATAAGTTAAAGCAAAATCATGTGCGTCTTTGTAAATTATTGGTCAATAATACCCACATTGCAAGATTTTGTGGGTCATGCGGGTTCCTTCATGATGGCCCCCAACTGGTGAAGAATGACAAGCCTTAAGTATGCTCACCATCTCCACCTCAGGTATATATCTATGAATAATCCCATCCACACAAATTCTGAATAAATAAGGTGAATCCCAAAAAAAATATCCTTACCTCATGAATAAACTTCTTTCTTTGTTGAAAGGAAAGGTCTTCTAGAACTAGATCACTTACTAGATAATTTGCATAGTCAGCAAACCATGGAATTAGATCTTGAGAAGCATCCAATATCTTCTTGTTTGGAAAACTATCATCAGTCTCAAGCCCTTCATTAATTTTTTGCATAGCTTCCTCCTCAAGTATATACAAATGATCCGCAACTTGATTCTTAGTGCCTTTTCTATCCTTGACCTCAAAATCTAATGCTTGCAGCAAGAGAACCCACCTAATAAGACAAGGCTTTGCATCTTTTTTTGCTATTAAGTACCGAAATGCTGCATGATCAGTGTGCACAATCAACTTTGTCTCAATAAAATAAGACCTAAACTTCTCAAAGGCAAAAATCACTGTCAGCAACTGTTGTTCTGTGACTGTGTAATTATTTTGAGTAGGGTTTAGTGCCTTGCTAGTAAGTATATGGGATGAAGGATCTTTTATTTTTGTTGGCCCAGTACAACACCTAAGGCCAATCCACTCGCATCACACATAATCTCTAATGGTAAGGACTAATCAGGGGAAACGATGAAAGGATTAGTCATCAACTTCTCTTTCAAATATTCAAAAACCTTTAAGCATGCTTCACTAAAATCAAATTTTACCTCTTTCTCAAGAAGCCTACAAAGAGGGTTGGGAATCATGGAGAAATCCTTGATGGCCTATAATACCCAGCATATCCCAAAAAGCTTCAAACACTCTTCACAGAAATTAGTGAAGGTAATTTCTCGATCACTTTAATCTTTGCTCTATCTACCTCAATACCCTTTTTTGAAATCATGTGCCCAAGTACAATACCTTATTTAACCATGAAATGGCACTTTCCCAAATTAAGTACCAAGTTGTATTTCTCAAATCTTCAAAGATCATTTGCCAAGTGAACTAAGCAGTCATCAAAAGAATCACCAATGACTGAGAAATTATCCATAAATACTTCAATGGTGTCTTCTACCATGTCAGAGAAGATTGACAACATGCATATCTGAAATGTGGCTAGAGCATTACATAACCCAAATGTCGTACATCTGAATGCAAAAGTCCCATAAGGACAAGTGAAGGTTATTTTCTCTTGGTCCTCAGGTGCAATTGTGATTTGGTTGTATCCTAAGTACCCATCTAGAAAATAGTACCACTCTTTGCCCGTAAGTTTATCCAGCATCTGGTCCAAGAAGGGCATAAAAAATGGTCCTTCCGAGTCTATGCATTCAGTTTCTTGTAATCCATACACACTCTCCATCTTGTGACTAGCCTCATTGGTACTAGCTCATTCTTCTCATTAGGAACAACAGTAATACCGCCTTTCTGTAGAACACATTGTACCAGATTGACCCACTTACTATCAACAATGAGATATACTAAATCAGCATCTAGCCACTTGATTATCTCTTTCTTAACCACCTCCTTTATAGGAAAATTGAGTTGACACTGATGTTTTATACTTAGAACATGATCCAATTCAAGTTGAATATTATGGATAAAAAGACCAGGCAGGGTACCCATAATATCTGCAATGGACCATCCAATGGCCCTCTTGAATCTCTACAGCACTGATAATAAAGCCTCCACTTCAATCTCAATCAAGTCGGCTGTAATGATTACCGAAAAAGTGTTTTTGGCCCTCAAGAATGCATATCATAAATGATAAGGAAGGGCATTTAAATCTAAGATGGGTGGCTCCTCAATAGATGGGCGAGCAGGTGAAGTGGTTCTATTTTTTATATCCAAATCAAGCTTCTTTGGTGCATAAGTATAAGAACCACACCCATAGAGTGCACATACCATCTCATCATAGTCATCAATACTATTGCTATCAAAGTTCATGATCACGGCTGCTAGAGCTGTAACACCTAACCTTTCTTTAATAGGACAACATCAGAAGCATCATCCTAAATAGTCACTGAATCTATATCATATAATGAATCCATCTCCTCATCATACACATTAATCATAGATATCACTCTTAACTCATTAGGCTACTTCTTAGATTTGCATATATTAAATATCACTTCTTCATCATTGAGTTTCAATATTAGATGTCCCAGCTCCAAATCAATCAACGTCCTTTCTATAGCCAAGAAGGTCTTTCTAAAATAATTGGGACTTAAAAGTCCACTTCACAGTCTAATATCACAAAATTAGCAAGAAAGATAAAAGAAGCCACCTTCACCAATACATCATATAGAATACCAAGTGGTTTTTTCACAGTAAGATCTACCATCACTAGTCTCATGCTAGTTGGTTTAGGATCTCCCAAACCTAACTATTCAAACACTTCTAATGTCATAAGGTTGATACTAGAACCCCAATCATATAATTCCTGAGTGAAGTTGAAAGATCTAATAGTGTAAGGCATGGTGAAAGCACCAGGATCCTCCTTCTTCTCTACTAATGATCTAGTAGCTACAGTGCTGCAGTGATGAATATTATCGACTGAGTCATAACTAACTAACCTCTTCTTTGTGATTAGATTATTCATGAATTTTTCATATCCTAGTATTTTCTCTAATGCCTCTACAAGTGGAATATTAACGGACAGCTCCTTTAACACAGATAAAATTTTCTGATACTTACCCTCTTCTTGCTTCTTTTTAAGCCTTTGTGGAAAAAGAAGGAGAGGTTTTGGGATGGGCTTTAACACAGGCTCTTCAACCTTGTCTTTTCCCTTATCTTGCTTACTACTGCTCTCTACATTAATAGGATCATCATCATTCTTTTGCTTATCTATATTGGGTGCAGGTGGGTCTGTGGTGGTTTTACCACTTCGAGTGGTAATGGCATGGCAGTGACTATCATTATTTGGATTAACCACCATGTTACTAAGGAGAGTGACAGGATGCCTTTGATTTACTGTGACTGATATCTAACCAAATTGTTGCTCCAATTATTTGATTGCGGTAGCTTGTGACTTAACTTTCTGGTTTAGCCATGATAGATCTGCCTTAATCTCCTTAAGAAAACTCTCTTGACTTTCTTGACCCTTCACTAAATTTGACAAAAGTTCCTTTATTTTAGATTCTGAATCACTATCACCTAGTGGAACATACCTGTCACTCTTCTCTTTGTAATCATCTTTCCTTTGCCAATCACTATCTTTCTCTTTACTTATGTCTCTGTATCTATCATTGTAATAGTTCTGACCTTGATTCCCCTGCCCTTGGGCTCAAAAAACCATCAACTACCGATCAAAAATCCTAGAAGTAGACCTTTGTACCCCAACTGCATTCATTTTCTCAGCATTTATCATTGTAAATTATTTTGTGAGCATCCCAATATTTGTCCAAAGTTGTGCAACCTCTTGTGCTAACAAATCATGACCAGCTCTATAATCATTAGTTGCTCCAATTGGGGCTGTTCAAACTGAATAGTAACCACTAACCCAACCACAAAATTAGTTTATTGGCTAGTTGGTAATGGGTTATCGGATTAATGGTTGGAGAACGGATAAAATTTTTATAATTAATGGATTATTGTGCGGAGACAGATTACTCAATTTTCCTATCGGGTAAACCATTAACCCATTAAGAATTATTATAATTATATTTTTACCCCTAGATATATAAGTATATTTGGTCAATCCCACATATAGAACTCCATTTATTATTCTATTCACTTCTTAGTCTAGAAAATAACATGCCACTTCTTGTGACATCTAACCATAAAGTGCAACCAGACTCCCTAAAATATAAAGAAAATCTAAAATTAATTCTTAAACCAAAACATAAATTATTCTTGGCAACACAAAGGACCGCAATAAAAATGAAACAACCCAAATGTATCCTTCAAAAGGTTTGATATAAAACATAAAAATTTAAATAATATTAAAGTTTTAATTTTTTTCTGTCAATCCAGTAATTAAAAATGTTTCTACATACATTTTAGGTCTAGAAGAAAATTCTTATTTGATTCATGTTTTAACCTATTAAATATCTATATGAACAAAACTCAAGAAGCCTAAAAGATTAATAAATAGATCAATCATAGTATACAAATAATTTAGGCGGTGAAGAAACGGAGGAACTACCAATAATCGCTCGATATTTCATTCTCTCTTAAATTTATCCGTTACACCATTCGATAATTGTTCGTTAATTGCTAATTTGATACTGCACCAACTGTTATCTTATTGGATGGCTAGCAGATTAGTATATTTAAAAACCGATAACCAATAAGCCAAACGGCTAAGCATAATTATCCAACCGATAAGAAGCCCTAGCTCCAATAGCATACGTACATTCACCACACTCAGCATCTCTAGTGTGCCATCCTTGATTAGTCACCGAAATATCATCCAGCATATCTTGCACAATATCCTACCAAAGACGCATAAATGCACCTCCCAAAATTGTATCTGTCATTGCTCTTGAACTGACACTCAGTGATCTGTAGAAGATTTCCAACAAGTTGGACCCTGTGATTCTTTGATTAGGTACCATGCTCAGCTTTTTCTTGAATCTAAACCACGCCTCATACATGGATTCTGTAGGTAACTGTCTGAATTGTAAATTTCATCTTTCAACTGTAGCATTCTTGTAGAACGGAAGAATCTATTCAGAAACTATCTATGCAACTCATACCAAGTAGTGATTGAACCTCTTGGAAGTTCCCCTAACCAAAGTGATGCATTTCCTATCAGTTAAAATGGGAACAATCTCAACCTCAAAGCTTCTTGGTTTACCCCCAGAATAGTATACGACATACAGATCCCAGCAAAATTAGCAAGATACATGTTTGCATTATCAGTCGTTGGTCTCGAAAATATGCCCTTAAAGTTCAAAAATTGGATCATTGCACTGGTAATGTCAAACTTAACATTTAGGGGTAGAGAAGGAGGGATGATGGATCCTGTCTCAGTAGATTCAACATAAGCCATATCTTCTTCATCATCGTATGGGTGCAAATGGTGATATGTAGGGAACAATGGAGCTCTGCCTCTCTAAACTCTATCCCGATGCCCGACCTCCTATCGAGGCTTGGCTAATCCTCCTTTTGCTAATCTGGCTTCTTCTTTCGATAATAAGTTATCTGTCTATCTATCTACAATATTCTATGGATTACCTGGGGCATGCAACTGTGTCACGTTATAATCAATAGGTGGAGGAGAGGGTACAATCTGAGGCTCTCAAAACCTAATAGGAACACCATCATGAACTATTTTTGATATCTTTCGCGTAGTGTTTGAAGAATTATTTCTGGCTTTAGATCAAAGGGGAGTAAGGGATTGCCTTTACTCCTAGTGTTGGGCAGACACCAGCGTATGCCAAATCAAGAACAGAAAATAAAACTCGCAAATTTCACCACTTTAATTAACTATAAAAAAAAATGTCTTCCCCAGCAATGGCACCAAAATTTGATGTCACCCAAAACTAACCTCCTAAGAAGTATGTTACGGTCGATGCCAAATATAGTAATTCAACTAGGTTAGGGCCGATCCCACATAAAGCACATTGAACAATTGGTTAACTTGATGTAATTCACGAGTAGTGTGAAAAGCAAATGGGGGGCATTTAAAGTTATCAGTAAATAGCAACAAAATCTTGAATGCTTGAGTTTTTAAATAATAGAAGATGAACACTAGGACTGTGTTCCCCTAGCTTCTCAACTCTAAAAAATTCTCGTGTTCAACCCACTTATTCTATTGTTCTGCATGTAAAGTTGACAATATATGTATTATCAACCATCTTGTGAACGTATTGATAAATCTCACCCTTTACCTTATGAGTCTCAGGGGGTCACCTTATTTCTCCTTGTCTATGACTTCAGTTCAACTTTCACCTTTTGGGTCTCAAGTTAATTAGATGATATGGCGAAATAATATGATAGACATTAATCTTAAATTACTATCTTAATCCCCACTTCCCAATCTCAAACTCCCTTGTGAGGACTTTCTCTAATATATGTTATCCCCAAGCTTCTTCAACAGTTTCGATGTAAATTAATATGAAGAAGATCAAGATACATGCAACCACGTTAGAATAGATAAATCTCCCACTTCTTTTATGTAGTTAATCCACCAAGGATCCCACAATCCTAGTCAAGGAAATTAGCCACTCATATTCATGCAACAATCAATGATAATCAATAAAGAATACATGTAATTAATTACACAAGAATAAGAAGAAGAAAATCCAAAGTCTTTAATTGAATAAAAAATCAAAAATCTCAAGAACACAATCGTAATGATCAAAGTATGTAAAAAGTAGTAAAAGTATGTAAGAGAATGTCAAAGAATGTAACCTAATAAAGGAATAACCCAAAGATATTTTTAATATCTCAAAACAACCCAGAAATCTTAATTAAAATGGAATAGAAAAAGTAAGTCGGCACAAGGTACGACTCGCGTCATCCACTCATAAGGTATCTTATGGGTCGTATTATGCTAGTCGTATGATTTCTATTAGATAATCTCTTGGGCTTTGATCTTTCAGTTATCCTTACGACTCAGCCTCACGAGTCGTACCTGGGCCATATGACTCATGGTCTTCACTCGTCACTACCTGGGCATTAATCTTTTCAAGCTCTGGACACTGGTCTGCGTACAGTTGGTTAATACAAGTCGTACTCAGATCTTCTAACTCATCTTTTTCTATGACTTTACCTTTGAATCTAACTTCAATTTATGTTCTCTTGACAACTGCTTCTCCAGACTTGTAGCCTCATTTTACGATTTATATGTGATACGCCCAAATTACAACTCTCGTTAGAAAGTGTAAGTGGTCGCTGTCAAATATAGAACCCAACTAGGTTGGGTGTCGAATTCCACATGGAATACTGTGTTGACTAAGTCTTGTAATCGTTACTGGACTGTTGATCATAGGTTCCTAAGTAAGGGGGTTTTGGTTTGTAAATTATAAAGTAATTAATTATAACAAGGGTATTCCAAGGAATGATTCTCCGTGTAATTAGTAAGTTAAATGAGATTAAACAAACCAGGGCTATGGTTACCAAAATGCTAGAACAACTAGGGTTGTGAATCACTTAAGAGTTCCATGTAGCAATTTCAATTGCAAGAAGGGTTGAATCCTATTCTTTATCCCCTAGTTTCTCAACCTAAGTGGATAGATTATCCTCTAATTCTCTCAAACTCAAAGGATACATTGTTCTTTCAACTATTTTCTCATGTAAGCTAATCTTGTTAGGGCATTTGCCATTAATTCAAAGGTTAAAACCCTTAGAATTCATGTAAAAACTTCCTTTTCCCAACAAACACTTTTCTTTCAGACAAGTGATGTTCTTGGGCTCACTTTTCTAGTTTGCAACCAAGAAAAGCCATTAGATTGAAGAAAGGTTTATACAATATCAGTTATTCATGGAACTTAATTTGATTCACAACTTATTTATGCTTTTCATATTAAGGATACCATAACCCTAGTTATGGGAACTTAGCCACAAAATTCCATAGAGGAAGAAAAAATAATTCTTGAATTATTCATAAGTAGAAATAGAGTTCACTTAAAAAACTCTCTAGAATCAGTTATTGAATCTTCAATAAAATAATTGAATGATTAACTTCCCCCAAATATATAATTCAATCTCCAAAGTACTAGATTCAAAAAGTTTTAATGGATGATAAACTTGTTAAAAATAAATAATAATAGGAAATATCCCCACTAACCCTAAAATTTGGTATTTATATGTTCCCATATAAAAAAAGATTTAAAATTTAACATCAGAAAAGCCGCATCCAAGTTGACGGCCAAAGTGGTAGTCCGTCGAGGGTATGATGGTCTACCATCTAGTCCGTCACTGACTTTTCATGAGAAGTTGTTTGTGGATAAGGTCTGACGATCCAACTGGTGGTCCATCATACGACTGACGGTCCACTATTTTGTCTGTCACTGAGTCCTTTCGAAGAGTGGCTTCTGGATAAGGTCTGACGGCATACTTAGTCCGTCACAATACTAACGGTCCACCATTTTATCCGTCACTGAGTCCTTCGAGAGGCGATGTTCTGGATAAGGACTGATGGCACACTCGGTGGTCCGTCACAATACTGATGGTCCACCATTTGGTCCGTCATTGAGTCCTTTGGGAGGCCATGTTCTGGATAAGGCCTGATGGCACACTTGGTGGTCCTTCATAAGTCTGGCGGTCCACCATTTTGACTGTCAAATTCCTTTTATTGCTACTTTTTTTCAAGTTTATTCTGTGATTCACTCCTTTCCCTGAAATACTAAAAAGACTCATTAAATACCACTTCAGTTGCTTGAAAACATACAATTTTCCCAAGAAGATGATGCCAAATATTCCATCAAAAGCTGGAACATCAACACCCTCAACTTAATATAATTGTTTGTCCTCAAGCAACTCATCACCTTATTGCGAACATGAACAATACAATGACCTGCAACCAACCACTGAAATATTTTGATGCAACTATTCACCCATCATTTTACTTATATGAATTTAACACATCAGGGTCTACACCCGGTATTGATCATAATTCAGCATATAAACATAGATGTTATATTTCCCAGAGAACAGCAAAACTCAGTGAAACTTTAATTGCCTTCACAACAATGAAATCCACTACTCATCACATGATGTGGACGTAATCTAAACTCTCACTCTCATAAAAAATGTTTCAAGTACAGTCTAAAATACCCATAGGATTGCCCTAGCTATACGACAGCTCCTCAAAGTCGACTCGCTAGGATCAAACAGGTCTTTTCAAGGCTTGTAATGAGGCTTCGGGTTACGTAAGGATATGCTTTTGGATAAAGTGACTCATTAAGACTTAACTCTCCTTGCCATTGCATTACTGTAACCCAGATTAACTCATTTACTACTTCAAATAACAGGCTCTTCTTCAAACATAGAACCCCCCTTCCCCCTTCTTTTTTAAGAGAGAAAAAACATACATCAACAGTCACTCTCAACTTAAGGAGCATAAAATATTTGAACTGATCAGGGCCAAAAACTTTCAGACTGAAATTTACACTCGATTTTCATTTAGCATTTACACCATGACTAAAGTCACCCTCAACTTAGGTGTTTTGCCTAAGTTAAAGTGCACAATACCCAAATATTGGGCTAAGGCTAGAGTAAGATGCTAACGCCCTATGGAGAGTAAATAAACATTGTTGGAATTGAAAAAGGGTCCTAGAGGCACAAGGCGGGTTCAAATGAGATAAAAATCTTTTTGATGGGATTATTTATTTAGGCTAAGTGGGCTAAAAGTACAAGGCGGCCTGTTATCTTATCCTATTGAATCCACTAGAAGACCGTATCAATGACTCAAGCAAGTTTTAGGCATCAGACTATGCAAGAACTAAAAATAAATCCTCACACCCACCAGCAACTGAACTAAACTTCTTTTGCAACTCTTGCAATATTCATTACATGATTTTTGCACCTCTTACAGAATAATGCCAAATGCAGATTTACTGAAGGTTATGTACACATGTTTGCATGAATAAAGTAAGTAATTACATACACATACTCATAGTCTTATGCCAACATTATTCATTATCCATATTTACAATGAAGTACTGAAACAGAAATATTTTATAGATAATCATTAAACACAGATATTTACATCACAAGCTACAAAATTTGAAATGCAATAATGCAATAATAAAAACACCCTAGACATGACGCTTCTACTATATAGTACAAATTGGATTCAGAATATTGGCAACAATATCCAATCATGATGTAAATACACCCACCCCACATAGAAGGATAAGCATTGTCCTCAAAGCAAAAAATTACCGTGGATGGTTGGATTAGGCTATTTACTTTGCCTCCTATTCCTCTGAGGCATTTGTCAGGTGGGGTGATTTCCCTGCATCCTCACCCTGTGCAATGTTGGCCCCTGTGGTGGTGGGAGCAATCACAACCGCACCCTCTACAATTGGAGAAATTGTCTCCCAAACTGATCCTGCACTTCTCCCCCTTTCTGGGGCAGCACTAGTAGAGACTCCTGCCACTTTATTTTCTTCCTCTCTTTGCTTCCTCAGCTTCTTTCTTTGACTTCTTTGTAGCTCTTTTCAGGTTATGTTGATCTAACTCCTCAGGTGATGTGGCTTTTATCTTTCTCTTTTTTTATTCCTTCTTTGCTACTTTTTTATCCATTTATTGCTCGCTTTTGTGCTTTACTGATTTGCCCATCAGATCCAGAATGCCCTCCTTATCATCACTTACCGCTAAAGTCAGGTCAAATGCAGGCGGCTGTGACTGTTTCTCCCTTAACTCTGCTATGATCTTGGCAAGATCAGAGAGATATAATGAATCTAGCCTTTTGTTGATGCGGGCTTTCATGTTATCCATCCTAACTTGAATAGTTTGAAATGGCCTGACTGCTTCGGTCACAATTTCATCCATAAAAGGTTTGAAATCTCCTACCCATTTTTCTAACTATTTCTGAAACCGCTTTTGATTCTTCACCACCTTAATAAAATTTTGTGGGTTGAACCTGTATTCTGCAAACTTTGCTATACCAGTAAACTATTAGAATCTGACCCTACAGACGTGCCCTAGGAAACATAATCAGGTGGTACATATGTGTTAATAGGTACAGACATACCTTTAGGCATTTCTGTGGCCTCGAGAACTGGTGCAGACTGATGTTGATATGCTGGAGGCTTGTTCACATGAATTTCAAATTTCAGGTCGTCCTTCGACTTCTTAATATCTTGCCTATGTGAAGCCTGTACTTCATTGTCAACCCCACGGATCAGTGGCACACCATCTTATTTGCATAACTCAGTGATCAAACATGGGAAGGGTATAAAAGTGGTCACTTTATGTGCCCGCATGAACATCTCGTCTGCAATTAGCTGGCCAAAATCAACTTGTAGCCCTGAAACCAAACTGGCTACTGCTACTGCTTTGTGATGATCCAAGTTTCCATATCCTTTTGTTGGGATTAGCGTCAACTAAACAATAGCCCACCAGAACTTAGCTTTAAAGCTAAGAGTGAACTTTGTAAAGCGTTCTTTGGAATTAGTCAACCAGGAAGGATTTCCATCATCGGTCAATAAAGAGGCGGCCTACCGTCTTTGACCGGAAGTATTTCTCATTCTATACTCAAAATTTGGGACAGTGGGTGAAGCTTCATATCCTGGCCCGAATAGCATCCTGTTAATTTTTTAGGCTGAGATATCAACAGTGACCCCTCAAACTGGGACAGACTTCCTATTTGGTCAATTTAAGATTGGAGTCTTCTTTGGGCATTCTGCTTTTACCAAACACAGATAATTTGTGAAGAATTCCCTTACCCAATTTGGTTGGTACTCTCCTGGTAGTCTACTCACCCATGCTAGTCCTTCGTTGAACTGGCACTCTAACTCGGGATATTTATGAAGTTCTGTTGTAATAATCTGATGTTCCTCTATGAATAATCTTCTGATCTCTCGAGATGTGGGTGTCAACCCATCATAGAACTCTTTTTGTGCCCCTTATATCTGCTACCTGATAGCTTCTTAAATCTGTGGATCTTTTCTCCTAATAACATTATCACCTTCAGATTCAGCTACAGCATCAGGAACTCTCATTTGCTCTTCCACGTTAACAGTTCCAGTATCACCCTCTACAGGCAATGGTTGAGTTGCAACAACAGTTGCCTCATCGTGGCTTGAACTTATACTTCTAGATGTACTCTTACTCTTCTCCTCAGATTGGGAGAGTATGAGAGCTTCTCTTTCATTTTATCTGGTGTTGTAAGTCGGTGCGGACTCATTCCTACCTTGTTGAGATCTTCCTCCTTTGGTTTGCGGAAGTTTAGGGGCCAAAACACCAGAAAAAGAAGTCATGAATTAGTTCCAAATTCAAAAATAGCTACATCATGTGATTTTGCATTGTGATGATCAAGTTGGTGGTCCGTCAAAAAGTTGACGGTCCACCAATTCAACAGTCGCTACTTATCCAGAAAGTGTCATCTCAAGTGGTTTGTGATGGGCAAGTTGGTGGTCCATCATAAACCTGATAGTCCACCAATCCAGCTGTCATTTCTTATCTAGAATGTACCATCTCAGAGTGCTTTGTGATGGTCAAGTTGGTGGTCCATCAAAAAGTTGACGGTCTACCAACATAACTGTCTCACCTTCGTCTTCAGCCTCAATTTTGGTTTCAACCCTTTTTGTCAAGAAATTACATATCATATCAATTTCCAACTATCAACACAACACTAAACTCATGTTTTAAGCACATTCTTTGAATTTTACAACCTATGCTACTCAGATTTCACACAAATTGGCACATTGAAGTCCAACTTAAGTCATTCAAACTCAACAAAATAAGAACAGCCCAAGAAAACAAATCATGCTCTTACACTTAAGATGGACAACCAGAAGAGAAGGGTATGCACATACCTAGATTTTGTAGGTTCGCTACGTGCTTGAAACCTCAGAGACAAAGATAACTTACAGATTCTAGCTCTTGCATTTTTCTTAATTTATGATAAAGAGAGGGAATGAGTGAACTAGTTTAAATAAGGTAAAAAAATGAAAAAGATAGGGAGTCTCAGATGGGATAACTCCCTTCAGGTTCTTCGAATCTTAAGGAAGTGGAACAGATAAGGGTCATGGAATGGTTACAGTGAATGTACCCGCTTAAATTTATTCTTGAAATCTCACTTTGGGTCAAATACAGAGTACTTATAAAGAGTACCAATTTAACCCGACCTGATTTGGAATTAGGGTTAAAGTGACGGTGACATTGGCGGTACATCATAAATATAGCAGACCACCACTCTGAACGTCACTCATCCGCAGGGTTTGGGTGTTTTTATTTTGGTGTGATGGTGAGTGGGACGGTCCACCAAGACTGTTACGGTCCATCAATTCAGTTGTCACTTCTTACCAGAATGCAGATCACTGATGTTATTTTTGACTGCTCTTGTGACGGCCTACCAGTTTTGTGACGGTCCGCCACTTAGGCCGTCGTGGATTATGCAGTGAATAAACTTTCTTGCCATTTCTTGATGGATGAAAGTGGTGGTCCGTCAGGAGACTGGTGGTCCACCAAGTCATTCATCACCTTGTTCCAGTGGTTCACCTGTATCCCTCTTTTCCTTTTTTTTGCATTTTTGGTCCCGCACACTTCACAAACATATCAAAATTGTACAAAAACATAAAAAGGATTCTAACTATGGTTACAACAACATGTTGTGAGTTGCCTCCCAATAGCGCCTGATTTATCATCGTGGCATGACTCAGTTATCTCGATTACTCAGACTTCATCGAGATAAAATATATCAACACTTTTTATCGAGTCTTTTGGACCAATATAAAGTTTGATTCATTGCCCGTTCACTTTGAAGATGCTACCATCTTCATTTTCAAGCTCGACTACTCCAGATGAGTAGACTTGACTAACTTTAAACGGTCCTGACCACTTAGACTTGAGTTTACCTAGAAATATTTTGAGCCTGGAATTGAACAGAAGTACCAAATCACCTTTTCGAAAGTCTCAGCTTTCAAGTCTTCAGTTGTGACACTTTTTTATCTTCTCTTTGTAAAGGTCTGCTCTTTTGTAAGCCCCGAGATGGAATTCATCCATCTCATTCAGTTGCCCTAATCTTAGCTTTACTGCCTCCTTCTAATTCATATTTAACGTTTTCAGAGCCTACAAAGCTTTGTGTTCCATCTCAACCGGTAAATGGCATGATTTTCCATAGACTAGCTGATACGGTGACATACCCATAGGAGTCTTTAAAGTAGTCCGATATGCCCACAAAGATTCGTCTATCTTTCGAGCCCAATCTTGCCTATTAGCATTCACTGTTTTGCCTAGGATGGTTTTAATCTCCTGATTCGACACCTCCAATTTCCCACTAGTTTGTGGGTGATATAGATTTGCTACTCTATGCTGTTTCACCCCATATTTCATTAAAACTGCCCGAAACACTTTATTGCAAAAATGGGATCCTCCATTGCTTATTCTAGTTTGTGCACTCCAAAGAGAGAGAAGATGTTTTTCTTAAGAAATACAACAACTCTCTTCTCTTCATTATCAGACAAGGCAATAGCTTTAACCCATTTGGATACATAATCCACAGCAACTAAAATTTACTTCATTCCATACGAGCTTACAAATGGGCCCATGAAATCGATGCCCCATGCGTCAAATAATTCAACTTTGAGCATCTTAGTTAAAGGCATTTCATGCCTCTTAGAGATAGACCCATTCCTCTAACATTGGTCACATTTCAGCACAAACTCGTTAGCATCCTTGAATAAAGATGGCCAATAATAGACACTCTGCAACACCTTTTTCGCAGTTCGATCACCTGCATGGTGACCCCCGACTAGGGAAGCATGACATGCTTCCAGTATGCTTAATAAATCCACCTCTAGAACACATTTCCTTATTATATTATCAGTACATCGCCAAAAAAGATATGGATCATCCCAGAAGTAGTGTGTCACATCATGAAGAAATTTCTTTCTTTGATGGAAAGAAAGATTTTCTGGAATCACCTTGCTCACCACATAATTCACAAAATCAGCGTACCAAGGTAGGTTCTCCAAAGCAGTAGCTAAGATTCCTCATCCGAAAATGAATTATTGATCTCTATCTCATCTCTAACTACTCGTTCACCTTTTATCCTAAACAGATGATCCGCCACTTGGTTTTTGAAACCCTTTCTATCTTTGACTTCAAAGTTAAATTCTTGGATTAGTTACACTCATCTAATCAACCTTGGTTTTGTGTCTTTGTTAGCCATCAAATATCTCAAGGCTGCATGGTCAGTGTGGACAACCACCCTAGTACCAAGAAGATAAGCTCTAAACTTCTCAAAAGTATACACTACAGAAAGGAGTTCCTGTTCGGTGACAGTGTAATTCTTTGGAGCTCCATTCAGAGCTTTGTTGGCATAATAGATTGGATGAAATAATTTTTCCCTCTTTTTCCCCAAAGTGGCTCCAAGGGCAACACCAATTGCGTCACATATGATCTCAAATGGCTCAGACCAATCCGGTGCTATAATGATAGGGCTAGTTTCCCTTTAAGGCATTCAAATGCCTTCAAGCAATCTTCGTCAAAGGAAACTTTATTTATTTCTCCAATAGTTTGCAGAGTGGGTTTATAATCTTGGAGAAGTCTTTAATAAACCTACGATAAAAACCAGCATGGCCGTGAAAACTGCGAACCCCCTTCACAGAAACTGGAGGAGGTAGTCTCTCAATAACTTCAACTTTGGCTCGACCAACTTCAATCCCTTTTGCTGAAATTTTATGCCCGGGAACAATGCCCTCCTTAACCATAAAGCGGCACTTCTCCCAATTAAGTACAAGATTGAATTCCATACATCGTTGTAAGGCCATACTCAAGTTTACCAAAAACAACTCAAATGAATCTCCTACAATCAAAAAATCATCCATAAACACCTCCAAGGTGTCTTCAACCATATTAGAGAAAATAGTCATCATGCACCGTTGGAAAGTGGCAGGTGCATTACATAACCCAAACGACATCCGCTTGAATGCGAAAGCGCCATACGGGCATGTAAAAGTGGTTTTCTCCTGATCTTCGGGAATAATACAAATCTGGTTATATCCAGAATAACCATCCATGAAGCAATACCAACCCTTTCCTGCCAATCGATTAAGAATTCGATCCATGAAGGGTATTGGAAAGTGATCCTTTAATGTCCAGGAGTTTAGATTTCGGTAATCCATACACACCCTCCAACCAATAACAGGCCTGAGTGAGATCAATTCATTCTTCTCATTGGCTACCACTGTCATGCCCCCTTTCTTAGGCACACATTGCATAGGACTCACCCACTTACTATCTGATATAGGATATACCACCCCTGCATCAACCACTTGATGATTTCTTTCTTTACTAACTCTTACATATATGGGTTCAAGTGACGTTGATGCTCAATAGTAGGTACACAATCCTCTTCTAGCTGAATTTTGTGCATACATATGCCCGGAGGAATACCAATGATATCCGCAATAGTCCAACCAATAGCTTTCTTAAATCTCCTAAGAACAGAGATGAGAGCTTCCACCTGTTACTCACCCAAATCAGCAGCTATAATGATGGGTAGTAAATTACCACTACCCAGGAACACATACCTCAAATGGACAGGTAACTCTTTCAATTTCAACATCGGTGGCTCTTCGACAGATAGCTTTGCCGGTGGTGTTGGTCGATTCCTAAGATCAAGATCGAGAAGTGTAAGAATATAATACCATTCCGGTCAAAGCACAAATGTTCTCTTCATAATCTGTGATATTTTTATAATCAAAATTCATAAGCACTGCGGCTAACGACTCAACAACAAGTTGCTCCTCTATTGGTATTTCCTGCTCGTCCTCATAATATACATCAACAATTGAGAAAACGTTCATCTCTTTATGTTGTTTCATTAATTTGCACAAATCAAAATGCACCACTTCATCATTCATCCTAAATAAAAGCTCATTAGCTCTTAAATCTATCAGCATACTTTCGGTTGCGAGGAAAGGTCGACCCAAGATTATGGGCACCGCGAAGTCCACCTCGCAATCCAGAATTACGAAATCCACAGGAAATATGAAGGTAGCTACCTTCACCAGCACATTATACAAAATACCAACAGGTCATTTTACTGACCTATCCGCCATCACGAGTCGCATATTGGTGGGTGTGGGGTCTTTCAGATCCAACTTTTTATAAACAGCTAGCGGCATCAGGTTAATACTAGCTCCCAAATCATATAAAGCCCTAGCAAATTCCAAAGACCCTATCTTGCACGGAATAGTGAACGCCCATGTGTCTGCCTTCTTCTGCACCAAGGACCTTGTTATAATAGCATTGCAATGTTGGAGATTATCCACCGGTTTATAGCTCGCCGCTCTTTTCTTTGTCAAAAGGTCCTTTATAAATTTGGCATACCCTAGCATTTGCTCAAGTGCCTCGACCAAAGGCATATTTACTGTCAACTGCTTCAACATGGCCAAGAATTTGTTAAACTTCATATCCTCAGCCTTCTTTTTCAATCTTTAAGGAAAGGGAGGTGGTGGTTTTGGGAGAGTGTTCACCACTAATTCCTTTTTTTTCCTTTCTCTTTTTCCAACTCATCAACCTGTTGATGATTAGAAGGGATATCAATGTCATCCAGCTTCTCAGACTCTACTGGACTACCTTCTTCAAACTCAAAATCTTCTTTAATCATCTCATCATTCACAACTTTTCCCAAAGAAGGGCTTGGCAAAATCTTACCACTTCGTATGGTAATAGCCATGCACGAGCCATCATTTTGAGGGTTCTGAATTGTATCACTTGGAAATATTTCACTCTTTATCTGATTCAATTCTGTAGAAATTTGACTCATTTGTTGTTCCAACTGTTTGATTGAAGTGGAGTGTGAGTTTACCAACTAACTCATAGAAGATAAATCAGTCTTTATGGTAGTCACCCCAGAGTTGGCAGCCTCAACCCTCTGTAATAATTTCTCCATCATGTCCTCTATGGACATCTTACCAGAGCTAGTTGCTGCATTATCTTTGCTTTTGGGAGGTACATACAGGCCACTTCTATCATTCTTGCTCTTCTAGTTTCCTTGATCCCAATCCTTATATCCAGCCTTGTCATAATAAGTCCGACCTTGATTTCCTTGGCTATTACCTCAGAAACCCCCCAGATTATTTAAATAATTTACCTCTTCTTCTAAATCAAAATCATTTCTATCATGGGATGCAACAGCCTTTACTTTTTTAGTCTATGCAGATAATAAGTGTTTGGTCAACAAGTCCATTTGCGTCTTCAAATGTGCCATATCTTGATCGTGTTCTTCTTTCTTCTTGTGTTGTTCTGTAGTCATACCAACAGAAATAGTAGGGCTTGCTACAATAGAATCCCTGGTATGCCAGTCTCTGCTTTATTTTGTCATCCGATCAAGCATCTCCAAGACCTCCTGAAAAGTGAGATCCATAAATGACCCTCCTACAACATTATTAACAATTGGTTTTGTAATAGAGTTCAGTGCCCGATAAAGAGTCTCCATCAGATGCATATCTGTCATATTGTGGTTTGGGCACTGCATCAACTTTTCAAAACCTCTCCCAAGTTTCGTTAAGAGCTTCGATTGGGAGCTGTCTAAAATTATTGATCTCGTCCCTCAATTGTACCCTCCTAGAGGGTGGAAAGAACCTTTCTAGGAAAGCCTCCTTTAGCTGCCTACAGTTGGTTATAGAATCGGGTGTCAATTCGTTAAGCCACAATGTTGCCTCCCAGACAAAGACAATGGAAATAACCTCAATTGAATAGCATTCTGGCCTACTCCAGGATTATCAAAAGATTTGCAAATGGTCATAAAATTCACCAAATGCAGGTTCGGATCATCTCCTAGTAGACCACCGAATAGCCCCTTTAGATTCAGGAGTTGTATCATTATACTGGTGATATTGAATTTAGCTCCAGGTCCTAGAGGTGGAGGAAAAATAGCTCCAGTTGCTCCTGCTCCATCCATTCCGTCATCATCATCATTGAGATCATACTGAACAGGTTGGTTGTCCTGTATTCCCTTAAAAGGGAGATTTCGATGCACATTGAGATTCACAGGTCCAGCGACATTCCCAACTCGCCTTGGGTTTACTGGATCCAATAATTCATTATATCCTAGGTCCTCATCATCAGGATTTGGCACTCGACCTGGGTTATCAGCATTTTGCTGATTTACTTGAGCATTAGCCAAGGCGGCTAATCATTCTGCTTCTTGTGGATCCGTTATTCTACCGATCAACTGAGGCTTCGGATGAATTAAGAATAACGATGCACCTGATGTCCATGTATTGTGCATACATAATTATCAACCTGCACACACAAAAATAACAAATAAAAGTTAAGCTTTAGGACACTTTGACCAAAGGGTCGATTAACAATCACAAACTTATTCGACAACCGTATTTCCCGACAACGGTGCTAAAATTTGATATGCCCAAATTATAACTCTCGTTAGAAAGTGTAAGCGATCGCTGTCAAATACAGTATAACCTCGATAAATTAATAACCTCGCTAAAATAATAATTTTCTTCGGTCCCGAGTCGGGATCAACGTGGTAAATTAATAATTCGCTAAATTTATAAGATAATACAAAAAAAAATTCATATAGGTCCCATTTGATATATAAATTAATAATTCATCTGTATCAAAATATTCCATACATAATACATAAGTAAACTAAACAGGTTTCTGAAAATATGAATCTAATGTTGTTTGTTTCTTCTTGAAATCAATATCACCTTGAATCTCATCTCTAACCCTTCTTACTACATTAAGAATATCAGGTGTAGTCTTCTCATATTGCAAAAGGAAGTGATGTAAGGTGATTGTTGCTTTCAAAGCATCTTTGCGCGAAACTTGTTCTAATTCCACACTATCATCTTCCACTTCATCTTCTTTATGTGTTTCCATAACACTCTCAATTATTTGTTCATCCGTAGGTAGCTCAAAACTAGTATCATTTTCTCCCGGATAATTCAAAACATCTTCAGCATTCATTGCATTTCGATACTTCAATCCATTGATTAGATTCTGCAATTGTTGTAAGCCATCATTATTCAACTGTTCTTGATTTTCCGAGGATTCATCATCTAACAACCTAAGTTTACAATGCTTAAAACAATTTGCAATTGTACTTGAGTTGACATCCATTTTCCATGCCGAGATTGCAAGATTCATTGCATCTAAAACATTAATCTTTTCTGGATTTGAGATCCCAATTTCATAACCCTCCAAAAGATTTCGATAAAATCGCCTACGATAATGCATCTTAAAAGCTCTTATGATCCCTGCATCACATGGCTGAATCTTTGATGTTGTGTTAGGTGGTAAAAAAAACAATTCAACATTTCTCAAACCTTCGACATTTTTTAGATGAGCAGGACAATTATCAACAATTAAAAGAATTTTCCTGCCGTCCATTTTTGCATCAAGTTGTTGAACATATTCTTGGAATAGAATCCCAGTCATCCATGCTCTTTTATTGGCTCGATATTCACAATCCATGCTTCCCAAATTCACATTCTTGAAACAACGTGGTTTTAAATACTTCCCAATGATCCATAAAGGAATTTTCTCAGAACCATCCTCATTACAGCAAATAACAACTGTAAGTCTTTCTTTATCTTGTTTCTTACCTTCAAGTTGCTTCGTTGCAAGAGAATGATCTGGTTGTAGCCTAAAGAAAAATCCAGTTTCATCCATATTGAAAACATCTTTCTTAGCAAACTGATCAAGTTTCTCTCTGATGGATTGTAAATTGCTCTCCATGGCCTCCATATTAACTGATCCACTTTCTCCAAAACGACGATATTGCTTGATACCATTTCTTGATTTGAAACGCTCTAGCCAGTCTTGAGAAAAATGAAAATTAGGTGTATCGATGGGATACATCTTTTTTAGAAGCTCTTTTCCCTTCGTTACAATTAGTTCCCCATTCATATTAACACGCTCTTGGTAATGAATAAACCACTCGAACAGAGCCTTCTCTAATTCTGGAAATTTGGCAGCTTTATGTCTTTTAGCCTCATCTTTTGGAATGTCGGTTGCTGATAGATACTCTGCTAACCTCTTGATCGTGTTTGATATTGTGGCTTGACTCACTTGCAAATTAAACTTCTCTAACACCCATTGTTGCAATTGCTTTTGAGTGCATGCTAGATTTTGTTATTTATACTCACATAGTTCTCTACGTATATCATTAGTCATGGTTGATTTTTTAACACCTTTGAGATGAGAAGCCATTTTTTTTGTTTTTTGATTTGAAGACTTGCATAATACATCTATTTATATAGTAACTTAGTTAATGTATGTACGTGTAACTACATTAATAATTGAGTGGATTTATACATTTTAATGAATGTAGCATGTAACTACATTAATAATTAAGTAGATTTATATATTTTATTAAGATATACATAGAATATTGAAAATGTATCAGCAAAAATACATGAATTTGGTTAAGTATGCATAATTAATAGTCAATGTAGAAATTAGTTTTCACGTACACCTAGGTACATTCATAATATGGACCCAAAAAGTATATAATTTATAAATTAATAATTATTAATTTATACGATTAATTAATACCTCGCTAAATTAATAAAATTTGACGGTCCCAACAGTATTAATTTATCGAGGTTATACTGTATAGAACCCAACTAGGTTGGGTGTCGAATCCCAAAGAGAATACTGTGTTGACTAAGTCTTGTAATCATTACTGGACTGTTGATCAGAGGTTCCTGAGTAAGGGGGTTTTGGTTTATAAATTATAAAGTAATTAATTATAACAAGGGTATTCCAATGAATGATTCTCCGTGTAATTAGTAAGTTAAATGAGATTAAACAACCAGGGCTATGGTTACCAAAATTCTAGCACAATTAGGGTTATGAATCACTTAAGAGTTCCATTTAGCAATTTCAATTGCAAGAAGGGTTGAATCCTATTCTTTATCCCCTAGTTTCTCAACCTAAGTGGATAGATTATCCTCTAATTCTCTCAAACTCAAAGGATACATTGTTCTTTCAACCATTTTCTTATGTAAGCTAATCTTGTTAGGGCATTTTCTATTAATCCAAAGGTTAAAACCCTTAGAATTCGTGTAAACACTTCCTTTTCCCAACAAACACTTTCCTTTCAGACAAGTGATGTTCTTAGGCTCACTTTTCTAGTTTGCAACAAAGAAAAGCCATTAGATTGAAGAAAGGCTTATACAATATCAGTTATTCATGGAACTCAATTTGATTCACAACCTATTTATGCTTTTCACATTAAGGATCCCATAACCCTAGTTATGGGAACTTAGCCACAAAATTCCATAGAGGAAGAAAAAATAATTCTTGAATTATTCATAAGTAGAAATAGAGTTCACTTACAAAACTCTCAAGAATCAGTTCTTGAATCTTCAATAAAATAATTGAATGATTAACTTCCCCCAAAGATATAATTCAATCTCCAAAGTACTAGATTCAAAAAAGTTTTAATGGATGATAAACTTGTTAAAAATAAATAATAATAGGAAATGCCCCCACTAACCCTAAAATTAGGTATTTATATGTTCCCATATAAAAAAAGATTTAAAATTTAACATCAGAAAAGTCGCGTTCAAGTTGACGGCCAAAGTGGTGGTCCGTCGAAGGTGTGATGGTCCACCATTTGGTCCGTCACTGACTCTTCATGAGAAGTTGTTTCTAGATAAGGTCTGACGATCCAACTGGTGGTCCGTCATACGACTGATGGTCCACCATTTTGTCCGTCACTGAATCCTTTCGGAGAGTGGCTTCTGGATAAGGTCTGACAACACACTTGGTGGTCCATCGCAATACTGACGGTCTACTATTTTGTCCATCACTGAGTCCTTCGGGAGGCCATGTTCTGGATAAGGACTGACGGCACACTCGGTGGTACGTCGCAATACTGACGATCCATTATTTGGTCCGTCACTGAGTCCTTCAGGAGGCCATGTTCTGGATAAGGCCTGATGGCACACTTGGTGGTCCGTCGCAAGTCTGACGGTCTACCATTTTGACCGTCAAATTCCTTTTGTTGCTACTTTTTTTTCAAGTTTCTTCTGTGATTCATTCCTTTCCGTGAAACACTAAAAAGACTCATTAAATACCACTTCAGTTGCTTGAAAACATACAATTTTTCCAAGAAGATAATGTCAAATATTCCGTCAAAAACCGGAACATCAATATGCTCCAGTCATATTTTCTCTTCACTTAGTTTTTCTGCTTGACTTTTGTTACTGTTATCCTCACGAGTCAACCTACGAGCCGTATGATGTGTTGACGACCTGTAAAGTGACTCGTATGATGCATAAATTTTATTTTTTTAACAGTTTTTTCTTCCAATTTCATTCTAAGACTTTTATTCACCTGCTTTACCTGCAACAACCACAAAACCACATTATATCTACCAAAATAACCTACGTTCAAGCATAAATTTTTTGTTTTAAGCATCGAAAGTGGCGTGTTTCTATGGAGCATCACCTCCCCAAACTAAGATACTTTATTTAAGTGTAGGAACAACAACACTTCCATAAAAGTTCAAACATCTTGGAAACACAAAATGCTACCTTACTATCACGAGTTGAGAAGTCGGGTATCGTCAATTTATCCATAATTATTTTGAGTGTCTAAAGAATCTTCTCGAATCTCGCAGGTTGTGATAATACTCAAGGAGGAAGATAGCAAGTATCTCATAATACTCCATCAGGAACTCAACATTGCATCTTCTTCATAAGCCAGGCGGCTAGGTTTTGTCAATTCATCCGCTAGTACTTTTTAACTCTAAAGGAAATTTCTTAAATTTTTTCAGGTCGCATTAAAGAGATATCCTCATCGAGCCTCAAACATCAAATAATAACTATTTTTTCACAAAACTCTAACATAATAAATATAGGGGAGTCAGCCTCGAACAATAGGACGGGGGAAGTCCGCCTCAAAAATAGGAAATGGCAAGTTTGCCCTGAATAATAGGACAGGGGAAGTCCACCTTAAAAATAGGATAGGGTGAGTCTGCCCCGAATAATAGGACAGGGCGAGTCCACCATGAACAATAGAACAAGGCAAGTTCACCCCGAACAATAGGGCATACAACACATTTTTTACTCCTCCAACAAACTGTCACGCCAAATGAAAGACTTTACATTTTCCACAATCACCCGCAGGTCATAAACCTCTACTGCGCAAGATGCATCGCCAGTCAATACCTACAATACATTCATTCCTCATGACAGAGACCAACAATTATTTGAATATCTACACTTTACTCTTTACATTACTATTATTATTCATAATTTTAAACCGCAACAGGTACTTTGCCACCCCTTTTACATGTTTTGTAGGACTATGCATCACAACGTGGAACTACCCTCTTAGCAGCAAACTGAGGCCAGCTAGTAGAATGTCAAACATCCCTAGCTACGTTAAGGATTTTGGATAAGAAACTCAACTCGACTCAATTTTTCATTTTCATAACTTTTAGCGTCATCGCCCAGTGCCGTCTCAATCCGACATTGGCAGATTTTGAAAATTTGTGATCCTTTTACTTTTGAAACCCTCAATAAATATTGCTACAAAGCATTTTCACGTCCCCAGCTTCCCTAAAAAAACAGTTCAGGGATATAAGCACAGCCATATTCATTCCATTCATGCTAAAATTTCTGCAATCACTTTCGAAGAAACTCGGTGTCACACTAGGGAAAATTTAGAGGCTGATCAAAATTTGCCATGATTCGAGCTACAAATGACCTGACTTCCCATGAAATTTGAGATATGTAAGCAATTTAGAAATCGAAGCTCGGCCATAATATTTTAAAATCTTTTTTCGCTCGAGACGAAATTGATTACGTCAACATGATTGTCCAAAGATTTTCAAACTAATCTTCGATCAATCAGGGGCAACTGTTGACACCCAATTTTGACTCGCTCTTTTTTCTTTTTTTCGATGCTTCTTAGCCCTAAATAATTTTTTAAAATAAATTTATATTTTTATTTCTATGAATTTCGAATAAAAAGGTAAAAAAGGAGGATTCATTTTTCCTTCTCATATTTTAGATATTTTAACTAAATATGATTAATTATTTAATATCAAAATATAACACCAAAAGTGTTTTGATTATCACATTCATATTTTCTTTTACTTTACTTTTCGAACTTTATATCGTGTTTATACATATGTATTCTTATAAATATTATGGATACATTAAGTTATAAAATTATTAAATTAGATGCGTATACAAAATTTATTTCTATATTTATATACATATGTACCAAAAATAATTTTTAGGATAGTAAGAAGCATTGATAAAATTAATTCTGAAAAAGAATATTTGGGCCAACAATAACTCAATTTCAATTTTATTTTTTTTAAAATTACACAAATATACAACTTATATTTTCAATATTACAAAAAATCTCAACTCCCTAAACATATATCAAAAATCCCAATGTATACACAGAATGTTATGTATATGTCGGCTATGTTATGTATATTAATAGGAAGGGAGATTAAAGTAATTAAAAAGGCGGGAGAGAGTGTAATTACTTTCAAAAGAATTGATATTTATGTTATTTATACTTTATTTTTACCCAAACCCATGTATTACTCATAAATTTCAGCCTAAAAAACCCAAAAAATTGGCCTAAAACCCGGTCCAATTCCCACATTCATTTCCTCAATCCACCCAATGCAATACCCACCAATAATACATCGTCATGTCAGCAAAAAAATTCAAATACACATCCAATTACCACAAATTCATCTTAGCTGTTAAACTCCTTTTAATCCAATTACCATGGATTTTATATATATATATATATATATTATTTATTTTAATTTGATTCATTTTCTAAACCTTTCGATCATATAATCGAACGACTTCGATTGAGTGAACAATCCCAACCTCCAAAGATGTGTGCGTCTTTTCACTTTCCCGACTAGAGCAACATCGGTCACTCCCTTTCAACTTGCCCAAAATAAGCCATAGCCAAATGGCCTCTCTCATCCACTACCCCAAACAAGAAACCCTAAACCTCCGTAGCCGCGTCACCTCTGTCGTACCACTATGGAGATTCGCCCAAATTTCATCTTCCCCGACCCGTGATTTCTCTGTTGGCAACAAAAGTAGATCTAAATCATTGCAACAATCTATTTTTGGTTCCAAACCCACATTAAAAGTCCGAGAATCGTCCAAATTCAAGGAAGTATTGGTCCATTTTAATTTTTGAACCCCGATTTCTCCCCTTTTGATTGCCTGTTGGCCTTTTTGAATTCTTGGTTTCAAATTCGGATTTTGAAATCTGAATTTGCCTATAAATACCCACGATTTTATACATCTCAGAATAAGTTTGGAAGGAGAGAACAAGTTCAAAAAACAGAGTGAACACTCAACAATCTGTCAACTAAAGTCACCAAATCACTCTTCTCTTTCGTTGTTTTCGGTCTAAGCTCGAGTCCCAGAATTTGAGTTCTTCACCGGAATCTTGACGTCGAACTCCAGTCTTGCTGCACAACACAAGGTGCGAGTCTGTCCTTTTTTTTACTGGTAAATATAGTCTTCGATGTTGAAAGAAAATGTTTCGCTTGTGAATACATGGGTCTGCAAATAGGTGTATGTGTGTTTTATCTTGTTTTAGGATGTATTAGAACTACCAGATCATGTTCTTGATTTTTTCATTTTAGATGAGAGCTATTGTCTCCTTCCTTTTGCATACTTTTTTTTTCTTTAGTATTTTGTATCCTAAACAAATGATTTCGAATTTGGTTTCCTCCTCATTTGATTTTGAGACAATTTGATGTCGAATAATGTGAAAATCACCTTATTCCTTTATTTCTCCAACTTGAACATGTTTCTGCGAGTATGTATGTGCATTACTTATCCCGTTTTGGTGTTGTTGTTGATTACCTACGAGTCAAATATGAGATCGTTTTAAGTTTCTGTGGTTTCGATGTATGTGTCTGCTTTGTATCTAAAATACGCCAAATATGAGGATTCTATTTTCTTTTTTGTTATTTATTAGTGGATATAAGTTGGCAGAGATATGGCAAACTATGTTCCATTTAGCACCTTGTTGGTGTCTCTTGTTATTTTTCTTGAATTAAAGAGTATGTGAACAACTAGTTTCATTTTGTTCGTGACTATGGGGCTGCATGTGTTTCAAATTTCTTTAAAGTACATTTTGCCATTAATTGACCCTAAAGACGTTTAGGAGTTGGTTTAGCCGAGTCACATGATTTCCTTTCAGTCGATTGCGTTTTAAGGGCATATTAACTATCCTTATTCAAGATCAAAATTTAATACTTCTTAGACTTGTGCTTTATAAATAAGAGAAGTAGTCAGGAGTCTTCTAAAATTGGTGTTGGATTGTCCTTTGGAATTCCTATTTTCGTCAATTATTAAGTTTCTCTATTTGGGTCTAGAGCTGCTCTTCATTTTATTTTTAGAAGCTAGAATTATTTGTTTCTCTGTAGCCATCAATATCATGTCAAATATGTTGTACATAACTAATACGAATTAGGAAGTTTCATGGGTGGTAAGTTTTAAGGAGTCATGTTGGTGAAGGAGTGCTGATTGGTTTTTTTATATGAGCTTAGCTTTATTCTTATTTTTTACATATAACTAGCATAAATTTATAAGATTTTTTTAAAGTTGGCAATTACTTAAGCATAAAATGAGTTAGTTACTTGAGATGTCAATAGAGATCCATTATGGTAGCCTAAAAATTAGACCATACATTTGTAGTGTGTGCAATTCGTCCTTGTACAACAATATGTTCATGCTTTCTGCAAAATGAACGTCTATTGTGTGTTATATTTTAAGTTTATGTCTCATGCTATATTTCATGTTCCATTCATTTATTGAAACTTAAATTGTTTTTCTAATCCTTATCATTTTTTGTTTCATGTAAACTCGAGAGTTGAAGTTTCATTCAAAACTCAGTTCGACCCATAGTATCGGGTCAACAACTATAGGATCGTCAACTTTCGGGGCCTACATCGTTAGGAGTGGTTTCCTCCAAAAAGAACCTTAGTGTATCTAGTCTTTTACTTTCTCTATATTTTTTGGTATCATTGGTATTTATTTTACCAACTTTTTAGCATTTTGAATATGTATTTCGTGTGGTTTGATTAACTTTACTTCTGTTTAGTTCCATTCAAATTTTAAATCATCAAGAATTGATCTTATTCGGCCAATTCCGTGTTCATGCAACGCCCATAAATATAATAACAGTACATGATTTGACCACGTATTTTTTTGGGATAATACTCACAAAAATATGTGAACTTTGATCGGATTTTCAGTTGAGCATACTGAACTTTGCGGGGTTTCTATTACCCCTAGATTTTTTAAAGTGGATTAATTTCCCCCGAAACTCTATACCCAATTTCGACGACTGGCGTTGTAATACACGCGTCATTCTTGTTTTTACATGTGTATTGGCGCGTGTAATGCACACATCAACCTCATATTTACACGTTTTCAAGTGGACAGATATATGTTATTAAAATACGGAAAAAAAAATCTAGGGGGTAATAGGATACCTCAAAGTTCAGTATACTCAATTGAAAATTCGATCAAAGTTCAGGTATTTTTGTGAGTATTATCCCTATTTTTTTTTATTTTTTTTTACAATTTTTTCACCTACGAATCAACTTCTTAGAATAAATGACAAACTTTGCTTTTTTATAAGAACAATCTCAAATGAAAATATTTTTTGTTTGAATTGAATAAAATGGCTAGTTATAATCTTTGTTTTAGCAAAATATTAATTAGCTGTTTTATCACCTTAATTAGAGTTTTGCAAAATATTAATTAACTGTTTTATCACCTTAATTAGAGTTTTTCAAATAAATCACTGTAAATGAGTTTCAATTAGTCAACCCGCTTATGTTTGCAAGTAGCTCATCTTTCAAATTTTTTTTTTTTTATCTAACTCAATATAATTTAAATGCCTATTTCATTTCATGTTTATTCCTAACTTTATTTCAAGTTTTCAGACTCTAAAGTCTCCAAAAACGTCAGGTACATATAAATACACACTATCACATACAAAATATTGTTATCGCTACTTTTATTTATTTTATTTTTCTTAAAACAAAATTATTATTATTATTATCATCATCATTTTCTACACTTTGTTCCAACAAAATTATTATTATTTTTATCATCATCATTTTCTACACTTTGTTCCAACTATACAGTTATATGTGTATTTTACTCTTTCCTTTATTTTTAGCTACTACTTTAAAAATATTTATGAACAAATGAACAATAGCATGATTTCTTATATTTTAAGAATATGCAAGTGTATTTTACTCAAAATTAATACATTAATCTAATTTGATATTTTTATATATATTTCACGAGAAACGCATTTGTATAAATTTACTCTTGAAATAATAACTTTTCATATTTTTGAAATATATATGATGATTTATAAACAAATAAAATTTTACATACTTTTAAAATGATATTTCTTTTACCTCATAAATGATCTCTTTACATACTTAACTTTATATATCATGAAATTTATATTCTTGTAAAAATTATAAAATTTTAAATTTTTAGTATAATAAAAATATTAATGTTAGCTTTTACGCTTCGCTTTCATATTTTTAAAATATGCATGTGTATTTTAATAATAAATTATGTTACTTTTCGTATATCATAAGTATATGTTTATGTACCTTGTGTGTTTCCTTTGAATTTGATAAACATATGTGTAGTTACCACCATTTTCGCAAATAATGAATAGTAAATATTTTACAAATATTTTTTTCTAAAATTAAGTTTAAGGATTATATTCAGATAGGCTCTTAGGGGTACTTAATACCTTCCCTTTGAGTAACCAAAACTCTTACTTAAAATCTTACCTATATTTGCAAAACCAGAGTTTTCACATTATAAAAATGGTTTTTTTAGTTTTTCCTTATAAGTGGTGACTCAGACATATAATTTTTCAAAAAACAGAAAGAGTCATGACCACCATTATATTACAGACTATTTCGACCGATTTGAAATAGAGCACGACGGTACATACCTGCAATAGGTATCATAACCACTCTCTAGTTATGATCTGCAAGGGATAAATTTCGTCCACGTATCAAAGCCCCAGACTCAAGTAGCTTCCAACCTTATTCCACTCATAAGCCAGGAGGACGTTCAAATACTGAAGCATTCCTTATTTAAGCATAAGGTAGGTTAAAAGCATACAACAAGATGAAGCCATTGAATTAACAAACCAAACAACATATATTAACAAGCTATAGTAAGAAATAGTTAACTTGCACATATAGTACAAATTGAATTAAACTATAATACCATCACCTACCTTGAACCAAACTTGCAAAACTTCACTAAGCCGAAGCATTGCCCTTTCATGCAATTTTTACTTGATCTCAGTCAAAAATATGCATATAAATATACAATTAATGAAATGACCTGCAACGTTGAAAATTATAACTCACACCCAACCCATAAGGTCAAGTTAATGCTCATTCCCTCACTGTTCTACATCTTTTCTACCTTAATTCACCTAAAACTAGCAATCATGAATTATTTTAGTAAATTAGTGACATGCAAGGGTAAATGATAACGCTCAATCTACAGCTCTCGTAGGAGTGTAAAGCGGTCGTTGTCAAATATATAACCCAACTGGGTTGGGTATCGATCCCACAGGGAATATCTTGGTCAACAAGTAAGCAAAGATTACTAGACTTTTGGTGCAAGTCTCGTAAAAAGGGGGGATTGTAACGTGCAATTGATGTAACCGAAGTAATAAGGTAAAAACGGAAAATAGCAAAGTAAAAAGTAAGAATGTTTGGTAAGATGTAAAACAATGAGAATTGAGAAGTTGGGGTTATGTCCACCTTATGAGTTGTACGTCTCTATTGGCTATGAGTTGTACGGAATTCAGACATGCATGTGCTTATAGAGAATTGTATTCGATGGTAAATCCAAGCGTCTTTCGACCTCAACAAGGACTATTTCACTTTAACTCTTTCGAGCTTAAAGCGTATCTAACGGTACAAATTCTCCAAGAGGTTAATCCAGTTACGGCACTAACTTTTTAATAGGGGATGGGACCCTATTACCTTGACATTATCTCTTTTCCAGACATATAACTTTTCTTTCGAACAAGTTAATGCTATACTGGCGTTATTCTATGCGTCTGCAGCCACAAGAATTTGCATTAAAATGAAGAGAATAATGATATAAGAAACACACGTGTCACGAATTCACAAACTCATAGCAATAGATAGTATCTCACACGGCTTCCATAACCCCAACAGAGAAGTTTAGTTACCCATGAGTGCGAAGGAAATCACAATCGACATTGTTATTATACCACAATAAAGATCTCGTTAGGTATAGGGTGGTAGACGTTAGGCGTGACTTCTTTGCTAAGTAACGTTTCTCTTGTTGCGGAAATTAAGAATTAAATAGATGAATAGAAGAAGAATAAAAAGTAGAAATAATGGAATAGTAAAAAGTAGTAGTGAATGAATTGTGACTAATGGAGGAATGAATAAAAATCTCAAGCAAAATAGGGTATTTATAATACCCATATCCTATTCCTACTAAACTAATGAATTACTTAACCCAATCCTACTTGGTTAATGTATCATTATCTTAATCCTAATAAGTTACTGCTAGTCCCCAAAGTCTTGGAAAATGTTGTTTTTGCCCGGGACAGATTTTCCATGCGCCACTTTTGGTCCTTGGCGTCCAAGCTTTGCTTTCCTCCTTTTGTGAAGCTTTTTTTGGCGTCAAGTTATCCATAAAATACTGAATTCTGCATCATTTATACCTGAAAACTTGCTAATCACATTTGTTAGCTCACTTACGGGAAAAAAGACTAAAAGTGCATGAAATATATAATTTGTTTTCAAAACTTAACTAAAATATGGACAAAATCTAGTGCTATAGGCGTGTAAATTCGCCTATCATCAACACCTCACACTTAAGGCTTTGTTCGTCCTCGAACAACTATCATGTCCATCTAAACATCAACTTAGGGTTTCACAGTGACCACAAAATATTCGTCAAGACAAGCATAACAATTATCAGCAAAGAGTAGTTTTCTGAGCATTAGTAGAAACAATTCAACCTCTAACATAGACTCGTGATGGTGGTCAACTCATATTCAAAAGTCAAGGCACAAAGAATCATACACAACTATCCAAAACTCATCAACCATGTGTGTCTCACCTTTTATTACCCATAATCACTCACAAGTATTGTATATATTTCAACATGGGTATAGGATTATCCTTGCTCTCATTCTCACAAAGAATTCATATGTTGCAACTGATGACCATAGGCTTGACCTTAGTGTAATGCTCCACTAAATATCAGAATGCTAAGCTTAGGATCAAATAGGTCTTCTACAGGTTGTAATGTAGGCTAAGGGACAGGTAGGACTATTTTGGCCAGAAATAGTGACTATGTTCCTAAGCGCTTTAATACATCACATTATGCCATTTATGCTTTCTTTCAAACAACCTTTTTGCTTTCTTTTAATCTACCTCCCTGTGTCACCTCTTTTGTTTTTCAATTTTTGAACATAACTAACTTTTTAGTTTTCTTTTCCTTTTTCTTTTCATAATATACCTCTTATGATAGCAATTTTTTTTTCATAACGACTTCAAGCACCAATACATTCTAAAGCATCGTACTTACCCAATTTTCTCTTATTTTGTCACATGACTTTACACTTTAAAGCACTTAGGAATTTGGATCAAATTATGGTCTAGAAAAAAATGGATTAGGCTTACATATGAGGTTGTCAAAGAAAATAGGCTAAAGGCTCAAAGGGGGTTATCTAGGATGATGTCCATGTATAGATAAAATGAAGGTAAACAATCATAGGTTGCCAAAGAAATGCCTAAATCATCTCCTAGACTTGAACTCCTTATTTTCGCTTTACATACATACCAGGCAAGTTCTAACATCAGCCACAAACACAGAATATACTATATCCTCACACACACAAGGCACATGGTCGACTTTATTGGGAGTAGCATAGACTCTTGACCCAACAGATGAAGAAATTTAACCACACAATATCACATAGTGAGTCACAATTAGAGCCTAAACGTCTCAATAGTCATGATTTTAGCACAAACTCTTGTCATAATCTCATGCTGCCTATTAGAATAATTTCATGCGAAGTTAAGTTAAAAAAAAATAAAAAAAAATTAACTACTAAAAAGAAAAACAAAACAAACATAAATGCAAATGCAGATAGAGAGGTATAGCATGGAAATACCACCACCCCACACTTAGACGGGACACACTGCCCTCAGTGGAAAATAAATTCGAAGAACCTGGTCAGTCGGACTCCTCCTCTATGTCGGGGGTCATACCCCCTTCGTCGGAATGATCATTGGAGTCGTCATCCTCAGAAGTTCCTCATAAGTACCCCACTTGATTCCAAGAGTACGTCGAGGTATTTGCAGTACGGAGGATTCAGCTTGCTCTTTTCGGCCTCTTTTCTTGCCTTTTTGGGAAGTGGTAGCCTTATCTTTGCCTTGTCTTGCTTTGGGTGTCATTGTACCTGAGACTTAAAACAATGTTCATGTTAGCATCATCTCAATGGATACAATCTTTAAACAAGCAGTAGTGGCACCACCCCACACTTAGTTTGTTGGCACAAACTAGTGAAGTGAAAGTGGTCGATTACTCAGACTTCATCGACATACGTTTTAGGTGCTATATTCCAACAATAAAATCAGTGCAGTCATACTTCTTGTAATCTTGGCAATACTTTCATGTTTGATATATCAAGACTACTACATAGGGATTGAATCAAGGTATAGTCTCTAACGATAATCACAACCTCCTATGTTGGTAGGCAACTATAATTCTTATTCCGATGAACAAGTCATTTCAACATGTAAGTATTCAAGTGACAAGATTATGCAATTTTTTTTTGTGGCCATATCAATTCCGCAAAAGGATGATAGTGCATGAAAATCAAATTCAAGTTGGAAATAAGTTAAGATCATCCTTTCGTATTCATTCACTCACTTGGTTGTATCACAACAATTCAAACACATTCACATCACCAATACTTTTTCAAGATTTAACAATTTATAATAGGCATAGTAGTGTATTACTTACGGAATGTAAATGAAGAACAAAGTAGTACTTACTTGATTGATGCCTTTGGATGATGTTCTTGAAGAAAAAGAGCAAAAGGAAAATTTTTGAGAGGATTTGGAGACTATAGGCGGCGCATAAGCTAGGTTTCCAATGTGTTTTTGGTTCAAGACTAAGTCTTATATTTATAGGAAAAGGTTGGGTCGGGTTTTGTCCCATTTAAAATCGGATTTGGAGACAAGAAGTGACCATAGGCGGCGCCTTTTACTTTGCCTATGCTTGGCATAAGCGGCGCCTTTTGCAAAGCACATGGCATAGGCGCCGCCTTTAGCATTGCATATGAGATTCAGAGACAAAAGGCATTAGCATAGGCGGCGCCTATGCTATGGCACACTAGATTCCGAGACCTTAGGCCATAGTATAGGCCTTGCCTTGTTCGTGGCCTAGTTTTACCTAGGCCTAGCCTTGTTCGATGCCGATATTTTCATGAGCAATGCTCAATCCATAGCTTTTTGCTTCTTAATTCCTAACTTACCACCTTTAACATGCAATACGTCCAAATCAAAATTTGAAACCGACCTCCTCGTTTTACACCTCTTTGCACCTACATTTTACTCAAAAACAACAAAGACGATTAGAATGATGGGTTGTCTCCCATCAAGCGCCTTAGTTTTGGTCATGGCACGACTCTTCTTTTTGGATTTTTATTTATCAAAAGCAATCAATTAGTAGAACGAAAGAAAAAAATGAAAAACGATGGGTTGCCTCCCACCAAACGCTTGATTTATTATCGCGGCACGACATAGCTATCTCGATTACTTAGACTTCATCGAGATAGATGGTGGATCATTTTCTGAATGGATTCAGACGACAATGAGGCTTACTTGTAGGCATGGAATCTTCTTCGAGATAACCCTTGTGCATGCCTATCCCGGGAGGGATACCAATTATATCATCAATAGTCCAACCCATGGCTCTCTTGTATCTCTTCAGAGCAGAGATGAGAGTCTCTACGTGCTGTTCACTTAACTCATCCGCCACACTTATCGGAAGTATATTTCCACTTTCCAAGAACACATACCTTAGATAATCGGGGAGTTCTTTCGATTCTAGCATTTGTGGCTCTTCAATGGAAGTCTTCGCTGTTGGTGACGGTTGATTCTTAAGATCAAGGTACGGTTTCTTAGGAGTATGGTAATAGGACTCTATTTCTGTTAGAGCACCCAAAAGTTCTTCATAATCTTCATCGTCCTCATGCTCAACATTCAGTGGCGCAGCAGACAAAGGCTCAACAGTAAGCTGTTTCTCTACAGATAATGCTTTCTTATCCTCATAATGACCATCAGCTACATAGAACACATCCATATCGCTGGGCTGCTTCATTGCTTTTCATATATCAAAGCGGACCACTTCGTCATTCAGTCTAAATAAAAGCTCATTAGCTCTCATGTCAATAAGCACACTTCCTATTGCAAGGAAAGGACGTCCCAAGATTATGGGAACTTCAGAATCCACCTCACAATCCAGAATAACGAAGTCTGCAGGAAAGATGAATGAAGAAACCTTCACCAACACATCATTCACGATACCCACAGGTCGTTTTACCGACCTATCAGCCATCACGAGCCTCATATTGGTTGGTGTCAGATCGCCTAACCCCAACTTCTTGTAGATGGATAGTGGCATCAAATTGATGCTAGCTCCCAAATCACACAATGCCTTAGCGAAATTCATAGATCCAACCGTGCAAGGAATAGTGAAAGCACCGGGGTCTGCCTTTTTCTGAACTAGTGATTGGGTAGTAATAGCGCTGCAATGATGAACAGTATCTTTTAACTCATAGCTTGCTGCCCGCTTCTTTGTCTAAAGGTCTTTCATAAATTTCGCATACCCAGGCATTTGTTCAAGTGCCTCCACCAACGGAACATTAATGGTCAGCTGCTTTAGCATATTCATGAATTTGCTGAACTTTGTATCATCCGCAATCTTCTTCAATCTTTGAGGAAAAGGTGGTGGTGGATAAGGAATTATTTTCTCCATGTCTTTCTTCTCCTCTTGCTTCCGTTTTTCAGGCTTTTTAGGCTGCAACATACTTGGTGTGACGTCATGAACGTCGTGGGTGGTGTCTACGGCAGCTTGTCCTTTTGCCTTATCATCGATGTCTGCTGCCTCGTCAACCGCTAGCTTGCCTTTGGATGAAGTTTCCAGCACCTTACCACTTCGGGTAGTAATACCCATGTATGATCCTTCGTTCCTTGGATTTTGCACAGTGTCGCTAGGTAAAGTGCCAGCCTTTCTTTGATTGAGTGCTGCTGAAAGTTGGCTCAATTGCTGCTCTATTTGTTTTATTGAAGTGGAATGTGAGTCAACCAATTGCTTCATCGAGGACAAATCATGTATTACCTCCGTTACTCCCGCGCTGGTTGCTTCCACTCCTTTCAACAGTTTAGCCATCATATCTTCCATATTTCCAGAACCAGATGTGGTGGCATCACGTCTTCCTGGAGAAACGTACAAACCACTCTTGTCATTGTTGTTCTTCCAACTACCTTGGTCCTTGTTTCCAGATTTATCATAATAGTTCCGACCTTGGTTTCCTTGGGTATTACCTCGGAAACCCACCTGATTGTTCAAGTAGTTGGCTTCTTCTTCTGAATCAGATTCATCTCTTCCTTTTAACACAACAGCTTTGACTTTTTTGGTCTTCCCTGATAATAGATACTTTGTAAGAAGATCCACTTGCGTTTTTATGTGCGTCATATCTTGATCACGTTCTTCTTCTCTTCTCCTTTGTTCAGCAGTCATGCCAATAGATATAGTAGGACTTGCTACCTCAGAATCCCTGGTATGCCAAGCTCTACTTTGTTTCGTCATCCGATCTAGCATATTGCTTGCCTGCCCAAAGGTGAGGTTCATAAATGATCCTCCAGCCGCATTATCCACCACTGGTTTAGTTATTGAATTTAAGGCTCTGTATAGTATCTCTATTAGGTGGACATTGGTCATGTGATGGTTTGGGCACCTCATAAGCTTCGTCTTGAACCTCTCCCATGTTTCATGAAGAGCTTCAGTTGGAAGCTGCCGAAAGTTGCTGATTTCATCTCTTAATTGCGCTCTTTTGGATGGCGGAAAGAATCTTTCTAGGAAAGCGTATCTCAATTGCCTCCAATTTGTAATAGAATAAGGAGTCAGCCCATTCAACCATAGAGTTGCCTCCCCAGACAGAGACAATGGAAATAGACGTAATCGAATTGCATTCTGACCAACACCAGGATTGTCAAACGCCTTGCATGTAGAAATAAAGTTGATGAGATGCATATTCGGATCATCGCCTGCTAGTCCACCAAATAATCCCTTGAGTTGCAATAACTGAATCATGGTGCTTGTGATGTTGAACTTGGCTCCGGGTGCTAATGGTGGAGGAATAATGGCTCCTGTGGCTCCGGCTCCATCAAGATCATCATCATCATCATCGAAAGTTGGTTGCATAGCTCGGCGTTCAGGTCTAAACCTAGCTTGACGATCTCTTCTGTTGGCAGATGTTATGATCTCAGCAGCATGCCTAGGGTTTAGTAACTCGTCATCACCTAGGTTCTCGTCGTCAGGATTTATTGCTCGCCCAGGGTTATCAATATTCTGTTGATGCACTTGAGCGGCGGCTAGAGCAGCTAGTCTCACCTGTTCCTGTTGAGCAGCCATCCTTTCAATTTCGTGTTGTGCCTCCATTCTACCAATACGTTGTGGTTCAGGATTGATAGGTAATAATGGTTGACCAGAACTTCGAGTATGGGGCATGCACTGAATAAAAACCTGCAGAGAACAAAAAATAAAAGTAAGAGTACGAGAATATTTGACCAAAGGGTCTAGTAATTATCACAAACTTAATTGACACTCGTATTCCCCGGCAACGGCGCCAATTTTTATAACGCTCAATCTACAGCTCTCGTAGGAGTGTAAAGCGGTCGTTGTCAAATATATAACCCAACTGGGTTGGGTATCGATCCCACAGGGAATATCTTGGTCAACAAGTAAGCAAAGATTACTAGACTTTTGGTGCAAGTCTCGTAAAAAGGGGGGATTGTAACGTGCAATTGATGTAACCGAAGTAATAAGGTAAAAACGGAAAATAGCAAAGTAAAAAGTAAGAATGTTTGGTAAGATGTAAAACAATGAGAATTGAGAAGTTGGGGTTATGTCCACCTTATGAGTTGTACGTCTCTATTGGCTATGAGTTGTACGGAATTCAGACATGCATGTGCTTATAGAGAATTGTATTCGATGGTAAATCCAAGCGTCTTTCGACCTCAACAAGGACTATTTCACTTTAACTCTTTCGAGCTTAAAGCGTATCTAACGGTACAAATTCTCCAAGAGGTTAATCCAGTTACGGCACTAACTTTTTAATAGGGGATGGGACCCTATTACCTTGACATTATCTCTTTTCCAGACATATAACTTTTCTTTCGAACAAGTTAATGCTATACTGGCGTTATTCTATGCGTCTGCAGCCACAAGAATTTGCATTAAAATGAAGAGAATAATGATATAAGAAACACACGTGTCACGAATTCACAAACTCATAGCAATAGATAGTATCTCACAAGGCTTCCATAACCCCAACAGAGAAGTTTAGTTACCCATGAGTGCGAAGGAAATCACAATCGACATTGTTATTATACCACAATAAAGATCTCGTTAGGTATAGGGTGGTAGACGTTAGGCGTGACTTCTTTGCTAAGTAACGTTTCTCTTGTTGCGGAAATTAAGAATTGAATAGATGAATAGAAGAAGAATAAAAAGTAGAAATAATGGAATAGTAAAAAGTAGTAGTGAATGAATTGTGACTAATGGAGGAATGAATAAAAATCTCAAGCAAAATAGGGTATTTATAATACCCATATCCTATTCCTACTAAACTAATGAATTACTTAACCCAATCCTACTTGGTTAATGTATCATTATCTTAATCCTAATAAGTTACTGCTAGTCCCCAAAGTCTTGGAAAATGTTGTTTTTGCCCGGGACAGATTTTCCATGCGCCACTTTTGGTCCTTGGCGTCCAAGCTTTGCTTTCCTCCTTTTGTGAAGCTTTTTTTGGCGTCAAGTTATCCATAAAATGCTGAATTCTGCATCATTTATACCTGAAAACTTGCTAATCACGTTTGTTAGCTCACTTACAGGAAAAAGGACTAAAAGTGCATGAAATATATAATTTGTCCTCAAAACTTGGCTAAAATATGGGCAAAATCTAGTGCTATAGGCGTGTAAATTCGCCTATCATCAGTAAACTAACAACAATTAAGCAAAATCTATTGATTTTATACTCAATTTACCCCCCTTGCATCAGAAAATCAAGAAAATTCTCTGAACTATGCAAACTAGCAATTCTAAGGCTAGATTATTGATTTATCAGTTAGCGGGGATGAATTCCTTACCTTAACGATGAAATGTGATGATAATAAACTGATGATTTTCTCCCCAAATCACCGTTGTTGAAGCCCCAAACATTTCTTAAAAAAAAAACAAATCATTTTTGGAGGTTTTTGAAATAAAACAACGAATTATTTCGCTATAGAGGCATATGCCACTACCACGACTCTTTGACCACATTGATGGTCGTCATAGCGTAAATTTTTTCACTTTTGAGTATGTCACTATAGCAATGTCGACAAGACAGAATGTCAAGTTTCCTCTGAAAATTTCTTTTTTCACAACGCACATTGAATCCAAGACATTCCAAACAAAACTCTTTACGCCAAGATTAATTTCAAAAGTTTTACTTACCCAAATTCGATTTCGTAAAATCCTATAGGTTCCTTAACGTCTTACGTAACTAGGGTCAAATCAAACACCATCATTCTTGCTCAAATTATTCTCAAATTATCCTAGATAGTATCCTAGTCTAAAATTTGTAACATCAAATCCAGAAAAAAAAATTAGCATGAAATTTTATACGGAAGGCTTATACATAATGGCGTACAAGGTCGTTACATTCTTAATCCTCTAAAATTATTACATGTGATTGAGAAAGATAAAATTATTTTGTTTCCTATCTTGCCACATGAATTTTTGTACTTGATGTGTCATAATATGAAAAATCATTGTTGAATTTTTCTCGTGTTTCAATTGTTTAACTAATTTCTTAAGAAAAAATAGATAAAATAAATTGAAAGTAGAAGGGTAAATAGGAAGGGGATTAGAACCTTCACCAACAAAGAATTGTCAATCAAATGTACATTACATATATAAAGAAAATTAAAAGTACAAAAATTAAATATCCAATAATTAATTTTATCTATAAATTACTTGGGCTTCCTGCTTTATGAATGCTACTATCACGACCCAAATCAGGACCATGATGGAACCTATCCAACCCTTCGTGATAGGTAAGTCAAAGACTAATCTCAAATATAACGTCCAAATAAATAGAAGCGGAAGAAGATAAGAATAGAATAAAACTCAAATGATCTCCAACACATTAACAAAGTAGTATGTTCATATGTAAAACATAGATAATTCCAGGTCTAGTAGTCACTAACACAAACCACTAAATACAAAAATTAAACAGAAGTCTGAGTATTTCAAAATGTAGAAAATGAATAAAGATAAGGATGCATAAGATTTTAGTAGTCTCTGAAATCAATAGCAGCTACCTCAAATCTCCAAAGATGCTAACACCAAAAACACCACAGAAATCAGTGCCTAGAGATCGTTGATCGGTACCTGCACACAAGGTGCAGAAAAAATAAGAGTGAGTATGGAATCACATGTACTCAGCAAGTATCGTCGATCGAACCTAATTCAAAATGGTAACGAGTAACACGACGTCAACCATCTAAAACAATCATACAATCTACAGTCAGGAAAACTACCCTATTCTAACTGAATAATCAAGTCTAACAGTCATAAGGATATCATAATACAGTCCAAGAATTCCTCAATATAGCGAAATCAAGTAAAAGATAGTCAAGTACTAATAAATAATATAAAGTCAATAATTACACCTTACTTAATTCGAAATAAGAATAAAAGAATGCAATGCGATGGATATGTTGTGTAACACCTATCAAGAAATGGCTTCAAGGTCAGGATCTATGGGAGACTCACAAGGTCCATGTATTATACAAGCATGCACTCTGAACCTAATAAATATATTGGGAAGGCGTGCACTCCGACCCCAATAATAGATATTAATGTACATGTGTGCACTCCGACCCCAATAATAGATATTAATGTACATGTGTGCACTCCGACCCCATATGTAATTCAATGCATGACGCGCAGGCGTGCAACTCCGATCCCTAATCAACAATAACGCTAAGCAAAGTATTTCATACTATGCCTAATAAACATCGATTTTAAAATCAACTCAACTTATTAAATGGAAGTATTTTCATTAGCTATCTTTTTCAATAATTCATTTACCATAGCAAATTAGCCCATTGGCTAGCAAATGGGGAAAACATTTTAAAACGTACAATTAACTTATTTTAACCCCTCAAATAACACTGGTACCACATAGATGCTCGTCACTTCACTTATACGGGACCCCCATTCCCCATTACTCCCATTACACATAACTAATAAATAAGCACTTTGAAAAAGAGTTTAAGAAAGTTTCAACTTGCCTTAAACCGGAGCCAACCATCAATTTACAAACTTGTCCTTTCGTAAAACTTTTGAATGGTCAAAATCTGTTCAAATACATATTCTCCGTAAGCATACGAATTTAATAACTCCCATTTGATAACCTCTTACTCTAAGAATCCTAGACCAAAAATTTAGTTTTTCTAATACTTAAAATTAGAAGCAGTGTATGAAAAAAAAGAAGCAAAAGTTTAGATTCCCTCGAACTTCATATAAACCTAACATTCATGGATTATCATTAGTGTCAATGATTGACAATCATTACCCAAACATATTTGATATATTAATTTTTCCACTAACTAACAAAATAGAAAAAAAAATCACCTAATTAACTACTTCAATTTCAATTCTATACACTACCCACCAATCATCCACTATTTGACATTCGTTCACCCAATATGCCAAACATCACTATAATTATAAATCTGTATAGTTAGCATATCTAACCTAAAGTTATACGGCGCCCCCTCTTCAATTGCAACTAGAAAAATTAAGAACTGCTAACTGTACCAGTTAAACTTTCTAATTTTATTTTTATTGCATATGGTAAAGCCTACCCATTTAAAATCATTGTTATATTGGCCAAATAAGTAAACAAATTGTTGCTTTTTATTTAAAATGCCCAAAACTTCTAATAAATCCTCAGAATTTGTTCAGAACCCCATAGAAATAAATTATCTATGTAAATCGACTAAAATGTACATTCTGAATCTATTAGAATCACTAAAACACTAATTTTGGGTCAACTCGACCGAAGGTTGATCATGATCAGGCTTAATCTTATTAAAATGCAAAAACCAAATTAACGACTTAAATTGCCTCAAAACACCTCAAGAATCAACACTACCCATCTCTGCAGTCATAAATCATGTCTAAACACTACGAGGAGGGTTAAAGTAAGAAAAATCCATAAAACGGCTTAAAGGATTATTACATTATTCACCACTAAAACAAACGTTCGTCCTCAAACGTGAAGAGAAAGAAAGCACCTGGACCATCAAAGAGATGGGGATATCTACTCAGCATGTCAGACTCAATCTCCCAAGTAGATTTTTCTATGGTACGATGCCTCTACTGTACCTTCACTGATGCTATGTTCTTTGACCTCAACTTTCTAGTCTACCTATCTAGAATAGCTATAGGCTCTTCCTCAAAAGCCAGATTTTGATCCAGACTTACCGAGTCCCACTGAATCATATGTGAATCATATGGATGGTACCTCATTAACATAGAAACAAGAAAAAATGGATGCACGGCTGGAAGTCCGGGTGGCAAGGTCAATTCATAAGACACTGGCCCAACACGCTGAAGAACCTCAAAAGGGCCAATAAACCTCAGACTGATCATTCCTTTTGTTAGTTTAAAACCATTTTGTGGAAATAACAGGAAATCAATTCAAAAGCTAGCCGCTAAAATAGAGATGGAGTTTGAAGAAGAGAATATGCAGAGAGGTTGATTATTTTCTTGTAAAAGCCATCTATAATTGATCATCAACTTATTAACTTAAATAGTTGCTTTTACAACTAAAAATAGAATGAAGAAACAACCTATTTCTAAAAGAATTAAAATAACTAATTAGTTTCCTACCAAAGATAGGAATCCTAATTTAACTAGGATTGTATGTAAAAAAAAACTGGAGCAAAAAGAAAAAAAACAATTGCATTCTTAAAGCAACTTTCAACACTCCTCCTTGCTTTATGAAATGCAAACTCCAATTTTCTGAGAAGCTCGAATTTGCTGACATCAACTTCAAGTCCACCCCGCCCAGCAGCTTTGAGATGACGATCCAAAACTTTCGGGTCTGCGCAGATGGCATGTTGCCCCTTTCGATATTAGATTAACTCTAAGCCCTGAAAAGTAGACAAAATATCTTCTTTCTTGATGGTTGTCATGTCACTTAGTTCCTTGATAGATATATTGCCCTTGTGCTTTTTCAATATATCCAAAAGCACACGCGTCCAGTAACCCCTATAGCGCAACATTCCTAAGCTGGAAAGTGGTCTTTCTGGTGTGCCCACTTTACCTTCTTTCTTTGAAAGTTCATATGAGAATGCATTAGGAATTTCCCATAGCCTTTCCTCTGATCAGGTGGAAGTGTCAATGCAAGCTAAGTTATAAGACTCTTCTGAATGCTTTTTCTTTGAAAAGTGACCAACCATATGTGTTGATTTAGAATCTCTATAAACTTTTAAACAAACAGGACAGTAGTTTCCCTTCACAAATAATCTTCCACAAGCATCACAACAAGGGTATCCTAATTTCCTGTAACATTCGAACAACAGCTGTGACACTTTGTGTGTTTGGGGCATAGATAAGGCCCACTGCTAATGTTCTTGTGTGGAGGCTACATGCAGTAACAGTGATAAGCTACATCACACCTTTTGAAAAACATGAACTTATTTGGATCTCCAGTTCTTTTCCAGGCCTCACAAATTCGGCATGAGGGACAAGACTATGAACTCCAATGAAAGAGATCTCTATTTTGACCCCAAGCTTTCAGGCAGCTTTGGTGATACTTCTTCCCACAAATTTTGCATGACATCATTTTCCTTGCTCTTTCACCTCCTCCATTTTCACCGCAAAAGCATAGCCTACGCATCACTTTGAAATTAGATAGATTCTGTTCTTCTCCACCAACATCTTTTATGAAACCCTTCAAATTACCAGACTCAAATCGTCTAGTAAAATCCTCAGAGTTGGACGTAAAATCAGAACTTGAACTTTCAGTTTTAGCAGACCCATCCTTATCTAGATCATCAGGATTAAAGTCATCATCTTCTGAGTCTTCTGATGGAAGTCCAGAAATATCATCTAGCTTCTCCCCAGATGCAGCAGCAGTAGCTTTCTTGGGATATACTTTCTCCCAGCTGTCGGTGACGGAAAGGTTTGTTCCTTGAAGATCATTAAGCAAGTCAATGTAGTCAACTTTGCAATCGCAACAAGGACAAATCCAACCTTCATCATCAAGTGGAATTTCTTCTTTTAGTAGAGGTGGCTCCACACACAACTGGTGAAATCCACGCTCTTCTTCTAATAGATTTAATGAGAAAATTCTGCCTCTCATTTTGACTTTAAATAGGTCTTGTCCAGATGCTTCCTTGATCAAGCAGTTTTTATCTTCAAAATACAATTTGAAACCTTTTTCTAATAACTGACCAATACTTGACAAGTTCTGGTCCAAATCGGGTACATAAAGAATATCAGAAATTACTTTAGTGTCCGATTGTGTTTCAATTGTAATGGTTCCAATTCCTTTGGTGGAATATAACCACCATGGATGATTCTAACTTTTGTAACTTTAGTAGGCCTCAAATCTTTAAAAAGATCTTTATCGCAAGTCATATTATTTGTGCATCCACTATCTATCAACCACAACTTGCTTGAGACACTACTTGTAAAACATGATGCGACAAAGAGTTGATCTTCTTCCTGTTCATCAACAACTCGAGCCTCTGCATCTTGCTGCTAGTTTAGTTCTTTCATATGATCGCTTCATGCCCAAGATGATTGCACTTAGTATCAAGCCTCTCCCAACACTTGAAAGGTGTATGTCCGAACTTGCCGCAATGCTTACAAGGAGGGTAGTTTCCTTTGAAACCACTTGTTTTGTTTTTGTTGTTGTGCACTGCACCTTCTTCATTAGTTGGTTGGTAATTTTTATTCTTCTTATTCTTCTTCTTCTTAGAACGTCCATCATCGTGATGCTTGGATGGTAAGGCGTCTTCGACAGCTCCTACTTGTCTCATAATATGCCGTTGCTCTTGCGCTTGAAAAGCACTCAAGAGCTCTGCAAGTATGATCTTAGACTAGTCCTTAGTATTTTCTAAGGTTTTTATGGTAGCCTCAAATATTTCAGGTACCGTTACTAGGATTTTTTCAACAATCCTTGAATCATTGAAAGTGGAACCCAATAATCTGATGCGATTTGTTAAATTAAGAAGTCTGTCAGAGTACTCCTTTATGGTTTCACTTTCTTTCATCCTTTGAAGCTCAAACTCACATACCAGATTCATCACTTGCATCCCTCGAATCCTTTCATGTCCTTCATACTCAGTCTTGAGATAATTCCATACCTCTTTCACTGATTGCAGAGACATAATACGAGTCAAGATATTAGATGAAACTGCAGTAAATAAGTATGCCATTACCTTGGATTTCCTAGTAGTCTTCTCCTTGTGAGTTTTAATCTGCGCCACCGTGGGATTATCTGGCAATGGAGCTATCTCGTATTCATCTTCAACAGCTTCCCAGAGATCCAAAGCTTGCAGATATATTCGCATTCTAACTTCCTAGATTTGATAACTTTCTCCATCAAAAGTTGGCGGTGCCATTGGAGAAAAATTTGCTTCTCCGTTCATGGTATCCACTGGACCAGATTGATGCAAACACTCATAGGTCCCTTAAGATTAAAGCTCTGATATCACTTGTTGGTTTAAAACCATTTTATGGAAATAACAGGAATTCAATTCAAAAGCTAGATGCTAAAACAGAGATGGAGTTTGAAGAAGAGAATATGCAGAAAGGTTGATTATTTTCTTGTAAAAGCCATCTATAATTGATCATCAACTTAACAACTTAAATAGTTGCTATTACAACTAAAAATAGGACGAAGAAACAACCAATTTCTACCAGAATTAAAATAACTAATTAGTTTCCTACCAAAGATAAGACTCCTAATTTAACTAGGATTGTACGTAAAAAAAAAGCTGGAGAAAAAAAACTTGCATTCTTAAAGAAACTTTCAACACCTTTCTTCCCAAACCTAATCACAAGCTTTTCTTTCTTCCCAGACCTCATCACACTCTTCATGGGTGATACCTTCAATAATACCCGCTCACCCTGCATGAATTCTATGTTGTGAACCCTTTTGTCAACATAATTTTTCTGTCTGCTCTGAGCTGCCGAAAGCTGACCCTGGATCAATCTCACTTTGTCCATCGAATCTCTCGAAAAATCAGTATGCCAAGGTCTAACCTCAAAAGAATCAAACCACTCAACTATGGACCTACACTTTCTACAAAGGTAGATATTATTATAAGAAAACTCCACTAAGGGTAAAAAAATATCCCTATTGTTGACACCCAATTTTGGTTCTCCATACTTAAAATTAATGTCTTCGGGCTTTTTGATCATTAAATGACACAAAATACATTTTTTAATACATTTTTTCAATTGTTAATAAATTATGGATAATCATCATTATTTTAGAATTTTTACCAATTTACTGTCATATTTTAACTTTGCATAATTTATTGATAATTATTCTTAATTTCATAAATTTTATGATTTTTATCAGTTTATTGCCATTTTAAAATTTTGGCACAATCATCTGCATACGTACACAACATAACACCACCATTTCTTATCGCACACTACAATTGTTTATAACATAATACATTTTTAAGATAATTATATTTTATTTTATTTGTTATTTACATTTTTTGTAGTTACATATCGATACTTCTATTTTGTATATTATTTAATATGATCCGGTAAGATAAGTTGAATTAATTATTTAATATACGAAACAACAAATCAATCAAGTCAAGATCTCATCACATTTAAAAAAGGTGACACTTGATATGATGAGTTGAAGTTTACATTCTTTGGATAAAGAATTTTTACACATTTATTAAAAGAATAAAAAAACAATTTGATTAATAACCTTCGAACTAATGGGTTCTAAAGAAACAACAGGGTTTAGTATTTTATTTTTTAGATAAATAGAAGGATTAATTTTTATTATAAATAAAAGAAGGGGTTTAATTGGAATACACACAAAAAAATACATACACACACAAAATCAGAACTATGCCTTTTCTCTCTCTCCCTTCTCTCCTCTCTCACTTTCCCTCACCCTTTCTTCTCTCTACCATCGCTTCCTCACCGAAGGTGATGACCTGCGACACACCACCTTTCACCACCATCACTGCCACCCTCTTCTCCGTAGCTGACTCGCCGAAAGTGATGACTGGTGAGTTCCATCCACTACCACACCAACAACAACATTATCACCGCTGCTACTGCTCCCTTCCTCTTTCCCTTTTTTCGTTGCTTGTTCACCGAAGGTTATGGCCGGAAAATCCCCCGCCGAGAACAATCACGAAGGCATCAGTCACTCCTCTTTCTTTTATTTCCCACTTCTATTTGGCTATTTTTTTTATCATTGTCATAACACCAAAATTTGACAAGATTTCAAATCTAGTGGTACTTTGGGGTTGTTTGGTGAGTGTTTGGTTAGCTTGGTAGTTTTTGATGACTTTGATCTAGCTAGATCGTATTTTTCGATAATTCCTTAACTGTTCGGGCTCATTCTCGGGTACTTTCATCCTCTCCGGTAAGCTATGTTGATTTTGCGGTTTATTCACCATTAATGTTACTGGTTTGTTACTGTTTTACGTTTCAAGAGATGGATTTCAAACGATTTTGTCCTTTTCATTTAACTTAATTGATAATGAATACGTATTACACAAAAATTAGCCAATGAAGAAATTTTTCATCGATTTTCGATGCCTCCACAAATAAAAACACGGACTTTACGTTTACAAATACGTAATAAAAATAAATAATTCGGGCGATGATGAAATCTTTATAAATATCTAAAATTTTATCTGAGCCCATTTTTTATCAAAAATTATATTTTTTATAGGCACGTATACTTTCTCAATTTATTTTGATAATTATTTATTTGTTACTAGTATTTCTACTATAAGTGTTTATACATGTTCATAAAAATATTTATTGAGAACGACATTCAAAGAAGAGCTTGAATTTTTGTGTTTGTATTTTTTACATTCTTATAATTGCACAAATACTAATCACAGTGAAAACTTTATTTTTTAGGGGGCTTTGGGGGGAATATTTTTTTTTTTGCACAATCCTAATCATGCGTTTAGGCAAATTTAGACCGTTAATAATTAGATTAAATTGATTTAGATATTTAATCAATAATTCATACTTTTTATTCTAAAAAATATTGTGTAATTTTTTTCTTCGGAACAAACTTTTACTTTATTCATTCTTTTATTCCATTAGCTTTTGTTAATTATAAAAAAAAAATACTTCTCCTTTATATAAAACAAAAATACTTTACTTTTAATATAACACATAAAATGCTTCCTTTTATAAAAAAAACTTTTCTTTTTCCATACATATTCTTATACACTTTTTGTTATATATCTTCACATGTTTTTATATACATAATCTGTACGATAACATATGTAATTTGTACACACTTTACATATATATTATTTATATTATTTTAATACATATTTTATATTTGTATTTACAGATATTGATTTTTTCCTTTCCTCTTTTAATAAACCTAAGTCTGGTCGAAAACCATATTTGTGGATTCTGAAGAATGCTTAACCTCTTTTCTTCAGAATAATTTGAATCCTTACCTAAAGTCTAAATTGGTTTCGTAGATTAAAACACAAGTCATACATGTTAATAAATAAATAGGTTTTCTTATTTTTCTTAAAATTAGGTGGCAACTTTGTACAAAAATTAATTCTTTTATAGTTCAAAAGTCATGCTTGTTTTAACCAAAGTAAAAATAGGGCATGACGCCAACGAACCCCAGAATCCATCACACAAGCCTGCAACATGTCTACTCTGACTTGCCATCTATTTGTGGATAGAATGTTGAACTCATATCCAACTGAGTACCCAACTCCCACTATAATGTACGCCAAAATCCATCACACAATCCTGCAACATGTCCTCCAACACCTGATAGTCTGCTCTGACTTGCCATCTATTTGTGGATAGAATGTTGTACTCATATCTAACAGAGTACCCAACTCCCACTACAATGTACGCCAAAAGTTCGAAGTGAACTAAGTACCTCTATATAAAATGATAGAAATAGGCATGCCATATAACTGAGCTATCTCATAAATATAGATCTTAGATAATTTCCCCGCATTATAGCTCATCTTCACAGGCACAAAATGGGCTGATTTGGTCAATCTGTCCACAATCACCCAAATAGAATCAAACTTCCTTAAAGTATGAGGCGATCCAACTACAAAATCCATGGTGATACGCCCCCATTTCCACTCGGTAATGGTCATCCTTTGAAGCAAACCACCTGGCCTCTGGTGCTCATATTTCACCTGCTGAGAATTTAAACACTTAGCCACAAACTCTGCAACGTCCTTTTTTCATCCTACACTACCAGTAATGTTGTTTTAGGTCATGGTACATCTTTGTTGTATCTGGATAGAAGTTATACCTCGAATAATAGGCCTCCTCCATAATATATCTAGTCAAATCACCCACTCTAGGAACACAAATCCACCCCTTAATCCTCAAAACACCCTCTTGGTCCAAAATTACCTCCTTAGACTCAACTCACATTACCTTAACTCAGATAATAGACAAATTTTCATCCTCAAACTGGCGATCTCTAATGTATTATATCAACAACGACCTCACTTCTACACATGCAAGAACTCTACCTGACTCAGAGATATCAAGACGCATAAAACAATTAGCCAATAGTTGAACCTCTCTGGCTAATGGTCGCTCCTCAATACTCAATAATGCAAGACTACCCATACTAACTGCCTTTCTACCCAAGGCATCTGCTACTACATTTTCCTTACCCGAATGATATAGGATAGTCATATCACAATCATTCAACAACTCAATCTATCTATGCTATCTCAAATTCAACTCCTTTTGCTTTAAGATATACTGAGCACTATGATGATTGGTGCACACCTCACAATGAACTCCATACAAATAGTTCTGCCACAACTTCAATACAAATACAACCGCTAGTAACTCTAAATTATGGGTAGGGTAATTCATCTCGTATGGCTTCAACTGCCTCAATATATACATTATTACCTTATTTCTTTGCATCAACACACCACCCAAACCAATACCAGAAGTATCACAAAACACAGTAAAGACCTCACCTTCTATAAGTAGGGTCAAGAAAGGAGTTGAAGTCAATAAAGTCTTGAGCTTTTGAAAGTTTTCCACGCACTTATCTGACCAGTAAAAAACCATATTCTTTTGAGTCAGCCGAGTCATAAGAGCTGCAATAGAAGAGAAATCCAGCACAAACCACATGTAATAGCCTGCCATCCCAGTAAAACTTTGAATATCTGATGGTGAAGTAGGTCGTGACCAATTTCTAACCGCCTCAACCTTTGATAGATCAACCATAATACCATCCTTGGGATATGTTGGACTTCACATATCCTAAGAATGCCACAGAACTAAGACAAAATTCACACTTTGAAAACTTGGCATATAACTTCTCATCCCTTAACCTATGGAGTATGATCTTCAGATGCTTCTCACGATCTCCCTCGCTCTTAGAATACATCAAAATGTCAGCGATGAACACAATCACAAAATAATAAAGATATGGATAAAATACCTTATTCATCAACTCCATGAATATTGTTGGGGCATTAGTTAACCTAAATGACATAACTAAGAACTCATAGCGGCCATATCAAGTCTGAAAAATTGTCTGGGGAATATTCAAAGCCCAAATCTTCAACTGATGATACCCTGATCTCAAGTCAATCTTCAAAAACACTGAAGCACCTTGAAGTTGATCAAGTAAGTCATCAATACGCGGTAGAGGATACTTACTCTTGACTGTCACCTTGTTTAACTATCTATAGTCAATGCACATCCTCATAGACCCATCTTTCTTCTTTACAAACAATATTGGGGCACCCCAAGGTGATACACTTGGTCGAATAAATCCCTTACTTAACAAATCCTAAAGTTGGTCTTTTAATTCCTTCAACTCTGTTGATGCCATCCTATAAGGAGGAACAAAAATAGGCTTAGTTCTTGGCTCCAAATCAATACCAAAATCAATATCTCTATTAGGAGGAACACCTGGAAGATCGGTAGAAATTACATCCATGAAATCTCTAACCACCTTTACTGACTTCAAAGAAGGTGTCTCGGTACCAGTAACATAAATATAAGCAAAATATGATAAACACCCCTTCTCAACTAACCGCTGAGCTTAAATAAATAAAATCACATTCTTACGATAAGAACTCTGAACACTACTACACTTTAACCTCTGATGATCAGGCATAGCCAAAGTAAATGTATTGGCATAATAGTCCAAGATTGCATGATATGGAGAAAGCCAATCTATACCCAAAATAAAGTCAAAATCGACCATATTGAGGATAATCAAATCTAACCAAGTATCACACCCTAAATTAGAAACAACAAAGCATCGTTACACCAGATTCACCACTAAGAAATCACCTACTAGGTAGAAACACGAATAAGCGTAGCTACAGACTCACACACTATATCAAGGCTAGAAGCAAAATATGTAGACAATATGGAGACACATTGGAGAAAGTAGAACCAAGATAAAATAAAACTGAAACAGGTCGATGACAAACTAAGATGATACATGTAATGACTATATCATAAGACTCTACCATAGTTTCATGACCCAAACCAAGGCCTAGACATGATGGGTATCTCAATTCCCACGTTGATTGGATATCGCTCCCTTCACCTAACCAAACCAAACACATCATCCCCCAAGGTTGGATGAATTTCGAACATATAACAAAATAGTGTGCAACAAGCTTAAGAAAATTCAAAACAAGTCCATAACTAACGTCCGACGATCGGCCAAACAACTGACTGACATCGCCTAATAACCACAGTAATCAAAACAAAGACTTCTAAAACAAATAACCAAAATTGAATATCAATAAAGAGTCGGGGCATGCCCCCGCCTATAGACAAAAATAATTATAAACAGTCCAAGACATAAGAGACTAAAACATAAAATGTAGACTTTCGATGTATTAAAGCTCACCATTTCAATGTCAAATCATGAGTTGATCCTGAATCCTAATCACTGAGAAGGAGGATTAGAAGCATGACCAATTCCTGCATCGTGGGGGATACAGCATCCGAAGACGGTTAGAGGTTAGAGCGCTAGCATGAAAGTTAGGGATAAATTTAACATGGCCAAAGTCATCGACAGACACTCAAACTTTTTGCGAAAATTAACTTAGATTCCTCAACTAAAGCCTGTTACTATCAGACCCCTAAAGCCCCCGAATTTTGATCCAATTGAACATTTTTTTCCCTATCAGCAAAAAGCTCAAAGTGTGTGTTGCACACAAGCGATGACGTGGCAAAACGAGCTAATTGAAAGCTGACACGTGGCATTGTGGGTCAAATAATTATTAAAAATTAATTATAATTTTTTAAAAAAAAAGTATATAAAAATGGCATTGAGGAAATTATTAAAAAATTATTCTAAAATTATTTAAAAAATAAAAATAAAAAATTTATTATTTTAAACAAATGAAAAAAAATTAAAATGAAATAAATTATTAAAAAAATATTTTTAAAAAACAATTAATTATTAAAAAAATTATAATTTTTTTAAAAATGAAAATGAAAAAAATGGCATTGAGAATATAAATTATGAAAATAATTATAAAATAATTTTAAAAATAAAAATAAAAAATTGATTATTTAAAAAAAAAATTTAAAATAAAATAAATTATTAAGAAATTATTTTAAAGATAAAAAATTAATTATTAAAAAAATTATAAAACTTTTGAAAATGAAAATAAAAAATGGCATCGAGGATCCAAATTATGAAAAAATAATTATAAAATTATTTGAAAAATAAAATTAAAAAATTGATTATTTCAAAAAGATTATAAAATTTTTTAAAAAATGAAATAAATTATTAAAAAATTATTTTTTAAAAATAATTATTAAAAATATTATAAAATTTTTTAAAAAATGAAAATAAAAAATGTCTTTGAGGATATAAATTATAAAAAAATAATTATAAAATTATTTTTAAAAAAATAAAATAAAACACTGATTATTTAAAAAAAATTATCAAAAATTTCCAAAAATGAAATAAATTATTAAAAAATAATTTAAAAAATAAAAAATTAATTATTAAAAAAAATTATAAAACTTTTTAAAATGAAAATAAAAAATGGCATTGAGGATCCAAATTATGAAAAAATAATAATAAAATTGTTTTAAAAATGAAAATAAAAAATTAATTATTTAAAAGAAATTATAAAAAATTTAAAAAGATGAAAATAAAAAATAGAATTATTTTTAAATTCAGTTTTATTAAAAAAAAAATATTGGGACCCTCTAATGCTTTTTGGGGCCTTTAGTGTTTAAAAAACATATTGTTGTTAAAAAAATTTTGGGGCCCTCAATGCCACTTGGCATCTTTTTATTCGTAAATTTGTAAAAAAAATGCTCCTCACGCGCCTCCCACTATGGCACTGCACGCGCAGTGCCACATAGGCAAACAATGTCCCATTTGCAACAAAATTCGGGGGGGTTAGGGGTCTAATAGGAATAGGCCTTAGTTTAGGGGTCTAAGTGAATTTTCGCAACAAGTTTGAGTGCGTATCGATGCGTTTGACTATTTAACATAATGACATGGTCAACAGTTCAAAATCTTTCAAAAACCAATGCAAATAATCAAATGCATATATATATAAATATTACATACTGAGATAGGGAAAAGGGCTTAAAATGCACTTTAAAACTCTAGCATGGATTGTGTAGCTCAACAGTCATAACATGTACCCATGGTCTATATGGGCCCCAGCTCTCACTCCCTGGTCTGGCCCCAGTGCGTATAGCTACATGAACAAGAGAATAATCTCATATATATGCCCGGGGGACTCGAACCTCCCAATCATATATGAAGGTTACTTAAGCACTCGATCATGTAATGATTGACAGGGGACGCGGACCTCAATAATTATGTAATACTAATCAAAGGAGATAGAACCTTCCTAATCACTTTGACCCCCACGTTGTCAAATACGGTTTCCAGCATTGGTCACTCGGACCTCTACTTTCACGACTCAGCTACACAACTCCCATTAAAGCCCAACTAAAATATTTATCACATAATTCCGTTCGTTGAACCAAAATACACATTTAGGCATATATTGTTGGTATCGTCATACCAACTATACTTGCAAGGTAACAACAACATGCCAAAATTACATTACTTGGAAAAATTCACAACCCCTTTGGTTCAATTTTATAAATTCCCATCATTCTCATAATTAAAACCAATTTCACATAATGGGGTTGGGGTCATAACCACTTCAAAAGTCACAAGTTTGGAAAAATCATCATTCCCTAGTTCATTCACCATATCATATACCCAAAAGTTCAAAACCCTAATTAAAGCATGAAAAAATATATGTAAACCATGGGAAAACATTGTTCAATAACAAGTATTCAAAACCTCAACCCTTGTTATAAAACCAACATGAGTATCTCATGAACAATACTTTAAAACATGTGCTTTTAATAAATTAACAATGAGGGAGGAGTAACATGCCTTAAACACTAAGAAATTTGGAGAGAAATCGACCCTTGAGCCCTTAAATGACCAACTTGATGAAACTCTAGCTTGACTTGCTTGAGGGAATTTAGAGAGCCTTCTCGAGTGTTTGAGAAGTTACTTAGATTTATTTTCTGAATACTAATGACACCCTAAAGGGGTTATAAGATGTGGGTTTCAATTTGGGTAAGAGGAGAAATGTCCAGAATACCTTTAACTTAAAAGCTGAAAAATTGCGGCCATTGACTATGGGTCTACCGTTAACTCGTAGTCACTCCTTACGACTCGTCACCATTAGTCTTAACCAAGAAAGAACCACTAAGGCACACCATAAACTGCTAACCTTGGGACTTGATGGATATATTTATTTATATATTTAATTATTTTAAATAAATATATTATATTATTGTATATTTTCTGACAAATTCTACAGGAAGAAGAATACAAAAGAAGAAATAAAGAAATAAAAAAATTCCATGGGTGCAACCTCAAAAGCTTCTCACACCCATCAAGTGAAAGAATGAAACAAGTGAACGTTTTGAGAAGAGTTATAAGTTGACTGTCACAACCACCATTTCAAAAGCTTCTCACACTCGTCAAGTGAAAGAATGAAACAAGTGAACGTTTTGAGAAGAGTTATAAGTTGACCGTCACAACCACCATTTCAAAGAATGCATTCGTTGGTTCAACATTATAATTTTCTATAAATAAAGGCATTTCTTTGATCATTAAGTATCCAACAACATAAGCAATATAATAATTAGTCTTGTTTACTTTTTTTTTTTTTTTTGTAAAATAATATTTTTTTCTTTTCTTTATTAATTTCTCCATAATGGAGTAATTTCTTTGTGTTGAGAGCGTTGAAGAAACTTCGTATAATATTATAACATAAATCTTATTTTAGTTCTTTTAGGACTTGATTTTATTTAAAAGCTAAATACTTTGTATTGAAATTCTTGTACTAGAAATTAGTATTACTTGATATTTTATATTATAGTTATAGTTATATTAAGTTGTGCTTCCCACAAGGAAGAAAAATTAAATATACTATAAGTATTTCATAAAATATAAGTAATAATAATTTTTAGTCACTTGTTATTTCAAATCCTTGAAATTGCTTCTTTTGATCCTTATCCTCACGGAAGAATTACTTTGAACTATTTCTTAGATTTAAATAATCTCTATCTTATTTGTTTAAATTCGCATCCTCGCGGAGGGATTGACTCAAATAAGATTGTTAATTTGAGGGGTCTTTATCTTATTTCTTTCAATATGTATCCTCGCGGAGAGATCGTCTCAAGCAAGTTCATTGATTTAAAGATTACTCGCAAGGGGTCTTTATTCCTCATTAACACATAAATAAAGTCTAGAAAGTTATTCTACAATTTTATAGAAATTACTAAAATAATAATTTTACTATAATAAACATACCAAGTGAATTCAACAACCCCCAACTTCCTCTTCAAGATAATCTTTAAACACTATTTCTTTACATATTTTTTTAAAAAAGCTTTAGAAATTACTCTCCTTTCATCAATTTGATTCTCAAATAGTAATCAAGATAATAAAAATTTGTAGCATAGATTTTCCAATCTCTGTGGGACGATATCTTAAACTATACTAGAATTTGACAGAGTACGAGCAAGAAAAATCTAATACAATTTGAACTTGTCATGACTCAATGACATGACTCGTAATGGGACCCTATGACTCGTAGGGTCCAGTCGTCAACACAGAACCCAAATTGGGGCATACAGTGGACACCCTAGGATTTATACTTGCGACTCATAAAAATCCTTACGGCTCTTAGTGAGCCACTCGTACTTAGAGAAGAATTTAGCCACAACTTACTGATTTGGTTATGACTTGTCCCAATGACATGTCAAGACACCCTATGACTCATAGGCCAAGTCGTAGTCAAGGCAGTGAGTGCAAAATTTTAGGAACTTTCAAGGACCAAAAAAAACCGGGGCATTACATACTCCCCTCCCCCCTTAGGATCATTCATCCTCGAATGATAGGATAAGGAATACGCTAGAACGATTTAATACAAGGCACTCCCACCACTACCTTTAACAAAGACGGAAAACAAAGATACCAAGAAATCACAATTTTCTTTAACAAAGTCGAAAAATAAAGATGTTAAGGAATACACTTACCTTAAGCACGATTTTCCAAATCAGGGAACAAGAACGGATACTTGGACTTCATGTCCTCCTCTTCTTCCCAAGTAGCTTTCTCAACCTTTTGGTTTCGCCATAGAACCTTTACCGAAGCCACATCCTTAGTCTGCAATCGATGGACTTGCCAATCTAAGATTTCCACCGAAACTTCCTCATAGGAAAAGGAATCCAAAATGCCTACCTTTTCCAAATGAGCAACCATCGAAGGATCACCCACGTACTTTCTCAATATTGAAACATGAAACACTGGATGAATGGAGCTCAAACTAGAGGGCAACTCCAATTCATATGCAACATTACCAAACCTCTTCAAAACCACATACGTACCAATATAATGGGGACTGAGTGTTTTCTTCTTACCAAACTGCATCACTCCCTTCGTGGGGGACACCTTCAGAAGCACCTAATCACCAACACTAAACTCTAACTCTCTTCTCCTTACATCCACATAGGACTTTTGGAGACTTTAGGCTGCCTTAAGTCTATCTCGAATCACCTTCACCTTCTCCATATCTTGGTGAACCAAATCAGGGTCAAATAACTTATTTTCTCCAACCTCAAACCACCAAATAGGAGACCTAAATCTCCTACCATATAAGGCTTCAAATGGAGCTATACTAATGCTAGAGTGATAACTATTGTTGTAGGAAAATTCTATGAGAGGCAAGTGGTCAACCCAACCACCCCCAAAATACAAAACACAAGCCCAGAGCATATCTTTCAAGACCTGAATTGTTCTTTCCGCTTGCCCATCAGTTTGTTGGTGGAAAGAGGTACTAAGGGCTACCTTAGTGCCCAAACCTCGGTGGAACAACCTTCAAAATTGAGATGAGAACTGAGTACCCTAATCGTATAAGATGGAGACTGAAGTACCATGCAAATTTATGATCTCGTCAATGAATAACGTGGTATAATCCTCAGAAGAGAAATTAGTCTTCATTGGCAAGAAGTGAGCAAACATAGTCATCCTATCCATGATGACCTAATTTCTAATTTCCACACCGACAGTTCAATCTCTTAAAATAGTCCACTGGGCCTCAAGTGCTCTATCTTCACTTGTTGACACACCATGCACTTAGCCACAAAATTGGCCACATCAAGCTTCATATTATTCCACCAATAAATCACTTTAAGATCATGATATATTTTCATTGAACCATGATGAATAGTATGTCACGACTCTTGAGCTTCGGCCAAAAATTTTCCTCGCAACCCATCAACATCGGGAACACATAATCTGCCATGGTACCTTAAGATACCATCACCACCAATCTAAAAAATTGTCACTTTCTGCCTACCTATATCATTCTTGATTTGCATCAGAATAGGATCCAACACTTGATTTTCTTTTACTTCTATACCAAAAAATGACCTTGCCACCTCTTGAGCAATCACACCACCATCCTTGAAATCTAAGAGACCAACTCCTAGATTAACCAAACAGTGAATATCCTTTACCAAATCTGGTTTCTCTTCATCCACATAAGAAAAGCTTCCTATGGACAACCTACTAAGCGTATCAACAACCACATTAGCTTTACCTGGATGATAGTGGAGACTCATGTCCTAGTCCTTTAGCAACTCAAGCCACCTCTTTTTTCTGAGTTTCAATTCTTTTGGGTGAACACGTATTACAGGCTCTTATGATCAGAATAAATATCAACATGGACCCTATACAAATAATGCCACCAGATCTTTAATGCAAACACCACAGCTAACAATTCCAAATCATGGGTCGGATAATTCTTCTCATGAACTTTCAACTGCCTAGAAGCATAAGCAACCACCTTGCCATGATGCATCAATACACAATCCAACCCTACCCAGGATGCATCACAATAGACAACAAAACCATCAGTGCCCTCAAGTAGAGTCAAGATTGGATCCAAAGTCAACTTATCCTTCCGTTTCTCGAAACTACCCTCACAAGCATCAGACCACAAGAATTTCACCTTCTTCTGAGTCAACTTAGTCAACGGAGTCGCAATAGAAGATAAAATCTCTACAAACCTTCTATAGTAGTCGGCTAAATCAAAGAAGCTCCAAATATCGGATGGGTTCGTGATCTAGGTCACTTCTTAACCACCGCAACCTTTTATTGATCCTCCATGATCCCTTTGCTAGAAATAACATGACCCAAATAAGTAACAACATTCAACCAAAACTCACACTTAGAAAAATACTGATCCTTTAGTCTGCAACACAAGGTGGAAGTCATCGGCATGATCCACCTTACTCTTGGAATACACCAAAATATCGTCAATAAAGAAAATGACAAACAAGTCCAAAAACTGACAAAAAATGAAATTCATAAGATCCATAAATGCGGCCAGGACATTGGTCAAACTAAAGGACATCATCAAAAACTAAAAATGACCATACCGCATTCGAAAAGCAGTCTTAGGGATATCCGCCTCCCTAATCTTACTGATGGAACCCAAACCAAAGATCAATCTTGGAAAAGAACTTAGCACCGTGGAGCTGATAAAAGAAATCATCAATCCTCGAAAGTGGATACTTATTCTATACGGTTACTTTATTTAATTAGTGGTAATCGATAGATATCTGAAGGGAACTATCCTTCTTACGCACAAAGAGAATGGGATCACCCTACAGAGACACACTAAGGTAAATAAAACCCTTCTTAAGAAGATCTTTCAACTGCTCCTTTCTTCAACTCGGTCGGAGCCATCCTATAAGGAGGGATAGAAATAGGACGAGTGTCCGAAAGAAGATCAATCCCGAAATCAATTTTCCTATCAGGAGGTACACCAGAAAAATCATCAGAGAACACCTCAAAGAATTCACAAAAAACAGGGATAGTCTGCAAAGAAGGACCTTCGGATCTAGAATCCTTAACATGCACTAAGTGATAGAGGCACCTTTTGGATACTAATTTCTGGGCTCTAAAATATGAGATGAATCTTCCCTTTGACTCTAGGGAACTACCTTCCCATTTGATTACCAACTCATTTGATAATTGGAAACTGACTCTTCGGGTCCGACAATCAAGTGACACATAGCACAAATACAACTAATCCATCCCTAAAATCACATCGAAGTCAAATATGTCCAACTCTATTAGATCCACTAAGGTCTCTCTACTATAGACTAATATCACACAACCCCTATAGACCCTTCTAGCCATAATAGAGTCACCCACCAAGGTAGACACAGAAAAAGGATCTGAAATATACTCAGGATCAAAGCCAAAATGAATAACCACATAAGTGGTCACATAAGAGAGAGTAGACCCAAGATCAAGTAGACAATATACATCACAAGAAAAGATTTTAAGAGTACCAGTAACAATATTGAGGGACGCCTCAGAATCCTGGCGAGTGGCAAGAGCATACAGACAGTTCTAACCAGTGTTGCAGTCAGAAGCAAAAGTAGCACCCTTTGGTACAAGAGCGGATGAGGTAGCAATAGGAATATTATTCACCCCAGAAGAAACCTTAAAAGGATAATCCCTCTGCAGATGACCAATCTAACTATACTTAAAATACTTACTCCTCCCTTCCTCGCAAAAAACACGATGTACCTGACCACAAAATATACAAAGAGGATACGATGGAGCTGACTAAGCCCCACTAGCCTATGACTGGGCCCCTGGTGCTCTAAACCCACTATCATACTGAGGACGACAATCACCCAGCGGCTTTGGATAAAGAGCATTATCCGTAGAGTAGGAACCAGAGTAACCCTACTTCTTCTTAGAACACTTCGCACCATCTCTACCACTTTATTGCTGACCTCCACCCTGATTTGAATAGCGAAACTTCTTACTATGCCTTTCACTCATCTCTGCTTGCTTCCTCTTTTATTTTTCCACCTATTGCATATACACCCCAAGTCTAGATATGTCTATATCCTTGTTTAAAAAGGTAGCCTTGCTCTCCAAGATCAATTTATGGGATATCCCAGTAAACTTCCTCAGTTTAGCCCTAATGCTAAACATCAATTCAGAGCGTAATGCGACAACTGATGAAACTTCAAGGCATACTCCTTAACGGACATCCTTCTTTAATTCAAGTTTATGAACTCCTCAGTCTTCGCCTCCCTTAAACCCTGAGGAAATAAGCGGTCAAGGAAAGCACAAGAAAAATTATCCCACAAAGCGGCCTCAGTATTATCACCCCTAGACTGGTCCCACTCCTCATACCATGGTATGTTACATTCTTCAACTGATAAGCTGTAAACTCTACACCCTTCACATAGATAGCATGCATCACATGGAAGATCTTTTCTATCTCATCAATAGTTTTGAGGATCTTCCTCAACTTTAGAACCAATGAAAATAGGAGTATTTAATCTCATGAATTGGCCAACTCTAGTGGCCTCGGAGGATGGAGAAACAGAAGATACTTACTCAGTCTGAGAGGCCACAAACTTGGTAAGTAAATAGATCGATCGGTGAAACTCAGCATTAGACACATCAGCTTGAGGTATCTGAGGGGGGATAGGGGGAACTTGTGGAGCTCTCTCAAGGCAATCAGAGTGACCCTCGATCGGGTTTGAAGTCTTAGAGTTAGATGATCTCAATCCACATTGTCCTCAAACGGGATAAAAAAGTTGTTGTGAGAATCAGAGCTTTTTGGAGACATGATCTGAAAAGCAAACATAAAAATTAAAGGAGATTCAAGACCTTAGACTGTATTGCTTGAAATAGAATAACAAGAAAGGGAAACATTCCTAAATTCCTCTTAGCCTCTTCCTTATAATTGTGGCGCACTACACACCCATAAATAAGACTCTACTCGACACGGCTTGGTTGGATACCCAAGGACACCAAACCTAGGCTCTAAAACCACCTTTGTCATAACTCAAATCACGGCCTGGCCGTGATGGTTATCTCAAGTCCCACATGTACCAAAGATCACCCCTTGAACCTAAACAAACCAAACATATCTCCCTCAAGGTCGGATGTATTCCAAATATATAACAAGATAGCGTGTAACAAGCTAAAGGAAATTCAAAACAAGTCCATAACTAACGACTGACGATCGGCCAAACAACTGACCGACATCGCCCAATAACCATAGTAATCTAAATAAATCCTTCTAAAAAAAAGAACTAAAATTGAATATCAATGAAGAGTCGGGATATGCCCCCACCTATAGCCAAAAATAAGTCTAAACAGTCTGAGACATAAGAGACTAAAACATGAAATATAGACTTCTGATGTATGAAAGCTCACCACTTCAATGTCAACTCATGAGTTTATCCCAAATCCTAATCACTGAGTAAGAGGAGTAGAAGCATGACCAATTTTTGTATCACATGGGAATCAACATCCAAAGACGATTGGCAGTTGGAGTGCAAGCATAAAACTCAGGGATAAGGTTAACATAATGACATGGTCAATGGTTCAAAATTATTCAAAAACCAATGCACATAATCAAATACATATACATATATATATATATATTACATGTCGGGATAGGGAACAAGGCTTAACATGCGATTTAAAACTCTAGCCTAGACTCTGTACCTCAACCATCATAACATGTACCTACGGGCTATATAGGCCCCAGCTCTCACCCCCTGATTGGGCCCCTGTGAGAGTAGTCATATGAACTGAAGAATAATCTCATATATATGTACAGGGGCCTTGAACTTCTCAATCATATACTAAGGTGACTTAAGCACCCAATCATGTAATGCTTTATAGGGGACTCAAACCTCTCTAATTATGTAATAATAATGAGGTGGACTCGAATCTCTTTGGTCACTTTGACCCCCAGTCGGCAAATGCAATTTCCAATATCGGTCACTTATACCTTCACTTTCATGACTCATCTACACAACCCCCAACAAAGCCCAATTAAAATATTTATCCCACAATTTTATTTGTTGAACCACAATACACATTTAGGCATACATTGTTGGTATCATCATACCAACTACACTTGCAATGTAACAACAACATGCCAAAATAATTACATCACTTGGGAAAATTCACAACCCCTTTGGTTCAATTTTACAAATTCCAACCATTCTCATAATTAAAACTAATTTCATATTATGGGGTTGGGTCCATAACCACTTCAAAAATCATAAGTTTGGGAAAATCACAATTCCATAGTATATTCACCATACTCATGCACCCACAAGTGCAAAACCATAATTAAATCATGAAAAAACATATGTAAACCATGGGAAAACATTGTTCAATAACAATCATTTAAAACCCTCAACCCTTATTATAAAACCAACATGAGTATCTCATGAACAATACTTTAAAACATGTACTTTTAACAAATTAACAATGAGGAAAGAGTAACATGCCTTAAACATCAAGAAATTTGAAGAGAACTCGACCCTTGAGCCCTTAAATAACTAACCTGATGAAACCCTAGCTTGACTTGCTTGAGGGAATTTAGAGAGCCTTTTGAAGTGTTTGAAAAGTTACTTAGATTTGTTTTCTGAATGCTAATGACACCTTAAAGAGGTTATAAGATGTGGGTTTTAATCTGGGTAAGAGGGGAAATGTCCAAAATACCCTTAACTTAAAAGCTGAAAAAGTATCACCATTGACTTATAGTCACTCCTTACAACTCGTCACCATGAGTCGTAGCCAAGATAGAACCATCAAGGCACCATACACTATAGATGTTACGACTCAAAACATGACTCATAATAGTACCCTACGACTCATAGGGTCTAGTAGTAGTCAACATAGAACCCAAATTAGGGCATACACTGGACACCCTATGATTTATACCTACGACTCATACCAAATCCTTTCGGCTCTTAGTGAGCCACTCGTACTCATAGTAGAATATAGCCACAACTCACTGATTTGGTTATGACTTGTCCCAACGACTCATCAAGATACCCTACGACTCAAAGGCCAAGTCGTAGTCAAGGTAGTGAGTGCAAAATTTCAGGAATTTTCATGGATCAAAAACACTTAGGGCATTACACTCAGGATTCCCTGGTAAGGCATAATAATAAGATCTATCATTTATCATCTGATTCACTCCTCTATCATCTCTTCTACTAGCTGGTGGTGTACATCTACCTCCTTGAGGTCTACCCCAACCCCTAGATGGAGGCGCTGCTGCTTTAGTAGGGGCCTGTTGACCCTGTTGTGGACCCCTTTATCTGTATACTAGATAAGCACTCAAAAAATAATACTGACTACCGTACTCATAATAGGACCTAGGAGCCATCAACTATCTAGAGTGACCTGAATATTCGGTATGGCCACCACGACCTGAAAACCATTAAGATAAACCCTGTGAAGTTTGTCCCAAACCATAAGAACCCCGACCTGAATGTCCACCCTATGATGTCTACATTGTTACCTGAACTAGTCTACTATGTTGAGGGTAGAAATCTCCTCTAAATGAACCCCTACCTCTAGATAGGGCACTACTGGATCGACCTAAAATTTAGGACCTCTTGTCCTTTAGATCCCCATACTTCTCATGATACATCAAATTAAACTCTTTTGCTAACTCAACCACCCTCTTAAAAGAAGCTCCATATTGAGCTACAACGTACATGGCCTCTCTGGTCCAAAGTGATAAACCTCTCATAAACCTCCTAATCATCTTGGGCTTGCCTGGTAAGATCACCATAGCATAGTGGGACAAGGCATAAAATCAAATCTCATACTCAGCCACGAAAATACCCTCTTGTGTCAAATTCTCAAGTTGGTTCCTACGCTCCTTACTCAAGCTATGTAGGACAAATCTGTCAAGGAAAGCCTATGCAAACATAACCCAAGTCATCGGTAGAGAACCCGCTATCCTAAAATCAATATAAGACCACCAACACTGCTTGGCAAGACCACACATCTGTAAGGCAGTACAATAAACCCTATTGGAGTCAACCAATCCCACAATCTAAAGTCTCTCATGGCAACTGACCAAAAACTCATCAGCTTTCTCACGTTGATCACCCTTAAACTGTGGTAGATCCATCTTTATTAACTTCTCAAACTGCCATTACTCCTCATCAAACATAGCTTCCCTAACCCCACCGGTAGCTCCGACCCCTAGTAAAGGCAAACTGGCGTACCTCAATAATGGCAAAACTACTAAATCCTCATAAATAGAGATGGGTTGCTGATCTGGGGTCTACGCCTCCACCCTAATATATGAACCCTATAAAGGGTTAAATGATCTACCTCCCTGAGCAATAGTCTCCAAAACACCCAACACTTTAATCAAGGTATCATGAATAATCGGTGTAGCAACAAATCCTGGTGGTGCCTGACCTGGGCCCACATTATCAGTTAAAACCTAAACATCATCACCACCTACCTCCAACTCAACCTCGAGATACTCAGCCCTATAAGAAATTTAAGCGACTCCTTGTGCTCTCTCTTTACCATGACCTCTACCCCTACCACATACCCTTCCCCATCCACATATCCCATCTTGGGGGTTGGTAGAGGCTCGAGAAGATTTAGTTATTGGTCCACTTTGAAAACTTATTTTAACAAATGGACACTCATTTTGGCAAACCCTAATTTTTTAGGGTTTGGTGGGCCATGGGCTTAAGTGTAAAAGAAAAAAACATTTTGGCACCCCTTATGTATTTTTAAAATCTTTTGGAACCCCTTATGTATTTATTAAATACATATTTAACCCTACTCTTCTATTAAATACAAAAATAAAAAAATTCTCTCATCTTCTCTCTCTTAACCAAAATCGCTTCTTTTTCCTTTCTACCATTTTCAATTTCAAGCTCGTGTAAATCAGCTCCAACTTTGATCTTCAACTTCAGGTAAGCTATATTATTGTTCCGGTTAATTTGTGCTCCATATTGATAGGGTTTTTTTTTATTATTTTTTTTCGTACTCATTTGTGGCGGGTGAAGTCGTTGGAGTACAAATAAATTATTTTTTTAAAAAAATGGAACTTGATTTTAGTGTAAGTAATTGTTTTTAATTGGTATTTACTTATTTTTTACGGATAATTGGTGTGTATTGATTATCCTTTGCGATTACATGTTGAAATGTCTTCACTAATTTCATCGAAATGTGGCAAAATATGTGATTTTTATTAAAACTTTTCTCCAATGTAAGGGTGTTGTAGAAGAATGTTCATGTTGGGGATTTTTTCACTGCGTATTTGATAATTAGACTCGAAAAGTTGAATTTTTTTTTTAAAAAATAGGGCTTGATTTTACTTATAATTTGTGTTTTTAAGTTGGTATTCGGTTTGTTTGTGCATTATTTGTGTTGAATTTTAACTTTTCTCGACGATTGCATTGAGATTTTTTTGCCACTTTTTATCTATTTGCATGATAAAAATGTGCTTTGAATTGAATTTTTTTTGCAACTTCTGCATTGAGTTGGTGCTACAACTACTGCCATGTTAATAGACTGCTAGGTCGATTAGGTATTGTATCTGCTATCAATTGAATTTTTTTTAAAAAAATAGGGATTGATTTTAATTATAATTTGTGTTTTTAAGTTGGTATTTGATATTTTTGTACATTGTTCTCATTGGATTTTAACTTTCCTCGATGATTGCATTGAGTTTTTTTGTGAATTTTTCTCGATTTGTGTGCTTAAAATCTGGGTTCCTTCCTATTTTTGTTCAATATAATGGTTATTTAGATGCATGTTCTTGTGGGTGATGGGGTTGTTTTCAAAGAAACTTGTTCTGCAAATTAGAATTTTTGGTATTGCAACTGCTGCCATGTTAATAGACTACTAGGTCGATTAGGTATTGTAATTGTTGTTATAGCTGAAAAATGGTAGTTTTTGTCTGTAGATCATAACAAATGGCTTGAGGTCACAAACGCAAGGCTGCAGAAGGTGATAGGTCTGAGAGAAGAAAAAAATAAGCAGTCGATCAATTGGAGAATAGAAATTACAGCGAGAAAGCAGTTGAAGCTTTGGTTCGAGATAAGCCAGAGGAAACAGATCCTCTCGAGGCTAGGATAGACGAGGAAGCACTGATCTTTCCCAACTGTGCAAGGTTTATTTCAACTAAAAGGTACGACCTTGCCACAGTCCTGGATGATGTCGGATCATTTTCGGCTAAGATATCTGTTAGGTCCCGTTTGAAGATGTTTAATGAATTCAAATAAGTCGAAGTTGATCAACATCTAATGTCTAGGTTTAAGAATTCCTGTTTTGGTGGTTTATGGTACCTGCCAAAACATATGAAGTTCAACGGACAGCTTATCCACTATACACTTCTGCGCCGAGTTGAACCGGACAACAAGTTGCATGAAATGTGGTTCAACATCAATGACAGGCCTGCATATTTTGTCCTGAAGGAGTTTACGCTAATCACTGGTTTAAATTTTGGGCGTTATCCCTGTGATTCAATATATGTCAAAGCGATGGAGGAGGGTGAAGCTTTTTTCAAAAAAACTATGAAAAAGAGGAGTGCAAATGCAAAGAGATTATTGAAGCTTATTAGAGGTGGGAGGCTGGACAAGGAGGACAAGTTCAAATGTTGCTTGATTTGGTTCATGCACTGCATATTGCTTGCACGGTACTTGTCAAAAACCGTGGACAAAGAGACCATCAAGATGGTGGATAACTTGGGCTTCTTTGAGAAATACCCTTGGGGTAAGGAGTCATCTTTCTTGACTCTAGACTATCTAAAGAAGTGGATAGACTTTAGCACGGAGAAGAAGACATTCAAGACAAAGGGAGTTTCATCGTACGCGCTCTACGGATTTCCCTAGGAATTTATGGTATTTGATCATAAACCATTGAAGTAGTTTATTATATACTGTAATTCATCTATGGTGTCTATAATATACTTACTCTCAGTTTTATGTTTTTGTTTTTTCTTTTGATCACAGATTTGGATATATGAAGCCTTTCCCGCGCTCGGCAGGGGAAATGGTAAATCAAATGAAGACCCACTGCCCATTCCCCAATTGTTCAGATGGCACACCTCAAAAGGCGATAAACTAATCAAAGGTGATCCATATTTAAATGGATGGAGCACAAAGGTATGAAACATTTCTTCCGATAAATAATTTTACCAATATTGTGTTGCTAATCAATCACATTTGCCTATTTATCTATAGAGAGTGCACCCGTACCTTATCCCCACAGCCCATGAAATGAAGTAACACTACATGAAAAAGTTCAAAGAATTTACAGACGAACCAAACGACGCATTCATCGATGGCTTGAAGGCCTGTCTGGAGGGTGTGACTATCATTACCTCATCGGAGGATGGTGAGGATGGGGATGATGCTGGGATTTGGGCAGAAATGTTGTTTCAAATTATGTCACTCGGGGTGCGGGGACAAGTAAGATGAGAGCATCAAGAAAGACGCCGATGTTTGAAAATCTGGAAAAACGCGTGTTTAGGATGGAGGAGTCGATCAAGGACATCGCTAATTTCGTAAAAGAAGAGAGGTTGAGGAGAGCAGAAAAGGATAGGCAAAAGAAGAGAGATGAAGCTGAAGGTAATATCTGCTCTATATATTATAGAAGATGCTTATTTTATATAATCCCTTTTACTTATAATAATAGAATCTATACCATTCTTCATCAACTGATTTCTTAGTTTATTATAAACGGTAAATACTTGAAAATGCAGGTGTGCAAGTGCAAAGTCGGCATTCAGCGGCGAGGGCTGGCCGCGATGACAGCGGCATCAAAGAAGCCTTCCTTGAAGTAGCAGTTTTTTCAATAATTCATTTACCAAAGCAAATTAGCCTATCGGCTAGCAAATAAGAAAAACAGTTCAAAATGTACAATTAACTTATTTTAACCCCTCAAATAATACCGGTACCACATAGATGTTCGTCACTTCACCTATACGAGCCCTCATTCCCCATTACTCTCATTACAAATAATTAACAAACAAGCATTTTGAAAAAGAGTCTAAGAAAGTCTCAACTTGCTTCAAATAGAAGCCAACCATCAATTTACAAACTTGTCCTTTCGTAAAACTTTCAAATGGTCAAAATCTATTCATATATATATATTATCTATAAGCATACGAATCTAATGACTCACATTTTATAACTTCTTACTCTAAGAATCCTAGATCGAAAATTCAATTTCTTAATTGAAAGCAGTGTACAAAAAAAAAAGTTAAAGTTCAAATTCCCTCGAATTTCATATAAACCTAACATTCATGGATTATCATTCATGGATTGAAGAAGTTGCAATATATGCAACATTATATTCATGATTTATTTAAATGGCTAAAATATGTTTTCTTCTAATTTTTGTATATTTGTTGCACTTGTATATCAGTCAGTTAGTTAGCACCTCCTTATAAACATAAAATATATCTGTCGAAACTTCATAAACAAAAAGAAATTATAAATTAGACAGAAGAATAAATAATTTAAGAATATAGTGAAAGAGAGAACCTAAAATTTAAGATGAGAGAAAACTTAAACGAACCAATCTATCTTGCATTTATATCGATCCTAAATCAAAGCACAAATAATTGAGACCTGACAAAAATAGTCAATAACGTCTGAATCATATAAATAATGACTCTAAATCAAACATTACTCATTTTTAATTTTGAAAAGAAGAAAAATAAAAGAGAATAATACCTTTAAAAAATTTTATTTCAGTCAAGTTTGCTTTTGACGTATAGTATACATGTGTTTAAGTATAGGACCAATCTAAATAGCTATTATCAAAGACATCTATAAAATAATATTCCTAAATATTGTAGTTAGATATATACACACTCACGTCCAAACCATGCCAAGTGAGGGTGAGTAGCAGTTCATATTGATGATCTATAAAGAAAATTAACGGACAAGAATAGTACAATCTAATAACTAGATACAACATGAGAAAGCTAAATTAACTGGGGCATTATTCAGCACCTGAATACTGAAGATTCTAAACCATTTGAAATTTGAGGGTCATTGACATACATATTTTTCACGAGCATAAGAGAAGTTACAGATATATGTACATGCATTGCACGTGTGTCTTGTCTCAATAAATATTTTTTTAAAAATTATACAGTATCATTTTTAAAATAGAGTTTGAATTATAAAATATCTTGAATGAAATTTCGATGAAGATTGAGGTTTCAACTTATCTTTTTCTAAGAAAAATATTTTAAATATTTTAGTGATATTAATTCTCGTAATATTTTATTACAGAAAAAGTAACATAAAATTACTTATTACTTCTATATTAAAAGTTTTCACATGAATGGAAAATCTTTATTCTGCTAATAGAAGTAGTCAGATGTCAAGACAAATTAAACCACTTGCACCAGAATACTGCTACACAATATCGCTATATAACGTATCTTTCATCAACTTCAACTTGTAAATTATCAGTCACATCACCACTACTCGCAACTTCTAAAACATCACAACACTATAGCTAACACAAGCTAAAAAGCTATTTAATTTGATTATGAAAATTTAAATAAGAATGGCTTCTGAAAACTGCTATAGAATAATGGAATAATATATAGCCAGTAATTATTCATAGTGAAAGAGATAGATCAATCCAAAGTAATATGTCTACTATAGAGTTTTTTTAATGTAGGACCAAAAACTCAAATCACATTTTTAAGAACCTTCACATTTATATATAATAACATAACACAACTACTTATATCTTGTTATATCATAAGGTACTATAAAAAAAAGTGTAATCTATTTTTACGCCAAAAAAATAGATATGATTTATTCAATTCTTTATTAAAAAGATTCACCAGCTAAGTTTGATCTAAGCAATTATTGTTGTTATGGTAAAAGAAGACACCAACTTGTTTGATGTTGTGCTACATAGTTTTAGCAACATGCTGCAGCGAACAGCTGGAATAAACACATTTTCTAGATCATGTGCCTCAAACAAATGAATTTCTCAAACTTTGTCTCTCAATATTCTCTTATTACAAATAAGATGCTAAGTTCATCCAATAAGAAACGTGCAAAGAAGCATAAAACATTTAAGATCGCAGCTTATGCTTCTAATTCTATATGGCTCCAAAAAGAATATTGCAACAATTTTTAGACAACCAAAATCCTAAAATTATCTTGGCATATATCATAGCCTATATGTATATATAATAAAACAAAAAAAGGGATATAGAAGCTTAATCACAGAGACTAATTAATCATTCAATTCCAATCCCACTAAAGCATCAAAAATAAATTCTATCCCAAGTTTCAAATCTAACAAGATATCATAAAATTAAGGGGATCTTGTTGGGTTCATAGTATAGACAATATAAGAAAGCAAGGGCTTTTCTAAAAGGCTCCACGCATAATAACATAGCTTTTATCTCAGTTATCTTGTATGATAAAATGGAGAATAAAATGGTGGAGGGGAAGGAGATACTAAAATGAAAAGTGTACTCCCAAATTAGAAAATTTACTCTTTCTCCCACATTGGTGGAACAAGAGAACTTGAAAGTGTTTATAATCAAGAACACTTACTCCACATGGCAAGTGAGGCAAGAAATAATAGATGCCTCGCGCCGCCGTCGTCGCCGCTCGCTCAGCTTCAATGAGATCTATTTTTTTAGACAAACTTTATTTGAATGCCGAAGAATGCCAAGGAAAAATGCAGTAAAAATTTTCTGCAGTGTTTCGAACCTCCATTTATACATACATACAGTAACAGTTGCACTGTTTCAAGTGAACTGATGCATTGTTTTCAAATTGGTGCTCCAGAAATGATACATTGTTCTGAATTGAGGCTACGGAAGGTTGCAATAGTTCGAAATGATGCTTCAGAAGGATGTAATCCTTCAATGAAATGACACATTGATTCATGAAATAAGATGACTATTCAGGAAAAGATGTAATCTTTGATGAACAGACATGAACTTACAGCAAAGGTGTAACCTTTGGAGTGAACCATTGCCTCTTTTCAGAAGAGGCATGTTATGGCTATATAAACCTAATTTCATCCACAGGTTTTGATACGAAATTTCAGAATAAAAAATATTTTTCTTGTCTTTAAAAATTTTGTGTGATCATTCAAACTGTTGAGTGCGTTCGACGAGTCCAAATATTTGAGGTACCGCTATATTTGGATTGAAGGCCATTTTATCCTAGGAGGAAAAATTCCATAACCTCGGGTACAGTGAGGGGAATTGTTTTCTTAAGAAAACTCCGTGAATTCGGACGACTTGGCCTTATTCATTTCTATTTCATCTATTTTCTAGAAAAAATAAAACACACCTCTTGGAAAGGTCATTTTGATCTTGTGTTGAGGGTATTTGATATACTTCATTGTGTTCTTGTTTATACTTGAACTCTAGTTGAAGTTGTTATTTTGCATATACAGATTCTGCGTACCCGTAGAAGGAAATAACAGATCTTTCAAAAATAGCTACATTTTGCTGGAAAACTCACCTTTCATAACCATATTTTATATAATTACCATTTATAGCCATTGTATTCAATTTATGCCCATTGTATTTGATTTTATCAATAGTCTGTATTCATATAAAATATAAATACAGTACCATTTAGCTGTTGTATTTGATTCACAGCCGCTGTATTCACTTTTACTTAGTGGTCTGTATTCATAAAAACATAAATACACTATATATTTAGTCTTGCCAAAAACACCTCTTGGAAAGGTCATTTGGATCTTGTGTTGAGGGTATTTGATATACTTCATTGTGTTCTTGTTTATACTTGAAATCTAGTTGAAGTTGTTGTTCTGCATATACAGATTCTGCGTACCCGTAGAAGGAAATAACAATCTTAAGGAAACAACTTTCAGAATCTGTATAGCTTATTTTTGGAGATTAAAGGTTTAACTTTCTACTCCGCCTGAACTTAACTAGTGATTTGAAGTCACAAAAACTTCATCACAAGTTAAAGATCATTCGGTTGACAATTGAAAGTCATAAAAACCTCATTGTCAACTAGAAACAAGAAGAAAAGTTTAAAGTTGATTAACTTTATAAGTAGTATTCTGAAAATACTAAGTATTTTTGTCTTGTGGTGACAGGAAAAATGACAAGCGATAGTCAAATGCAAGATGCGGCAACGTCTGTGGGGGCAACTAATATTGCCACATCAAGTCGCACAAATGCTCCGCCTGCAATGGAACCGGTAGAGAAGCCCAAAAATTTACGGGCATTGACTTTAAACGATGGTAGCAAAAGATGTTCTTTTACCTCACCACTTTATGTCTGCAACAGTTCACTAGCAAAGACGCTCCTGAGGTGCCCGAGGGAACCTCGGGCAAAGATCGTTTCGTAATTATAGAAGCTTGGAAACATTCAAACTTCCTTTGTAGGAATTATATTCTGAGTGGTCTCCAAGACGACCTCTACAATGTCTACAGTGGAACTAAGATATCGAAGAAATTGTGGGGGGCACTTGAACGAAAATATAAAACAGAGGATGTGGGAATTAAAAAATTCCTTATTGCACGGTTCCTGGACTTTAAAATGATAGATAGCAAATCGGTTGTCTCTCAAGTGCAGGAGTTGCAAGTCATCATACATGATCTCTTAATAGAAGGTATATCTTTGAAAAATACCTTAGTTGAACAAATTTAAAAAGTTCTTAATACTCACAAAAATTGCTTTGTATGTTTGATTGTGAATGATGCATTTCAAGTAGCAGCGATAGTTGAGAAGCTACCACCTTTGTGGAAAGACTTCAAAAACTACTTGAAGCATAAACGCAAGGAGATGACTGTCGAAGATCTTATTGTACGACTGGGTATTGAAGAAGACAATAAAGCTGCCGAGAGAAGGTCAAAAGGAAATTCTATGATTAATGGAGCACATATTGTAGAAGATGACCAAAACAATTCTAAGAAAAGAAAGAAAGTTGAACAAGAAAGTCATCAACCCAAGAAGAAATTCAAGGAAAATGCTTCAATTGTGGCAAGATTGGCCACAAGCCCACGGATTGTCGAGCCCTAAAGAAAGGCAAGAAGAAGGATCAAGCAAATATGATTGAATCCAACAAAGAATGCGATGATCTGTGTGCTATGTTCTCAGAATGCAACTTGGCAGGGAATCCTCGCGAATGGTGAATGGATTCTGGTGCCACCCGTCATGTATATGCCAACAAAGAATTGTTTTTGTCATTCGCTCTGGCTCAAGTAGAAGAAATGATCTACATGGCTAACTCCACTACTGCTAAGGTAGAAGGAATAGGAAAAATATGCTTGAAAATGACTTCAGGAAAGGTCTTGACACTTAACAATGTCTTGTATGTTCCGGAGTTACGTAGAAATTTAATTTCTGTTTCACTTCTAGACAAGAACGGATTCAAATGTGTAACCGTTTCTGAAAAAATTGCAATTAGCAAAGGAGAAATCTATGTAGGAAAAGTCTATCTGACCGAAGACCTTTATAAGATGAATGTAATGATTGTTGAAATAAATAAAAGTTCAAATTCTTCTTATTTGCTTGAGTCTTATAATTTATGGCATGAACGTTTAGGCCATGTGAATTACAAAACATTACGAAAATTGATTAGCTTAGAAGTTTTGCCAAACTTTGAGTGCAATAAATCAAAGTGTCAAACGTGTGTGGAATCAAAGTATGCAAAGCATCCTTATAAGTCCATTGAAAGGAATTCCAATCCCCTAGACTTATTACACACTGACATTTGTGATATGAAGTCAACACTATCACGTGGTGGGAAAAAGTATTTCATAACTTTTATTGACGGTTGCACTAGATACTATTATGTCTACTTTCTAAATAGTAAGGATTAAGCAATAGATATGTTTAGGCAATATAAAACTGAAGTTGAAAATCAGTTAGACAAAAAGATCAAAATGATAAGAAGTGATAGGGGCAGAGAATATGAATCTCCCTTTGCATAAATATGTGTAGAGAATGGAACCATCCATCAAACTATGGCCCCATATTCACCTCAATCTAGTGGAATTGCGGAAAGAAAAAATCGAACTTTGAAAGAAATAATGAATGTCTTACTTATAAGTTCTGGTTTACAGCAAAACTTGTGGGGGAGGCTATTCTTACGGCCAATCGTATACTCAATAGAGTTCCCCATAGTAAGACACAATCAATTCCTTATGAAAAGTGGAAAGAAAGAAAACCCAACTTGAAATATTTCAAAGTGTGGGGGTGTCTAGCAAAGGTCCAAGTTCCTGTGCCTAAAAGGGTTAAGATAGGACCTAAGACGGTGGACTGTGTGTTCATAGGATATGCTAAAAGCAGTAAGGCATGTCGATGTTTGGTTCATAAATCCGAACATCTGGAAATTAATGAAAATACGGTAATTGAATCAGACAACGCTAAATTCTTTGAAAATATTTATCCGTATAAAACTAGACATGAACAGTCTAGTAGGGGCACTAAACGACCTCGTGATGAACCAATTGAGAATGAACATAATGAAGAAAATCCAAGATGTAGTACACGTCAAAGAACGTCTACTTCGTTTGGATTGAATTTTGTGACATTTCTTTTGGAAAATGAGCCTCAAACATTTAAGGAAGCGATGACATCTTCGGATTCATCCTTTTGGAAAGAGGCAGTCAATAGTGAGATAGATTCAATCTTAAGCAACCATACATAGGAATTGGTTGACCTTCCTCCCAGAAATAAACCTTTAGGTTCCAAATGGATCTTCAAAAGAAAGATGAAAGCGGATGGTACTATTGACAAATACAAGGCAAGACTTGTAGTAAAAGGCTTCAAATAGAAAGAAGGCCTTGATTACTTCGATACATACTCACCAGTAACAAGGATAACATCGATTCGAATGTTAATTGCCTTGGCTGCGGTATATGGCCTTGAGATCCATCAAATAGATGTGAAAACCACTTTCTTAAATGGAGAATTGGAGGAATAAATATACATGGAACAACTTGAGGGTTTTGTGGTTCTAGGAAATGAAAACAAGGTGTGTAAACTTATCAAGTCATTATATGGACTAAAGTAAGCACCAAAACAATGGCATGCGAAGTTTGACCAAACCAAGTTGGCAAACGAATTTAAAATAAATAAATGTGATAAATGTGTTTATATTAAAGACACTCCAAATCACCAAGTCATTGTATGTTTATATGTAGATGATATGTTGATCATCAGCAGAAACATTTCTGACATAAATGCAACAAAACGAATGCTCGAAAGCAAGTTTGATATGAAAGACCTTGGAGTTGCAGATATAATCTTAGGTATAAGAATCCATCGAACTCCACAAGGGTTGGCATTGTCACAGTCTCATTATATCAAAAAGGTACTTGACAAGTTCAAGTATATGGAATTCGGTATTGCCAAGACTCTATTGAATGCGAGCTTTGCACTTCGAAAGAATGAAGGTAAAAGTGACTCGCAATTGGAGTACGCAAGAGTATTGGGATATTTAATGTATATAATAAATTGTACACGATCAGACATAGCATGCGCTATCAGTAAATTGAGTCGGTACACGAGTAATCCCAACAAAACTCACTGGATGGAAATGAAAAAAGTTTTGGGGTATCTTAAGTACACTCAAAATTATGCCTTGCATTATAATAAATATCCTGCGGTACTTGAAGGATATAGTGATGCAAGTTGGATCACCGGATAGAACAAAGTAAAATGTACAAGTGGATATATATTTACTATCGGTGAAGGAGCGATCTCTTGGAAATCACCTAAACAGACTTGTATTGCTCGCTCTACAATGGAATCTGAATTTATCGCATTAGATAAAGCCCGTGAAGAAACACAATGGCTCTAAAATTTCTTGAAAGATATTCCTTATTGGCCCAAACCAGTGGCACCAGTATGTACACACTGTGATAGCCAAGCGACAATAGGTAGGTCAGGGTGCATGATGTACAACGGTAAATATCGTCACATACGACGAAGACATAATACCGTTAAGGAACTTCTCTCTAGTGGAATTATCACTATTGACTACGTAAATGTCATACCCCAAATCCCATTGGAGCGGACTGACACCCGTAGCCGAGGAGGCCCGGGAGAACCCGTTCATAACCTATACTTTCACATTTACATTACTTATGAAAATTAGAAATTTGGGCAGCACTTCGTTGTAAATAGAAGAAAACAGTACCTGTATCAGCCCAGTAGACACGCATAAATATATATATAAACAGTAATTGGCCGTCAGAGCCATCACGTCTATCAACCAAACACTCCTATGGCTATACAATATGTCTACAAAAGCCTCTACATAGATACACAACTGAGTTAGGGTCGGGACAAACTCCCGCTCACAAAAGACTTTTATACAAATACCAAAAATACATATAGAAACGACTTGGGATGCCCCAAAACAACTGGAGCTCACCACTAACAAAAGAATATCCTGGCTCTTACTGCGGAGGTGTACAACCTGAAGTACCTGTTCCTGCAGGCATGAATACGGGTCCCCCGTGAGGGACGTCAGTACGGAAATATGTACTGAGTATGTAAGGCAGTGAGTATCAAGATGAGATACAAAAGATCAACAGAACCCAAATACCAGTGAATAAACAGTATGAGTAGACCACACTTAAAAGAGCTGATGGGATACCTACACATTACTTTCATATCATTACTTCCCGTAATCCTTATCAATACATAACATATGTCATACAATGGCCAATTGATCAGTGGTACTAATACAATACATCAGGGACCACCCCTGGAATAGCATATATACATAAAATTTATAATACAATGGCCAACTGATCAGTGGTACTAATACAATACATCATATCATCACTTTAAAATACAGACATTCCATTTCTTAATTCAATTAATCTTTGAGATTGGTTACTTTGTGGTCACACCTTATGGAACTTGAAACCATGATACCTCGATAGGAAAACATGTAAATAGGTAATCAATATCATGAAAATGAAGTAGAGAATCATGGATACCTCATTAAACCATTTTGGAGTCAACAATAGTATATGGACATTTTTTTGACTAGCCGGACATCTTAAAAGTGAAAACAAGTTCAATTGGTAGTGTCGAAGATCATGTGATGTTATTATGTGTCATGTGTCGTAGGACAATGTTGGAAGCTTACTTGAGAGTGTCATGGGTCATTATTCATGCCAAAGATTAGATAGAGTATGTCTTACATACCTTGATATAACCACTTCAATACAAGTCCAACTTGGCTTGCCGTACTCTTCGAACACTTATCTACAATAAGTCATTTGTGGCAAACTAGTATTAGCAACCAAACCTTACCATTTAGGTATTAACTTCACCAAATAATGTCTAGGAAGTAATCCTTTAACTCATCAATAAGAGTGCTACATACATCCTCTTATACTCTTATTACATTCACATATCATGCATTTTCATGAAATATCCCCCAACATCACTCTTAGCCTTTATTTCCCTTCTTAATCACCATCCAATACCAACATGATCACTGGGCATACATAACCACTAATATAATGATATATCACCACAATTCATCCTCCATAATCCAATACAACAACTTCCATAATTTACTACTAACAATTTATACAAAACAATTCATAACTATGTTTCTAGTTATCTTCCAACATCAAGACAATACTCATAATCCTTTATCAATACTTATTCATGGATAAGAATCAAGAATAAACAATATTCATACCTTAACAATGAATTCTTGTATTTAGAATCCTCCTTACATAACCATGGGGTGCTTCTCGAAGCTTTCGAGATGGTGAACACAATTACGGAACCAATTCGAATTTTCTACGGTTGAATCACAAAATATTTGAAGTTGAAATTAGGCTAGGGTTTCACCTTCTCTTAATAAATGGATGGCATATGATATATATGAGGCTAAGTGTAGGTTTATAAAGACCCATTTTCGTCCAAGAGGTAATAGAAAATGACCATTTCGCCCTAAAAATTTAAATAAATCCGAATCTGTCCCCAGTGGACAGTTTTGACAGGCTGAAGTAAATCGATCATAACTCTTTCCTCCGGTATCGGATTTGGGTGAAACCAATTGCATTGGAAATATAATTCAAAGGGCTTTCATTTTCATATAAAGTATACCACCTAGTTCTTCCTGTACAAGGAGTTATGGTCGTTTAAAGTTGACCCAAAAATCTGTCCCACAATTCTGTTTTTTTTTATAGGCTGTAGTAAAATGGGTATAGCTCCTTACTCAGACATTGGATTTGGATGAAACTAATTTCATCGGAAAGAAGACTCTCGAAGATTTTCGTCGATATATAGCAGCTCACACAGTTCTTTTTGTACAAGGAGTTATGACCGTCTAAAGTTGATCCAAAAAAATAATTACCTAGCTACAGTAATTTTCCTGCAGATTTACTGTTCACAGGCTCTCCGGCCACCGTTTTGAAATTTCGAATATGCTCGCTTATATGAAATACTCCTCTGTTTTGGGCAAACTTTATATCGTTGGAAATCTTATTCCAATACCTACACATACAACTATTGACGGGATACTTCCGAACACCATAAACTTAATTTAACCCATACATAAACCTTTAGGACTCCATATAATCGCGATAAGTGTACGAAAAAATTTACGGGGTGTTACATTCTCCCCCTCTTAAGAGCATTCGTCCTCGAATGTTAGCATAGTTACTCAATGAAGACATGTCCAAGCTTACAATTAACATATTCATCATCATAACATACTTGCATAAAAATAAACACTTACTTGTTATTGTTCTTCTTCCGTCTCATGAACTTCCTCCTCATCGTTGAATAGGTAAGGGTACTTAATCTTCATCGCTTCCTCGGCTTCCCATGTGATCTCCTCAACTTGTTGATTCCTCCAAAGTACTTTTACCGATGCTATCTCTTTATTCCTTATCTTTTTAATTTGGCGATCAAGAATAGCAATAGGCATTTCTTCAAAAGTGAGATATTCTGTAACTTGTACATCTTCTGTAGTAGTGATGTGCGATGGATCTCCGATGTACTTGCGAAGCATCGAAACATGAAATACGGGATGAACTGCTGAGAGCTCTTGAGATAGCTCTAACTCATAAGAAACTTGTCCAAATCTTTGAATAATCTTGTACGGACCTATGTATCGTGGACTTAACTTTCCTTTCTTGCCAAACCTCATCACTCCTTTCATTGGTGATACTTTCAAGAATACCCAATCGTCGATAGAAAACTCAAGTCCTTTTCTTCTAACATCCGCATAAGATTTGTGTCGACTTTGAGCTGTTTCAAGCCGTTGTTGGATCACTTTAACCTTCTCCATTGCTTGATAAACAAGATCCGGTCCAAACCAGACCGCATCACCTGCTTCAAACCATCCTATTGGCGATCTACACTTTCTTCCATATAATGCTTCATATGGTGCCATTTTGATACTTGAATGATAGCTATTATTGTAGGCAAACTCGATAAGAGGTAGGTGATCATCCCAGTTGCCTTTGAAATCTAATACACATGCTCGTAGCATATCTTCAAGTGTCTGGATGGTACGTTCCGCTTGTCCGTCCGTTTGAGGATGAAAAGTCATACTTAGATTTACTTGTGTCCCCAAACTCCTTTGAAAAGACTTCCAGAAATTCGCGGTAAATTGGGCTCCTCGATCGGATATAATGGAAATTGGAACTTCATGTAACCGAACGATCTCCTTAATATACAACTTCGCATACTCTTCCGCCGTATAAGTTGTCTTAACTGGTAAGAAGTGCGCAGATTTGGTAAGCCTATCAATGATCACCCATATGGAATCAAACTTCTGATATGTATGAGGCAAACCCGTGATGAAATCCATAGTGATCTTGTCCCACTTCCAAACTGGAAGATCTATACATTGCATGTAACCACCGGGTTTCTGGTGTTCTACTTTGACTCTTTGACAATTCGAACATTCAGCTACAAATTCGACAATATTCTTCTTCATGTCATTCCACCAATATATTTTTTTCAAATCTTGATACATCTTAGTCGACCCTGGATGGATGGAATACCTTGAACAGTGTGCTTCTGTCATAATCCTCTTTCTTAGCTCAACTACATCAGGTACATATAAACGATTCTGACACTGAAGCACTCCTTCTCGCGTAAGCTCAAATGCCTTTGTAGTGCCACTCTGCACATCCTCCTTAAGCTGCAATAAAATTGGATCTGCATACTGCTTCTCTTTCACTTCAGCTATCAATGAAGATTCCGCTGCATTACGTAAATAACCTCTTCATCTGGAGTTTCGAGAAGTCGAACTCCCAAATTAGCTAGTTGGTGAAGATCCTTAATCATCCCCTGCTTTTCTATAGATGTCATTTTAGACTTATGACTCAATGCATCCGCTACCACATTCGCTTTCCTTGGATGATACAAGATATCAACATCGTAATCTTTCAACAATTCAAGCCATCTCCGCTGCCTCATGTTTAGATCTTTCTGACTGAAGATATATTGCAGGCTCTTATGATCGGTATATATGTCAACATGAACCCCATATAAGTAGTGGCGCCATATCTTCAAAGCAAATACAACTGCAGCTAGCTCAAGATCATGTATGGGATAATTCCTCTCATGTGGTCGCAACTGTCTAGAGCCATAGGCTATTACTCTACCATGTTACATTAATACGCATCCTAATCCACTTCTCGAAGCATCACAGTACACTGCATACCCTTCTGTGCCTTCAGGAAGTACCAATACCGGTGTAGAAGTCAATTTGCTCTTCAGATCTTGGAAACTCTTTTCACAGGCATCATTCTATTAAAACTTGGAGGCTTTATGCGTCAACTTAGTCAAGGGTACAGAAATAGAAGAAAAACCTTCAACAAACCTTCTATAATAACCTGCCAACCCGAGGAAACTACGAATCTCCGTAGGCGTCGTGGGTCTTGGCCAATTCTTCACAGCCTCAATCTTCTGAGTGTCAACTTTTATGCCTTCACTGGATACAATATGGCCCAAAAATGCCACTGACTTGAGCCAAAACTCACATTTAGAAAACTTCATATACAGCTTACGATCACGAAGAATCTGCAACGCCTGTCTCAAGTGATTAACATGGTCCTCTTCTGATCTAGAGTAGACCAGAATATCATCTATGAAAACTATCACGAACACATCTAGAAACGGCTTAAACAGCCTATTCATCAGATCCATAAAAACTGCGGGTGCATTTGTCAGCCCGAATGACATAACCAGGAATTCATAATGACCATACCGTGTTCGGAAAGCTGTCTTGGGTATATCTTTATCCTTGACTCTCACTTGATGATAGCCTGATCTCAAGTCAATCTTGGAAAAACACTGGGCACCCTGCAACTGGTCAAATAAATCATCAATTCGAGGGAGAGGGTATTTATTCTTGATAGTCACCTTATTCAATTGTCGATAGTCAATACACATCCTCAGCGAACCATCTTTCTTACGCACAAACAATACTGGTGCTCCCCAAGGGGACATACTAGGCCTGATGAATCTCTTCTCTAGCAAGTCTTTCAGTTGCTCTTTCAATTCTCGCAACTCTGCTGGTGCCATTCTATAAGGAGGAATTGAGATTGGCTGTGTGTCTGGCAACATATCAATACCAAACTCCACTTTTCGTTCAGGAGGTAAACCTGGTAGCTCTTCAGGAAATTCATTCACAACCGGAACGGTCTGAAAAGTTGGCGGCTTTGCCTCTGTATCCCTTACTCTAACCAAATGGTATATGTACCCCTTGGAAATCATTTTTCTTGCCTTAAAGTAAGAAATAAATCTACCTCTCGGCGCGCCAACATTACCCTTCCATTCAAGGACTACCTCATTTGGGAAATGGAAATACACCTTCTTAGAACGGCAATCTACTGTAGCATAACAAGACGCTAACCAATCCATGCCCATAATAACGTCAAAATCTACCATTTCAACTCAACAAGATCGGCCATTGATAACGCTCAACCTACAGCTCTCGTAGGAGTGTAAAGCGGTCGTTAGCAAATATAGAACCCAACTGAGTTGGGTATCGATCCCACAGGGAATAGCTTGGTCAACAAGTAAGCAACGATTACTAGACTTTTAGTGCAAGTCTCGTAAAAAGGGGGGATTGTAATGTGTAACCGAAAATATTAAAGTAAAAACTGAAAATAGCAAAGTAAAAAGAAAAAATGTTTAGTTGGTTGTAAAACAATGAGAATTGACGAGTTGGGGTTATGTCCACCTTCTGAGTTATACGTCTCTATTGGCTATGAGTGTGTTGAATTCCGACATGCTTGTGCTTATAGAGAATTGTATTCGATGGTAAATCCAGGCGTCTTTTGACCTATTCGAGGATTATTTCACTTTAACTCTTTCGAGCTTAAAGCGTGTCTAACGGTACGAATTCTCCAAGAGGTTAATCCAGTTACGGCACTAACTGTTTAATAGGGGATGGGACCCTACTACCTTGACATTATCTCTTTTCCAGACAGATAACCTTTCTTTCGAACAAGTTAAATGTTATACTGGCGTATTCTTGCGTTTGCAACCACAAAGAATTTAGATTAAGATGAAGAGAATAATGATATAAGCAGTGTACGTGTCACGAACTCACAAACTCATAGTAATAGATAGTATCTCATTCGGCTTCCATAACTCCAATAGAGAAGTTTAGTTACCCATGAGTGCGAAGGAAATCACAATTGACATTGTTATTATACCACAATAGGAATTTCGTGTAGCACAAGTGTGGTAGGCGTTAGGCGTGAATTCCTAGCAAAGTAACGTTTCTCTTGTTGCGGAAATTAAGAATAGATGAATAGAAGAATAAAAAGGAGAATTAATGGAAGAATTAGAAGTAGTAGTGAATGTATAATAGAAAGATGGAAAGATCCTCCAAAATCTCTAGCAAAATAGGGTATTTATAATACCCATATCCTATTCCTACTAAGCTAATGAAATACTTAACCAAATCCTACTAAACTAATGAAATACTTAACCCAATTGTACTAGGTTAATGTATCATTATCCTAATCATAATAAATTACTGCTAGTCCCCAAAGTCTTCAGAAATGCTATTTTAGCCCGGGACAGATTTTCCATGCATCACTTTTGGTCCTTAGGCGTCCAAGACTCCCTTTTCTCCCCTCGTGAAGCTTTCTTTGGCATCCAGTTATCCATAAAATGTTGAATTCTACATCATTTATACCTGAAACTTTGCTAATCATGTTCGTTAGCTCACTTACATGAAAAAGGACTAAAAGTGCATGAAATATATAATTTGTTCTCAAAACTAGGCTAAAATATGGGTAAAATATAGCACTATAGGCGTGTAAATTTGCCTATCATCAGCCATCGTATCACGACCACAAATATTCATAACACAATTTCGATAAACATTCCTAGCTATAAGAGATTCCCCCACTGGCGTTGATATGGCTTGGCTAATAATTCGGGTGTTCTCCCGAGCCTTCCCGCAACCAAAGGAGTAGCGTACGATAATGTAGAACCAGGATCAATTAAGGCATACACATCAAATGCAAAGATGGACAACGTACCTGTAACCATGTTTGTAGAAGCCTCTAAATTCTGTCGATCTGCTAGGGCATACACACGGTTCTGAGCTCCGCTGGAACTAGCTACTTCTCTATCACCTCTACCGTGACCCATAGGTTGTGCACCCCTACTCAAAGGAGGCACCGATGATGACGCAATAGCTGATCCGGTAGGTCGTGTTATACCACCTGTGGTCCTGCATGGGCAATCCCTAGCTATATGCCCCGGCCTACCGCACCAAAAGTAATTGTTCGTTCCAAGCCGACATTCGCCAAAGTAAAATCTTCTACATATGGGGCACGGGTGTCGTGGAGGTCTCAATTGACTCATACTCCCTTGCCCTTGATACCCCACTGTTTGCGAACTCTAATTTTCACTGCTTTGCCCGAACTGATTGCCTCTGAACCTTTGAAATTGCGGTGGAGCACTAATTGCCGGATAAGAAGATAACGGGCTAGGCAATCTATGAGAGAACGAAGGCCTAAAACCTCCCTGAGATGCCACAAACTTCCCTATAGCTCTGGCCCTCTTAGAATATCCTTTTTCTGATTCCTGGGTTCTTCTTCTTTGCCTCTGATCTTCCATCTTCTGAGCGAAAGCTTGTATCCTTGCTATATCCATGTCCTTGTTCAAAGCAGCAATGGTACAATCTCTAACCAAGTATGGTTCCAATCTATCCACATAGTGATAAACTCTGTCATCCATAGTAGCTACCACATTAGAAGCATATCGAGACAAGGAGTTAAATCGAAGACTATACTCTCTTCCACTCATATTACCCTGACGAAGATTTAAGAATTAATCTGCACGGGCCTGACGAGTCTCAAATGGAAGATAATGATCAATAAATGCATCTTTGAACTCTCCCCACGTAGTTGGAGGTGCATCAATACCCCTAGATCGTTTCCAATCCTCGTACCACAATATAGCCTCTCATTTCAGTCTATATGCTGCTAGCTCAACCATCTCTTTACCGGATATGTGCATAACATCTAGAGCCCTTTGGGTTTGATCGACAAAGTCCTGCGGGTCTTCGTTAATATCTGATCCGGTAAAAGTAGGAGGATCCAGTTTCAGAAAATCATGTGTCCGAAGGCTAGCTGCTCTATCCGTACCACTAGAACCCGTGGTAGGAATAGCTTGCCCTTGAACTTGACCGGCAACTATACGCGTCAGAAGTTGTACTGCATCCCTCAAATCTCGATCAACAGCATTAATAGATGGCCCTTCCGAAGGAGAAGAAGCTCCTGATATATGCTCAACTTGAGACTCACTTTGTTCAGCTTGTGCCGGTGGTGACTTACTAGTACCTTCTCCGGCCACTACATCCACTCGCTTCCACTTATTCTTTCTCCTTATAACCGGCATCGTTACTATAATAAAAAAAAACAATTGGATTAAGCGATCGATTATGACTTTATCTCTAATATGAGCTCTATTGCACGATCTAAGAAATGGAGAGTGGAAACAATCCCTAAATGTCCAATAGCCTCCTGTTTATAGATGTGGTGCACAACACACCGATAAACGAGATTCTACGTAGACACGGCTTTGTAGACTCACTAGGACGAACTTCTCTGATACCACTTCTGTCATACCCCAAATCCCATTGGAGCGGACTGGCACCCGTAGCCGAGGAGGCCCGGGAGAACCCGTTCATAACCTATACTTTCACATTTACATTACTTATGAAAATTAGAAATTTGGGCAGCACTTCGTTGTAAATAGAAGAAAACAGTACCTGTATCAGCCTAGCAGACACGCATAAATATATATATATAAACAGTAATTGGCCGTCAGAGCCATCACGTCTATCAACCAAACACTCCTATGGCTGTACAATATGTCTACAAAAGCCTCTACATAGATACACAACTGAGTTAGGGTCGGGACAAACTCCCGCCCACAAAAGACTTTTATACAAATACCAAAAATACATATAGAAACGACTTGGGATGCCCCGAAAAAATTGGAGCTCACCACTAACAACAGAATGTCCTGGCTCTTACTGCGGAGGTGTACGACCTGAAGTACCTGTTCCTGTAGGCATGAATACGGGTCCCCCGTGAGGGACGTCAGTACGGAAATATGTACTGAGTATGTAAGGCAGTGAGTATCAAGATAAGATACAAAAGATCAACAGAACCCAGATACCAGTGAATAAACAGTATGAGTAGACCACACTTAAAAGAGCTGATGGGATACCTGCACATTACTTTCATATCATTACTTCCCGTAATCCTTATCAATACATAACATATGTCATACAATGGCCAACTGATCAGTGGTACTAATACAATACATCAGGGACCACCCCTGGAATAGCATATATACATAAACTTTACAATACAATGGCCAACTGATCAGTGGTACTAATACAATACATCATATCATCACTTTAAAATACAGACATTCCATTTCTTAATTCAATTAATCTTTGAGATTGGTTACTTTGTGGTCACACCTTATGGAACTTGAAACCATGATACCTCAATAGGAAAACATGTAAATAGGTAATCAATATCATGAAAATGAAGTAGATAATCATGGATACCTCATTAAACCATTTCGGAGTCAACAATAGTATATGGACATTTTTTTGACTAGCCGGACATCTTAAAAGTGAAAACAAGTTCAATTGGTAGTGTCGAAGATCATGTGATGTTATTATGTGTCATGTGTCGTAGGACAATGTTGGAAGCTTACTTGAGAGTGCCATGGGTCATTATTCATGCCAAAGATTAGATAGAGTATGTCTTACATACCTTGATATAACCACTTCAATACAAGTCCAACTTGGCTTGCCGTACTCTTCGAACACTTATCTACAATAAGTCATTTGTGGCAAACTAGTATTAGCAACCAAACCTTACCATTTAGGTATTAACTTCACCAAATAATGTCTAGGAAGTAATCCTTTAACTCATCAATAAGAGTGCTACATACATCCTCTTATACTCTTATTACATTCACATATCATGCATTTTCATGAAATATCCCCCAACATCACTCTTAGCCTTTATTTCCCTTCTTAATCACCATCCAATACCAACATGATCACTGGGCATACATAACCACTAATATAATGATATATCACCACAATTCATCCTCCATAATCCAATACAACAACTTCCATAATTTACTACTAACAATTTATACAAAACAATTCATAACTATGTTTCTAGTTATCTTCCAACATCAAGACAATACTCATAATCCTTTATCAATACTTATTCATGGATAAGAATCAAGAATAAACAATATTCATACCTTAAAAATGAACTCTTGTATTTAGAATCCTCCTTGCATAACCATGGGGTGCTTCTCGAAGCTTTCGAGATGGTGAACACAACTACGGAACCAATTCGAATTTTCTACGGTTGAATCACAAAATATTTGAAGTTGAAATTAGGCTAGGGTTTCACCTTCTCTTAATAATTGGATGGCATATGATATATATGAGGCTAAGTGTAGGTTTATAAAGACCCATTTTCGTCCAAGAGGTAATAGAAAATGACCATTTCGCCCTAAAAATTTAAATAAATCCGAATCTGTCCCCAGTGGACAGTTTTGACAGGCTGAAGTAAATCGATCATAACTCTTTGCTCCGGTATCGGATTCGGGTGAAACCAATTGCATTGGAAATATAATTCAAAGGGCTTTCATTTTCATATAAAGTATACCACCCAGTTCTTCCTGTACAAGGAGTTATGGTCGTTTAAAGTTGACCCAAAAATCTGTTCCACAATTCTGTTTTTTTTGATAGGCTGTAGTAAAACGGGTATAGCTCCTTACTCAGACATTGGATTTGGATGAAACCAATTTCACCGGAAATAAGACTCTCGGAGCTTTTCGTCGATATATAGCAGCTCACACAGTTCTTTTTGTACAAGGAGTTATGACTGTCTAAAGTTGATCCAAAAAAATAATTGCCTAGCTACAGTAATTTTCCTGCAGATTTACTGTTCACAGGCTCCCCGCCCACCGTTTTGAAATTTCGAATGTGCTCGCTTATATGAAATACTCCTCTGTTTTGGGAAAACTTTATATCGTTGGAAAGCTTATTCCAATACCTACACATACAACTATTGACGGGACACTTCCGAACACCATAAACTTAATTTAACCCATACGCAAGCCTTTAGGACTCCATATAATCGCGATAAGTGTACGAAAAAATTTATGGGGTGTTACAGTAAAGTCAAAGGATAATGTGTCGGATCCACTTACAAAAGGCCTATCTAGAGAAGGAGTGGAAAGAACATCCAAGGGAATGGGTTTAAGGCCTAGGATGAGTCAGCATGGCGGTAACTCTACCTAGCAAACTGGAGATCCCAAGAGCTAGGTTCAAGGAGATCAAACAAAGTTGTGTCTGACAGGTTCAACATTGTTAATTGCCTAACTCATTCTCATGATGTAGACAATGTTTAGTAAACAAGGATAAGACTTAAGGTGAAAAGTCTTTTAATGATTATCTAAATTTGGCAGATTAGATCAAATAGTTTAATCTACAGGATTGAACATTTAGAAATCACCTATGTGAGGGAGAAATGGAAGTTGCTTCAAAGAGAATGTTAGTAAAGGCCTATTCTCTAAGCTCTCATAAAACCGGGACGTGTTCATGGCTGAAAAGAACAAAATCGTGAGAATCATAAACGGTAAAAGGTTGGTTGTGTGACATGTATTATCTAGGTGTACATTAAAGCTCGAAGGTTCAAAGATATCAAATCTACCGATTGACCGAGTGTATTCGATGCATGTTCACTACGGAAAGTTCAAAGGAAAACCCACTTATCCAGATGTAATCAGTCTTTGCTTGATGATCACATACTTGTCCGTAAAATTTTTATGAAAATAGTCATTCCCCATTCATGTGGGGGATTGTTGGGTTCATAGTATATGAAAGAAGTGTGAATGGAGAAATAGAGAATAAAATGGTGGAGGAGAAGGAGACACTAAAATGGAAAGTGTACTCCCAAATTAGAAAGTTTACTCTTTCTCCCACATTGGTAGAAGAAGAGAATTTGAAAGTTTTTATAATCAAGAACACTTACTCCACATGGAAAGTCAGACAAGAAATAATAGATGCCTCGCGTCGTCGCCGTCGCCGTCGTCGCTCGCTCGGCTCGGCTTTGGCTTCGGATTTGGATTTGGATTTGGATTTGGAAAATGATCGATCGATGATATCTATCTTTTTGGACAAACTTTATTTGAATTTCGAAGAATGCCAAGAAATGATGGTTGCAATGGTTTGAAATGATGCTTCAGAAGGATATAATCCTTCTGATGAAGTGACACACTGATTTATGAAATAAGATGACTGTTCAGGAAAAGATGCAATCTTTGATGATCAGACATGAACTTACAGCAAAGGTGTAACCTTTGGAGTGAACCATTTCCTCTTTTCAGAAGAGGCATGTTATGGCTATATAAACTTGCTTTCATCCACAGGTTTTGATACGAAATTTCTGAATAAAAAATACTCTTCTTGTCTTCAAAAATTTTGTGTGATCATTCAAACTGTTGAGTGCATTCGACGAGTCCAAATATTTGAGGTACCATTATATTTGGATTGAAGGCCATTTTTTCCTGGGAGGAAAAATTTCATAACCTCGGGTACAGTGAGGGGAATTGTTTCCTTAAGAAAACTGCGTGAATTCGAACGATTTGGCCTTATTCATTTCTATTTCATCTATTTTCTAGAAAAAATAAAACACACCTCTTGGAAAGGTCATTTTGATCTTGTGTTGAGGGTATTTGATATACTTCATTGTGTTCTTGTTTATACTTGAACTTTAGTTGAAGTTGTTGTTCTGCATATACAGATTCTGCATACCCGTAGAAGGAAATAACAGATCTTTCAAAAATGGCTACATTTTGCTGGAAAACTCACCTTTCATAGCCATATTTTACATAATTACCATTTATAGCCGTTATATTCAATTTATGCCCGCTGTATTCGATTTTATCAATAGTCTGTATTCATATAAAATATAAATACAGTACCATTTAGCTGTTGTATTCGATTTACAGCCGCTGTATTCACTTTTACTTAGTGGTCTGTATTCATAAAAACATAAATACACTACATATTTAGTCTTGCCAAAACAACTACCATTTTTTTTTTCTTTTTCGTGTTTTCCTGATTTTTTCTTCTTTTTTTTTTTTTAATTTTTTCTATTTTTATTTTTTTCGTTTTTAATACTTTTTTTCTCTCTTCTATCTCTCTTTTATTTTTATTTTTTTTTTGTTTTCTTTTTTCTACTTATTTTCTTTATCATTTTTTTGTTCTATTTTATATTTTTTGTATTTTTAAAGAATATAACTATTCGAGCACAAGTCATTGATGATAACGTACATACCATAATTGTTTATCTATTTGTAGTTACACCGTCATTTATATTTTTGTATTCATTGATACAACTGTTTTTGTATTTTTATTTTAAAGTTCGCGATTGTATTTATATTTTGTAGATCGCGTTTATATTTATATTTTATTGTTCGCACTTGTATTTGTATTTGTTAGTTCGCACCATCATTTATATTTTAGATAATTCGCACTTGTATTTTAAAAAACTGTTTTATATCTGTGTTTTATAATTGACTGTATATTATATTGGATTATATTTGTATTATGATTTTATTGTGTTTGTGTATTTAGATTATATTTGTAATTGTATTCTATTTTCGTCAATGTCTTTTTATTTTTAAAGAATTATTTTGTATTTGTATTTGTATTTGTAAGTTGATTGCATATTATATTTAGTCGTTATTATGTACAATTTATCATTTGTATTTGTATACAAACAAGTAAATGCATTAATTGTATTTTCTTGATTCTAAAATATATAAATATGCGATGTATCATTTGATACAAATGTACCGTTTTGTATTTGTATGTCAAAATTATTATTCGTATTTGTAAATAAATAAATATCACTTGATACAAATACAATTACAAACAAATGAAATCAATGATTTTAAAAATACAAATACATATTGTATTTTTATAAAAATTTGAATTGTATTTATTTGTATCAATAAATACAACTCGTATAAATAAATACAAATAAATATTCATAAAAATAAAATCAATCGATCCTTTTCAATAATTAAAAAATACAAATGATAGTTCACACTTTTATCTATATGTTATAGTTTGCATTTGTATTTGTATTTTATAGTTCCACTTAGATTTATATGTTATAATTTATCTTTATATTTATATTTTATAGTTCGCACTTGTATTTATGTTTACTAGTTCAAGAAGGAGAAAAATAAAAAGAAAAAAAAAAGAAAAAAGGAGAAAAAATGTGAGAAAAAAAAATATACAAAAAAAGAAGGAGAGTAATAGAAAATAGAGAAAAAAATAAAAGAAAAAAATAGAAGGAGAAAAAATAAAAAGGCAAAGAAGAAAAAAAAAAGACAATGAAAAAAGACAACGAAAAAGAAAAACATGAAAAAAGAAAGAAGAAAGAGAAAACAAAAAAAAGAAAAGAAAAAATGAAAAAAAAACTGGGAAGAAAAAGAGTAATAGAAAATAGAGAAAAAAATAAAATAAAAAAGGAGAAAAAATAAAAAAAAATAAAAAAGTAAACGAAAAAATTGAAAAAGGAAAAGAAAGAGAAAATGAAAAAAAAAAAAAAAAGAAGAAGGAAAAAACTGAAAAAAAAATAATAGAAAATAGAGAAAAAGAAAAATATATGAGATAGACTATGAATTGTAATTATGAAAAAATTAATAGACAAAAGGAGATTATGAATTGTAATTAATCGAAATTAGGCTAAATAAGATAATTAGGAGTCAATATTGACTAAACTCCCTAATCAACACCAAAAGAAATCTTAAAGTGCAACAAAATTCTAAGGCTTTTATAGTACCTCGTAAGTTCAATTTACTTGAAACGATTCAATTTCAATGTATCAAATTGCAAGTTTCTTCCTTAGCTGCAAGGATTTAAAAGATATGAAGACCTCTAAAATTTAATTCGTCTTCAAGAAATTTGTTATATGTTTCCATCTTTATCGATCATTAAGATTCTTATACAATCAATGCAACTACAAGAAAATTAAATATCATCAAGAGAAAGTATCCCCAAGATTTACTTTTTTTTTTTTTTTTAAAGGGATCGGAAATATTATATCTAAGATAAAATAAAATTGTTCACGTCCTTTTCTTACTTCTTACTTTTAATCTAAAAGACTCCTATTATGAGTCAAAACAAATATTTTAAGTCTTAATTGTGGACTCCTACTATATTGACAGTTCATGTAGGAGAAAAATCTATATCTATATTTCTATTATATAGAAGAGGTGGTTTCGACCAACTCTTCGTAGATTTACTTTTTTATCCTATTATTTATAATATTACATCCTAATTATTCTGTAATTTATTATATTATTTTTAATTAATTATTATAAGTTAATTATATATTAGAATTAATAATATTTTTTATTATATTACCCCTAATTAATTATTATAAGTTATTTATAGAAAATTAATAATATTTAATTAAAAAATAGATATTTATAATGTTTGTTTCAGCTGCTTTAACCGTGATTTTACTATATCATTCCTAATTAATTATTATAAGTATTTATATTATATAGAAGAGGTGATCACCTCTTCGTGGATTTAATTTTTTACCCCATTATTTACTATATTCATCCTAATTATTCCGTGATTTATTATATTATTTCTAATTAATTATTACAAGTCATTTATATATTAGAATTAATAATATTTTTTTTTATATTACCCCTAATTAATTATTATAAGTCATTTATATAAAATTAATAATATTTAATTAAAAAATAGATATTTATAACGTTTGTTTCAGCTGCTTTAATCGTGATTTTACTATATCATTCCTAATGAATTATTATAAGTCTTTCTATTATATAGAAGAGGTGTTTTCGATCACCTTTTCGTGGATTTACTTTTTTACCTCATTATTTACTATATTACATCCTAATTATTTCGTGATTTATTATATTATTTCTAATTAATTATTACAAGTCATTTATTTATTAGAATTAAATTTTTTTATTATATTACCCCTAATTAATTATTATAAGTCATTTATAGAAAATTAATAATATTTAATTAAAAAATAGATATTTATAACGTTTGTTTCAGCTGCTTGAATCGTGATTTTACTATATCATTCCTAATTAAATATTATGAGTCATTTATGTATTAAAAAATTAATTATATTTTATTCAAAAAATTAAATTACTATATTACCCCCTATCATTTTCTATATTACCTCTAATTGCTTCGTGATTTACTATATTATCTTCCTAATTAATTATTATAAGTCATTTATATATTATAATTAATAATATTTTTTTATATTATTCCTAATTAATTATTATCAGTCATTTATATATTAAAATTAATAATATTTAATTAAAAAATAGATATTTATGACGTTTGTTTCAACTGCTTTAACCGTGATTTTACTATATCATCCCTAATTAATTATTATAAGTCATTTATATATTAAAAAATTAATAATATTTAATTAAAAAAATAGATGACATGTCTGCCTGTATTACCCCTAATTTCTCCGTGATTTACTATATTACCCTTAATTAATTATTATAAGTAGTTTATATATTAAAATTAATAATATTTTTTAACTATATTACCCCTAATTAATTATTATAAGATATTTATATATTAGAATTAATAATATTTAATTTAAAAAATAGATATTGATGATGTTTGTTTCAGCCTCTTTAACCGTAATTTTACTATATCATCCCTAATTAATTATTATAAATCATTTATGTACTAAAAATTAATAATATTTAAATAAAAAATAGATGACATGTCTTCCTATATTACCCCTAATTGCTCAGTGATTTACTATATTACCCCTAATTAATTATTATAAGTCATTTATGCATTATAATTAATAATATTTTTTACTATATTACCCCTAATTAATTATTATAAGTTATTTATATATCAGAATTAATAATATTTAATTAAATCAATATACATTTATGTTTATATCTCATCAATATCAAATTTTAGTGTTAAAATATATTTATAATATTGGGTTCGTACTGACACGGGTCATGCACCTCTAGTATTATTAAAAAAAAGAGGATGCAGCCTCCTCCTTAACCCAAGTGGGAGTCTACAAAACTAACATGTGTAATTTTTTGGGGATAAGTTAGTTAATTAGGTAGAGATTACTTACTACTTACCTTTTAATTTGAATTTATAAGTTATAAGAAGATGTATATTTTTAAATATATCATATTTCAAATTTGGGAAGTTACAACAGTTAACAATACTCTTCTTTATCCAATTCGTTTTTTCAAAATCAAATTTTGTTTAATTATGCAAATAGACATTTTATGGCCCCTTTAAGTCTTTAAAAAATGAATTTTAAAAATATATAAATACGCTGATACATTTTTTATGAAGTTAATAACTCAAATGGTCACTCAGAAAGTTGAGTGATTTTCTGAGTAAAAATGTGAAAGTTGAGTACTAAAAATCCAAAGTTAAATAATTTTCTGGGATAAAAGTTCAAAGTTAAGTGACCATTTGAGTTATTAACTCCTTTTATGCGCACTTTAAGTTTTACTAAAAAATAATCTTAATAAATTTAAATTATGCAAACACAAGCTTTTAATTTATATTTATAAAATGTTTAAATTGTTTCTATATCTTATATTTAATTAAAAATGTTTATTGCTTTTACGTCTTAATATTTAAAAATAGGATAGTTAATCAATTCAAAAAAAAAAACTGACAATATAGTTAACTCCTTCAATTTCTTCATAATGTTTGGTAGTTTTACAACTGTCTTCCTAAAAGTTCTCTTTCCTTAATCTCCTTGTTTAACCAGAAGGAAATTAAAAAATCAAGCCAGATGATAAGTAAGAGAAGCCGGAGAAAGCAACCCAGAGAAATAAGTATTCTCCATACATACTGTGAATTGTGACAGTGGAGGTAAGTAATCATCACTTATTTTTTACAGCACCAGTAGTAAATAGCACTATCCGATTTCTTATATTTTTGGTAAATAATTTTTATTCCCCAACAAATATTCTCTGATTTCTCTAAGAATATTGTGAAAGATAGATATGTTTTTAACTGGGGTTTATCTTCGGACTTGCTATCGCCAACTTGGGATCAATTATCCATTGACTCTTCGGGTTAATATTAGGAAAAATGATACTCTATAGCACTTTTTAAAATAAAAAGCTTAAATTTGAAAATTTTTTAAAAAGTGGCCAGTTGGCCATTTCTAATTTGGATTATTTTGGCCTATGTAGTGTATATATAGTCCATATACATTACTGATACAGTCTATATACAATATTGATCCAGTATTCAACTTGATCAATTTTGTCCTTTTAAAGATATTTTAATTTTTTTTTGCTATAAATTGTTTAACTGATCAAATATTCTATTTTTTTTTTATTGTTTAGAAATAATAATTAAATTATATAAAAATGATATAATTGTTAAATAGAATATGAATCTATGTAAGATATATGTATAGAAGAAATTGTATAGTTCTATCAAATATATATATGTATAAAATATATAGAAAGTGTATGGGAATTCTATAATCTTTTTATAAAACGTGTAAAAAAAAATATAGTTATTGTATAAATTGTGCATCAAAACCTTATAATTTTCGTATAAAATATTTATATGTATAAGATTTGTATAAAAACTGTATAGAAGGTGTGTAGAAACGGTATAGAATAAGCCAGTGAACTGAAATGGTCAGAAAGTGGAATTTAAATTCTATGTTCATTTTCATGAAAATAGTTTAATTCGAAGTGTCGTTTCTTTATTTTCCCCTTAATATTATTTGGACTTCTTCATATTATGAACTGCCTTGAATAATATGGTTAAAATATTTCACTATGAACATTTGCTTCAACAAAAGGAAAAGGAGTGGTATGTACTGTGCGTATACATGGTAAAGTAGATCGAGCACTTGGACAATGAACATACGTATCTGAAAAGTCACATGATGGTATGGCACTCAAATTACATAACACCTTTTACGAGAAGATATCTTCCATTATCATTTCTTTTGTATCATGAATCAGGTTGTTTCCTATATATATAGAGTAGTCATCAGAATATAATTGCTTACACATGCTGATAGGATTGTTCTTGGGGACTTATGTGTTGGAAGTGACAAACGTGGAGGATGTATTCTTTACTTGCTGGGAAGTATATTCAACAATATAAAGTAAAATTGCTAGATTAGAATGCTATTCTTTTTTTTTTTTTTTTTTTTTAATATCACCTTGGACCTGGCTTTACAAATAGTATTTATATCTTTTTAACTTACTTATTATTTAGTAAAAGTAATATTTATTATAAATTTATGACAACAATTAATTGGCTGTTTTTTTTTATTTTAACAGTGGAGAGCGCGAGCAAATTAACTAATTATTAATATTTGAAGCTTTGATCACTTTCTTTGAGCAGCACATTTAGTTGGAATTTAAGTGGGTATATTCATATATATTTTTTATTAACCGACTATTTAATTATTAATTGAATAGTTAATTTCTTAATTAATCTTTCAATTGTGTATTCGTTTTCATTTGACTTGATTTTTCTAGAATGAATAGTTGAGTTGACATTTGGTTTCAAATTTGTGCAGATGCACTAGATTTCACAAGAGATGTAACCACAGAAGAAAGCCTTCCAATAATGCCTACATATGTGTTTGGTATGATGGAAAATATTTTCTCATTTTTTGATGTTTGGTTATAAAAAGTTATTGAGAAATCATTTTCCCAAGTAACTTATTTTCCATCATTTGAGGGAAAATGACTTCCCTCATGAACGAAGAGAAGTCATTTTTCAGATAAAAAATTAGAGAATACAGTTATACCCCCACCCTTCCCCCACCCCTCTTCTCCAGCACCAACAAGAGCAGATCGCCGTCGTCTCTAATTTTAAGGCTTTCTCCCCACTGCAATAATTTCAAAGGTATGTCCATAATTAATTTCTTAATTCCCTTTATGTTGTCCAAAGTAAGATCGATTGGAGTTGATTTCTCCTTCTTTAATCTGAGCAAAAGATCAACAATATCTCCTTCCATGGATTTTGACCTATTGGGATTGAGATGCAACTCGACGAGTCCTTTATAAAACTCATCCAGATCCTTAAAATTCATTGCCTTTACTACATGAAACTACTCTAGATTCTGCTGCCCCAAGTGTGTTTCCTTACACATGTTTCTTGTATGGCTTTCTGGGCCCGGAACCCATTGAATGGTTCTACTGAAAAGTAACTATGAACTTTCATCGATTTGGAACTAATGAATCTGTTGTCATTATGATTTCATAAAAAAATGAATCTAGTGTCATTATGAATTTCTATGTTGGATTTTCGTTATCTCATGTTTAAGAAGAGATTCACCATTATGCAATATCCCTCGTCTTTCTGTGTGTTGAATATCGAAAACAACCTCTTTACCTTCACAAGATAGACTTCACTTTTGACTAATGAGAGTACATGGGTATATTATTGTCATTTGTGTTTCTCTGTGTTAAATTTTCCTTATAAATTGTTTCATAACTTGAATTTTGCTCAGTAGTTTGTAAGTTGCATATAAGAAGGTTGCATATAGGATGCCAGATATGGCAGTAGTTTGTAGTAGTTCTTTGCTTATTGTTGAAAGTTTAAGAATGAGATAGATGCCTGCAAATGAATTCATTTGCGTTGGAATCAAATTGTGATGAATGGAATTTGTTAGTAATTATTGGAGTTTGTTTAATTGGAAGAATTTTTGATGATGTGTGTATATTAGATTGGATTGGAATTGGAATTGGGAGGGTATTTTTTGTGAAGTAGAACCATATGAACTCAGCTCTTGGATGGTTGTTTGATTTTTGGGGTTAGTACGTGAACAATTGCACCTGTTTCTCTGAGTTTGACAAAGCATTTAATTCAACCAGAAGTTCTTTTAGTTCTAGTTAGCGACATATATGTTTTATCTCACATATTAGGAAAAAAGGAGACATACATGTTTGTGTAGGAATAAATATGTCATCTAGAGTTCATCTAGTCTTAGAGAGCATCTATGTTGACGCCCCAAGGGCATTAGTCTAATGGTAAGTTTGTAACACATGCTGTGTGGATTAGGTGCACGTCATATGTTAGAATCCTGTCGTAAAAAAAAAACTTGGAGTTCATATTGAGAAGGGTAGAGGGGTGGACGAGTCCGAAACCATGCATCACTGTCCTATTAGAATCAATGATAGAGTATAGCTTGTCCAGCATCTCTCTAAACTTAGTTCCGAGAACAATACTCTCGTTAGCAGATTATTCTTTATGTTCCATTCAGTGTTCTTTTCTTTCCCTAGAGGCTACTAGTGTGCTGGTTATACCCATTCTTCATAAACAGAATAGATGAGGCTAGAATATCTTTTTTTTGCAGAAAATCATTTTCTAGTTGACTGCTAGACCTTGGAATAAATGATACTTAACTTTCTAAGTCTTTTGATTTTAAAATTATTCATCCGGAGATAAATATGAAATGAAAAAAAAAAAGAGAAGGTTATCAAAAATAAGAAAGAAAAAAGAACTATTGTTTGAAGAGATTAGTTTGGAACTTTAGGTATGATCTTTGCAATACAGAGATACAAGGGTAATGTTTAATATGATGAATTTACAAGTTGCAGGGAGGAAGTATTGACTTTAGGTCTTGCACTAAAAATGTTGGGGACAATCCCCCTCTCCCTTTTTTAGTTTCCAAATCAATGTTTATGAAGGGTTCTATGGCGGGGACAAAGTATCCTTACTGAAGTAAAAACAAATAGATACAGAATTTGAATTACTGAAGCATGAACATATGTACTAAAAGATTAAATGGTAGCTGTGACATCCTTCCAAATTTGAATTACTGAATCTGCTAACGAGAGTATTGTTCTCGGTACTAAGTGAAGTGTTTAACATTGATTTTATTTTTAAGCCCAACAGTTTGAGTTACATTAACCTATTAGAATCAAATAAATTTGACACCAAAGTTTCTCTAATCTTTGTATTGTAGGTACATCCCAATCACGACAAGTTCATCAACAAAAAAAATTAAAATATTTGGCGAAATGTCTCTTGTGTGTGGAAATGATCGAGCTAGGGGAGATTGTGCTAAATCATTCGAATATATAGATTTTAATAGTTTTTTGAGAAAGATAATGATAATGACCTTGAAGGACCATCCATCGAAAAGGATGTGCAAGTAACCTAAGCTTCTCAAATCAAGGCAAGTCGCAAAAGAAAACGTTTTTTTTGAGGTGGAAGATATCGTAGGTGATATATCAATAAAGTTTGGAGAAGTGGCAACGGCAATCGGTAGAATGGTTGATAGTCGTCTAGATGTGACAAGTTGTATGAAGAAGTTATGGCAATGGAAGGTTATAATGAAGAGTTCCTCGGTGATGCTTTTCATTATTTGGTGCAAAGCGACACTTTAGCTAAGGCATTCATGGTCAAAAATCAAAATCTTCGTAAGATGTGGTTGGAACGATTCAAGCAACAACAATAGTGACACCTATTGGTTGGTTTAGCTTCATAGGATTTGGAAGCAACTATTATTCGCACGCTTTTGTTTTTGATAATGTATCGTGCATTTGCTTTCAAACTTTTCTCCTTTCTTTTGTTTCTGATAATGTAACGTGTATTTGCTTTCGAACTTCTCTCTTTTGTGCATTTGTGGGAATTGATTAGGAAGCTTGAATTATGTAAGTAATAGTTGCTTAAATTTTAGTGTCTTGTAATATTTTGATACTTGATATTGGTATTATTTGTTATGCTTAAATTAGTTCCGACAGAATGTTGAGTTGCCTGATATACTAGTTAATTGTTTAATAGTATTTTTTAAAAAATACTTTTTCCTGTCACCAATCAAACAACTAAAAACATTTTTTAGAAAAATATTTTCTAATCACCAACCAAACACCATAAAATATTTTTCACCCACCAACCGAACATGAGAAAATAAGTAGAAAATTAACTTATTTTTCATGAAAATATTTTCCAGGAAAACATTTTTCATGGAAACTTTTCCATCATACCAAACACAAAAATAGTTTGATTTGATATTGATATTTAAACTATATACGAATGTTTAAACGAGATTTATTCTATCTTTAATAAAATAGTATTGTAATTTTTTAAAATAATAAGTTCATAGTATAATTTCATTCATGTTTCATGCTTCATTGATTAACCTAAAGTTATTTACCTTCTTATTTTATTTGCTTAATTATATGATGGATACTAATAAATAAAATCTATAGATGAGATATAGATTTGATATCAAATATGTGTTGCAGAGTGAATATTGCGTCACAACGGAAGAACCACACAGAAGACCGAGGAGGATAATAATGAAGAAGTTGTCGACAGTATTTAACATCTACTACTATACTAAGCTTTTTCCTGATGCCAATACTAAATATCATAAGTTAATTTATTTTGATCAATTTTCAAATTGTGCAAGTTGAAAAATTAACATTGGGTATAGAGTGTCATCTTGTAGTCGTTATATTAACAAATATCTTTTGTTAGTCTACTTTATTTTAGATAAGGTAGAGTTAATGAGTTATGTTATTAGTAATAAGGTGATTAATAACACTAAGATAATATGAATCGATTAAATTTGATTAGTTGAAATAAAGAACTACATAAAGTAAATTTTAAACAAATTTAATTTTAAATGTAAAAAGTATATTTTGCTTCAGGGGCGGCTCAAGCGCATCAAGACATTAAGTTTTTACGTAAAAATTAACTTTTTTTTATAAATTCTATTGCATTCAATCTTTTCTGTGACATAGTACTCTACATAAATCAAACTTCTTCTAACAATTTTTTTATATCAAAAGTTTATTTTTTCTACAAATAATATTTAAATCTTTCAAAAAATTCTATAATCTATTATTACTAAAAAAAAATGAGGTCCTTCAAACTTGGAGGCCTAAGGCGGTCGCTTTTTCTCTATAAGGGCAGAGCCGCCCCTGTTTTGCTTGCTTGCTTGTAATATATTTTGCTTAACCTTTAGATTAGTTTTTGTGTGTGTGTTTTGTTACTTCAGGGACTTTAAAATTAGTTTTAAAGAAGAGAATATGTATCCTTACTTTTTAAATGAATGAATGGATAATAATTTTTTAATGCTCAAAAAATTTATTGGAAGTTATAAACTTCATTAATGAATACACAGTTTTTAAAGTAGTGATTGATTCTTTGAATTTGAATCATTGACAAAATGATTTAAATTCATAATGATCAAATAATCATAACTTTTGCGCATCGCGCAGATACAATACTAGTGTATATTAAAAATGGAGCTATTGATAAATTAGTACTCCTTAATTGAAATATCTTAACTAACAATTAGGAGCTATTGATACGTGGACCCCTTAATTAGTTGAAATATAACATCGGATCAGTAGGTACATTAATACTAAGTCTTAATTGTGAACTCCTATTATATTCACAGTTCATGTAGGAGAAAAATCTATATTAAAAGTTGAGCTATTGGTATATTAGGACTCCACAATTAGTTGAAATATCTTAACTAAAAATTAGGAGCTATTGATACGTGAACCCCTTAATTAGTTGAAATATAACAGTGGATCAGTAGGTACATTAATACTCTTTAATTAGTTGTATTAGTAAACGTTTCTGCTGGGTGGAAGACATTTATCTATGTTATTTTCATATATTTAAACGTTTCTGCAGGGTGGAAGACATTTATCTATGTTATTTTCATATATTTAGGACTCTTAATAATTTCTTCTCAAATATTTATTTCATAAAAGTTCTTTCTATATATTTTAGGAGTTTTAATTTCTTTTCATGACCGCTTATCTTATATTTTTCTCTTACCCTATATTTTAGGAGCCCTTAATTTAAGTAAATAATAATTGAAGAAAAATGTGGAAAAATGATTTTGTCTATTGTAATTTCTAAGGTTCTTCGTGCTTTTAATATAGTATGATTATCAAAATCTACTCTTTTATAGGTTTAATATAAAAAATTATTGATAAATATATTTAAAACTAATTAAAATCTTTCTTATAATAACCATTCTTTACATAATAACGTACTATATGATTGTGGAGAACTTTATTATTTTACATGAATATTTCATAATTTTTTTCTTCTTTTTTAGTCTTTAAATTAAAAAGATGTGATGAAATGAAACAAGTATGTTATTTGATCAATGTTTTAAAAGATGTGTGTCACGACTCAAAATAAGGGTCATGATGGCACTTGTCGCGACGTACCTTGAAAAGTAAGCCTATCACCCAAATTGATACGAAAAGAAGAAAAGACAGAAATATCCCACGGTAAGGCTTCTAGAATGAAGCCGAACCATATAAGTAATCATAACAATTCGGAAATAACTTATCCAAAACGTCAATCATGCCCAAAATAATACGGGACAAATGACCTTCTTATCTTTTGATGACATCTTTGGAGGCCAACACATAGAGGCTCAAGACTTGGTCACCTCGAGAATACGAGAGCATACATGTAGAGACCATTTTGGGCACTTGATGGAGCAATGTCAAGTGTGGAAGATTGCTTAGAGCATTGGAGATTTGATGACTCACGGCCTTGGACAACACTTAATGGCTCACGACTTTGGACACCTTCATTAAGGGCATTTTGGTCACTTCACTTTGTCCAAATGCACTCCATGGCCTCCCCTCCTCACTAAGGACATTGTTGTCATTATGTCTTGTCTTGTAATTGAATAAATAGAACATATTAAGGTTATTTTCACTTAGTTTTTGAATGATGAAAATATGAGACGTTGAAAATCCTCTCTCTTGAGAGTAGACCACCTTAGTGTAGTTCTTAGTTAGGGCTTGAACTAGCCATTGTAGATTAGGGCTTGGAAAAGCTAATATTGTTCTTTGCTTAGAAACGGTAGATCTTGAGGTGAGTTGATTCCCTTGACGGTCACCGTAAGAACTTGGTGCTTGTTAACGTATTTTGTAGAGGTTTTAGAGTATAATGTACTCTTTAGTTGCTACATTATGTGTTCTCTTTGTGTCAAGTTACCTATCTTCTTTTTCGTTTAAGTTTGTGTTTGTTGTTTTCGTTTGGTGTCTTGTCGTGTGGTCTGTTTTGCGAAGATTGTGGACTATTTTGTGCTCATTTAGATAGCGTTTGGTATCAAAGCCATCATTGATTTCGTTCCCACGAGATCAGTCTTGGGTTTGTCCACTCAAAAATAAAAAAAAAAGTGTTGAAAAACTAAAAAACTCAAAAATAGTAATTTGTCCACGTTTTTTGTGTCTAGGCCAAAATTTGAAGCCTAGTTTTCTTTTGATTTTTGTGTGTTTTGTGTGTTCTAGTGTTAGATCTTTGTTTTCTAACATTAGAAGAGGTGTCCAAGGTGGGAAATCTCACAAAAAGAAGTTATTCTACGGGTTTTGTGTCTTGGCCGAAGTGTTGTTGTTGTTTAACCGAATTTGTGTCTAGATTTAGGTGTTGTTTTGATTGTCTTGGTTGTTTCTGGTGTTGGTTTTCTTTCTCTCTAACACTACTTGAGTCTTCCCAAGTTCTTGAGCAAAAAAAAATTGTAAGTTATTGTGGGAAGAGTGAACGGTTTTGTTGTTGTTGTTGTTGAAGTTCTTGTGTTGTGTTGAAAAAATCTTGTAAAAGGTTGTTGTTTGATCCAAATTCAAAGGGAAGAGAGTGTGGGTTCTTGTTAATCTTGAAACAACTTTCAAGACATTACCAAAGGGGAAAAAGAACAAAAGACCTCCTAAAAGTCTTCATACCAAAAGGGAGTAGGTTCATTTTTCTAGACAAGCCAAAAGAGGAAAGGGGGACACGAACTCTAAAAGGTTGTCTTGCCAAAAAGGTAAAAGTTGGTGAAGGTTTGAATTTTGAAAAAAAGGACTTAAAGTCTTGTTTGTTAACCTACCAAAACCAAAATTCCCCCATCTTTGTGAAATTTGAACGACCAAAATTTTTCAACTTCAATAATATTTTTTTGTCCATCGACCAATAGTCGAGTGCCACGTCATCAATAGCTCAAGAACGTTGGAATTCCTAGTTTCACTTTTTTTTATTCTATTGGTTTCCATTTTGTTGGTTCTCATACTAATTAGTAAACTAGTAAATACCTACTAGATTGTAGATTAGTTTTTGAGTATGTTTTCTTTTCGTGTTAAGCGTTGTATTTTGTACTTTTCTCATTTATAAGTCGTAGTATTTTCTTTGTTTCAAGCTCATAAGTAAATTTTATTTTTGTGTCTTGAGTCGATCAAACAAGAATCCATTCCGGTTGTCAATTAGAATTGACATCCTATTGACTATCGGAGTATAAGCCACTTTCAATATTTGCCGCTCCAATTGTGAGAATCACAAAAGTTGGTGTATACGAGTGTTGGTGAGGAGATTTTACTACTAATCTTGTTTGTTCATTGTGTAGGTACAAAGGTGATATAAGGGGAACATGTCTTCGATAGCTGGGGATTATTGTGACTAGAACATGGGAAACTATGATTGTAGTGAGGGATTTTATGGCTACGAAGTTGAGGAAGTTTGCGGAGGCTATGAAACTAGCCATGATAAAAACTTGGGCAGATTTGAGAGTTACGATTTTGAGAGAGAAAATGAGGTGAATGAAGTGCCTAGTGCTTATGGTGAATTTGTGGATGATGTAGGACCTCGTGATGGATCTTATGATGATGTTGGAGCATGTGAGGAGTCTTACACTTCTCACTTTGAACCTAGATTTGGTGTTAGGTATAATCCTTTAGTTCTCAAAGCTTATGAGAGCTATGATGAGAGTACACGTGAAGAGTGTGAAGATTTATATTCTCTACCTTGTAGTACTTCATATCAAAGTCAATATAGTGTGAATGGTTATACTAGCTCTAGTAGAGGTTGTCCAACGAGAAGAAGAGGGTATGTATCTCCAAAACTGAAGGGTACTCGTATGCCTTACAATGTTGATCCGAGAAGAAGTGTACACTCTGAAAAGGTGATCATTTGTGGGATACCGGGCTGCCTCATTGTGTTAAATGATAGGTACTATAAAAACTACATCCTTCTATCCATGGTTGACTACTTGGGGTTGTTTCGCGAGCCTTTACTTGTTCCATACTTCTTGGACGAGTTTAAGGTTACCGAGAGGGTCAAAGTTATCTTCTCCCAATTTGAATATCATGAGGAGGTGTGGTACGATATTCTTCCCTTGACATACAGTCATGTATGCTTAGGTGCCGATTGATTTGCACAACATAGAGTTCCAAATGTGCAAAGTTGGCCTAATATTGTAAGAGACCTATAGGGAAATCACCTTGTGACATACATACTGCCCGAGCCACAAAGAGAAGTGAATACTTACTCCAATCCGAATGCTTATGAGAGACAAAAGATTGAGAGGAGTAAGGGTGTGCAAGGTGGTAATCCGAGAGTGGAAAAGGGAGAGGTTGTATGGAGCGAAGTGAGGGAATTTTCACCAAACCGAGCTAACATTGTTTGTCCTTCTATTTTTAAGGACATTTGTGTAGGTACCGACATGACAAGTGACGGAGAGTAATGCCAAAGTGAAGTTACTACCCAAGCTTGTATAGGACCTTCACAACACAGCAAAAGAGATTCTACTCAAGAACTTCAAGGTAAAATAGCTAACTATTACACTTTTGTGTATATGAATGATAATTGTGTGGCTAGTAGCCCATTGAGTGTGAATAGTAGCTTACTTACTTGTGAGTCTAATGATTCTTTTCCTCCTGCTGATCATCTACATGTTGTGAGTGTGGATACACTGTTGATCCTATTGATGACCAAATGGACTCTTCTTGTAAGAACAATTTATGTCCACCTAGTGTTGAAGCCTATATATTGAAAAGAAGTACATCGTCTTGTGTAATTGGTGTTGATCAACTTATTTGTGAAAATTATCCACCACTTGAGTATGTGTGTGATGTGATTAATAGAACTCTAGTGAGTGAAGTACTTGAAAATGTTGGTCAACCAAAAGGGAGTGAACCCGAGAGCTATTCTTGGGACAATCTTGTGCTTGAAACCGCTTTGAAACTTGATATTCATCTCTTAGAGAGTGAGGAACTTGCTTGTTCCAAATATACCCTTAGGTTGGATCATGCACTCTTTAGGTATAATGTCTTGATTGAAGATGATACAAACACTCTTAAAGAGCCTAGTGGTGAAAAAGATGGTATAGCTTACCTTGGAGGCTATAGCCTACATGTTAACCCACTATGGTGTGACAACATTCCTACTAAAGATGGAAATCCCTTCTTAGAAAATGAGAGTACTCTTAAGGGTAAGGAATGTGTAGTCTTCGAAGTTACTCCTTCTTCTACTTTGTGTGACTTTATTGTCGAGAGTACTCATGGTGATGATTGGGAAACTAGTAGTGAGTACACACATAAGGGCACCTTACTAGAAGTCGACTTAAGTGATACTTTTCTCTACTCTCTATTTTCTTTGGATGATATGTATGATATTATTTAGAGTATGTCATTTAGTTTGGGTGGAGACCACGGGAAAGAGGAGTGTTGTCTAGACCTGTGTCTATGGCCACTCTTCCCGTTTGATCCCGGTGCCAAATATGGAAATGGTGATGTTGGTGCACCCAACTTGTTGCTTGGTCTCCATGACAAGAAAAATGGCATTCTTGGTGATTCCTATAACCAAATCCTTTGTGTACCTTTTATTGAGCTTTTAATATTTAATGCAAAGGATCCTTGGTTATATTGCAAATATGTGCAACCTTGGCATGTTGAGATGATTTGTTGTTCTAACCCTAACCCTCATGCCTTGAGGAGTTTTTATTTGTTTGTCCTCTCTTCGGTATTGCAAGGTTTGGATTTGAGGTCGAATCCTTTTCAAGAAGGGAAGGATGATACGGGACAAATGACCCTCTTATCTTTTGATGACATCTTTGGAGGCCAACACATAGAGGCTCAAGACTTGGTCACCTTGAGGATACGGGAGCATATATGTAGAGACCATTTTGGGCACTTGATGGAGCAATGCCGAGTGTGGAAGATTGCTTGGAGCATTGGAGACTTGATGACTCACGGCCTTGGACAACACTTAATGGCTCACAACTTTGGACACCTTCATTAAGGGCATTTTGGTCACTTCACTTTGTCCAAATACACTCTATGGCCTCCTCTCCTCACTAAGGGCATTATTGTTATTTTGTCTTGTCTTGTAATTGAATAAATAGAACATATTAGGGTTATTTTCACTTAGTTTTTGAGTGATGAAAATATGAGACGTTGAAAATTCTCTCTCTTGAGGGTAGACCACCTTAGTGTAGTTCTTAGTTAGGGCTTGGACTAGCCATTGTAGCTTAGGTCTAGAAAAATCTAATATTATTCTTTGCTTAGAAACGGTGGATCTTGAGGTGAGTTGATTCGCTTGGCGGTCACCGTAAGAACTTGGTCCTTGTTAACGTATTTGGTAGAGGTTTTAGAGTATAATATACTCTTTAGTTGCTACATTATGAGTTTTCTTTGTGTCAAATTACCTATCTTTTTTTTCGTTTAAGTTTGTGTTTATTGTTTTCGTTTGGTGTCTTGTCGTGTGGACTATTTTGTGAAGATTGTGGACTATTTTGTGCTCATTCAGATACTGTTTGGTATCACCAAAACCAGGTGTCAATAGTGTAAGAACTACTAATACAATCCAAGGGTCAAATGCGAAAAAATAACCACAAAGGAATAATAACTGTCTCTGAATACTAATAAAGACATAACAACTATAGAAAGATAGAGGTGAACTTCGGACGCATGAATGTCCAACCGCTTCCTTGGAAGCTCCAAAAATTGCCCGGTCAATCATGCTAAGGCACACTCGAGCTAAGACCTGCACCGAAAGGGCGCAGTAGGCATGAGTACGGTCCACTTGTACTCAGTAGGTATCATAGGCCGACCAAGAAAAGTAGTAAATAAAGAATACAAAATATACACTAAGGGCACGTCACCTGCAATCAGAAAATATCCCAAAATGGTAGCCCACACCGCTTGCACTAACAGTTCTAATATATCTCACATATATTACAACAACACACCAAGATATTGAACACAAGTATACATTATGTCACATATAAATAGAACAAGAGAGAACATGCAGATACAAGATCATCAAATACAAGTAAAAGAAGGTAAGACAAATACATAGATGACAAGTCAATAAGGCAATACAAAACAACATAAACACAATAAATTAAGTTCAATGTATATGATGATGATGATGATGATGCACGAGGTCGTCGCACAACTTCCGGGATCATCGCACAATCTCTATATACACCTACGGAGCTAAAGCTTCTCGACGTAGGACCCATGGGTGGTTCGTCAACCCATATACAATTCATATTTCTCATATCTCCTTTCCGGCATATCCCTTGGAAAGGGTTTTATAAGGTGTTACAATATTTTCTTGAAAAAGTGTTGCCAGTGTTTCTCAAATGTTGCCACGGTGGTACCAATTTTCATGAATGAGTGTGATATGAAGATGTAATGCTCACAACCAATCACATGATATATTTCCATAACCAACCACAATGATACATTCCCACAACCACATGAGCCAATATCCACTTATTATTTTCGTTTCATCCATGAATTTCTACATGTCTCATATGCCAATAAAGTATGAATATAATCACAATACACCAATGGTATCATACTAAACAACACAATACAATTATTCACATGTATTCAAGGCTATCAATATCGCATAGGACCCCACACGGTCAAACATATCACATAATATCTCAATTTCGACAATTACATCACATATAGGCCTCACACGGGGAACAACACATAGATAGCCATTTTTCATGATTATTTCTCACCCTTAACATGCATTTTGTACCATCATTTACTACCCACCCCAGTCTGAAGAGTTAAGTTATAACCTATCTCGAAGCCGAAATCGGTTTGCTACACTTGAACCCCCGACCTTACTTTTCATGAACAATCCCGAACTCCACTAAAAATATTAAATATGAAATCTACGCGTCAATACAAAACCAACGACATCCATATTGACTACTTTTGGTTCGGGGTCAAAACGGACCCCCAAAATGGGTTTCCAGAAAAAGGGGGCAAAATCAAAACTTTACTTCAAAAATATGATTTTCATATTTTTCGAAACGTACAGCTGAAAGCCCAAGTTAAATCGAGTCAAAAACGGAGTTCAAATTGAAGAAAAATCATTTTTAAGTTTTATTGGGTAAAATCTTTAAAATCCGGGTTAAAATTGAGAATCAGAGTTGTTTTAAAGGTTAAATTGATGAATAACTAGTAATTATAATATGAAAATATTATTCAAGTGAAAAGAGTGAAATATTGGTTTAAAATCATGCCCTAAGATTTTTAAGGTTTTGAGGAATTTATTAAGAAATTATTAAGAAACGGAGTGAATTCTTACCTTAAATCTATAATAAAACCAAGAAAAGGTGTTAATCTAGCTTCCCAAGCTCCCACAAACTTTACTTTTAATCTCCCACACTATTTTAGGATTTAACTCCAAGAGGCAAGATGAAAAATGAACAAAATAGACCAAAAAGCAAAAAATCTGCTATATTTACAACAGAAAAAACTGCAATAGCTGCTGTTTTTTTCTTAAAAAAAAGTCCACTCCGGACTTCGACGGGGGGTCCTGATTCGTTCGAAGTCCGATACATGCAAACGAATAATGAAACCATAATAAATTCGATGTTCTGGAAGCAATGGCTATATCAGATTTTCAAAAAAATATCGTTTTCACAATTGCTCCACTGAAAATTGTACAATTGCAATTTTGTCCTTTACCCCGACGTGGTGCCTGTCGAAATGCCCTACTATTTTCACTAGAATTGCCATAACTTCTCAATCGAGTATCGGATTAAGGCAAAATTGGTATCGTTGGAAAGCTAATTCAATTATGTACACATTGAAGGGTCTAAAGCTTGAAAATTCCACATGCATCAAGAGTTATACACTTTCAAAGCTAACCCTTGACACACTAGAAGCTAAACTGAGCTAGGAAAAAGTACAGGGTATTACACCCAGTCTAAAAGAGTTAAGCCATAACCTACCTCAAAAGCCAAAATCGGTCCGCTAAACTTCCAACCCACAACCTTAATTTTCATGAACAATCCCAAACTCCACTAAAAATATCAAAATAAAATACATGCATCAAAACAAAATGAACGACACCCATATTCACTACTTTGGTTCGGGGTCAAAACGGATCCCCAAAATAGGTTTCTGAAAAAGAAGCGCAAAATCAAAACTTCACTTCAAAAATATGTTTTCCATATTTTTAGGAACCTACAGCTAAAAACCCAAGTTAAATTGAGTCAAAATGTGGTCAAATCAAAGAAAAATTATTTTTGAACTTTACCGGGTAAAATCTTTAAAATCTGGGTTAAAATCAAGAATCGGAGTTGTTTTGATGGTTAAATTGATAATAAAAAACTAGTAATTATAAGATAAAAACATTATTCAAGTGAAAAGAAGTGAAATTGAAGTTAAAAATCAAGCCCTAAGATTTTTGGGGTTTTGAGAAATTTATTAAGAAATTACTAAGAAAATGGTGAATTCTTACCTTAATTTCGTAATAAAATCAAGAAATAGGTGTTAATCTAGCTTCCCAAGCTCCCACAAGCTTCACTTTTAAGCTCCCACACTATTTTAAGGTTTAACTCCCAAGAGACAAGATGAAAAATGAGCAAAATGGGCAAAAAGAGGAGAAAATCAGCAATATATAACTGAAAATCTACTATGACAGCAGTTTTTCTTTTTAAAGTCCAACCCGGACTTCGACGGGGTGCTCGGGATTCGTTCGGAGTTTGATATGTGCAAACGAACTATGCAACCATACTAAATTCGACATTCCAGATGAGTTGGTGAAGTCAGATTTTCAAAAAAAATATCATTTTTACAAAGTTGACCTCCGAAATCATAATTTTCCAAACCGAGGGTCGAAATGAAATTTAAAAGCCGTAAAATCATACCAAACATGCTAACACCCTAAAATTGACATTCTGAATCTGTTGGAGAATTTGAATTTTCCATCCGAGGTCATTTCGATCAAATGTGGGTCCCACATCCATATTTTTAATTTTTTAACTTTCTGATCAATAGGTCGAAATGAGCTCGGGTGTATCGGGACCCAAACCAAAGGTCTACCTATCCTAAAATAAATATTACGGAGCTGCTGGCAAAGTCTTTTCGTCCATTCATCGCATGGATCAAAGAATATCTCCATAAGTCTAAAATAAGGCTCCCGAAGCCATCAAATACCACAATATCGCATAAATGGTACCAAAATGCATCGAAAATCATGTCAATCACTCTCACACCCTAGAAATACCATAATACAACTACAGGTAGGATAAAATAGTCAAATCACATAATCACAAATTTCACATATTTTATCAAATTTTTAGATCGTTATATCATCCACCACTAAAAATCTATTTCATCCTCAAACGAAGGCAAAAGAATACCTGAATCAATGAAGAGCTGAGGATAAGAATTACGCATATCAGACTCGACCTCTCAAGTAGATTCATCTACAGGTCGATGTAGTAATCGTACTTTAACCACAGAGATCAATCTAGAGCGCAACCGCCTAATATCCCTAGCCAAAATGGAAACCAACTCCTCAATAAAGAAAAAAGTTGATCTAACTGAACCGACTCCCAACGAACGAAATGAGATTCATCAGGAATATAACAACGAAGCATAGAAACATAAAAAACTAGATGAACAGCTAATAGATCAAGGGGCAAAGCCAACTCATACACCACATCACCAACAGTCCGAATAATCTCAAATTGACCAATATACCTGGGGCTAAGCTTTACTCTCTTACCAAATCTCATCACACCCTTCATAGTTGAAACCCAAAGGAAAACACGATCTCCAATGCCAAATATCAAGGCACAAAGTCTAAAATCAGTAGAGCACTTCTGCCTACTCTGAGCTACTCTAAGTTTATCCTAAATGACCCGGACTCTATCCAAAGACTCTCAGAGCAAGTTCGCACCTCGAGGTCTCATCTTTGAAACATCAAAACAATCCACTGGGGAGCGACAACGCCTACCATATAACGCCTCAAAAGGAGCTATATCAATACTGAAATGGTAGCTATTATTATATGCAAACTCTGTTAAAGCCAAATGTTGCTCCTACTAGCCACCAAAATCCATCACACATGCACGAAGCATACTCTAAACTTGGATAGTCCGCCCTGACTGGCCATCAATCTGGGGTGAATGTTATGCTAAGATTAATCTGAGTACCCAACTCATCCTGAAAAGTCTTCTAAAAGTGAGATGTGAACACAGAACCTCTATCTGAAATAATGGACACCGACGCACCATGCAAACGCAAATCTCACAAATAAAGATATGGGCTAACCTCTCAGCACTGAATGAGACCCAAATCGGAGTAAAATGAGCTGACTTGGTCAATCGATACACGATGACCCAAGCACAGTTAGAACCATGAGATGTACGAGGTGAACCAGTCATAAAGTCCATTGTGATCCATTCCCACTTCCACTCAGGAATGGGTAACCTCTGAAGCAATCTACCAGATCTCATATATTCAGCCTCCACCTGCTGACAACATAGGAAACGAGCCACAAAATATGTCATATCTCGCCTCATAACACCCCACCAGTAGTGTTGCTTGAAATCGCAATACATGTTAGTCACACCTGGATGGATAGAATATTTGAAACAATTGGCCTCTTCCAAGATCAACCTAATCCAATCAACCACTCTCGACACACAAACTCAACCCCCAATCCTAAAAACTCAATCTGAATCAAGTGAGGCTTCCTTAGTCTTCCCACTCAACACTTTACATCGAATCAACCTCAATCTAATATCATCAAACCAATGAGCTCGAATTTTCTCCATCAAAGAAGATCTAGCATCCACAAATGCCAAAATATGCCCCAGTGTCGAAATATCAAGCCTAACCATCTGGTTAGCTAAAGACTAAATATCTAAGGCCAAAGTCTTCTCCTCGTCAAAATATGTGCCAAGATACCCATGCTAGTCGACTTTTGGCTCAAGGCATTCGCAACCATATTAGCCTTGCCTAGATGGTAGAGAATAGTCAAGTCATAATCCTTAAGCAATTCAAGCCAACGACACTGCCTTATTTGAAGATATCGCTGGGTAAAGATGTACTGAAGGCTATGATGATTTGAGAAGATCTCACAATAGACTCCATACAAGTAGTACCCCACAACTTCAAAGCAAACGCAACTGCGCACAACTCTAAATCATGGGCAGGATAATTTCTCTCATGAGGATTCAACTGAAGAGACGCATATGCAACCACTTTGCCCTCCAACATCAACACAACACCCAAACCAACACCATAAGCATCACAAAATATAAAAAAACCACGCTCTCCTTGAGCAAGGCCAATATAAGAGTTAAAGTCAACAAATCCTTGAACTTTTGAAAGCTTGCCTCACAAGTATCATACCACTAGAATAAAATCCTCTTCTGAGTCAACTTAGTCAATGGAGCTGCAATGGATAAAAACCCTCAACAAAACGTCGATAATAACCCGCCAAGTCAATAAAACTCTAAATCTCGGTGGGCAAAGTAGGTCTATCCGAATCACGAACCGCTGAAACCTTGGCTGAATCAACCATAATACCTTCCTTAGTCAACACATGATCCAAGAAAGAAACAGACTCCAACCAAAACTCACACTTAGAGAACTTTGCATACACTTCCCATCCCTCAATCTCTGAAGCACAATCCACAAATGCTCCAAATAAACCAAGATAACATCTATAAATACAAAAACAAAGGAGTTGAGATACGGTCAAAACACCTGGTTCATCAACTCCATGAACGCGGCAAGAGCATTGATCAACCTAAAAGACATGACCAAGAACTCATAATGACCATATCGAGTTTGAAAAGATATCTTTAGAATATTCGAAGCTCTAATACTCAATTAGTGATAACTGAACCTCAAATCAATCTTCGAAAATACTACAACACTCGAAGCTGATCAAATAAATCATCAATGCGAAGAAGAGGACACTTATTCTTTACCGCCACCTTATTCAACTATTGATAATAAATACATGACCCATTATTTTTCTTCACAAACAAGACAGGCACTCTAAGGTGAAACACAAGTTTAGATAAATCTCTTATCCAATAACTCCTACAACTGATCCTTCAGTTCCTTCAACTCTGCTGGGGCCATCCTATTAGGAAGAATGGAAATGGTCTTGGTGACCAGCTCAACATCAATACTGAAATCAATATCTCAATCTGGAGGATACCAAGTAAGTCCATAGGAAATACATCCATAAACTCATGGACTACACGGACAGAATTCAAGAAATGAGGCAAAACAACACTGGTATTATGAATATGGTCCATTAAGATAAACATCCCCTCTCAACCAATTTACGCGGCTGAGCATAAGATATGACCCTCTTAGGACCCGACTGAAGTACACCCTTTCAAGCTATCCTTGGCACACCCGACGAAACTAAAATCACAGTCTTAGCAAAATAATCTAAGACAACATAATAAGAAGCCAACCAATCCATGCCTAAAACAACATCAAAATCGACCATATCTAACAAAAGAAAATCTACCAAAGTCTCACACCCGGCAAAAGTCATAACACAAGATCAATGCGCCTGATCCACCACAAAAAAATCACCTATCAGGATAGATACACAAATAAGCATAGAAAGAGGCTCACTAACAGAATCAAAACCCAAAGCAAAATACACAGACACATAGGAGAAAGTTGATTCGAGATTAAATAATACAAATGCAGGTCTAAAATAAACGGGGATGATACCTATACTCACAATATTAGAAGACTTTACCTCAGGTCTGGCTAGTATAACATAATACTGACCATGACTACCAACTGCTTAACGGCCACCCCCACGAGCTCCACTACCTCTGCCCCTCGCAACTCTGGTAGCACCCTTACCCCTCACAACTAAAATAGGAGTAACTTTAAACACATGGCAAGGACAGTCCTTGGCCAGTCTCATCAGGCACATAGCAACCTCTACAACCAGTCTCAACAGAAGAAGGCACAACTGGGCTCGAACGACCATCCTGAATTGTTGAACTAGAAGGTCCAACACCTGAACTCTGTAAAGTTCAATGGCCTACACTATCCATGAGAACCACAAAAATCTCTACCATGGGGAGACTAACCTCTGAACTCACAAAAACAATGCATCTTCTTGGATCAAACCTGAGATACTTGAAAAATACCTTCTATCATCTTAGCATGATCCATAATACTCTGAAAGAAAGCCCTAAGCATAACCATCTGAGACATAACCAACTAAAGGGAGATATCCAAACCCTTCACAAACTTCTGAGTATTCTCAGACTTGATAGAAATACTATCATAAGATTATATGGACAGGGCAGGGAAACATGCCTCATACTCAACAACTGTCATGGATCCTTTCTCAAAATGATCCAAATCGTCCTGCATCTGATCCCTCAAACTGTAAGACACGAATCTCTCTAGAAAGGCATCAGCAAATTGATCCCATAGAAACTCAGGAGTATCAATAGGCCTACAACTGACAAATAATCTCTACCAATCTCTCACAGTATCTCTCAACTAAATGTAGTATAAGCCACACCATTCGCGCAGAAAGAAAAACATAACTCAGAACACAAGGTATGAAAGAACTTCGCATAATAAAGAATAAAATGAGGGAAGTTTCCTAAAGATATCCTATAGCCTCTCGAAGATAGATACAGACGTCTACGTACCGATCTGCGAGACTCTATTAGACATCTCGTTCTTACACCGTTGAGATCAATGAAACCTAGTTGCTCTGATACTAATTTGTCATGACCTAAAAATAAGGGTTATGATGGCACTTTTTGCAGTGCACCTTAACATGTAAGACTGTCACCCAAACTGATATGAAAAGAGGAAAAATAGAAATATCCGAAGATAAGGCTTTTAGAATGAAGACGAACCATATAAGTAATTATACCAATGCGGAAAGAACTTATCCAAAATACCAATCATGCCCAAAACCAAGTGTCAATAGTGTAAGAACTACTAATACAAACCAAGAGTCAAATATATTAGAAAAATAACCACAAAGGAATAATATCTGTCTCTGAATACTAATAAAAACATAACTACTGTAAAAAGATAGAAGTGAACTTCGAATGCATGAATGTCTAATCGCTACCTTGAAAGCTCCAACAATTGCCCGAGTCAATCAAGCTGAGATGCACTCGATCTAGGACCTGCACCGAAAGAGAGCAGTAGGCATGAGTACGGTCCACTTATACTCAGTAGATATCATAGACCGATCAAGCAAAGTAGTAAATAAACCATACAAAATATACACTAAGGGCACATTACCTACAATTCGAAAATGCCCCACAACGATAGCCCATATCACTTGCACTAACAGTTTTAATATATCTCACATATATTGCATCATCACACCAAGATAGAACAAAGGTACGTATTATATCACATATAAGAAGAATAAGAGGGAACATATATATACAAGATCATCAAATACAAGTAAAAGAAGATATGATAAATACATAGATGACAAGTCAATATGACAATACAACACAACATAACACAATAAAGTAAGTGCAATGTATATGATGATGATGATGCATGAGGTCGTCACACAACCTTCGGGATCATCGCACAATTCCCGTATACACCTACGGAGGCAAGCTGACAAGTTCAAATTGTATAAGATTTTGTTGCTTGTACTCTGTCAAATTCTAGTATAGTTTAAGATATCGTCCCATAAAGATTGAAAAATCTATGCTACAAATTTGTATTATCTTGATTACTATTTGAGAATCAAATTATTGACAGGAGAGTAATTTCTAAAGTTTTTTCAAAATAATATGTAAAGAAATAACGTTTAAAAGATTATCCTGGAGAGGAAGTTGGGGGTTGTTGAATTCACTTGGTATGTTTATTATAATAAAATTATTATTTTAGTAATTTTTATAAAATTGTAGAATAACTTTCTTGACTTGATTTATGTATTTATGAGGAATAAAGACCTCTTGCGAGTAATCTTTAAATCAATAAACTTACTTGAGACAATCTCTCCGCGAGAATACAAATTGAAAGAAATAAGATAAAGACCCCTTAAATCAACAATCTTATTTGAGTTAATCCCTCCGTGAGGATACGAATTGAAACAAATAAGATAGAGATTATTTAAATCTAAGAAGTAGTTTGAAATAATTCTTCCGTGAGGATAAGGATCAAATGAAGCAAGTTCAAATATTTGAAATAACAAGTGACTAAAAATTATTATTACTTATATTTTATGAAAAACTTATAGTATATTTAGTTTTCTTCCTTGTGAGAAGTACAATTTAATATAACTATAACTATAATATAAATATTTTACTTTCTGGGGTTAGTTCTATTCCTGATATTTTCCAATATAATACTAATGATTTATCTATATTTTTATCTGTTATTGCTACTGAATAATTCACACTTATTATAAATTTAAATTTTTGGTATATTAAATTTCCTTTTATGGCAGTTATTATACTTTTTTTTCTATGGGTTTTATAATCCTATCATCTGCTAAATATAGTTTTATTGGTGTATCTATTCCTTCTCTAAAACATGTTTTTATTAATATCTCTGTTCCTCCAAGGTGTACATATTTTATTGGGTCTTTACTTTTTATATCGTTTATTTCTTTATTAATTAATCTTTTTGTTACTAGTGGTATGCTAGCTCTCTTCCTTTTGCATATCTACAATCTATTACATGTTCCCTTTGACTTACTATGTAGTATTCTTCCTTTTTTCTACTAAATATATTTTTTATTATTGATATTTTAAATATTTTTTCTACACTTAAGTCTAACTCTTTTCCTTTTATTTCTTCAAATATATTACTGTCAAATATTATTTTTTGATCTGTTCCTTCTTCATTTAAATATTCTTCCTTTATTATTATTTTTATATCTTCTTCAGTTATTTGGTTTATTTTTATATCTTTTTCAGTCATTTGATTCATCTAATTCACTATCTATTTCATTATCTGTCTCATCCTCCGAAATTTCATATATACTATCTTCACTTTCTAATTCATAATCTATATAATCTATCTGTATATATTCTATATTTTCTATTTTTATTTCTGATATTTGTTTATTTTTTGGGTTTTTTGGTAATTTACAATCTCTAGCTAAATGTCCTAGTTTCCCACAATTATAACAAGTACATTCTTTTATAGATTTCTTTTTTCTATATGATCTTTTATGTTTATAATTTTTTACATCATATTTTTTTCTTGGTTTCTTATATTTATATTTTGATTTTTTGTATTTCTTATATTTCTTATGTCTTTTTCTTTTTTTTTTATAATATCTTTCTTCACATCCAAATTGAGGTGCTATTTTATCTTTACAACATGTTAAATTTCTTATTAATGTTTTTTCCATTTTCATTTCTTCTCTATATTTTTCGCATAGATTTCTATACCATTGTTGTAAAAATTTTATTCTTGCTCCTAAGGTATCTACTATTTTTGCTTCATCCCAATTCTTTATTATTTTTTAACTAAATGGTTTAGGTAATTTACTAAAATATAATTTTTGTATTTCTTTACTTTCTTCTATATTATATGTTCCTTTATAATAATATTCTTTAAATGCACACGTATATTCATCTATATAGCACATATTACATATTGCTAATTTTAACATTAAATTCTTATTCGTATCTTTTTCTTTATTTTGTTCTGCTTCTTCTGTTGTCATACTGCTAAATTCATCACTTATAGTTATTTCATATTTTTTTAATATTTCTGTTGGTAATATTTTTGTAGGTGTTGATGTTCCTTCTGTTTTTGTATTAGATCTTAATACTTTTTTACTTGTTTCGGCTAGGTTTAAAAGCCATAATTTTATTGTTCTTATTAATGTCTTTTCTATATATTCTGGTGTGTTTGTTGTATCTATTTTATCATCTAATAATTATTTTGACATGCATCTTGCCCATAGTTGTATTATTTTATTTGTGTCCATTACACAGTCTAAATCTAAAAAGTTATAATTACTTATTTGTTTTGGTGTCCATTTATTATATTCATCCTTTGGATTATATCTTTTAAACTTACTTTTGTAATTATAGGTTGGTTTTCTTATATCTGATGTACTAGGTATTATATTTTTATCTAGTGTATTTACTTCTATAGTTATTAGTTCTAGATTTTCTTTATTAATTACTTCTTGTTTTTCATTAATTTATAGTTTTTCTATATTTTCTAAAATTTCTGTATATGTTTCACTACCTTCCGAGTCATAATTATCTGTTTCTTCAGCATCTATTGTATTTATTTCTAATTCACTGGTTTCTAATTCTTTATTTTCTCCTTCTAATTTTTCTTTAAATTGATTTATCTCAATTAATAATTTTTGTTCTTTATCTTTTTCTTTCTGTCTTTTTTCATACAAGTCTTTTAGCATTTGTAGTTCTTTTTCTAATTCAGCAATCCTACTATTTTTAGTTTCTTCAATTTTTTGTATTTCTTCTGTAGTTTGTTGTTTTATTTTATCTATTTTCTTTTTTCTATCCATCTCTTCATTTTCTCTTTCTATTCTTACCATGGCTGCCAACTTATCTTCTAATTTTAATTCTTCTTTTTCTACCATTAAATATAAATGTTCACCTATTTTCTTATATCTCCTTCCTAAATTAGAGAATACTATTTTTATTTTTAATCCTTCATGATTTTCATATATTTTTTCATCTATTTTAAATTCTTCTTTGTTCATTTTATTTAAATGTATATAGGTTATGTTGATATATATATTCTAGACTATCTATTGTTGATTCTAAATTTGATATTTCTTCTTTTTGTGCATTTACTGAGAACTCCAGCAATTATATTATACTGTAGTCTTTCTATCCTTATTTTTAATTCTTTACGTTTTTTGGATATTATTTGTTTTAATTCTTTATATTGTTGTGATTTTTGTACGTTATTCATCTAAACAAATATTATAAATATTATTTTGGTGGATATCTAAATCTAATTTTTATCATAATTATTAAATAAATCCAAATATATACTACTTCCATAACTTTAATCAACATAGTCTCTGATACCAATTGTAGGGGTGCGGATAACTCTAATAGATCCATAATATTTATGTTTCTTTAAAATGGGAATGCTCTTAGACATACTTTTAAAATTACAATTCATACCCTATCTTTTTTTTTTCTTTTCTTTTTTTAATTCTTCTTTTTTGCTCTCTTTCTTTTCTGTCTCTAACCTCTATTTTTCTTTTATTTTTTTCTATTTTTTTCCTTTTTCAATCTCTCTCTCTCTCTCTCTCTCTCTCTCTCTCTCTCCTATTTCTAACCCCTACTTCTCTCTTTTTTTTTCTTTTTCTTTTTTTGGTTATATTTTATTTGTTTTTGTATCTTCAAAAAAATGGCTACATTGAATATAAGTAATGGATGATGACGAAAATATCATGATGGTTCATTGTATTTGTATTCATGAGCATTTCTTTTTCTTTTTTTTTACTTTTTGATTTTTATTCTATTTTTTTATTATTATTTTGGACGAGGTGGTAAGAGGCGTGCCTAGTTCAGAGATGATTATCATAGGAGGGGATTTTAATGGGTACATCGGGTCTCTACCGATGGGCTATGATGATTTGCATAGAGGCTTCGAGTTCAGGGATAGGAATGTTGAAGGAGCAGCTCTTTTAGATTTTGTGAGGGCCTTTGGGTTAATGGTTGTGAATTTCATCTTTTCGAAGGAGGAGCATCTGGTTACTTTTCATAGCAGGCTAGCCAGGACTCAGATTGACTTTTTGCTGCTTAGGAAGGGGGATAGAGTATTTTGTAAGGATTGTAAGGTAATCTCCAGTGAGAATCTTGTGACCCAGCATAGACTTATAGTGATAGACTTGGTTATCAAGAAGGGAAAGAAGAGATAGGGTGGGGAGGGTCAACCTAGAGTTAGGTGGGGTGGCCTGACTCAAGTTAGTGCCTTGGAGATAGGGATGAAGTTGGAGGGGATAGGGGTTTGGGAGGGTAGGGGGATGTGGATAGTATGTGGGACAGGGCTGCGGGAAACATCAAAGAGTCTGCTAGAAAGTGTTGGGTGTCTCGAGGGGCTGGTCTGGCAAGTATCGGGGGGTTTGGTGGTGGAATGAAGACGTTAAGAAAAAGGTGGAGACGAAGAAGGCGGCTTATGTTAAGTTGGTAGAGAGTAAGGATGAAGAGGAGAAACGGGTTAGCAGAGAGGAGTATAAATTAGCTAAGAAAGAGGCTAAGTTAGCAGTTACAACTGCTAAAACAACAACTTTTACGAGTTTATATAGGAGGTTAGAGGAGAAAGGCGGGGAAAAGAGGTGGTTTAGGCTTGCCAAGGCTAGAGAGCGGAAGGGTTGGGATCTAGACCAAGTGAAGTGTATTAAGGAGAAGGATGGCAGAGTATTGGTGGAGGATACCCTCGTAAAGATAAGATGGAAGTCGTATTTTCATAAGCTCTTGAATGATGAGGGAGATAGAGGTGTTGTGTTAGGAGAGTTGGAGCAGACCGGAGAGTGTCATGATTTTGGATATTGTCGGCGTTTTAGAGTAGAGGAGGTCAGTGAGGCTATCCGCAAGATATGGAGGGGCAGGGCGACGGGGCCCGATGAGATTCTGGTAGATTTTTGAAAGTTTTCTAGCGGGGCTGGGTTGAGATAGATGACCGACCTGTTTAACAATATTTTCAAGTCCGCGAAGATGTTTGAGGCATGAAGATATAGCACGATGATCCCATTATATAAGAACAAGGGTGACATTCAGAGTTGTAACAACTACCGGGGTATTTAGTTATTGAGCCACACAATAAAGATTTGGAAGAGGGTGGTGGAGCAGAGGTTGAGGAAAATTGTGTCTATTTTGGAGAATCAATTTTGTTTTATGCCTGGTCGCTCGACGACTGAGGCAATTCACCTAGTGCGTAGACTGGTAGAGCAGTATAGAGAGAGGAAGAAGGATCTTCATATGGTGTTTATTGACTTGGAAAAGACGTATGACAAGGTCCCTAGGGAGGTTCTTTGGAGATGCTTGGTAAAGCGGGTTCCTGTGGCACACATCAGAGCGATTAAGGATATGTATGAGGAGGCGAAGACTCGAGTAAGGACGGTGGGAGGAGATTCTGAGCATTTTCCGATCTTGACAGAGTTGCACCAGGGATCAACTCTTAGTTCATTTTTATTTGTTGTGGTGATGGACGTGTTGATGCGGAGTATACAATACGAGGTGCCTTGGTGTATGCTTTTTTCGGATGATGTAGTTTTGATTGAGGAGTCACGGCAAGGTGTTAGCGATAAGCTTGAAGTTTGGAGGCAAACCCTGGAGTCTAAAGGTTTCAGATTTAGTAGGACTAAGACGGAGTATTTGGAGTGTAAGTTTAGTGACTCGAGGCAAGAGAAAGAGGTGGTAGTGAAGTTGGAATCTCAGGCAGTCTATAAGAGGGATAGTTTAAAGTATCTTGGGTCTACGATCTAGGGAAATGGAGAGATAGATGAGGATATATCTCACCGTATTAGGGAGGGTTAGATAACATAGAGGCTTTCTTCGGGAATCTTATGTGATAAGAAGGTGCCTCCCAAGATTAAAGGCAAATTTTATAAAGTTGTGGTCCGACCGACTATGTTGTATGGAGCGGAGTGTTGTCCAGTTAAGAGTTCTCATATCCAAAAGTTGAAGGTGGCAAAAATGAGGATGTTGCATTGGATGTATGGTCTTACAAAGGCAGACACGGTAAAGAATGAGATTATTCGGGAGAAGGAGGAAGTGGTATCGGTGGAGGATAAAATATGGAAAGTGAGGTTGAGATGGTTTGGTCATGTGATGAGGAGGGGCACGGATGCCCCAGTTCGTAGATGTGAGAGGCTGGCATTAGATGGTTTTAAACGGGGAAGGGGTAGACTTAAAAAATACTGGAGAGAAGTAATTAGACGTGACATGAAACAGTTACAGTTCTCCGAGGACATGACCCTGGATAAGAAGGTTTGGAGGAAGAACACTAGGATAGAGGGATAAGGTGGGTGTTTGAATCGTAGTCAATAGTTAGGTTTTGTTTGGTGTCTTTTGTTTGGTAATGTACTTTATTTTTGTGGTTGTCGTATCTATGTTAGTTTTATCACGTTTCTTGCTTTGGAAGTTCTGGTTTATTGTCCTGTGTCTTGAGCCAGGGGTCTATCGGAAACAACATCTCTACTTCTTTAGAAATAGTGGTATAGACTGCGTACATTCTACCCTCCCCAAACCCTACTAGGTGGGAATATACTGGGTTTGTTGTTGTTGTTGTTGTTTTCTTTCTTCTTTTTTCTTTTCAATTTGTTCTTTTTTATTTTTTTCCTCTCTTCTATCTCTAACTTCAATTTCTCTTTCTTTTCCATTTTTTTCTTTTTTGGTTTTGAACTTTTTTTCTTTTTTTTCCTTTTTGTTTTTTTTCTTCTTCTGTTTTTCCCTATTTTTATTTTTTCTTCTTTTTTCCCCCTATTTTTGTTACTTTCATTTTGTTCTCTCTTCTAGCTCTAGCTTCTAGTTCTCTTTCTTCTTCTTTTTTTACTTTTTTGGTTTTTTTCTTTTTGATTGTTTTATATATTTTTTTGTTCTGTTTTATAATTTTTGAAAAATATGGCTATGCCGAGTACAAGTCATGGATGATAATAAAAATATCATGATTGCTTATTATATTTATACTCGCATCATCATTTATATTTTTATATTCATTGATAAAATCGTATTTGTATTTTATAGTTCGCGCTTGTATATGTATTTATATTTCATAATTCACAATTGTATTTGTATTTTATAGTTCACACTTTAATTTTTGTTTTATAGTTCACATCATTTTTTATAGTTTACACAATTCACACTTATATTTTAAAGAACTATTTTGTATTTGTCTTTTATAGTTGACTATGTATTATATTTATATTTTGTAGTTTTATTTTATTTGTATTTGTATTTGTACTTATATTTATATTTATATTTTTGTTGATGTATTTTTTAAAAAAATATTTTGTATTTATATTTGTAAGTTAATCTAGCATATTGTATTTGTATTTGTAATTTTATTTCTTTTATTTGTTTGTATTTGAATTTGTAGTTGATAACATCATTTGTATTTTTAAACAATAAAAAAGAATTATTTTCTTTATACGAACACTTATATTTGTATTCATTGATACGAATTGTATTTTATTGATACAAAATGAATAATACAAATATAGATAATAAATTATACAAATACAAATGTTAAATTTGTATCAAATGATACATATTTATACAACCGAACCATACGCATACAAATGGCACTTGCTTATATATAACTACAAATTATAAATTTGACACACAAATGCTAACGATACATTTACCTTGAATGACACAATGCATATTTACATATTTTAGACTCGAACAAATATTATTAATTCTTATGCTTATCTGTATACAACTACAAATGATAAATTGTACATATTCATAGCTAAATTATTTAAATATAAATAATAAATTTATTTAAATATATAGTACGATAAAAATAAATATAAAATATATAAAATATTATATACAACAACAATAAAATGAAAAATAAAATACAGAAAAATAAAAAGGGGGGAAATGACAAAAAAGAAAAATGAAAAATGACACAAGAATGAAAAAAGCAAAAAAAAATGCAAAGAAATAAAAAGAAAAATAGATGAAAAAAGATGGAAAAAATATATAAGAAAAGGAGAAAAAAATGAAAAGGAAAAAAGAAACGGAAAAGAAAAAGAAATGATAAAGAAAAAATGAAAAAAAAAAGGAAGAGGAAAAAAGAAAGCAAAAATGAAAAAAAAAACAGAAAATACAGAAAGAAAGAAAATAAAGAAGAGAGACTACAATATTTTAAGTGACTTGATGAAATTCTGGTAATTACACCATTACCTCATCCTTACCCATGAGGTTCCAACATTTGAACTTCAAAATGGATAGTAAACTTTGACCATGTTTATAATAAACCCGTGTCTTTACCACTCTATTGGCGCAAGAAATTGAGTTTCTCCATTCCTAGTTAGAGGAGTTTGTAGTTTTGAGTTTTGCATATGAAATTTTTTTAGTAGGGACTGTCTTCTTTGAATGAACTTTACATAACGTGAATTTAAATTGATCAAGCTTAAATACAAATAGTTGTAGCACCCTACATTTTTCGGGCTAGCTTTGAAAATGTCGTTCTTACGGGTGCTAACTCTAATCCCATGATTTACTTTTGAATATATGTGTCATGATCTTTATCCTAGTGTGTGAAGTGCTTTCGAAGTGAAAAATATTCATAGGAATCACTTAGAACAAAGTTGAGCTAAGGACCTTTGATTCGTCCAAAGTTTGGTGTTTGATTCTACAAGAGTCTATTTTGAACGTGTACAACTTTTGATATGCGTAGAATTTTTTTTGTCAAGACACACCAAATTGTAGATAGTTGAGTTAGATTTTCAACGATACCAATTTCGTCTTAATTTGATACCCGAGTGAAAAGTTATGACCTTTTTTGTGAGAGGCAGTGAGGGGTCGCGATGGCCCTGCGCCGCGATGGCTATTCAACCCGACTAGGGATCGCACCACAATGGTGATTTCCATGGTAAAAAGGCCAAGGGACAGTCTAGTCCATTCCCCTCAACCCCAACCGTCAAAACACAATTTATAACTCAAAAAGGGGCATTATTTGCCCATCCTCCTCACAACAACTCACGTAAAAACTCTCCCTTTCCCAAGAACGAAAGATTCAACTTTATCTCCAAGAATTCAAGTACCCAAGCTCCAAGTTCAAGTTTTTCTTCAAGGATTAAAGCTTCAATCGCAAGATTTCTTCAAGAATTCATCTAATTAGGGTATATGGGGTTTCATCAATGGGTCCGTTTACCCATTGATCCCAAAACCCTCTTTTTTTTTTAGTAAAGTATGAGTTTTCCTTTATTTTGAAGTTTGTTATGTTCAAGATGAGTTAAATTCATGATCTTCCTTAGTATTTTGAACTCAATTCATGTCTAAGTATGATTTCATGAAAAGTTAGGTTATCTCATGTCAAGTTTCAATCTCCCATGTCATATTCAAGTGAATTTCATGTTATAATGTCAAGTTATGATCTTAGCCATGTAATCATGTTGATTTCTCATGTTTAACATATTCCCATCTTCAAGTTCATGATTCCCATGTGTTTGATGAAATGTCTGTACTTTTGGGTTTTGAACCATGATTCCCACACTTCAGTTTTAAGTGTTGATATCATGCTTTATGGTCATTCAGTGCTGGCGGGTTATGAATACCCGATACCTATGTGTTTTTATATATTTTCATTTTCAAGTAACAAGTCAGTCAGAATCATGATTTTATTCCCATATTCAGCTTATCATTTTTATAATGAACTCACTAGTTTTACTTCATGTTAAATACATCAGCGTACATGTTTATGATTACTTAAGACTCTGCATGCACTGTTGTTTTCTAAATATCATGACCTGAGCTTATCAGTCATCAATGAATGTACCAGTTAGTTTCTAGTGTCAGTTCAGTTGGGAATAGGATTTAGCATCGACCAAACCTAGAGATGGGGACTCACCTGCCTGTAGAGGGTGGGACCCTTAGAAGCAATCTCCGAGTTCTAAAACTACGTAGTCAGCATAAGTTAGAGATGTCTACCTACCAGTTGAGGGTGACACATATCTCATTAGAGCACCTGCCAGTTGAGGGTGACTCATTAGTCCTTTGGGACACCAGTTTAGTGGTTTCACAAAGTCAGTGTTAGTACCCGTGGCACGATACTGACACCCTTTCAAGTGGGGTTACAGATTAGATCCTGATTAGCTTAAATTGGGACATATCGGTTAGATGATAACTCCCACAGTCTCAATATAGTATTCAGTGTATTTTCAGTTCAGGATTGCTTGACTAAGTGTATAGACTTTCATATATTTAGTTTTATAATTTTCAGTCTTTAAGATTACAGATTTCCTTAAGAACATATCAGATATACACTTAGTCTTGCATTCTCAGATATTATAGTTTTCATGTATTCATGCTCAGTTACCTCATGTGGTTCAGTTAGTCCTTATCTCATATGCACAGCACCCCACAGTTTCAGCCTAGTTATTCAGACTAAATACAATTTAGTATTACATGATCAATATTCAATAATCAGTTATCTAGTGTTCAAATATTAATAGTCCGTATTCATTTATCAGCTACTCTGTATATAGGCCCTAGTTATCCCTTTACTTAGGTTTCAATCATTTCGTCACTTAGGCATCAGTTAATCATATTAGCTCTATACATGTATGATTGGTTTCGTATGTTCATGTATTCATATTTTACCGTATCCCAGCTTCGGCTCTACTTATGCCTCAACAAGTAAAGTTTTAAGAAACTAAGTGGAGTGATTCACCAACTTATCAAGTTATGTTCGTTACTCATGATTTAAGATACTTCAGCTTTTAGTTTAATTATTTCAGTCTCTTGGTGAGTTTACTTGCACTTAGCATACACGTTTTAAGATTACGTGTGAAATCAATTTTACTTCCCACTTACTCAGTACATTCCAGAAATACTGATCCACATATACGTTTGTGTGGCTACATTGTTTCATAATGTAGGTACCAGTTGTATCCCACACATCATGATCAGATAGTCGCAGCTTTCAGCCAGCAGGTGATGAGTTGTACTATTTTGGGGACTCCAGTCAGATGTTGTTCATGTATTTTATTTTTATTATTCATATGTATTGATTAGTGGAAGTTGGAGGCATGTCCCAACTATATATAGTTAGTATAGTAGAGGCTTCATAGATGTCAGTCATAGTCAGTCCTGTAATTTGAGTTCTTTCCTCAGTTTTATCAGATTGTAAATTTTTATCAATTACATACTTATTCAGGTTTCAGTATGATTATGTTTCCACACAACAGAGCTAGCTATTTAATATATTCTAAATCAATTGCTCAAGTATCATGTCAATTCATGGGATAGCTTGGGATCACTTGTGATTTCAAGCACCGTGTTACGGCTAAGGGGTAGTCTCGGATCGTGACAATAGCGGACATCGACTGAAAAATTAAATAATCAAATCTTCATTTACTTCATGGACAAAATTACAAAGTTCAAACTTAAATGTTATTCATAAGGAAAAATTTGTTAAACTTGAAGTTTTGACTTCAGGACAAGAAAAAAAAAGGTTCAAGACCACCTATGTTCAATGTCATTCTTGTAAATCATATAAGAACATATAAAAAATTCAGCTGATTGTTGAAATTCTATACATATCACATAAATTAAGATAAAGAGCGTAAAATTATTTGAAAATTATGTAAAAAGTTCTTTAAATTACAATAATTAATATCTTAAAAAATATTTAAATAAAATAAACATTTATTTATAGTATGGTGAAACAGAAGAAAGTGATAAACAGTAAAGTTCTACTAAAATAATTTCAAAGTTAAACGACTTCACTCATCTAGCTATATACAGATGCCACTCACTCATCTCAATGGAAGAGTGACACTCTTCCAACTATAACTATTTCTCATATTTAAAAGCGAAAAGACATAAAGACAATATTAAAATTATTTCGAATTTTTAAAAGGACACTAAAAGTTTGAAGGAATGGAGCTAAACAAATTTAGAATAGTATTATTACACTATTTTTGGATCAATCTCAATTTTTAAAGACTAGTGTTAATCATGCACCAATTATTAATTAGCACATGTTAAATCAGAGTTTAACTCATTTCTTAATATCTTTTTTCAATTTGTTTCCTTTTCTTCTTCCTTTTCCCCCCTCTTTTTACCTTTTAACTCAATTTTCCTCGATAACTACAACTACCATCAATTTCCTCCATAGCCTTTTCAAATAGTTTCCATATCACCAGTATTATTATTTAGAAAGTACAATTATTGAAGAATTAAAATCTAAAAATTAAAATTATCATCGAAGTAAAATCTAAAATTTAAATGATAATATTCTTAAATTTCTTATCTCCGCTTTCCTTCCTCATCTCTTAACTTCACCACTTTCAATTTCTATATTTAGGAGGTGGAGATCTTAATAATTAAAATAAAAATATTTATAGATAAAAAATAACTGAACGGATAATGTAATGTGAAAGGAAGATGACGAAGAATTACCGATCAACATTTTATGCTAATTATTTTATGCTAAAAAATTTATCAAGAAATTTTACACCCCAAGTGGTTTCAGCTACTATGATTAACTACCATTACTTTATCATTTATTTGCCGTCAAAAAATATTTTTTTCATCGAAGAAATGGTGATTGAGAAATCATCTTCCTCTTCAATTTCTCTCACCTCCCTCTTATCATTTCTATTAGAAAATAGACACCATCAACATTGAAATCCACCATCAATAGTCCAGCAATTAAAAAAGAAGAAAAGGAGAAACAAAAAGGAAATAGAAAAGAAGAAAAAAATAATTAAAAGAAACAAGAAAAAAAGTAAGAAAACTTCTTTTAATATAAAAATTCGTCAAAATAGTTTGTCATTGTTTTTCTTGTTCCTCACTCTTTCTAAGAGAGTGAGACACATTTTCTATGCCAAATGATCGAAAATAAAATATTTAGATCTGTTCAAAATTATTAAGAAGGTTATAGAATTCTCGTAAACTTATAATATTTTAAAAAACTTTAAAATTTAAGATAATTTTAATTGTATCTTTACGTATTGAGATTAACTAGAATACACTGTCGGTGGATAAGTTTTTTTACACATTCAAGGAATCTTAATGCTTTATAAGGGTTCTATTTTTCAACTAATTTTATCTTTTAACATTTTAGAAAAAAAATAGTACTCCTATAAGGTAACTTGTACTCTTAAATTTGTTTTATGGAGTTTATTTCCAACTATGACATGACTTTAACAAAATTTGAAAGGATTCCATTTCTCGTCTTCATCATCATTAGTTTTAGGTATCGTTTGTAGCTAGACAACAACAACAACAACAAACCCAGTGTATTCCCACATAGTGGGGTCTGGGGGTAAGATGTACGCAGTCCATACCACTACTTCAAGAGAAGTGGAAAGGTTGTTTCCGATAGACCCCCAGCTCAAGACAAGGAATAATAGACAAATACTTAATAAATCATAGAACAAGAAAAAAATATGCCACCCACAAGGGATAATTGTAACAGCCCAGCCCACCAGCGCATGCGAAATTGTCCGCTTTGGAGCCTCGGCCCCTCACGGTTTTAAAACGCGTCACATACGTGGAAGGTATCCATGCACCTATAAGGCACACTTCGTTCCCCTTCACTACCGATGTGGGATTTGCCTAAGTGAATGCAGGCGTTACGTATCGCCGTCCCTACACTCACCCCCCGTAGGGACTCAGCTTCCTCGCTGAGGTTTGCCCCACCACCGGCACCGGCGCTGGCTCTGATGCCAACTGTAACAGCCCAGCCCACCAGTGCATGCGAAATTGTCTGCTTTGGAGCCTCGGCCCCTCACGGTTTTAAAACGCGTCACATACGTGGAAGGTATCCATGCACCTATAAGGCACACTTCGTTCCCCTTCACTACCGATGTGGGATTTGCCTAAGTGAATGCAGACGTTACGTATCGCCGTCCCTACACTCACCCCCCGTAGGGACTCAGCGTCCTCGCTGAGGTTTACCCCACCACCGGCACCGGCGCTGGCTCTGATACCAACTGTAACAGCCCAGCCCACTATCGCATGCGAAATTGTCCGCTTTGGAGCCTCGGCCCCTCACGGTTTTAAAACGCGTCACATACGTGGAAGGTATCCATACACCTATAAGGCACACTTCGTTCCCCTTCACTACCGATGTGGGATTTGCCTAAGCGAATGCAGGCGTTACGTATCGCCGTCCCACTGTAACAGCCCAGCCCACCAGCGCATGCAAAATTGTCCGCTTGGGAGCCTCGGCCCCTCACGATTTTAAAACGCGTCACACATATCAGAGTTACGCAGCGAACTGGGCCCTGACACATGATATATTGTCCGCTTTGGCCAGGCGTTACGTATCGTCGTCCCCGACCTCACGGATTTGTTCCACGGGCGTTACGTATCGCCCAAATTTTTGGTGAATGTAAGTGAAGGTACAGGTATTTGAACGGGTTCTCCCGGGCCTTCTCGGCTTCGGGTGCCAGTCCAGCCCGATGGGATTTTGGGGCGTGACAAAAATTGGTATCAGAGCCAGCGCCGGTGCCGGTGGTGAGGCAAACCTCAGCGAGAACGCTGAGTCCCTACGGGGGGTGAGTGTAGGGACGGCGATACGTAATGCCTGCATTCACTTAGGCAAATCCCACATCGGTAGTGAAGGGGAACGAAGTGTGCCTTATAGGTGCATGGATACCTTCCACGTATGTGACGCGTTTTAAAACCGTGAGGGGCCGAGGCTCTAAAGCGGACAATTTCGCATGCGCTGGTGGGCTGGGCTGTTACAGTTGGTATCAGAGCCAGCGCCGGTGCCGGTGGTGAGGCAAACCTCAGCGAGGACGCTGAGTCCCTACGGGGGGTGAGTGTAGGGACGACGATACGTAACGCATGCATTCACTTAGGCAAATCCCACATCGGTAGTGAAGGGGAACGAAGTGTGCCTTATAGGTGCATGGATACCTTCCACGTATGTGACGCGTTTTAAAACCGTGAGGGGCCGAGGCTCCAAAGCGGACAATTTCGCATGCGCTGGTGGGCTGGGCTGTTACAATAATAAACAAAGAATAGTAAACACATTCGTAATAAAGCATACAACAAAGTGTCTTAGCAAGAATAATACATCTACCACGTAATGTCCTACCCCAACGACTCAAACTGGCACTAGCCTTCTATCCTAATCTGCGCCCTCCAAATCTTCCTATCTAGGGTCATGTCCTCAGTGAGATGTAACTGCTCCATGTACCGCCTGATCACCTCTCTCCAGTATTTCTTCGCCCTACCCCTACCCCGCATAAAACCATCTAAACCAAGCTTCTCACACCTACGAACAGGGGCATTCGTGCCCCTCCTCATCACATGCCCGAACCATCTCAATCGGACTTTCCGCATTTTTTCCTCCACCAAAGCCACTCCAACCTTTTCCCAAATAGTCTCATTTCGAACTCTATCACCCCTATTAAGCCCACATATCCAACACAATATCCATATTTTTGCCACCTTTAATTTTTTAATGTGAGAGTTCTTGACTGGCCAACATTCCGCTTCATACAATATGGTCGGCCGGACTGCCACCCTATAGAATTTGCCTTTAAGCTTGGGCGGCACCTTCCTATCACACAACACCCCCGAGGCGAGCTTCCACTTCATCCATCTCGCTCTAATACGATTGGAGAGATCCTCGTCAATCTCACCATTCCTCTGAATCATGGACCCCAGATACTTGAAACTATCCCTCTCGCACACCGTCTGGGAATCCAACCTTACTACCACCTCGTCTTCCTGCCTTACATCATTAAACTTGTATTCTAAATATTCTATCTTTCTTCTGCTCAACCTGAACCCTTTAGACTCAAGGGTCCGTCTCCACACCTCTAATTTATCATTCACACCTCCCCGCGTCGCATCAATTAAAAATACATCATCTGCAAAAAGAATACACCAAGGCACCTCTCCTTGAATACGCCGTGTCAACACATCCATCACTAAAGTAAACCAAAACGGGCTAAGAGTGGAACCCTGATGCAACCCCGTCAAGACAGGTAAATGCTCTAAGTCTCTTTCCGCCGTTCTCACCAGAGTCTTAGTTCCATTATACATGTACTTGATTGCTCTAATATACACCACCGGTACCCCACTCACCTCCAAGCATCTCCAAAGTACCTCCCTAGGGACTTTGTCGTATGCCTTCTCCAAGTCGATAAACACCATGTGCAGATCGCTTTTCCTTTTCCTTTACTGTTCTACCAGTCTCCGTACAAGGTGAATTACCTCTGTCGTTGAGCGCCCGGGCATAAATCCAAACTAATTTTCCGAGATAGCAACTATCCTCCTCAACCTCAACTCGACCTCTCTCTCCCAAATCTTCATAGTGTGGCTCAATAACTTAATACCTCTATAGTTATTGCAACTCTGAATGTCACCTTTATTCTTATAAAGAGAGATCATAGTACTCCATCTCCAAGCCTCGAGCATTTTCGCCGACTTGAAAATGCCGTTAAATAATTTAGTCAACCACCTTAAGCCAGCCTCCCCAGAGAAATTCCAAAAATCCATAGAGATCTCATCAGGCCCTGTCGCCCTATCTCTACGTATCCTTTGAATAGCCTCTCTGACCTCTTCTACCTTAAAACGACTACAATAACTAAAATCACGATACTTCTCTACATGCTATATCTCCCCCAAAACAATAACTTTATCCCCTTCTTCATTCAATAACCTATCGAAGTATGACTGCCATCTCTTCTTGATGTGACCATCCTCTACCAATACTCTACCATCCTTCCCCTTAATGCATTTCACCTGGTCGAGGTCACGACCCTTCCTCTCCCTAGACTTAGCAAGCCTAAACAACCTTTTTCCCCTTTAATGTAGCTAGACCATTGAGCAAAATAGAGGAATACACTTTGGAAGACCGAATAATAAATCGTAATTCTAATGGTAACTTTTGAATCATCATCTTTTTCTCTGTTTCAGATTTTAAAGATGAAACAAATATGATTTAATTTACAAAATGAATAAACCAAAAAGAGTGTTTCCTATATTTCATAAGTAAGTTACCTAAGTAATTAGGTGTTTACATGATTCAAAAGTAAGTTCAGATGTAAATCGTTTTCGTTGCAATATCACTCATAAAGATAATTTCATCTCAACAGATTCAAAATAAATTCTCCTAAAAATCAAAGAAATAATATTCCGCTTTAAAAAATATGCACACAGTCCTTGCAATGGAGAGTTGATGTTTTGACATTGATAGAGAAAGATATGAAGCCATAGATGAGTGGGAGTCTAGGAGAGAGAGAATGAGACTATTATAGATGGAGATCTGCAAGGAAGAGAAAAATAACATGAAGTTAATTGACAATATTACCCATAAAAGCATTAGGATTTCTTAATCGTGTAAAAAAATCTATCCACTGACAGTGTATTCTAGTTAATCTCGTATGTATTTTCTCAATTTAAAAAGAGAAAGATCCATGTAGTGACAAAGGCTTATGCAGCATCAATTCAGTATCTCAAAAAATAGTATACGTGTGTGTGTTCGTGTGTGATGGCGCGCATGCGGGTGTGTGTTAGACGGAGTCGCTTGGTTGAGAATAAGTTTATTTTGTGATTAATTATTTTGAAATTAGCTATTTAGAAATAAATTATTTCATCATATATATATATGAAATAATTTATTCAATCGTATATATAAAATAATTTATCTCATCATTAAAATATAAATAATGAAATAAATAATCTTGACACTAATTAATACCGCAAATCAAATACAAAATAAAATATTATTTTATATTTTATTTTAAAGTTATTATACTTTTCTCATTACACTAGACCACACCTTAATATTGCAATCATGCAGATCGAAGCCACAATGTTATTAATAATTGTAGATCGAAGCCAGTTTTCGAGCTCAATTGCCAAAACATTCATCTAAAAGACGAAAAATTTGAGAATTGATTTTGATCACTTTTATTTTTTAAAAAAGTTTGATGACATTTTTATTAAGTGTCAAAAGAGCTTACTCCTTCATTTTAATTTGATTATTTATTTTGATTTGATATAAAACCTTAAAAAGATAAAGAAACTTTGAATGTTGTGGACGATGTTTGAAATGTACCAAAATCTCAAAGAGTTTTTCTTCTCTAATAGATTATTAAAAAAAAGAGGAAATTAACTAAATAAACTTATTAGATTGTTCATTATAAGTCATAGCAACTTTTTTTAGTTTTCAAGTTATAGTAACTTTCATTTAAAAAAAATACTTAAAAATATATTTTTCATTTTTTAAAAAGGCATATCAAAATAATTACAAAAAGGAAAATAAAAATTTAATATAACTAATCCACAATATTCCTTCCTTAAATGTAGTTAACCTTAATAATTGTCATCAATCTCATTCCCAAATCTCTCTAACCGTTATTCTTCCTCCTATTTTAATGCCTCCATTAAGCGTTTCAATCTTTATACACTTTTATCTTTTTTTTCAACATGATTTTACTGTTTCAGTAATCAATTTTAGTTTTTTTTTTGTTTTATGTAACTTTTGAGATTTTTTTTGAAAGAAAAGCAAACATAAGTTATTGTTGTGTTATTAAAATATGAATTTTGATTATTTGCATTCAATCATGATACATCATGGAGGAAGATGTGATTCGTCAGGTATGTTACATTATTTAGTAAATTGATATTTTGAAATCAAACGTATTTAAAGATTTTTATTTTTTTTATGTTTTTCTTAAATTCGTTATTGAAAAAATGTTGAATTTTGTAAAATTTGTTATTGTTTGTCTATGGATTGCATGATCAAAGCAAGAATTATATAATAGTTGTTGAAACAGGCATACCTAGGGACTTTGGTATTGACGGAATTATGTATGATGCAAGTACAAACTACAGAGGATTAGTAGAAGCAATTGCAATACAGTTGAGGATAGACACAACTTTAAAGAACAAAAATAAGATGATGCTTGGTATGAACAAAGTTTAGTTTTGATATTTAAGAAATTTTTTATTCAGTGTTATGCTAATTTAACAATTGTTTCGTATTTCACATCATTGAATAAATTGGATATCAATTAAGTTTGTGTCAATTAGATGTGCTGCAATTTTTCTTTATAAATCTTGATTCTTTTTTTTTTGCAGTATGAAAGATGACAATGTTCATTAAATCTTAATTTAATATAAAAGTATATGAGGTAGAATCTTGATTCAAAGAGACAAGCACATAGTGTATGGAATGAGTATATATATTGGTATCACCTTAATTGAATATCGCAATCTATATATATCAATTTATATATTTATTTCATACAAACATGACATGTAAGAAAACACTTTATAAAATGATTCCCTTTAATTTATAATCTAAAGTATATCTTCTTAATTGAATATATACTCATTCCATATAAATATAACATGTAAGGAACTATTTTATAAACCTTGAATGTAATATTGATACTATACAGATTTCATACACGAAATAATTCAAAAAAAATAAGTTTGGATATTTATTTCATACACTAAAATAAATAATAACAAATAATATTTGGTGAAATTCGATTTCTATACCAACTTCTGCAATCATTATACTCTTTCATACTGATTTTATACATATTTCATACACAAAATAATTTAATAAATATATATAAGATAATTTTCAGTATATTATTCTTATGAAAGATTCTGATCTACATTTAAATCCTTATTTATGTTGTTACCAATACAAATAACTGATTGTTTAATATTTTCTCTAATATTCATTGACATATCTTTTATTGTTATAACGTCATCTTCTCTATGTAATTTGTCTTTATAATGTCAAATATGATATGTGATAATTAATTTGAATGCAATAATTACTGTTGCAAGAAAATAACATAAGATGATCAAAACATATACATATTAACATGAACTTAATAATAATTTATACAATATAAAATATCAAAGGATAAAATGTGTGCAAGTAATAAATAAGTTGTAACGACCCTCCCAGTTGTGCGTAAAATTTTCTCATTTTTCTTATTTTAGCACTCTTTGTAGTTTGTATACATGATTTATGATTCACGGAGGTGAGTAGTACCGATTCTTGGGGGTTCCGAAGTGAGTTAAGTCATTAGTTGGCTGTACTTTAGATAATTAATTTATTTGGTGATTTAATGGGCCAAAGTTATAATCTATTTACTTATGTGGCAACACAAGTATAAATTTTATTGGAGAGGATTTATCATATATATTAATAATAGAATCAGGTAGTTTCTAAGAGAGGAGCGCAAATATTGTAGCGGACGAACGTGACTGCTTTAGGTTCGTCAATAAAATTTGTGCAATCATTTTGTTCTTAGTGTAGTCATAATATATATATAAAACAATGAAGGTATTTTAAGTTAGGTGATGGCTATTAATTGCTCAAGGATTGGCCAGTTCTGGTGTTGAAATTAGGTTAGTTAATAAGTTAATTATATACTAGATTAGTGATGTTGTCTGATAAAGGTGAAGCAAGTAGTTTCTTTATAGCAAAATTTGATTGTTCTCACCATTTACGGAAAGTCCGAAAGTTACTACTGTTAATCGTTTTATGTAGAGGATTAATGTAATCATATGCTCAATATTATAAGGGGGAAATTTGTATTTGGGTATTCTGGTTTGGGGAAGGAAGGTGTAAGGTGGAAAACAGAAATTTGGCAAGTAGAAGTTAGGCAAAAATGGTCTTGTACGTGCATTGCAGTGGTACTAATATTTTTGCTTAATATAAATTTTGTAATGATTACTAATAATCATTGGTCAGTAGCATAATGATAAGGTAATAATTAGTCATTGATTGAGATATAATGAATAAATTAATGTAATTAAATTCGTATTCTTAAGCAGATTACATATTTGAACAGATTTTAATATTTTGAAAGCTTTATGGATGGGTAAGACCCTTACAAATTAGCTTGCATTTGGATTCTTCGATTGAGGTAGGTTATGGTTTAATTGGAGTTTAGACTCGATTTAATTGTATGTATGCTCCTAAATTGGATACTTGTGGATTGGTATTTGTACATGTTTGAAATTATTGATGTTTGGATTGTTGATTCGTGTATAAATATTTATTAAAAATTGACTTGATGAAATTGTCTCGTGACTTTAAGTGTACTTGTAATCTTGGTACATTATGTTGTATGCTGTGAGGTTGTGTAAATTGATATTGATAATAATTGTTTATATTTATGTTGGATCAGGTACCACGCCGGTATGTTTATATTTATGTTGGATCGGGTACCACATCGGTATGTTTGTATTTATGTTGGACGGGTACCACGTCAGTACGTTTATAGTTATGTTGGATCGGGTACCACGCCGGTACATTTATATTTATGTTGGATCGGGTACCACGCCGGTACGTTTATATTTATGTTGGATCAGGTACCACGCCGATACATTTATATTTATGTTGGATCGGGTACCACACCGGTACTTTTATATTTATGTTGGATTGGGTATCACGCCGGTACGTTTATATTTATATTGGATCGGGTACCACATCGGTACAGATATGTATATGTTGGATCGGGTACCACACCGGTACTGTACGTGAACATAGATTTTTCCCTACAGGTCATGACTATTTGGGAAACAATAAGTCCCATAACATGTGTGTACATATTTATGTTGATTTTGTGGATGTTTACAGTATGGTTGATACTCTTGATGGTTATGTGGCCTATTTGTGAGCATTGTTTGACCTGTTATTATTGTAGTGTTGATTCATTGAGAATTTGTTATGTGATGATGCATGTCTACTTGTTATTTGATTTATGTTGTGTACATGTTATTAAGTTGAGTTGGCCTATGATACCTACTAGTATATAGTGGTTTGTACTGATACTACCCTGTACTCTTCTTTTATTGAGTGCAGAAATTATTCTAGAGGCTCATACATGATCTAACCTCTAGACTTTGATAGCAGATCTTGATCCAAGGGTGAGCACTCCGTCTCCAAGCTGTCATGGGTCATCTTATTTGTTCTTGTCTATCTTTCGGGCAATGAAACATTCTTTATTTACTTCATTTTGGGATATCTCTTTAGACATGATCTTTGTTAGTAGTTCTTGTATGATTATTTTTAAGTCTTGGGAATTTTAGTTAGTGGATTGTTTGGTTTCTGCGGTATAGGTGATTAACTCTAGATTATTATTGTTAAGATGGTTTTATGAAAATATCATTTTAATATTGACTAAGTGATTGGGTAATGGTTTGATTTAGATGGTTATCCCATAGGAAGGTTAGTGTGGGTGCCACTCATGGCCATTTGGGTCGTGACCAAATTAGTATCAAAGCCTAGGTTCGTCGATCTCATCGTACAAGAACATGTCTAGTAGAGTCTTGCAGAACGGTACGAAGACGTCTGTACTTTTCTTCGATAGGCTATAGGACACTAGGAAAATTCAAATTCTTCTTTCTTACATTTTATTACTTGAATTTAATTAGTATCTGGCGATTCTAATTTTTATCTGTTAATAAGATCAATGTCAAATAGAGTTTCATAGATTGGTGTGTAGGGCCTCACACCCAATCTTCGTAAGGCTATGAGGCATGTAGAAGTGATTTTCCTTTATTTTTCTCCTTTGCGCCATCCTAATCTTGGACTACTGGATTGAACCCAATTGGTATCTTAATAATTTTGCATAAAAATCCAGGGAATTTCAATTGGTATCAGTTAATAAGGTCTAAAAGTTATTGTTAATAGGTAAAGACTTGTGACAGTTGTGAACTTATTGATTGATTGTGTTTGATATTTGACTAAACTTGTGTTGCTAGATTTTTGTCATTGTTGTGAATTATTTTTGTTAAGTGATGAAAATTGACTAAGTTGTTTATGTTGATAAATATGATGGGATTATTTGATTTCTTGTTATTGTGAAACTAGAAATTCTATGGTTCTTACTTATTTTTGGTACTGTTATACTGATAGATTGATGGTATGAGAATTGAGAGGATGGTATGTGAATGTGGTGTCGAGAAAAGATGGTGAAAAAGTGACATGAGTAAAAGACTGAGGTGATATGTGTTTTTCGTAATAAGAGGTTCTTGTTAATGATGTTGTGGGTGGACTCTTGTGTAATTCGATTATTTGATATTATTTGGGGATCCTTGTGTGGTCTGGCCATGTAGACTGTATTTAGAACTTTTGTGCAGTTCTATTATTGAAACTATAATGGGTTCCTTGTGAGGACTAGCTAAGTGACATTATCTTTGAGTTCCTTATGTGAACGAATTCTTAATGCTTGGCAAAATAATGAGTTTTAAATAAAAGTGATAAAAACTAGTAGAGTTCGTTGATACCTATAGAATTTGATCGATGACTTTTCTGGAATGTGATATTTTTTGTGAGACTGTCAATGACCTATAATCGATTTATTTTGTTTGACCTTGCTTATGTGTTAGTTGTGTGTGGATCACTCTTGAGCTGATTAAGAGTTAAGTAAAGCCCTTAATAAAAATATTATTAGGTAGAATTAAGAATGACTCTGCATATCTTAAATTGGTATTAGTGGAATAAGAGAGCTTTGGCTTAACCATGAAGTGTTTGTCGTTGAAAAATATTGAGTTAGTGATCGTCAGGACATAAGTTGTAGCTGTGAATTTATGCATTAGGAAAATTTTTGAGAAGATAAATTATTTTTGACTTGACCTTGTGGCTGAGTTATACATTTGCATGTCTCACAAAGTTGGATGATATATCACACTTTTAGAGGATAGTAACTTCCATGATAGTGGTAATGCAAAATCAAATGGCTTAGTTACATTCATAAAATAATTAAGGATGATCCTAAATGAGAGAATAAATGAATTATTAAATGGCATGATTGATCTTTCCTTGAGTGATACAGGGTGGATATTTCTTGTTGAGTGGTTAAGGTATGATGACTAGATGGATATTAACAATATTGTGGAGGATAATATGTTATAGGCTCTAATTCTGTGGGACCCATAAAATGGCATGTTTATATCCTTTTGAATCCTATTTTTTTTCCTCACTAGTTTAGATTAGTTATAGCGTAGTTATGATGTAAACCTATGTTTGGGATGTGGTTTTAGTATTTGAAGCATGATTTGTATCTTTAGCCTTATTGGGCTAGTGTGGTAGTCTTAAAACCGTAAGTTGAGTAGAGTTGACTTGAGTACCTTATTTTCAGTCGAAGCTGCTATCTTAGGCTTGAATATGGTTTTATTGACATCTAGAGGATGAACTAGACACCTTAGCCTAGTTGGGGCATAGTGTACCTAATTATGGGATTAAGGATTAAAAGTGGGATCGTCTAACCCACTTAGGCCTAAACTTTTTCTAAGTCTTGTGAACTTAGTTGCGGATATTAGACATAGATGAGGCTAGTAAACCTTAGAATAGGGTTAATTTATAACTTGGTAACTTGTATTGATGTTCCCAAATTATGGGTTTTGAGTTATAGTTATGATACTACCTGTGGAAATGATATTGGGCATTTAGAGATGATATTTCTCCTGGATACGTTATGTGTCCTATAGAGATGCTATTTTCTCTTAGACTTGATGATTGGCCTATAGAGATGTTATTTTCTCTTGGATATGCAAATTGGCCTAGAGAGGTGATACTTCTCATAGTCATGATGTATGACCGATCGATATAAGATATCCTATAGATCATTACATGTCTATCTATATTATGCCTCCAGGATGTGAGATGCCTCCTATATGTGAAATGATTAGAGATATGCTACGACTTATAAATAGGATTATTGATATGAGTTTCAAATATGTATATGGACCTAAGGCCATGATTACGATGTTGTGACTATTTCAGATAAATTAATAGGCCAAGGGATGTGTTATGATAATGATTGAATATCCGAGGAGTATTTATCAGAGTAAAGGATACGATTACAGTTTATGAATACATATATGTTTGTATACACATCTTTTCGGTGTAGGACGGAGAAAGATGCAGTATGTTGCTTACGAATTTATTGATTGGATGCTGGTGATGGCATGCATAGATGTGGTACATTCATGGGTATTATATTGATAATTTATGTGATTGTAGCTAAAATACGATCTTACGATTGTTCTGCCTAATTAAAGGTTAAGCTATATGGTAACTAGTTGTCTATTAGGGGACTATAGCATTTGATGGCTAAGAATCTAATGTATTAATTAATGAATCTTGCTTGGTTGAAACATGGTATCTAGCGATGATTAATGTGTGACTTATGGTGAGGTCGGGTCTAGCATAGGTGAAGATTAGTTGGTATTGATGACTAAGTTTGTGATGTCGATTAGTCGAGAAACGAGGAGTTGTGTGTTAATGAGGCTAGATAATAAGAGATGTTAGTAATAACAGGTGACTAGTTGATAATTTTGAATAGTTGCTAAATGGTTAACTAATAAATAGTTAAGCAAGGATTAGTTGGTAAACGATGATTAGATAATGAATGGTATCAGTTAATAAAAGAAGGCTAGGTGATAAGTACTAATGTGTTGTCTAGTAATGATTAACGGATATAGGATGATTAGTTGATAATAATGAATTGTGGATAAATGGTGATTTGGGTCTAGTGATGAACCTTGACTAGATGTTAGATGTTGGCTATTAAATAAATAGTGGTTAGTTGTTATTCCATGAATAAGGATTATGTGAAGGATAATGTTTAGGCTAATAACTAGAGGTTATGCGATGACTAGCGAACTAGTGATCCTATTTTAATAAGTGTTGATTAGCTAATAACGAGTAGTTGGAAAGTATTGACTAGATAGGTATTCTATGGTGATATGACTATTTTTATGAGTATTTTAGTGTATGTTATTTGGCTAATATGAGGATATCTTAATGAATCAAAGTTGTTTGTAAAATGCTAGTTTTCTTTCCGCAACAAGTAAGAGTACTTTTTCTTATCATACACCCTAATGAATGAATGAATTTAAAAAATGTGTTGATACCCGGCGAGGCCGAAAGATATATTTATGATATGTTGATACCCGACAAGGCCGAAGGATACTATTGATGGTGTGTTGATATCCGGCAAGGTCAGAGGTTGATTAGGACGATGATAGTCCTGATGAGGACAGTGATGATGAGTGGTGATATTGATTATGTACTTTGCATTCATTCCTGCATGCCCATTCGCCTATCACCAGTATGTACCTATATTTATCAACCGGTATAGGATAGTTGCATATATATAGGTGAAGAATATGCCTTGTGCTGTTGTATGTTGATTGAACCTTCCGAGTCAGGGCAATGAGGGTACGCATAGGCTTGGCTAAGTATTTGGTTGTCCTTAAGTGGAGGACTAAGGAGATTACATCTGTGAAGGTCCATTGGAAGAATAGGAGGCCACTTGAGAGACCAAAGCAGACATGCGTAGCAAGTATCCACATCTTTTTATTGATTTAGGTAATTCCTTCTTTTCCCTTCTTGTCTTTTCTTTGTCGTTCAGGGACGAATGGTTGTTTAATTGGTATCTGATGTAACGACCTTCCCGGTCATTTGTAAAATTTTCTTATTTTTCTTATTTTAGCACTCTCCATAGTTTGTATATATGATTTATGATTCACGGGGTGAATAGTACCGATTCTTGGGGGTTCCGAAGTGAGTTAAGTCATTAGTTGGGTGTACTTTAGATAATTAATTTATTTGGTGATTTAATGGGCCAAAGTTGTAATTTATTTACTTATGTGGCCAACACAAGTATAAATTTTATTGGATAGGGTTTATCATATATATTAATAGTAGAATCAGGTAGTTTCTAAGAGAGGAGCACAAATATTGTAGTGAAAGAACGTGACTGCTTCAGGTTCATCAATAAACTTTGTGCAATCATTTTGTTCTTAGTGTAGTCATGATATATATAAAACGATGAAGGTATTTTAAGTTAGATGATGACCATTAATTGCTCGAGGATTGGCTAGTTGTGGTGTTGAAATTAGGTTAGTTAATGAGTTAAATTTATACTAGATTAGTGTTGTTGTCTGATAAAGGTGAAGCAAGTAGTTTCCTTATAGCAAAATTTGATTGTTCTCACTATTTACGGAAAGTTCGAAAGCTACTATTGTTAGTCGTTTTGTGTGGAGGATTAACGTAATCATATGCTCAATATTATAAGGGGGAAATTTGTATTTGGGTATTCTGATTTGGGGAAGGAAGGTGTAAGGTGGAAAACAAGAATTTGGCAAGTAGAAGTTAGGCAAAAATGGTCTTGTACGTGCATTGCAGTGGTACTAATATTTTCGCTTAATATAAGTTTTATAATGATTACTAATAATCATTGGTTAGTAGCATAATGATAAGGTAATAATTAGTCAGTAATTGACATATAATGAATAAATTGATGTAATTAAATTTGTATTCTTATGGAGATTACATATTTGAACAGATTTTGTTATTTCAGAAGCTTTATGGAAGGGTAAGACCCTTACAAATTAGCTTGCATTTGGATTCTTCGATTGAGGTAGGTTATGATTTAATTGAATTTTAGACTCGATTTAATTGTGTGTATGCTCCTAAATTGGATACTTGTGGATTGGTATTTGTACATGTTTGAAATTGTTGATGTTTCAATTGTTGATTTGTGTATAAATATTTATTGAAAATTGACTTGATGGAATTGTGTCGTGACTTTAAGTGTACTTGTAATCTTGGTACATTGTGTTTTATGTTGTGAGGTTGTGTAAATTGATATTGATAATACTTGTTTACATTTATGTTGGATCGGGTACCACGCCGGTACGTTTATATTTATGTTGAATCGGGTACCATGCTGGTATGGTTATATTTATGTTGGATCGGGTACCATGTCGGTACGTTTACATTTATGTTGGATCAGGTACCACGTCGGTACGTTTATATTTATGTTGGATCGGGTACCACGCCGGTACGGATATGTATATGTTGGATCGGGTACCATGCTCGTACGGTACATGAATATAGATTTTTCCCTACAGGTCATGACTATTTGGGCAAAAATAAGTCTCATAGCATGTGTGTACATATTTGTGTTGATTTTGCGGATGTTTACAGTATGGTTGATATTCTTGATGGTTATGTGGCTTGTCTGTGAGCGTTGTTTGACCTGTTATTGTTGTATTATTGATTCATTGAGAATTTATTATGTGATGATGCCTGTCTTCTTGTTATTTGATTTATATTGTGTACATGTTATTAAGTTGAGTTGGCCTATGATACCTACCAGTACATAGTGGTTTGTACTGATACTACCATGTACATTTCTTTTGTTGAGTACAGAAATTATTCTAGAGGCTCATACATGATCTCACCTCTAGAGTTTGATAGCAGATCTTGATCCAAGGGTGAGCACTCCATCTCCAGGCTGTCATGGGTCATCTTATTTGTTCTTGTCCATCTTTCGGACAATAAAACATTCTCTATTTACTTTATTTTGGGACATCACTTTACACATGATCTTTGTTAGTAGTTCTTGTACGATGACTTTCGGGTCTTGAGAATTTTAGTGAGTAGATTGTTTGGTTTCTACGTTACTGATGATTAACTCCAGATTATTATTGTTAAGATGATTTTATGAAAATATCATTTTAATATTGACTAAGTGATTGGGTAATAGTTTGATTTAGATGGTTCTCCCATAGGAAGGTTAGTGTGGGTGCCACTCATGGCCTTTTGGGTCGTGACATAAGTTGACTTATATAATTCATAAATTTGCTACTTTTCCAATTGATCAACTGGATTAATTTGCTAGAGAACAACATATATCAAATAGAAATCTGAACAAATAAATTTATATTGGTATACATAATATTCCTCACTATTAGTATAAAAAACCTGTGATTGAAATAACTCCCAATTCAAGTGGAAATAATGTGCATAGACACCTCTACAATAGAAATGGGAAAGGAAAGGCATGTTTCTAGGTGGTCATAAACTATTTCACCATGTCTACATAAAATTGAGAGATTGCACGTTTTTTTATGAAAAAAATATACAAAAGTGCATACAGATCTACAGATGCACGTCCTTTAATTTCTTCGTTTTATGAGCGGGAATTTCATCTTCATAATCATAATCTAAAGCTTGTTCATCAACCTTTTTTCTCTTATCAACCATCTTATATTGTGGAACAACAACCTTTTTTGACACTAAATAACTTTTCATGTTGAGTTGCGGCTGCTTTAAGGATGGTGAATTTTTTAAAAATCCAATTTTGACCGACAAAATTTTACTTTGATTATGCGAAATAGACTCACCTTCCATTACCTTCTTCTTGTTCTTTGATAATGGAGAAGGGTTAAAACACCGCCAATCAAACGAGGGTCTAGATAGAATAGTCAGACTATTTCTTGCATTAATCTAGAGGTTTTTCTATTAGTAGTAGAATCAAATTTATATTTTTCTGACATGTTTTAAGAAAAAAAATGCAAACTAAATTGAAGAACTCTTAATTCAAGTGTACGAGTGACTGTTGGGAAATCCAAATGGATGAATGAATGTTGGGAACCCAACTTCATACGCATGAGAATCAAAAGGAGAGAAAAAGACGATGAAAAAAATATTGTAAAGAGTGAAGAGTTTTATCGGTAAAGAAATATTGTATAACGTGATAAAAAATGTATAAAGTAAGTTAATTATTAAAGCAAATCAAAAATCAAGTATGAATGTAAAAAATATATATTTACCATATTTGAATCCTTAAATTATGAACAAACTTTAAAACTTAATTATTATGATAAGTAAAAAATTATTGATACCAAAAATATAACTTGTCATAATTATGAAAAGAATTAATGAAGAGTGATAAATATTACATGCTATAAATATGGAAATAATATGAACTTAAATATTAAAAAAATAATTTTTGGATATTTAAGAAAAAAAGATTTTTCTAAAAATTTGTTATAAGTTGTAATTATTTCTTTCATCTAGTAATTAATGAAAAGTGTTGCTGTAACTTGTAATAAACAATCTAATAAATTTATTTAGGATAATTTTTACAAAAAAAAAATATGATAAATAAATTGAAATCCAGAGAGAGAAAGAGGTGGGGAAAATAGTATTTTTAAAAGGGATAAAAAATCTTTTGCTTCTCTGTGTTCTTTGTTATTAAAGTAATAATATGACTAAATGCCCTCAGAGGTCTAGCCTGTTCTTTTGACCTATTTTTTGGAATCTACATAAATACTACTGTCAAGTGTCAAGTACCTTCTTCAGCATTTAATTACTCCAGATTCTTTTTGTGTTGCAGTAATTGGTCATTAGACAAAGTTAACAAATTTAGCTTCTGAGGAAGTTAGAATAAGGTAAGGTGCAAATTACCCAAGATTTATTTCTTCCAACAAAATCCAGCTCAAGATTTCATCAATTTCTCTCTTTCTTGAGTAGTTTAGATTTGAAGTGAAATTGGGTTTCTTGTAAATGTCAAGAAATGTGTGTCTATCTCTTGTAACTCCTCAATGTATATTAGCTGTCCTTTTGTCTTTGTGTGTGTCACCACCAGCACAAGTACTAAATGCTTCTGTCTGATTCTTGAAAAAGATGTGAACTAAATACTGCTTTTTAGTATGTGCAACCATAGTACCAAAAATGTCTTGGGAAAAATATGTTCTTTTGAACAATATTCATTCAATTTCATCTTGTTGTCCTCAGAAAGAATCCTTTACACCACCACCATCATCAACATCATCATCTGGTAATAAAATTAGTCCAGCTGTTCTTTTTATCATAGTAATACTAGCAATCATATTTTTTATTTCTGGTGTGTTACATTTGTTAGTTAGATATTTGATGAAAAATAGGTGGTCTTCTTCACAATCTAACAATAGAGACCCTGAAATGTCTGATTCTGGTGGTGCATATCAAAGGCAGTTACAACAACTTTTTCATTTACATGATTCAGGTTTAGATCAGGCTTTTATTGATGCACTTCCTGTGTTTCTTTATAAAGAAATTGTTGGTCTGAAAGAGCCATTTGATTGTGCTGTTTGTTTATGTGAGTTTTCGGAGCAAGATGAATTGAGGCTGCTACCTTTGTGTAGTCATGCTTTTCATATAAGTTGTATAGATACTTGGTTGATGTCGAACTCAACTTGTCCACTTTGTAGAGGGGTTCTTTTTACACCTGATTTTTGTATTGAAAATCCAATCTTTTGCTTTGATGATTCGATAAGAGATGAATGTGATGGCGTTGGCGTTGGTGTTGGTGTTTCGCCTGGTCCAAAACCAAATGAGGATATAGATAGTACTATAAGTTCAAGAAGGGTGTTTTCTGTGAGACTTGGTAAATTCAAGAATACAAACAATGGTCTTTTGGAAAATGGGAAAAGGGAAATGGGAGAGACTAGCAATAGTAATTTGGATTCAAGAAGATGTTTTTCAATGGGATCTTTCCAATATGTGGTGGATGATTCAGAACTGCAAGTGGCATTGTGTCCCAATAGTGGTAAAAATCATGGTGTAGATGGTGGTGGTCAATTGATGAGGGGAATTGTGAAAGGGAAAAGTGGACAAAATGGAAGTTGTGCAAATGATGGAGACAATTATGGGAAAAGAATAAACATTGGAAATAGAGGGGAGAGTTTTTCTGTTTCCAAGATTTGGTTATGGTCCAAGAAGGATAAATTTCATAATTCTGCAGACAATGTAAGTTTGCCATGGGCTGATCATAGGACTCAACCTGTTTGAAGATAGTTATACAAATCGTTTTTTTTTCTTTTTCTTTATTTCTTGAATTGCCTTGTAGTTTGGTTAATTAAAATTTATTTGATTATTCAGTTGCCAAAGTTGTTTTGGAGCTTTTGCTTTTCACTGTTTTTCTCTTTATTGCTTTTTATGCAATTATGCTTTAAGTGATGCCTCTTTCCAATTTCCACTTTTGTGGAAGTAAGGATAACATGTTCCACTTTATCTTTTACCAATTCAAATCCCATAGAATTCACCCAAGATTTGAGAAAGTTCTTTTTCCTGCCAACTCTGAAACTTGAGGTTGGAACATATAGCCTCTAGACTTTTTTTTAGTTTCACATCAACTGTCCAGTACCCGTATTGGTGCCAGACTAATATGGATTCGTGCCGGGTAGGGCCTATTCGAAGGTAACACTCCCTATTAAGGATTTTTCTATACCCACGGTTTGAAATCGAGATCTCTGATTAAGGAAAGAGCAGTCTCCTCCGCTGCACCACATCCATTGGAGGTGCCTCTAGACTTGTTATACTGAAGGGACCTAGACTTGTTATACTTAAGGGACCACTTGGGGTTGCCGAAAGGTTTAATTATTTGAATATGTACATACTATACAATTCTCTGCTGCTATGGCATTTTCAAACTCAAATGAATGCTGCAATCTCAAGAAAAAGAAAGATCAACTCTTGGGAACTCGTCCTTCCTATTTTAATAATCTTCTTGTGGCTCCCAAAAGATTCTCCCAAGTTTCAAATCCAATTGCCACTATTATCCTGTTTTGTCTCTTTTGAACTCTATGGTGTTCAATTAATTAATGCCACATGAACAACAAATTACTGGTTACATCTGTACTTTATGCTTATAAAATCTACCTATTTATGATTTAACAATGGCTGAAAAAGTTAAAGAGGATGTCAAGCTCCTTCTAAACGTGATGATTGAAGTGTAGGGTATTTAATCTATAACTAATTCTTTTACACTCCTTATTAATTCACTAGTAAAAACTTATGCGTACTCATTGTTTAACCAATTAGCTTAAGTAATGTATCCCCTCCCCCCAACCCAACAACTACAAACCCGATGTAACCTCATAGGTAGAATGTAGGGAGGACAGAGCGTACGCAGATTTTGCTTCTACGTTGTAGAAATAGAAAAATTGTTTCTGATAGACCCTTGGCACACGTAAAGCATCTTAAGCCATCTGTAAAAGGGTATACAAAAATAAAATTAGTAATAACAACAACAACAAATAAATGTGATGGGGAGAGCGATGTGATTCAGAGAGCGGTATATAACATACTGAAAAAGAACAGTAACAATGAAATAGTCCGCCCCCCACAAAACAGAGGAAAACAAAAGCAGTAGAAGGACCTACACCATACAAAATGACATTTTCTCTCTTCCAACTGATTTCCTTTTCAGAAATGGGTTGGTAGTCCCACCAACTATTTTCCTGAGTAAGGTCTCTCCAATGTGGAGCTTCTGATAATGGTGGGATCAGTAAAAAGTGGTGTTGGAGACTTTAGTGATGAAATAGATTATTTCCATGAGTTTCCTAAGCTGTGGGGACATTGAGGTTTTACAAATAGTAACTATGTAGGGTCACTCCTAATTATTTTGTCAGACTGATATTCTATTTGACTAAGTTGTATAAATCAGTTTATTTTGAGCAGCACACTTTTTATGACTAGTGTTATTTTGTTTGAGAAGGTGCTTTGGAAGAGTATCAATTGATGTTTCGCTCGTATTGTTTATTGCATTCAGTTACAAGAGAACTATTTAGGGTGCACTCAACAACACCTCCGCCGACAAGGAATTGCTCGGATAATAAGCACTCCATACCTTCATTTGTGGGTTCAGATCATAATGAAAACAAAAAAGGTGGAAACTCTTAAGAAAGTGTAAACAACAACAAAAAAATATATTTAAAAAACACCACCTCTGCCCTCTCATCTTCATCTGGCTCTTTTCAATTAATTTCCTATTTTACCCTTATAATATTAGCGTTTTAATTATTCTGCAAAGAAATGAATGAATAGATGGTGAAGCATAGAAATTTAGACGATTATTGTGATAACTAAAACATGACGCATACGTTGAGGGTGCAAAATGTTAAGAACTCATAAACATAACATAATACTCTCCTAATTATTTTGTCGAGTAGTTTATAAATAATCAGATTAATGTACGTCATTCACAAGTTAACAATGTTTTGAAGGTACAGATAATTGAAAGTATAACAGATCATGAACTGCAATTCAAGGGTGCTTCCAACCGCCAGTTTATGGACAGTTCATTCTGGTTGTCATAGGATATTTAATTAAAGAAAGAAACTAAATGAAAAAAAAATTATTTATTCTGATCTTTCATAGTAATGGACAGACGTTCTTTTAATCTCGTAGCTCCTATGAGTGGAGATGGAGCATATGTTGTTCGATTCCTTGCCGTGTGTCGGATCTTCTAAAAATGCATAATATTTGAATAATCCAACACCAATGCAACAATATTTTTGAAAAATCCGAAAAACATAGTCTTACCATGAGAATCAGTAGGATGAACCTCCCTCTTTACATCCCACGTTATAAAACGTGGGACTTATTTGGAACCAAGAATGCAAAGAAGAGCTAAGGCACAAAAAGTTGAGAAGGCTCACACCAAAATCAAAATGTATCTCAATTACATGCAGAACAATAGGTCTTTGAAGGTGCATAAAATTAAAAGCAGCACATTTTATATAACTTTAAAAAGAAACGTCTAAAATGTAACCAAGATTCCAACTCAACTTATATTACAATTCTTGAATTTGATTACTCCAAAATCTAGAACAAATGAGACTAGCATATATCAAAACTTTTTAACGAGGGCCCAGCAAAGGTTTCTCTTGTATGTGCCTCAAAGCCAAGATTTGACTTCCAATGGCATGTTTTAGGTATCAGATTATTAATGTACACTGGCTATCTTTTTTTCGAAGGTAGAAAGAGGCAAGCAAGTTGAGGCATCCAAGCAATTCCCCAAGTAAAGCCACTTGAAAACCAACCAGCACAAGCTCCATCCACTAGGAAGTACAAACAACGAGCTGAAGCTGAAGCTTTCTCGCAGTGAATAACAGATAAACGCTCTCGCAAATCATACTCTTAAGAGACATTCGACCTCACAAATCACGAGGAAAATTGTTGATTTGGCCTTCCTCCACTACATCCTTATTATTTACCTTATATGCTATCCGTATGCGCATGACAAGGGATTTCTGGGGAATGAGGAAAAATATTAGATAACTGTCACTATAAAAGCCAAAACTGCAGAGGTGACAATGTTCGTGGGCTATAAATAGTTAGGTTGTTGTCTATAAACTTGCACTCAAAAAGTATTACAATGCATGAAATTTTGTGGATGATGGATGTGCACACATGTTGCAACAATAAAAGAGGATACAGGAAAGAGAGTTTTTTTTATAACTGTGGTGTCGGGGCCAGCTTGCGCACCTCGACTAATTCCACAGGATACCTGCCACCTGCCACCTTCCACAAGCAACAGGTACTAGGTAACTCTGTCCACCGGGGCTAGAACAGATGAGAAGCGATCACCTAGTGTTTGTACCTATTGGGAATTGAACCCGAGACCTCACAGTGCTCAACCCACTTACTAGGCCACACCCTTGGGTGTGGAAAAGTGCTTATTTTTACAGTCAGGTTTACACGAGTGATCATGCAAAGTGCTAGAAGATCAGATCAGTCATCAAATGGATAATTCACATACCTTGCCATGTTGGCTGTTTGTGAGTTTCAATTTTTGTGTGATCGATCCATTACTATTTGCAGGTAGCATATTACCACTTGCTGGATCCAAGTGCAATTGAAGAAACTGCACCAAAATGACGAAATAAGCATAGTTGGGAGCCGATGAACATAGAACATGACTTCAAATTAGATTGGTTAAAGTTATCCCACAATATATTTATAAACGACAGTTGCAGTCGTCGAAGGAATAGGTAAGCAAAAATGAAAAAAAAACTCTGAAAAAAACCTCTTAAAGAACACCAAATAAGTGATTGTAGATTTCCTAGAAAAGCACCTAACCATCACTAAAACTTCCAGCCACAGAAATCTAAACCATGAAAATTCACTCTGGAAAGATTGCCCTGCCTCATCTAAGCTTAGATTATTACCACTTGGATTGCAATAATACAAGATTCTATTGAAAGATCAAAGAAGACTGATAGATCAAAAATGATTTTTACCAAAAAAATTGATTTAGAATCGTCATAGCTGACGCACACTCAAGCATGGAAATTGACAATTCATATCATAAAACCAATCATCGTATGCCAACTCTTCTTCCCAAGTGAAATTTTTTTAAAAAAAAATTACAATTACCTTTGGGACTGCAGCTTGGAAAATAAAGTTTGTGAGTACTTCTTGTGACTTGTTTATAAAACTAGCTTCAATAAGTGTTGTCTGTGGATTTCCAGGCTGCTTTAAGAAATTGAATGTTAATTTTAACGAGTTGCTCTCAAATGCAACTATTGATGGATATGCTGGACCGTTGCCTTCTGTAACTGAAAAAAGAAAATCATGTCAACTTTGAAGAAGCATTAGATTGTAACCAAGTTTAAAACACAGACAGCGACTGCACCAGAAATTGGTGGGCTGGAAGGGAACCCATTCAATAAATCCAACATAGGAGAACTTCCAGCCGGAGTACAGACTTGAACTGAAGGAGCAGAAGGTGAGGACAATCTATCTAATAGATCCACCGGACTTTTCGCATCAACATTAGAGGGCGACACCTGAGTTGTAGATGGGCTGCTATTAGCTAGTGGAGTTCCAATAGACAGAAGGTCCAGTAAAACATCGGTTCCGCTCTTTTGGGCCTGATTTGTACCTGAAATTAAAGGAGCAAGATGAGAATAAATGCAAACTTGTCTCACTTTTTCAATCTCCCCTTTTCTTTCCTTTTTTACTGGTGATGGTCTTGGGAAAACAAGTTGGTGGGTTACCTAACTCAAATCTAGTTTTACGGTAGAATAAAAATCTTAAAGTTTAAATTAATATTCAATACTCCGTAACTTTAACCAAAGATCTAAAACACAAATCATTCTACATCTGAAATGTTAAATTCAGGGATTTTACTTATTGTGCTCCTCCTATTCCACGACTTACTAGCAAAAACTTTCTCACACAAATTCGACTTGAACAGGAAAATTCAGGGCTTCAAATTGCTGCACTTCCATTCTACCATTTACCAACAGAATTTTCACGCACGATTGGACTTAATAAAGAGTCTCGATAAAAGTGCTTGTTATCATTTTGTTGCATTAAACATTGACATCCTTGTGCAACACGCAACAAGAATCCAAGATCTCCTCCTGCTCGGATGACAAAACTTAAATACTTTTATTTTCAATATTTCTCTTTATAGTCATGCTGATTGACTCCAAAAAGGAGACATGAGTAGAAGAGACCACAGGTATAAGATTTAATTAGACTCTGAGTTCTAGTGTGTACTAAGAATGGTCAAGGAATGCACATTTAACATTTGAATATGGTACAGGAGAAGACATCAATATGAAGAAAATCAGAATAATAAATGCAAACGCACGGAAGAACTCATGCAATGGAGCATAGCAACACTAACCTGATTGTGAAGACACTGGCACCAGATCAACACCAAGAAGATCCTGAAGAAAGTCTCCACCAGAAGAGCTACGCACAGGAACATCATCTGAACTAAGATCAAGTAAGTCAACAAGAGGGGCAGCACTGGGTCTGGGAGCTCCATTTGGAAGATTAACTGATACTCCTTGAGATGTTGACACAGCTGCTGGCACAGATCCAGCCTTCCTTCCGCTGTGGGTTGCTTCATCAAGAACTGGCATTCTTTCTACAAGTAAAGACCTGAAAACAATGATCAGCAACAATATGAGTGAGCTACAACAAAAGTAAAGGCATCGAACAACCTTCAATATGAAATCGAACAAACCTGATATTCTGATGCCTCTCAATTATTGAGTTAAATTCAATAGCTCTCTGCTGCAGTTCAAGCACAAAGCTCCCTTTGTACTGAATGATGATGTCATTTATCCGCCTACACCAAATCAGATATTCACAAATTACGGACTTATCCTGAAGAACTCGTTTAACAATTGTTTACTCTCTGAGAATCCATTAGTGCGTCATCATTAAAAAAAAAAAGAATTAAGCAGGTAAAAATGGAAAATATCATGAGTGGGACAATGAAAGAGCAAATAGTGGGCTGGGGATAGATTTTATTTATTTACAGAGCTACGCCAAACTTGGTGGCATGTCCCGTAATGGAAAGAGACTTCCATAAAATGCATCATGACAGAAAATAACTAAGAGATAATGTGCAAAATAGATATTAAATTAAACAATGTGTATTTGGGAGTAGTTTTTCATCTCTGTTTAAGTAACCGTTGGTGCACGGGACAGAAAAACGAAGCACCTCCTAAACAGAATGAAAAAGAGCACATACTGTGAACAAGATGGAAAGCGACTTGATAGCTTTAGCAAAGCAATCAAACATATTGACCGAGTAGTGAGATCAAATGAATGGCTCTTAAAGGAAATCTCCACAACATCCACAGCATCAAATTCTGTTACCTGCTCCAAAGAACTATATCAGAGAACCTAGGAGTAGAGAATTCCAATGCAGAAATGATTTAATGTGTCAATCTCAATTAAAATCCACAGTTTTCTAAAAATGGAACACGTTGAAAATGAGAAAGTTGGATAGTGAGGACTCAGGCAGCTGACCCCAACTAGCATGAGAATGAGGCACAACTATTGTAGTTTATATTTCACGTCAAACAATAAGCTATTACGACTTGTTTAGCAGCATCTAACATTTCATTTTTGAAATCACAGATGTACTTCATTGAGTGCATTTGAATCTGCAGACTACAAAATGTTCTTCATAGTTCATCATACTTAACTTCATGTCAACATGCCGAAGCGGATCCAGGATTGATCTACGGGTGCACCATTACTAAAAAATCGCATTCTTCGAGAGACAATTTACGGATGCCCTCAGTCTAGTATTTCGTTAAGGTAAACTAAAGGACACTATTGAAAAATCAATGAAGTTGTTTTTAAATTTTTTCTTAATGAAACCGACACTGTCGATTAATGAAATTATAATTTTTTTTTTCTAATACTTTCTTCCTTTTAATTTAACTACCGCTAGAGGCCATTGAAAAAATTCAAGGGAATCCATCCATTTTTTGTTCGGAAGTGATAATTTTTGATAAATAACTATCTGTCGGTTTTGTCCCTCGGTAAAAGGTAGTGTTCTTAGTAGTGCACTATCTTTATGCAAACATACGATAGTTAATAAGAAGATTGAATTAAGGTCTACATCCAGTCAGTTCGATCCATTTTGAATTTATTTCGGCTCAATTCTATTCATTTTCAATCAATTTAGTTTGGTTTAACACTTTCGGTGCATAAAAAACGACGTCATCATCAAAGCAAATAAGTTTTATCCGAATCCGATCATTCTTCTCAATTCAAATTCTATCAAATTATGTGATTAAAAGTATAAGCTAAAACTTTCCACAAGTGAATACATTCCTTCAATCTACGTATAGCTAGATTAATATCACGTCACTTGATGTCACCTCTCTAAATAATTTTAGAAATCACAAAAAGAGCAATGTTAGATGGACAAATAGAAAAAAAATTGATAAGAATTATATTTAGATAAGAAACTCAACTGCTTCAAAAAGAGAAAATGAAGCAACTACATAATTTAAATAAAACAATAATAAAATAGTGTTGTGAAAGAGAAATGAAAATGGAAAAAAAAAAAAAAAGTCAAGAGCTTGGTTAATATTAAGTCTCTTGAAATCATCACTCTAAATAATTCTAACATTAGATGGATAAATAGAAAAAGTGATTAAAGTTATGTTTAAATAAGAACTTCAAGAAAAAGAAAATGAAGCAAATACATAATTTAAATAAATTAATGAAATAGGGTTGTTAAACAGAAAAGAAAATGAAAACAGATTGTGTGTTTGGTATGATGGAAAATATTTTCCATGGAAATTTTTTTCTTGGAAAACGTGGAAAACGTTTTCCTGAAAAATAAGTTGGTTTTTATTTATTTTCTCATGTTTGGTTGGTGAGTGAAAAATATTTTATGGTGTTTGGTTGGGGTGAGTAGAGAATATTTTTTTAGTGTTTGATTGGTGAGTGAAGTTTTTTTTTTTTTTAGAAAATACTACTAACTGTTAACTAGTATATTAGTGACTCTAACAATTCAACAATTTGTAAGAAATAATTTAAGCATAACAAATAGTATCAATATCGAATTCTAAAATACTACAATCACTAAATTAAAGCAACTATTAATTAGCAAATATAGGAGACACTTTTCAACATTTTGTCAAGACAATCTCAAGATACTACGATCAATAGAAATATAACAGAACGACAAGCTTATTTAACCTCGTGAAACAAGTTACATCGATGACAAGATGAAATATGCAATTAGCAAAAGTAACATAGCTAAGTCTTTTTCTATGAATATAAAAATAACAATACATTCAACGAACATTGGAAATGGAAAAAATTCGGGTTTCACATTTTTTTATTTCAAACAGTGAAAAATTGAAGCAAAGCACAGTGAAAAATATTTTCGAGTAATGTAAATTTTTGAGAAATATAAATTTTTTAAGTCATGTGAATATAAGTGTTGTTGAGGTGGGGGAAAAGAGATGGGGGTGGGGTCATAAGTCTCATTTGTCATTTTCTGGAAAATGACTTCCCTTGACCTATGAGGGAAGTCATTTTCCATCAAATGAAGGAAAATGAGTTGTGGAAAATATTTTCCCAACATTTCATTATCATCAAACAAGGGAAAATTGGAAAACATTTTCCAGAAAATATTTTCCATCATACCAAACACACCCGAGAAAAATCTGAAAGAAACAGGGAAAAAGGTCACAGTAGGGACTGGGCCACAAAGATAATAAATGGGAAAGAACGCTTTGGAGTCTTGATCCTAGGGTCAACCGCTTCAAACTTGGCACCAGAGTCAATTTATGATTTTGGGTGCCACTTTATTTACGTTAATATTTCTGTACAAATACCAGTATGTATATTAAATTTTACCGGAGTGTTCGGGTGCCATGCTACCCCTAACCCACTATATAGATACATCCATTGTGTGGAGACTTCCCAAGGTTTATGATTCATACAAAGAATTAAAATGCTGAAATTTGTGGAATTTGTAAAATCCTGAAGAAACAACTTAAACAAATGAAACATGTCAGGTTGAGGGCTTGTCCCTTTTTTATCCTTTTTCTTTTTATTTGAACGGATTTGTAGGAGATGGAAGCTCTGTATATTACTCTACTGTTTTTTTTTTCAAATAACCGTGGTGTCCGCACCTGTTTCTTTTCATAACTGAGAATCTATTTTTTCCAACTTCAGTGCTTGGTAGAAATACCAGACTTGGTTTCACCAATCCTGATTCGAATTCGTGAAATGTGCCTAGTACACATCTCATGTTGGACCACCTTTGCCAATTGAACTAGAAGTCTATGGTCAGAAACTTGTACAATACATGAAATGACATGAATTTTGCTTTTACACCAATTACCATAGTTAATCCAATTGTAAGTTCATTATTAACAACCTCCCAGAATCCAACTAGGAACTCCACCGCTACCCCATGGTCTGTCAATGGTACATGGAGAATTGTGCTCAATTGATTGAAAAAGTGAGTGAGACACGTCATTTACAATATGCTGGAAAATAAATAAGAGGCTGGCTACCAAGTGATATGATACAGAATCACTAAAGGGAAAATGTGATGCAAAGAAAGATCAGAATTAGTAGAAGAGTAACTGTTAAAGCATTGAACTCACGGTCAATGGTTCTTCAATATGAAGCCTTCCAGCACTATTTACTAACATGTCACCGTATTCTCCAATGCACCAAATTGCAACTCGAACCAGAGTTTCCTACCAAGAAAAATCACCAAATTGCAGAAACAATCAGGAACAAAAGGGAAAAAGGAACTAGGAGATCTAGGTAATTCTTGAAGTACCTGTTCTCCTGCTTCTTGCACTGCTCTGTAGAGAGACCGTACTGCATAACCATGGAGATTGGAAGCATTTGTAATCACCACAATCAGAGAATGCCACACCTCATCCTTCACATCATTTCCAGCCTAGTGCAACAGCAGACAGATCAGTACTCTTGTAAGTAAGAACAAATAAAGAATACACCCATAACAACTTAAGCTTATAGATGAGATGGTTCACACTATACAACGTAGTACTCAAGTAAGTGTAGGTCTAAGTTTGTGTCTAGCTCGCTGTCACCCATGTAAAAGGTTTGTTCCATGTGCTTAAACCAAGAAAAAGGCTAGTCCTCTCACGTGAGCAGGTGACTTACAATTCTAAAAGATAATTTATGTTTATTAATTACCAGAACGACCAAATAGCCAACAAAATCTCAAACTCAAACAGAACTATCATAAAAAGGAAAGGACAGCCCGATGCATACAGGGTCCGAGGAAGGGCCGAACTACTAGGGTCTAAATTTCTGAAGAGGCTGCTTCCACATAATACAAAGAAATATATCACTTTGTACATACCTCAGAGAGAACCTTGAGCATCTGATCAATGTACCAAATTTTCTCCGGTGAGAACCTAGAGCACCATAAGCAGTTGTAAGTAGGAGATGCATCTAAAGATGTCTTGGAAGAGAACAAACAAAGGAATCGTTGGGAAAGTTTTCTAATCATACTACAACACATGAATCCCCGCTTCTACTGGGGACAGAACCAGAAAAATCAAGAGAAACAAAAACATGAAGAGAACAAATGAATGAACAGAAAAAACATATCCAAAGTAATATTAAAAAGCAGAAGCATTCTGCGATTTCTAAGAATCAAAATCAGAATACTCATAAACATTTTAAGTTTACTTACTTTTCCACAATGGAACAGATTTTCGCAGTGAGATCTCCCCTAAACTCCGGATCACTTGTTTCTAGATATTCTATTAACTCCTTCGTCATAGGCTTCACATTGGTTTCGTTTACTAAGAGATACACAAGTTCAACGGCTCTTTTACGAATTGATGGATCGGAATCCTGAAAATTAAAAAAGTCACAGGTTGCTGAATGTTTGATAAATGGAACATCACGGAATATTATCTCCAAATGTGCTAGTTTAAGCGAAAAAAATTGCATCAGCTGACATGTAGAACTGACATAATTAAACTGTGGAATCACATGGGATAAATGTTCTAGATAGTCAAGGTTTTATTTAAGATTCTGCTGTAGATATATTGGACTGGAGGTACTTTACACATCAAAGGGAAAGAAGAACAAGGATGAAGAAGAGGAAAGATTATGAGGAAGAATAGAATGTAACAGTCAAATACCTTCACACATTCCAAAATTGTTGTCCGATGCCTCTGCACTGCTTGACTATCTACAGCTAAAGCTTTCATCAACATGTTCAGTGCAACATATCTGAAATAATTTGGACCTAATTACGATTAGAAAAGAACCCATGCTAATTGCTAACAAGACAAATAGCAATAAAAATAATCCAATATATCTAACGGTGCAAAAATCATATAGAGAAGTGGAAAGAAACCCCTCCTATTCTACGGCCTCAAAAGGAAAAGGTAAAAACTAAGAAACAAGGCGACTGTATTCAGTGTATGGTGCAGACTCAGAGACACGCCAAAGATCTTTCACGGTGCTAACTTCTAAGAAGATAGGCAGTTAACAGCATGCCCCCACCCCACCCCACCCCCCCAAAAAAAAAAGAAAAACAAAAAAAAATCACACCAAACAAGGGTGCTCAGAGACTGATAGAATTTCTGACCACCAATTAACACGTAGAGCACTATAATACAAGAATACCCTATAGGTTGAAGGCAAACAACAAGTGGAGGCAACATATACACTGCTTAATTGCAAAATACATACAAGATCAATATGGGTGGGACACAGAAGTGCCACATGTTGAATGCAGATAGCTTTTCTAACAGCTGAATTTCGTTTTGGTTAAACAATTTCTCGAGTGCATGACAACACTGGCCATCACACCAGGACCCAAAAGACAGTCACTCAGTTGAGATAAGCCTAAATTGCGGGTAAAATATGCAAAAAGAGAATGACCTGATATTATTATCACGGTTGGATAAAAATCTTCCCAAAATGTTAATAGCAAGCACCCTCAAGCCGCCATTATCTTCGACGCTCATGATAGCTGCAACACATTCATAAAGAATAGCATTGCCTGCATTTTTGTTTGATTCAGTTTTTGTAGCCACCTAGAGAAGATTTCGGAGTTGTTAGAGAAATATATATTTCATAATATAGTATAACCTTCTTAAGGGTTGAATTATAACCAGAGAAAGTGCTACTTACTCATAAAATACATTTAATAAGATTACATACTTTGCTATGGTAGTAATGAGCAGACGACAAGCACTAGGATGGAAAAATGAATGAAGGAGAGAAAGGGATTCTCCTCAATATGTTGCTTAAGATTATAGACCCATTCAGACACATTTTCATATCCTTGTATGTATATTCTCACTTAGTTGCATACCTATCAAAGAGAATTTCTCATTTTGTTGCATGTTTTAATACATGCCTTTTGATAGAACTTCATTACATATAATAAACAAGCAAGCGAGCGATTGATTAAAACTTGAAGAAGTGTTTCAACCAAAAAAAAATCATTTTTTTTTTCGCAATAGTTGTTTGCAACCAAACACCTAAAAGAAGCGTTTATCAGTTCTTGCAAAAGCTGAAAAAGTTACTTTCAAGTGTTTGGTTAAAAACAGCTTTTGCAAAAAAAAAAAAGAAAATTTGAAACAAGTTCTCCAAAATGTTGAAGCAAACGCCAACTGTATTCAGACATTTTGTGGCCAAGAATCACCAAAAGCCTTTGCCGCAACAAAGTTCCAAACGAGAAGCTAACCCCAACCTAGAGGAGAATAATTCTGCTATTTGACATTGGTCATGGAGGCATGCGAAAGAAAAACAAGTCTAGATTCATGTTACTAAAAAAGACAATTAAAAACCGGTAATAATCAGTACACAAACTAAACCGTACTCTTCCTTCTGTATTCATAGAGTAATCTGTTAACAAAATTTCATCTATGGTAAGAAAAATCTCTCTGATGGACAAAATATTTCTGTAAGGGAAAGATCTGGCATGCACTACTAGAACGTTGACGGAGAAGACTGTCAGGAGATATTCAGAAAACTTCAAGACTTAACAACTTCATGACGTGACACACATTAAGATGCAAAGAGGTGTGACAAACCTGAGCGAGAATATCATTCATAGTATCACTGGCATCGGCATCATCTTGCCCCAAAGCACGCAAGAGCCTAAGCAATTTTATTTGGAGGAAAGGATCTGTAATGCCAGAAATATCATACTCAGGCGCATATGGACTGTTCGCGAGATCCCTCATAAGTTTGACTAAACCATCCGTGCATTTCTAGAACCACACATGAAAAAAAAAAAAATCATTGCCACATCAAATAGAAGATGGTGGTTTTTTTAATAGAACAGTAAAAGTTTTTGACGCTTGAAGTCATCAAAATTCAAATATCTGCTCCAGCATGTGTAGGTGTGCTTACACAAACTGTTTTGGTTAAAAGGAAGCTGAAAGAAGTACATGGAAATGTAGCTCTTCGATTACATCCTTTAAAAGAGTATTTTTCACTCACTTCAGGTTGTTCGGTATGATAGGAATAGAATCTTGTCCTTTCAGCCAATCTTTAAGCGGTTGGGAAAGCTGACGCAGAAAGCTTAAATAAGCTCCCCACAACCCCAATTTTACCCTCCCAAGAAACAAATAATCTGTTTCTGATACCTCCTCTTTTACTTCCCATCTTCCATACCTTCTCTTCCACTACGATGAAACATAGTATTTGTTTAAAAGCCCAGTTTTGCAGGTTTAGTCATTTCTCATGTAGAACATCAAAAAAATGTCTGGGTGCACATGGAAGGGTGGTAGACAATTAGACATCCTAATAACAAGGACTCTTCAAAAGTAGTGGAGGCATAAATTCAACTTTAGTTTTAGTGGTCACGTAAAATCAAAACTTAGGAGGAATAGTAAATTTCTTATGAAAGCAGCAGTTTGAGCAGTCAATACTTCCCCGGGCACCTCCAAAAAAATTTAAGCAAGATACAAAGGTTAAAAGGAAGGAATGTGATGGAGGAAATGAAGGGAGTACCCAAGGACAGATAAGTTCCCGAACCATCACACTATTTGCAAATTTGGGAAACAGAAGATAAATGAAGGTAAATTAAAAAAAAATAATAAAATAAGCCACTGGGTATGTTGTTATAAAATAAAATAAGTCCTTGGTTGGTGGAAAGAAAATTTAAACAAATAATTCATCATTGTTTGTGGGGACAATATTTTTGGGCCCAACAGAAATATATGGTCCTCCTACCCACTTTCCATTAGCTTTCCAATTTCCACACTGAACGATAGAAGATTTTCTAAAACTTCTTGTTCCAATCTCCTTTCCTAGAAAAAGTGTTGGTCATCACACTCACACATCACTTCACCACCTGCATGTACTATTCAATGCCACCCTCCTTTTCTAGATAGAGCTCGTGACCAATGGGAGACGAGGCACACACCTTATCTTGTGGATGGGTTTCAGGAAACTAGCTATGCTTTTCAGTGGATATCTACATTATCAACTAAATCATATATATACTCCAGATGGGGAAAGCGTAGTCAGAGTAAATGACCAGCTATTTTACGCAATAAGTCCACACTTAGGGTTGTAAACTAGTTGCTCAATATTAAACAAAGAAATATACTAAATTCTCGATTTGCATCACAGAACAAAGTAGCAAAAATAAAATGGGAATACAATTCACTTTCCTATTTTTACTTGTCCAAAAATGGAGAAGGAGGGAGTATTCCTCAAATTGCCACCCAACTTTTAAAAATATCTCACTAAAGTTACTTGTAATTTTTTAGACAATATTATAATTGAACTCTATCAATTGTTTCAAACAAGCTAAAAGTCACAGAAATGTTAAAAACTTAACAAATGAGTCTTTATTTATTTATTATTTTTAGGATTAATATTTAACCCAATACCCACTAACCCATAATTTTCGTCTTGAACTATTTACAAATTCCCCCAAACCTCGACATTGTTCATACTCATCAATTGTCCTAGCTTATAATCAAAAAAACAAAAGTAAGCAGTTTTAGAGTTCTCAACCAATTTCCACTTCACAAAAGTTTAAAAATGAAAAAGACGAAAGAAATAAGACAAGAAGTTTAAAATGAAACAAGGCAAAATAATTATCTCTTTAATTTCTTCAAACATAACATATACTTCACCTATTCAGAACCTTAAAAATTTATTGTTGTTTTCACCTATTCAGAACCTTAAAAATTTATTGTTATTTTTATTATATCGAAGTTTGTCGGAAATTGTAATTAGTTCAAGACACAGATTATGAGTTAATGAATATTGGGTTAAATATGAATCCAAAAAATTTAAAAAATAAGACTCCTCCGTTAAGTTTTTAACATTTCTGTAACTTTTAGCTTGTTTGGAACAATTGATAGAGTTCAATGATAATATTGTCCAAGAAAAATCAGAAGACACTTTCGTGGAATATTTGTAAAAGTTGAGTGACAATTTGAGGAATTTACTCAAAAGGAGGGGACTATCAAAGCAACAGAATCCAGTGACACAAAAACATAATCAAGATATTCCTCTAGAAGTATCAACAACAGATAAAAATATCAGTGGTTGACTTACCTTTCTGAAATGTTCAAGAGCCTCTGTACTAACTTTACATAGATCTACACAAAGCTGGACACCAGTAATGAGAACTCCATGGTGCTTCTCACTTAACAAGGAAGCTGCAGGGTTTATAAAATTTTCGGCAAGATCGGGGACCTTCTTTATAATTCTTATAGAGCAAAGCGCTGCCTACATAGACCGAAGTAGAGTGAATACAATGATCAAAGCAACCATTTGCAACTTTAGCACAAAAGAAACATCAGATATCTTCCGAGTTAAATACTCGTGTCATGAGAAAAACTAAAACATTAAGTAGGTGTTTGGGCAATATTTGGTTAAAGTTGAAAACTGAGTATTTGAAAGAGAGTATTTTGAACGGATTTTGCTATTTTGCGTAAACAAAACCATGCATAATTAAGTGAATCTTTTCCAAAAGGAGACCCAGAGAAAAAAAATGAGGCCCCAAGTATAGAGTTCACATGAAAACTTTAAATGACTTGATCATGGAAAGAAACACATAGATGCACAATGATATAAGGAGAAGAAATGCTAATTGCAACTCCTTTTATATATATATCTTTTTTTTTGGGTGGGGGAGGATAGTTAAACAAGAAGTCAATGTGTAAAAGAAGAAGAAACAAAAAAAGAGGTATACGCTGTGTTATGACTCAACCAAAGTCGACCAAATTTGTTTAGATATCTATACAATATGGTATTCTCTCCTTACACCAGAAGTACAAACATTAAATTAAGGTTTTAATGCAAAAATCGGTATTTGGAAAAATCTTCTATTCTGGCATTCCGATGCTAACAGAAGTTGTTTCAAAAGGAAGTGTTCCATAAATTACATCAAGAAAAAACAACTTTGATGCCATTTTCCAGATTTTTACTCGACTAGGGAGACAAATTTCCATCCAGTAATTCATACCAAAACATAAAGAGTCATGGCTAGGATAATCAGTTGCTACCATGTTTAGTTCCCAATTCCTACATGTACGTACGTCTAATTTCTGCAAAGGATCATACAAATTTCACCAACTAAGACACCATGGTCGAAGGGCTGAAATGTGAAGCCTGATCTGAAAATCTACTAAGCCAGCCACCCTTCCTCCGAGAACAACGTCCTGACATTTAGTTAGCCCACATTCTTTGACACTACATCCTGAAACTCTCAAGTAACTTTATAAGAGAATCATACACACATTCCGTCTCGTATATTGAAAGAAACTATCTCACTTCTCAAAGACACCATATTCAACATGGAGCCAATCACAAAGACCAAATTTTCCACACTTAAATACTCATAACTCAACATATTCTCTTTTCCTTAAATTAACCTTCCATCTCTACTGATGGGCCTCGATTAAATATTGTTCTTCAAATGAATTCTTGTAGAAACAAGTTACTGTTGCCCAAAAATCCCATAAGAATTCCAGCTTAAGTGATGGGAAAGAAATTTGATAATAAGAAAAATAGTCAAAAACTCTATCCATTAGGAAGAGATATGAGATTTACCTTCTTTCGAATATTAGGATCTCTAAACTTTAGCAACCTTTCAACTTCTGGTGCAAGGTCACGGGCCATTTCTGCAGAACCAATATTTCCTAACGCACAAAGAGCAAGTCCAACAATATATTGGTTGGTGTGGTTAAGATCTCTACTCAAAGTTAAGGTATATGAGTGTAACTGTGGACTTGATCTTTAAAATACACAGAGAAACAACAGCTGTTACCTTTAAAAGTTCTATAAATCAAGGGCAATGGCCTAAACAACTCGAAGTGTTTTCGTGGTAAAATAGGAAAAAGGAAAAAGGAAGAGGAAAAACGGAAGACCTTCTCCTTTTACCACGAAAAAGGAAAAAGGAAGAGGAAAAACGGAAGACCTTCTCCAGTATTTCGTTCTCCATATATCCCTTTTAATCTGATTTGAATGCACATATAAAGAGATTTCTTGGAAGAGAAAAAAATAAAACACAACAAAAGGATACTGCTTTATAGAATTGGTAACCAACATTAGAACTTCTTGTCTTTCGTCAAGAAGCAACATCAGGCCAAGATATCCTATTCTTTTCTCCGGAAATCCTGGAGAAGCAATCAGCTTCAAGCATTCCATTTGACCAAAGTGAGTAGGGTAACCCAGCATGTGAATGAACATTAGTTTTGCAAGATTACGATGTCTGTAGTCTTGATCATTTTCACTGATTGCAGCTCTGATAGCAGCACACTCTTTTCTTACTACACCACGCTCCTCTGCCGCAGTTTTGCAAGCACGGATAGCCCGAATCATGTCCCTGCATTCAACCAATCAGTGCATAAAAACTTCTGTAATAAGCACTTATTATATCATGAATTACACAACATCAGTTAACCTAAATGAAATTTCTGACAGAGAAACTTGAGGAACCACCCAAATCCCTTTATGTGACAGTGAGTTCAAAAGGAAGCACAAATTCAGCTGGGATTGTCCTCAGCGAAAAAATAAAATCAAATGGGATTATCAGAAACAAAAATATCAAACTTTTCTAAGCAGACAAATAGAGTAACCGAGGAAGTTACCACTTCCCGTCTTTTGAATGTTCTCTCTAAAAGAAATTAAGCAGTTTTATTGGAACGTACACGTATAACCTCGCCCATCTAAAAATTTATATTTAATGCAACAGAAAGTACTTAAAACAAACAAACCGCCTGTTCTGGTAAAGATAAATTGCAAAGCAGCACTTTGCTTCAGGGGTATAAAGGTGTCACAAGGTCCACTCTTCAATTGAGACTATACAAGAACTATAACTTTTGCAAGTAATGAATAAACAACAAATCTTGGACAATTTCTATCCCAAAAAATAGCCATGGACAATTTCCACTCTTCATTCAGCGTAGTGGAAAACTGTAACGCTAGCAGACATGGTTAAGGCTTGGAGATAGAGCGTCAAAGGTGGCAGGTAGAAGAAGCACTACTGCATGCCTACATGAAGCGATATGGACCCAAAAAATGGAATATCATCTCTAAACGCATGGAAAAAACTCTTGAAATGGACCCAAATTCTTTCCTTGAAAGCTGGAAAAACTACTTAAAAACTGGGATCACGCAGGGATCTTGAATCCCAGAAGAACGAAATCTTGTCAAAATTGCTGCTGAAGTCTCTGGTCGAACTGCTAAAGTTTAGGCAAGTGGTGGGACGTTTTTGAAGATAAAAAGCTTAAACATCTTCAGAAATCACACAAAATCAAGAATATGTTGACCCGTGTTCTGTTTCTGCAATCTCCAATGTTGGGTCAGCGCAAAGGATGAAACTGAGGGAACTAAAACCACATATTGGAGACTTTTGCAGAGCAGTACATGCAGCCAAAGATCTTTTCTTTTGGATCCCCCTTGCCTTTGCCAGCCAGCAGTATCATGGCAAATCTTGAACTGCCACCAGTTCTGTCTTTAATCCCCGTGGCTATGAACGAAAAGATGAATTCCACCACTATTTCATCACCTTCATCCGTTCTCCCCTGGGTAGATAGCATATTTAACTTTACAATCTTCTAATATATCCACTTACACAATCTGAACCACTGTTGCATATACATGAGCTGGTTCACCCGGATTTGGCTTTGACAGGACAGTTTAATCCAGTTCAGCATCTGGGTACCTTAATCAGTGCTGAAAAAAGCTGGAAGAAGGAAGACAGAACTGGGTACAGCACAAGAAGAAAAATGGAGGTCGAACTGGCTGGAGCAACAAGTAGTGTCAAAGAAAACTAGAAAAGGTAGGGAGGAAATGGAAGCAAAATATGAGGTGTTTACATGAAGAGGAAACAACTTTTCTTGGAAGGGTAGAGAGGGAATACAGACATAAAAATGAACGCATTACAGAGAGATGCAGAGCTAAAGAGGGAAAGTTAGTGTAAGTTAGGAGTGGTAAGCAATTGAGGTTGGCAAAACTTATCGAACAGACAACAAACTAGATTTCATAGTCATGGCAGTGGGGTTGGAAATACTGTATCCAAAGATAAGTATTAGGTTATCTCAGCTTTTAGTAACTACTGCTGGTATTGTTGTTAGAATTGCTGTGTTATGGCATTCACGTTTTGTAAATCTAGTTTGAATCTAAAACAAATTTGCTCCCATAGTGAAAAAATCAGTTATGCTTGGCTTCACAATTTAGTTTCTTTTATTTTTTTGATTTAAGTAATGATGATTTTTTCAATGACAAAACAGCACTAAGCTAGAACAGAATCCATTGTATTTTGCAAGAAATTAAATAAAATTGACAAGTTTACATGTAACAATACAACTGGCTTTTTCTTATCAGCACAACAAAGCAGGCTTTAATCTCAAATCTTCCATAACAAAAATATTTTCCCAACATTGCCCTTAACTGAGACACCATCAAAACCAGAAATGTCTTCCAACAAACTCTCTGTAATGAAAGTCAGTAGTGAAATGCAAGAAACACTCACACAACCCCAACTAGGCCTCAATCCAAACTAGTTCAAGTAAGCTATTCTAAATTATCTGAACCTAGCAGTTCTCTATGTTCTCTACTGAGACAAATATGTAAACAAACTCCTGGCCAAACCAAATGTCATGTGATTGTACTAACAGCACCAGGCCTTATTCTCAATTAAGAAAATAGTAACAACAACTACTTGTAAGCCTCAATCCCTTATTGAGGGAAGCTGTATACAACAACAAAATCCACCCTTCTGTTCCAAAATAGCAACAACCAAGTTGAACTTTCAAACTTAATATGATAACAAACAGCACAACAATCAGTCTCTTAGGAGGTTTTAAAATTAAAGCCAATTAATCAAACAAACAACAATAACATACCCAGTGTAACCCAAGTGGGGTCTGGGGAGGGTAGAGTGTACGCAAACCTTACACCTACCTCACAGGCAGAGAGGCTTTTCCAATAGACCCTCGGCTCAAGAGAAACCGTCCAAGATAGTCCAGCGAAAGAAGTAACAGAAGTATAAGAAACAACAGCTAATAACAAAAAACAGAAAACTACAAAAAGATTAGATAACTAAGGTACAAGGAATCAACAGTTAGTACGAGAAATCAAAGGAAAAGAAACAACAAGAGCAATACTAAGACTATTACCAAGCAAAGCATCACCCAAAAATATCCTTATCTAAGTAAGACCATCAAAACAAAGATGTCTTCCAACCATTATTAACAATCCAACTTTTCCACACACGAACTAAAACCTAAATCCCACACTAGCTGGAAATTGTTTATATGAATCCTCAATATCCATTTCTCTCCATCTGAACCCGTTTCATTCCAATACTCTTTTCTATTACCATGGTCTCAGGGCCCCACGGGATACTTGCTACCTCTAACCAACAACACGTAATGCTGTGGTCCTGTCCACCAAGGCTAAAACATATGGAAAGAATCTTCCTCATGTTCTAATGATCAGAAGCATCCAGCAGCGCCTCGCGTCACCAGTTTAGAAAATCACCTAGTGTTTTTATCGTCTACTAAGATTTGAACCTAGAACTTATGATTCTCCACCTACCAACTAGTTCATTGACCACTACGCCACACCCTTGGTTGCAATTTCATTCCAATACTTAATAGCAACTTTGACAATGAGAAACAGAGAATTGAGCAAAAATATGAAACACCCACAAGAAGTTTAGCAAAATTGATCCAATGACAAGCATAATAAATATGAGTTTCAATTACTAACCTAAGACGCGTGGCGGACGAAAAGGGATTCATGATTGGTTCAGTTCGATCAGATCCACCTCAACAAATTCTTCAACTCTTTTTTTTTTCCTTCTCCTCCAACTTGATCAACCCCACAACCATATAATTAAAAAAAGACTAATTAGGCTTCCACTAAAGCTAGAAAAATTGTTTATATCACATGTAAGGAGAAATGAAAATTGAGGAATCTGAGAAGGAATTAGTGGGGTTTCTTGGAAGAGGTTTGGATCTGGAAAATGGAGATGAAATGGGGAAAAAAGCAAGAGAGAAAGAAAGAAAGAACATACCTGGAAAATAGGTATATATATATATATATATATATATATATATATATATATATATATATATATATATATATATATATAAGAGAATAATAAATTTTGGTAGTTATTGAGGCTATTATAGTAATTTTAATTAATTTGTTAATTCACTAAAATTATGGCATATAGTTGATAAAGATAAAATTACTTTATTTCTTTGCTTGTCAAATAGGACTTTATATGTGATGTGTCATGATATGAGAAATAATTGAGTTTTTTCTTGAATTTTAATTGTTTAATTATTTTTTTTTAAATAGAAAATATGGAGGAAATTACAAAGTGAAGAATCAAATTATTACTACAATTATATAAGAGAGAATATTTTATTTTGGTAGTGCTCACATGAAAATCTCATCCATTTTAGTAAATTTGAACAATTAATGGGCTATTAAAATGTTATACAAAACATGATGAGTCATAAAGAAGTGATAGTGACACTACAAAATATCTATTTAACCAACTAAATTTAAAGTTAATTCAAAATTTTATTGTCTTTTTTTATGTGGGATTGTTATAATTTAATAAAAGATAACACTCATTTTCTTAAATACTGAGAAGAAATTTGTGAAACTTTAATAATCTTGTAAGGTTTCATCCATTGAAGAAATATCTGCAAAAATATATTATTGAGTTAGCCTTTTAATTATTTAACTTATATACTATTTTTATTCATAAATCATACAATAGTTTGTAGCATTAAATATATTAATCAAATATTGTATTATTTTTTAAAAAAGTAAGTTAGCCAATATAAAGTTTAATTGAGGAAAAGATAAAATTAATTAAACATAAGGAAAAAAAATAATTTAGATCATTAAAGACTTTTATTTAAAATATTTTAGTAAAATAAAAATGAGAAAAATTTTAGTGTGTGAATTTGTTTGAAAATTAAAAGAAAACTAAAATATACCATAAGAAAAGTGTTATTTTTAACTTATAAAAACTTTTACTCCCTCATTTTAATTTTATTTGTTTGATATTAACTTAGCACAAAGTTAAAGAAAAGTAACAAATATTTTTAAATTTTGCGATGTTATTAAAATTATGCAGAAAGGACCAAGATATCTATTGATCTTGTTATCTTAAACATGTTACGTGGAAAGTTGAAATTAACCCAAGAAAGAACAGATACATTGTTTTTAAACGAACTAAAAAATAGGATAAAAAAATGAAACAGATATATAATTTAACATTTTAAAAATATCAAAAAATAATCTAACTATACCATTAACTAATATGATGGTACAAAACAGACAAAAAGCAAATATAGAAAAAAACGAAAAAAAATTACAAATATAAATGTTAATGTAGTTTGGGCCTGGACTTAGCACGATCCAAGGACACTAGTACTTTGATACGTAAATAGCCTTGTCCCACTAAAATCACTTAAATTTTTTTAAAACAATATTGCTATGAACGCTACAACACACAAGCTAGAATTCATTGAACTGTTAAAAACTTAATTGTTGAGGAGTTCTTTTTCTTAAAAAATAAATAAATAAATAAAAAATGGACGTGGGTTGACCACTTTAAAAAGAAAATGGCCCATAATTTAAAAATGTTAACAGTTGTAGCTTGTCGGTCAATTTATTTCTCTCTTTTAGGCATTGACCTAGTCAGCCACATACAGTTTCTATATCCAATTGATACACTTTTATCTCATATTGATACACTTTTATACTATATTAATACACTTTGATACTATATTGATACACTTTTATACTAGATTAATATACTTTTATACCACATTTATATAGTATATATACCACGTAAATACACCTTTTACAGAGAAAATTTTCAAGCTCTTCTTTCATTTCTCCTTTCTCTCCTAATTTCCATCTCTTTTCCACAAATATGAAGGGATCACAACAACTCATCAATGGTAGTTTTAGTCTTAATTCAAGAATTCGCTGCAAAGCAGCAGGCTTGGAAGGAACAAAAATAGCCGCAACACAGATCAAAAAATCAAAAAATCGATATGAAATGATTAATTTAACAACATGGTTGTTGCAGCAGGAACAAGCAAGCAATACAGATGCAGAATTAGCTATAGTTCTTTCAAGCCTATCACTGGCCTGCAAGCAAATCGCTTCGCTTTTACAAAGGTCCAGCGTTGTTAACATTACTGGAACTCAAGACACTATTAATATCCAAGGTGAAGATCAAAAGAAACTTGGTGTTATATCCAACGAGGTTTGTTACTTCTTCACCTTCCAACAATTAGATTATTGTAAAATTTAGTGCATCGATCAATAAAAATATAACCTTTTAAGTGTTGTAATTGTTCTGCAATTGTCTAAGAATAAATGAGAGGACGGGGATTATCACATCAGAGGAAGAAAATGTACCTGTGGCAGTTATACGAAATGGCTAGAAATAGGATTTTGAAATTCCTTGACCATTTTATGTTTTTTTTTCAGCAGACTGGCTATTTTCGTCCTCCCCCCCCCCCCCCCCCCCCCCAAAAAAAAAAAATTCATATTTAACCACCCATAACTCATTTAACCCATTACCCACCAACCATTTGACACATCAAACCTGAAAATGCAACTAATATAATTACTAGCAATCCTTTTTTTTAATTCTATAAAGACAATTAATTTTTTAATAGATATAATCTAATATCAATAAAATACATCTAAAACTTCTAAATTTACTTCAACTTATTCATAACTGTCTTTTTAAATTTCAAGATTTTTTCTGACAAATAATGTGAATATTATCATTAACAACCAAGAAAGATATACAAACTAAAGAGTATCTTAGCCTCACTCCTCCTTGATGGAGATTTCCATGAGAGTCAGACCTCCAAAGGGTCTAAAACTAATTACAAAAACTTCTGCCAAAAACCTTTACTTCTACTAGTTTTCTGTAATGCTGTAACACCCCACATTTTACATGTACTAGTAATGTTCACATAAAATGACATACGACTTGATTTAATTACTACCAAATTTTTTTTTTCAAGTGTTCAAGTGTTAGATTGGGGCACTATATGGAAGTCTATTTAGAGACTGTGGCCTTAAACGGAGAAAATCATTGACGTGCTTATGGAACTTAGGAAGCTAGCAGGTGAGTCACCTGTGTGGTTGGCTTAAAAAAAATGTATATATACATGAGGGAGAATAATTCATTCATAAGTGAACTCACTTGAAGTCTAGACGTTAGTAGAAAGAAAGGGGAACAAAGACAAGGCTTAACGCCGAAACTTTCCAAGTCTAGTGACAAACGAAGCCCAAGTTAGGGAGGCTATTAAAGCCAATGGTTTAGCATTATATTGGGCCAAGATGTTCAGCCCAAGATTTTTATATAATATGCCCAACTACATTCATTCACTACTAACAAAATTGGGCCCAAACAAAGTGCAAGAAAGATTAAGGAAAATGGGCCACTAAAGCCCATTGATTTAGAGATCCAAAAGGCCCAAGTGAAAGGGGAAAATTAGTCATTGACCAACTTGAGTTAATCAGCTGCAAATATCAGGAGAAAGTCGGTCTAAGGTCTCCTTAAAAAGGGACCAAAACCGAGCTCCTTAGGTTAACTAATAAAAGACCAAAAATTTCAGTTTTTCTCTCTAAGTTTCTCTTGGCATTTCTTCACCTTGGAAGGCAACCAAAGGCTACTTTTTGAGTTCTTGAATTAGACCTACACCTTGGGAGTTAAGCTATGTAAAAATAACCATATACTTGATATGAATTTTCCATGGAAAACAAGATAAGTTGGCTGGTGCACTGTGCAGGAATTTCTGGACAGCTTGTGTCCTGAAAGTTGTTGTTTGGTTTTCTTGGCTTTGGAACGATTCTTACCCTGATTTTTGACTTTAATATGATATAAAGTTGAGGTTATTAATATGTTATAGTGTGTATATGGTTGCCAAGGTTGCTGGACTGTTTTGCTAGTTCTTTGGAAACAAGTATCCTTATATGATCTTATGTGCTTCCAAAATGGTATTGGACTGTTTTGATGAGGGGGCTGATGTTTCACGTTTCCCCCCTGTGTTTTGAGCTATTTTGTGACTATGTTAAGGTTTATTTGATGTATATATATGTTGGGAGCATCTGGTTCAAAGTTGGGACAAGTATGAATTGTTAACGACGAAATGTAGGGAGACGACGAGATGTTGTGCTTCTTAGTTGAGCGTTTTGTAAAATGGTTCTGTGTTGTAGTTATGGACTGTTACCAGCATGTTATAGAGCTGATATAGGCTGTATACATCATGTATATGATAATGTGTACTGGTTGAAGACAGTTAGAATTGAGAAAGTCGGAATAACACCATTGAGTCGATGGTTATACGTTTGTTGCCAAAGTGTTGTATCTTGTGAGATTGGGCTGTCCAGATGCATTGATTAGCTGCTAATACTAGATTTAAAACATGATATTGTAGATAAATAGTTGGAAGAAAAGAAGTCATTTCGAGGTAAAAACAAGTTGATATGTCGAGGTATGTAAGGCTATTCGATCTCTTATTATTTGGCATGGAATCCAAAGTCTTTATTGGCACATAGAGATCTTTACAAACTTCGATATAACCACTCCACTCTTTCACATGTATTTGTGTGTCCAGATTCGAGCATTGTCACTGCTGCATACATACATTGGATACCATGACATATGAGTCTTCTTTTTAGCTAAATAAAGTTCATACGTTGTTTATGTCCTACATGTTTCACTAATTGTATAACCCACTCTTTTCATTGTGATATGATGTTACATGGTCACATACTTGTCATTTGTCATGCTTATAGTCTTATAGCTCAAATGTTACGATCACCAAAGATTCATCTCAAAAGTAATAAGAAGATATATGTATACAGTTGCTTCTGTTGGGTGGTATCCCAGGGGTGAAAGAATCACCTAGCATGGGTCAATCCCAGTATTACAGGGGGTATCCCAGGGGTGAAAGGAAAGCCTAGCATGGGTCAATCCTGATATAGATTTACCACTGATCAGCTGGTCATCTGTATTACATGATGTGCACAGATTATACAAGTGATAAGAGTAAAGTAACATAATTGTTATAAGATGCATGACTCCACAATATTCATAAAGGTGGTCTTTTACCCTACAACAGTGTATGGTTTCATTTGAGCTTTTATCTCATATATAGTACATGTTGCCTTACATATTCAGTACATTATTTCGTACTGACGTCCCTGTTGGGGGACCTGCATTCCATGCTGCAGGTGCAGAAGCTAATAAACCTCCCCAGTAAGAGTACAGGATATCAACTGCAGTCACTGAGCTCCAGGTTGCTTCGGGGCTTTGAGTCTTATCATATCTTTTTGCATTGTATAGTATCTTACCATGAGGCGGGGCCTGTCCCGACCCTTATAAGATAATGTTTCTTGTCTAGAGGCTTTGTAGACTATGTAAAGTATAGTATGGTCATGTATCGTATCGTAGACATTGTGGCTCCAACGGCCTAGTCATACAACATCTTTTGGCTTGCTAGTCCCATTTATCTTTTGAGGGCATGTTTAGTATAAAAGTAACTTATAATGTTCATAGGTAATGTATTGCTACAGGTTGGTTCTCCCGAGCCTTACCGGCAACGGGTGCCAGTCCGCCTCAATAGGATTTGGGGCGTGACAAATGCCCTAGGTCTGCACCCCGAATGTCACACGATGCTCATAATCTCGAAAGACCACAAGCTAACCCATGACTGATACCTGCTATATAACTGAATGATAATATTGTAATAATATAGAAATTTAGCTAAAACTGCCATAAGGTTCAAAACTGAATCAAATACTGATATGTAAATACTGAATACTGAACATCTGATAATAATATCTGAAATTGAATAACTGTATAAAATAATCTAGTCTAAAGAGCCTCTAACCGAACTATTTGAATGTGGAGTTGATGGGACAAGCCCCCAACTAACTCTGACTACTGAGGTACTGATAAACTAAAATAAAACTCTGTCCTCGAACTATGAGGACTCACCAGTAAATCTACTGCTGATGGCTAGGCTGCTAAGTACGGTCATGAGCCTGTGCGTCTGAACCTATGATATAAGACATCATAGCGCAAAAGAAAGGTATGTGTCAGTACTTTGAATGTACTGGTATGCTAGGTGAGGTCAGGTTGAATGCATGGGTTCAAATACATGAACAATGTCTGACAGAAAAATATTGTAACGCCCCAAATTCTGAACCTCGAATGCTATACGATACTTATAATCCCGAAGGACCACAAGCTAACACATGACTGGTACCTGCTGCAATAACTGAATAATAATACTGTATAATGCAAAAAATTGGCGAAAACTTGCCATAAGGTTCAAAACTGAAATACAACTGTGTAAGGTATAACAATACCAAAATTAAAATAACTGTTTAAAAATACTCTAGTCTAAAAAGCCTCTAATCTGTCTGAATTGTGGAGTTGATGGGACAATCCCCCAACTAACTCTGTCTACTGAAGTACTGAATCTAGTGCAATAATAAGATAAGGAACATCCTCGAATGATGAGGACTCACTGCTAAGTCTACTACTACTGGCTGAATCTAAACTACTAAGGGTGCTTGGGAGCCCGTGCGTCTGAACCTATGGTATAAGACACCATAGCGCAAGAGAAAAGTATGCATCAGTATGTGGGAATGTATTGGTATACTAGATGAGGTAAGGCTAAATGTAAGGGTTCATATGCATGAATATTAACTAACTAATGATATGCAAGAACTAGATTAACATATATGGAGAATCTGTAACTACTGAACATACTGCACATTTCGTGACTAAGTATTTCTCATAACTGAGTCTACTAGTACTGGATTACTAATGACTGTTGTGGGGTCGATCCTATCTAACGGGTGACCCCTAAGATCAGGCCTATCTAGTGGGTGATCTCTGAATCTGCTGATACTGATACTGATTGACTGTATTTAACAGTCCTAAATCTGTAGAACTATCTAAGTTCTTTACTGAGCTGAGTGACTGTATCTGACAGTCCTAATTTCTGAAATTCTAAACTGAGTTCTTTTCTGAAGATTGAGACTGAAATTGAAACTGTGGAAAGTAATCATCTAATTGACATGCCCCGAACCTGAACTAGTGGGGTCGAACCTATAACTCTAGTTGGAAGGGTGTCAGTACCGTGCCACGGATAAAGACACTACTGTGGTCAAGCCTATCTAACGGGTGACCCTGAACAGAAAGTCAAGTCTAATCCGACGGGTGACCCCTAGGAGGTAGCCAAGCCTTAATCTGATGGGTGGCTCCTCATCCTACGGTGGCTACACAGTTCTAGAGTACAGGGACTACTACTAACAACTCTGCCTAACTAACGGGGAAGTCATCATCCCTGCTCTCGCTCGGTGCTGAATCCTACTCCCAACTTAATAGACACTGAACTGATTCTTAAACTGTACTAGAATGGGTTGAATCTGTTACTGATCATTTTACTTGGCTGATCTAACTGAGTTTACTAGGTTCCATTGACTGACGGAGTACTACTGAATTCTGTTATCTGACTGAATGCCACTGAGTTTCTGAACTGATTACTGAAACTGGATTGGACTGATACTGAGATTTCTGAGTTTTCCTAAGTTTTATAACTGAGGGAATTCTACTGATCATGGCATGACTGAGATTATTTTGAAACTGACACTGGCTCTAAGTAATCAGCTAAATTATCGGGTATAAAATACCCCCAGGACTCGATAGCAAAAATTAATAAGACATGGCAAATTCTTGAATAACATGACAATAGTCAATCACTCGCAATACAATCAATGAGGCATTTCATCAAGCACTTGAAAGTCATAAACTTGTAAATGTATAGGGATGCATACTAATGTCCAATGATTCATTCAATAAGGACTTTCATCAAACACTTGGCCTGTATTAACTTATACATAAATGAGGATTTCTTGTCAACATGCTATAATGACTCTTTCTCATTCACATAGGCATTTTATCAAACATATGGGGAGCATGCTTTGATCATACAACAATCAATACTTCTATATTATCATGGCTACATCAATCCACTTGTAACTTTAAGGGTTTATCATGAATATTTTGTAAGTCATCACATACTAGGATAAAATCTTGGAACTTGTATTCTAAAACATGAATTAAAACTCAACAACAACATAAACATGAACTTCAATTCAAATAAATCATGAAAAATCATAAATATAAAATCTTTATATTTGAAAGGAGATTCTTGGGATTCATGGGTGGAAGGGACCCATGAATAAACATCTAACATACCTTGGAATATTCTTTCTTGAAGGTTCTTGGAGGAAATCCTTAGGCTTGTTCTTGATTTCTTGAACAAGGGTTTAGCCCCTTTGAGAGAGAATATTTTAATTTTTGAGACAAAGTGAGAAATAATAAGATAATGGGGTATTTAGGGTTTAAATTTTGTGTTTAGACTGACTAGGGCCGTGGAAAAATACCAACTTACCCCTGGGCAGATTTAAAAATCGTCATTAAAAAATCTCAATTTTTCATGTTGGCGCAATGCGGTGAAATCGCGTCAGCTCACTGAAAAATGGACGACTGGGAAATTGGTTGGTGGAGCGATATGGTGGTATCGTGTTGCCACCTTGGATGCGAACTGGAAGGGTACCGCGATGCGGTGGAATCGCGTTGGAACACTGAAAAAGGACCATTGCCATTTTGAGCCTTGGCGCAATGCGCCATGATCGCGGAGGCTCACTGGATTTTGGTGAATGTCATTTTGTCTTGCTTCGCGACGTGCTGATGGCTCAGGTGGTACACTGTCTTACTAAAATGGGCATAACTCTTCGCCCGAGTGTCGGATTTGAGCAAATTTTATATCAATGGAAAACTTATTCAATTTCACACACAATGAAAAGTCAAAATCTTGAAAATTTCATATGAATAAAATAGTATTCATTTTTAAGATAGTTCTTGACATTCTAGTAGCGAATTTAAGCTAGGAAAAAGTACGGGGTGTTACAAATATGAATATAGCTAATTGAGAGTACATGTATATCTAAAATTACTGTAAATACTGATTATGTAATTCTATGCACATAACTGTGTATACTGTGACTAAGATTTCATTAACACTGGATAATGAGTTCTGACGTGACTGATATCTAAGTTTACTGATATCGTAGTACTATTAACTGAGTGACTATTTCTGACAGTCTTGATTCTGTAGAACTGAACTGAGTTCTATACTGAGTTGGGTGACTATATATGACAGTCCTGATTCTAAAATTAAACTGAGGTTTATACTGACTCTGAAACTAAAACTGTGGGAGTGTTCATCTAACCGACATATGCCGATTATGAACTGAGTTGGGGTCTAACCTGTGACCCCAGTTAGAAGGGTGTTAGCACTTTGCCAAGGGATTCTAACAATTGCTATGAGTCAACCCTCTCAGGCAGGAAGCTCTTTCGTCAACCCTCGCTGGTAGGAAAACTTGTACGAGATGTATCAACTCTAGACTGGCAGGAATATATCTCAACCTACGCTGGCTACATAGTTCTGTAACATAGGGACTGCTACTAAGAGTCAAACCCTTTTTACTGACAAGAATGCCCCCATCCTTGGGTTCGCTCAGTGCTGATTCATACTTCTAACTGAATAGACACTGAACTAATTTCTAGACTGTACTAGGCTTAACTAAACTGTTACTGATACAAGTACGATCATGATTGTGGACTAATACGTAAAGACTCGAGCTCGGGTGGCTACCCAACCAATGGAACAAGCTTTGAAGTGTAGAGAACAAGTCCCAACACTCCAAAGTCATCTAATATGCACACTCCAAGGCTACCCTTTTGTCTTGGCTCATTAAGGGCATTCTAGTCATTTTGTATTAAGTTGAAACCTAGGCTATAAATAGAACATGTTAGGTTATTTTGTCATAACTTAGATAATATCTTGAGATCTCTTTGAGAGTGTTCATACAAGTGTGGATATCACTTGTGACAAGTATGGAATCACTTGTGTTGGTTGCTTGGGGATTCCATTTCCTTGAGGTCACCGTAAGAACTTGATGTTATTTGTATGAATTCTTGGGTCTTAGTGTTCAATATACACTTTGGTTCATAGTGTTTGTGCATTCTGTGTCAAGTTATCTATCATTCTATCTTATTATTGTTGTTGTGTTCATTCTCGATTTTGGGTGTCCAAACCCGAGACCTTGTTGTGTTATTTTTGTTCTTGTTATTGTGTTGTAATCTTAGTTTGTGGCTCGCTGATTATAGGTGTTGAACACCTTAGAATCTTGTTGTTATCGTGCTTGTATAGTTATTGTGTAGTAAATCCAAGAGGGGTCACCAAAGGAGGTTCTCGATTCTTCAAATCATGGACTATTTTGGTGTGTGTTAGTGTCTTCCTTATAGATTTTGTATCAGTTACTGATCGTGCTGTCTAACAGAACTGGACTGAGCTCATTGAGTTTTGATAACTGACTGAATACACCGAGTTCTGCTAACTGGCTGAATATACTGAGTTTTTTTATTTAACTGAGTACTACTAGACGTGATATCACTGAGACTATTCTCAAACTACTGTAAATCTAGATAAATAGCTAGATTGCCGGGTATTAGATACCCCCAGGACTCGATTTCGTAAATAGTAACCATATAGCACAATCTTGAAAGCATGATAACTAGTCACTTTATCACAATTCATTCTTTGAGGCATTTTATCAAACACTTGTATGGTGTAAACTTGTATACATGCTAACATGGTATGATTGCACTACTAAGCTCACATGGACATTTTATCAATCACTTGGGGGGCATAGTTTATGCACATAATACTAGTCAACATGCAAACGTCATGATCACAATTCCAAACTCAAAAATTCAAGGGTTTTTAACATGAATCCATATAACAACACACACATGCTATTTATTTCTCATGAAACTTATAATTAATCATGGATTATAAACCCAACTAACATCATAATCAAGAATACAATCAAATTCAACATAAAATTCATGAAAACAATTATCTTGATATTTTTAAAAAGGTTCTTGAACTCCAACGGTGGAAGAAAACCCTTGGATGAACACCCAACATACCTTGATTGTTAGTTCTCTGAAAGTTGTGGTGAATTCCTGGAGACTTGGATCTTGAATTTGATGGCTTAGGGTTTGTTCTTGAGAGAATTTGAGAGAAAGTGAGTGTATTTTGCTTATTGAGGGCTGAATTTCGTGTTTTGGGGGCTGATATAAAGTGGGAAAAAGACCTATTTACCCCTCTGGACACAAAATTAAGAGAGAAAAAATCATACCTAGTGACGCATAGACCAACACGCCGCGTTAATACCATCAACGCAATGATCAACGCGCCTCATCGGGTTTGCATTGGTTCACTGGAATCTGCACTCTGAGGCTAGAAAAATATTTGTCAACGTGATGGGTGACGCAACTCGTCAAGATTGCATCGACCCATTGTTTTTTCCATCCAAACTTGTTTCAAATAAGGTTCAAAAAATCCAAAACTCACCCGGAGTGACCTATTGACCTACCTAATCATGATTCAATCGAAGGATCTACATTTTAAGGTCATATGGGTCATGAAATTAGATCGCCAACTTATGAAGGCTAAAATAATTCTAGATGTAAATACTTAACTAAAATTTCTAAGTCTGGGACATCTTTTCAAGCTTTAACGGATTGAGTTAAGCTTAGGATTTTGCAGGGTCTTACACTATCTCCCCCTTGGGAACATTTGTCCTCGAATGGTACTGACTAAGCAGAGAATACTGATAGACTGAATTTACATAATGATCATGTACAACTGAAGCATGATTTCATGACTGAATTTGGTGATATACTGAACTATCATACTGACATGCATAACTGAAGCATGACTGAGTTCTGAAGACATGACACATGACTAAGTTGTTTCATGAAGGTATGCATGATATGAGAATGCTATGCAACTGAATCGATACAGAGTTATAAAGGTAATCTGAGCATAGAACTGAGTAAATTCAAGAAAATTATTACCTTGAGCTGAGTCTGAGTTTACAGAGAAGAGGTGAGGATACTTGGTCCACATATCTGCTTCTACTTCCCAAGTAGCTCCCTCAACGGACTGATTCCGCCAAATAACTTTGACTAGAGGAACCTCTTTGTTCCTTAGTCTGCGAACCTGAAAATCAAGAATTTCGATTGGATTTCCTCATACGAGAGATTGTTCTGGACATTAATGCCCTCTATTGGGACTACAACTGCTGGGTCACCTATGCACTTCTTTAGCAAGGAGACATGAAACACTGGGTGCACTGAAGCTAAATCTGAAGAAAACTCAAGCTCATAAGCTACCTTTCCGAAATGGCTGAAAATTCAATAAGGACTGATATATCAGGGACTGAGTTTCCCCTTCTTGCCAAACCTGTTTACTCCTTTCATAGGAGAGAATTTCAAATACACAAGGTCGCCAATCTTAAACTTGATATCCTTTCTTCGCACATCTACATATGATTTCTGTGGGATCTGAGCTGTCTTAAGTCTTTCCCTGATCAACTGAACTTTTTCTAAGGCATCAAATACCAAGGCAGTCACTACCACTGCAGCCTCACCCACTTCAAATGAACCAATGGGGGATCTACATCTCTTCCCATAGAGCACCTCAAATGGAGCTATGCGAATGCTGGAATAATAACTGTTATTATATGCGAACTCAATCAAAGGCAAGTGGTCATCCCAACTACCCTTAAAGTTAATGGCGCACGCTCTTAACATATCTTCTAGAGTTTGGATGGTCTTTTCCACTAGACCATCTGTCTGAGGGTGAAAGTCTTTACTGAGGTGAACTTGGGTACCAAGACCTTTTAGGGAGGCTTTCTAGAAATGAGAGGTAAATTGGGTACCTCTATATGAGATAATGGATACTGGGACTCCGTGTAACCTGACCAACTCTCTGATATAGAGTTTGGCGTAGTCCTCGGCTGAATAGAAAGTATGAATTGGCAAGAAGTGAGCTGATTTGGTCATCCTGTCTACAATGACCCAAATAGAATCATGCTGACGACGAGTACGAGGCAAACCCATAACAAAGTTCATGTTCACTTCCTCCCACTTCCATGTGGGAATACTGAACTCTTACATAGAACCACTAGGTTTCTGGTACTCAATCTTAACCTGCTGATACGTAGAGCACTTAGCTATAAACTCTACAATGTCCCTCTTCATCCCACTCCACCAATAGATCTCTCGCAAATCATGGTGCATCTTAGTGGACCCTGGATAAACAGAGTAACGCACACCATGTGCTTCTACGAGAATTTGTTACCTCAAGTCATCTATACCTGGCACACATATTCGACCCTGGCAACGCAACACACCATCTCCTATTTGGGAGAAAACCTTTAGTTTCTGATCTCTGACTGACTCTTTCATCTTGACTGGATGGGGATCTCTGTCCTGCTTTTCCTTTACTTCAGAAACCAAAGATGATTTTGAACTATTCTGCACCCATACACTACCCTCTGCTGAATCGACTAAGCGGACACCTAGTTGGGCAAGCTGATGAACTTCTTAAACTAACTTCTTCTTACCATCCTCTACGTGAGCAACACTACCCATAGATATCCTACTGAGAGCATCAACCACTATATTGGCCTTGCCCAGATGATACAGAACACTCATGTTGTAGTCTTTCAATAACTCTAACCACCTTCTCTGAAGTAGGTTCAAGTCTTTCTGAGAAAGCATATATTGCAGGCTCTTGTGGTCTGTGAACACATATACACATACCCCATACAAATAATGCCTCCAAATTTTTAAGCAAATACAACAACTGCTAACTCAAGATCATGAGTGGGGTAATTCTTTTCATGAGGTTTAATCTGTCTAGAGGCATAGGCTATGACCTTACCTTTCTGCATCAAAACACACCCCAAACCCACTCTGGAAGCATCACAATATACCACAAACTCGTCTGAGCCATTTGGTAAAGTCAAAACTGGGTTGTAATGAGTCGAGTCTTTAACTCCTGAAAACTCTTCTCACAAGAATCTAACCACTAGAATTTGAATTTCTTCTGAGTCAATCTGGATATGGGGGATGCAATAGACGAAAACCCTTCCACAAACCATCGGTAATAGCTAGGCAAACCCAAGAAACTCCTGATATCTGATGGAGAGATGGGTCTGTGCCAGTTTTTTACTATTTTGGTCTTTTAAGGATCAACTCTAATGCCATCACCGGAAATTATATGACGAAGAAAATCTACTAACATTAGCCAAAATTTGCACTTATTGAATTTAGCAAACAACTGATGGGTTCTGAGAGTTTGTAGTACTATTCTGAGATGGTTTGTATGATCATGTTCACTGCGGGAGTAGAAAAGAATGTCATCAATAAAGACTATGATGAACATGTCCAAGGACTGCTTGAATACGCGATTCAGCAAGTTCATGAAGGCTGCTGGGGCATTAGTACGACCAAATGACATGACTAAGAATTTAAAGTGACCATACCTGGTCTGAAAGCTATTTTTGGAATGTCACATTCTCTGACTCTGACCTGATGATAACTCGATTTGAGGTCTATCTTAGAAAAGTAATTGACACCCTGAGTTGGTCAAAAAAGTCAGCGATCCTGGGAAGTGGATACTTGTTTTTTACCGTGACTTTATTTATTTGACGGTAGTCTATACACATTCTAAGAGAACCATCTTTCTTACGCACGAATAGAACTAGTGCACCCTAAGAAGATACGCTGGGTCTGATGAATCCCTTATTTAGGAGATCTTTCAACTGTTTTTTTAAATCTTTGAGTTATGCTGGGGCTATTCTATATGGCGGGATAAAAATAGGCTAGGTATCTGGAAGAAGGTCTATTTTAAAGTAAATTTTTCGCTCGGGAGGGACTCTAAGAAGATTTTTGAGAAACACATCTAGGAATTCACATGCTACTGGAACTGACTCAAGATTAGGGGTCTCTAAACTATAGTCTTTAACTCGATTGAGATGATAAACACACCCCTTAGATATCATTTTCTTCGTCCTAAGGTAGGAAATAAGCTGACCCCTAAGTGCTGAAGTACTACCCCTCTACTCAAGGACAAGTTTATTCAGAAACTGAAAAAGACAACTCCATTTCTATAGTCAACTGAAGCATAGCATGAATAAAGCCAATCCATGCTGAGAATGACATCAAAATCGCTCATCTTTAATTCTATTAAGTCTACTGAAGTGAATTTCTGAGATACCATAACCGAATAGTTCCTATATACCCATCGGGCTATAATAGATTTACCTACTGGGGTAGAGACTGAGAAGGGCTCTGCTAGGATTTCGGGACTAACTCCAAAGTCAACATTTATATAAAGAGTTACAAAGGACAAAGAAATTTCTGGATCTAGCAAAGCATAAACATACAAATGATAAAGTTGTAATGTACCAATGACCAAATTAGGAGAAATTTCTATATCCTTTCAGGACTGGAGTACATAAAGCCTGTTTGGACGTTGCCCACTAGTGGTACTGGAAGTGGCACCCTGCTGATTTGGGCGATTAGACTAAGGTGAAAGACGATTATACCGACTCTTCTTCTCCTTATTCTTAGCCTCTTCTATCTGTTGAGCATGGATCATGAGCCTAGATATGTCCATCTTCTTAATCAGCATTACGGTTCTGCACTCCTTGACCACACTGTTAGACACACCCAACACAAACTTACTCATCTTAGATATGCTATCTGCTACCACATGAGGGGCATATCTGGCTAACTGAGTAAACTTAAGAGAATACTCTTTCACTGTCATGTTGCCCTGCTTCAGATTAATGAACTCTAAAACCTTCGCTTCCCTCAATTCCAGTGAGAAGAATCTATCCAGAAAAGTAGTAGCAAATCCTCCCCTTCTACGGGCCCTACATATGGGGCCTCTCTGCCTTCCACTGCTTGAACCATGAGTGAGCCACATCTTGCAACTGATATACGGCTAACTCAACGCTCCCACTGGTAGTCACCTCCATAATATTTGTGACTTTCTTCACCTAATCAAGGAATTCCTGTAGGTCCTCATCTGACTTAGACCCGATAAATTATAGGGGATTCATTTGGGTGAAGTCCCAAATTCTAGTTACAGCAGTATTAGCCACTAGGTTGGCCAGAACGGTAGCTGGGCGTTCATTCTGGGCTGTCATAGAATGAGCTAGAGTGGTGAAAACTTCTTTGAATTCTGTGTAGGAGACATGCTCGTCTAGAGGATCTGGTTAGATGGGCGAAGGTATTGGCTGGTTTTCTGTTCTCCTTCCATTGTTCTTTTTAAGAGGCATGTTCTATAAACAGAAGTAAGAAAAAGATTAAACTGAGAGTGTAACCTGAGCTCATGCTTACTCGTACGATATAAATACTGTAAGAAGGGAAGCTTTTCCAAAAATGCCTCATAGCCTCTTGTCCATAAGTGTGGCGCGTTACACACCCATGCACAAGACTCTACTAGATACGGCTTTCAGACTTCCTAGGACTCTGTTGAACCTTAATCTATGATACCAAGTTTGTAACACCCCAGGTCTGCACCCCGAATGTCACACGATCCTCATAATCTCAAAAGACCACAAGCTAACCCATGACTAGTACCTGCTACAATCACTGAATAATAATACTATAATAATGCAAAAATTTGGCTAAAACTGCCATAAGGTTCAAAACTGAATCAAATACTGATATGTAAATACTGAATACTGAACATCATACAATAATATCTAAAAATTGAATAACTGTTTAAAATAATCTAGTCTAAAGAGCCTCTAACTGAACTGTTTGAATGTGGAGTTGATGGGATAAGCCCCCAACTAACTCCTACTACTAAGGTACTAATAAACTAAAATAAAACTCTGTCCTTAAACTATGAGGACTCACCACTAAATCTGCTACTGATGGCTGGGATGCTAAGTACGGTCAGGAGCCCGTGCATCTGAACCTATGATATAAGACATCATAGCGTAAAAGAAAAGTATGCATCAGTACTTTAGATCTACTGGTATGCTAGGTGAGGTAAGGCCGAATACATGGGTTTAAATACATGAACAATGTCTGATTGAATAATATAAATATAATTGAATTAGAGTACATGTATATCTAAAACTGTTACAAATACTGATTATGCAATGTTATACACATAACTGCGTATACTGTGACTGATATTTCATTAACACTGGATAATGAGTTCTGACATGACTTATATCTAAGTTTACTGATTCTGTATTACTGTTAATTGAGTGACTATTTCTGACAGTCCTGATTCTGTAGAACTGAACTGAGTTCTATACTGAGCTGGATGACCATATATGACAGTCCTAATTTTAAAACTGAACTGAGGTTTTATACTGAGTTTGAAACTAAAACTGTGGGAGTATTCATCTAACCGACATACCCCGATTATGAACTGAGTTGGGGTCTAACCTGTGACCCAAGTTGGAAGGGTGTTAGCACCTTGCCAAGGGATACTAACAATGGCTATGAGTTAACCATCTCTGGCAGGAAGCTCTTTCATCAACCCTCGCTGGTAGGAAAACTCGTATGAGATGTATCAACCCTAGACTGGAAGGAAGATATCTCAACCTATACTGGCTACGTAGTTCTGTAACGCAGGGACTGCTACTAAGAGTCAAACCTTTTTTATTGACAAAAATGCCCCTATCCCTAGGTTCACTCGATGTTGATTCCTACTCCCAACTGAATAGACACTAAACTGATTTCTAAACTGTACTAGGCTTGACTGAACTTTTACTAATTGTGTTGTGGACTGAGCTCATTGAGTTTTGATAACTGACTAAATACACTGAGTTCTGCTAACTGGCTGAATACAATGAGTTCTGTTATCTGACTGAGTACTACTAGACCTGATATCACTGAGACTATTCTAAAACTACTGTAAATCTTGGTAAATAGCTAGATTGTTGGGTATTATATACCCCCAGGACTCGATTGCATAAATAGTAACCATATAGCACAATCTTAAAGCATGATAACTAGTCACTTTATCACAATTCATTCTTTGAGGCATTTTATCAAGCATTTGTATGGTGTAAACTTATATACATGCTAACTTGGTATAATTGCACTACTAAGCTCACATGGATATTTTATCAACCACTTGGAGGGGGGCATAGCTTATGCATATAATACTAGTCAACATGCAAGCGTCATGATCAGAATTCCAAACTCACAAATTCAAGGGTTTTTAATATGAATCCATATAACAACACACATGCTATTTATTTCTTATAAAACTTGTAATTAATTATGGATTATAAACCTCACTAGCATTATAATCATGAATACAATAAAATTCAACATGAAATTCATGAAAATAATTATCTTAAAATTTTAAAAGAGGTTCTTGAACTCAAAGGGTGAAAGAAAACCCTTGGATGAACACCCAACATACCTTGATTATTAGTTCTCTGAAAGCTGTGGTGAATTCCTGGAGACTTGGATCTTGAATTTGATGGCTTAGGGTTTATTATTGAGAGGATTTGAGAGAAAGTGAGTGTATTTTGCTTATTGAGGACTGAATTTTATGTTTTTGGGGCTGATATAAGGTGGAAAAAAGACCAATTTACCCCTCTGGATGTGGAATTAAGAGAGCAGAAATCATGTCCAGTGATGCGCAGACCAAATCTCTGCATTGATGGAAGGACATGGTGACCAACGTGCCGTGTTGAGTTTGCGTTGGTTCATTGGAATCTGCACGCTGAGGCTGGATAAATATTTGTCGATGCAATGGCGACACGGTGCATCGAGATCACGTCGACCCACTATTTTTTCTATCCAAACTTATTTCAATCGAGGTTCAAAAAATCCAAAACTCACCCGAAGTGACCTATTGACCTACCTGATCATGATAAATCCAAAACTCACCCGAAGTGACCTATTGACCTACTTGATCATGATTCAATCTAAGGATCGATATTTTAAGGTCATATTGGTCATGAAATAAAATTGCCAACTTATGAAGGCTAAAATAATTCTAGGTGTAAACACTTAGCTGAAATTTCTAAGTCTGAAACCTCTTTTCAAGCTTTAACGGACTGAGTTAAGCTTAGGATTTTGCGGGGTCTTACATTTTCCTTGTATGTTGAAACATTTCAATCCTATTTATAATTACACTTGTAATCCGACCTACTATATTAGTGTATTAAGTTTGTACATCTCTGAATAACCTTCAGTTCCAAGCTTGCCAAATATAGTATACCATAGCTCCCTACAAAGCATCCACCGCCTGCTTTTTGAAACTCTCCCAATGTTTTTTTCTAATCCTTATCAGAGTAATACTTAGGTCTGCAATAGAAAGATGTATATTGGACCACTGTACCACCTTATTTCTTTCTTGTTTAACAAAGTCACACTCTATAAATACATGTCTATTAGCCTCCAACACTGTGGATTAACATAAATAGCAAGTAATATTCTCCACATACATATTTATGTGTTGTAAGCATGTCTTAATGAGAAGTATATCATGTATAACAAGCCACATGATAAACCTATGCTTAGGCAGTGAGATAAAATTCCAAATCAGCCCTGCCACCTCTAGCTTTGGATGATCACCAAGTAACTCCTGATACCGTCTTGATATAGAGTTCTTTCATTATTTTTTTAATAAAAACTGCTCCTGAACATACCAGTACTGCATTCTGCCTTTTAATAAATGCAATTTCCTTCTGTAGCGGCTGTTATCAATAGCTGTTTTATGAGCCCCAAAATTGTCTCCTTTAAGATATACTACATGCACCCATTTCAGCTACAGAGATTCCTTGTTAACTTGTAACACCCCACATTTTTGGGCTAGAACCTCAGTCCTCTTTTCTATGTATGTAGACCCGAACCTAATAATTTCTATTTATATATAAGTGTTAATAACAATTCTTTAGTGTGGGAATATCTTTGGAGATGATATACGTCAGAGAAATCTCCTAACTCAAAGTTACGTTGAGCACTTTCCTACCGATTAAATTTTAGTTAACATTTTTACTTGGGTCGATTCCAATGACCATTACTCCTAGAATATAATGAATTATATGGTCTACTATAATATCATATTAAATCCCTTTGAATCTTATTTTTAATGCAACTGATCATTCGTCAATCCAAGTTTCGAGTAAAAAGTTCTAGGCGTTTTAGTAAGGTACGGTCTAGGGTGCGCGACGAGCCATGCAGAGCAAGGATCTTGGTGTGCGATTGGGGTCATGGGGCACAGCTGGTACCATGCATTTAGACCCATGACATGAACCTCCCTTTCCAAACGTTAAAATATGTTTTTTTTCTTATTAAATCAAAGGCAAAGTGGTCCTTTCACTACCTATAACTCTCCCAATCCGTTTCTATAACCCTAAAGTCATCCTAAACTTGTAGAAGTCACCCAAATTCTCATTCTCCTCCTCCCAAGTATATTATGGGGAAATTTCTCAATTCCAAGGCTTGTGGTTTCCAATTTCAAGGTTTCTTTTCAAATTACCTCCGTCAAAAGGTAGGTAGAACTATCCTAACTCTCATGGGCATAGGTATGATGAATTTAATGATCCCTATATTGTATATATGAAGGCTTTGAAATTGATTGGAAGTCATGAACAACAAAACCCCTTTTTATGATGAACTTATGTGTTAACTATTGAGTGTTCTATCACTTGAGATTTTATTTATGTACATATACTATGGATTTTGGAAGTGTTTAAAGTGTTTGAAATATGAACCCCCATTTCATAATAAGAGCTATGTGTTTAACAAGTGTTGTGGATTCTCAAATAAGCACGATATATGTGCATGTATTATGGATTTTGAAGTGGATTTGAGAGCATAAACTATAAGTCCCCATTCTCGATCATAAGATTCATTTGTGACTAGTGTTGGGATTGTTTTTATAAATGATGATAATTCTTGAGTTTTAAATGCCTCTTTAACTATTATGCATTGTTATTTTGCATATTTTTGAAGGGTTGTTTCTCATGCTAATGCTCTTATGTTCTAATGGAGAAGTTATATGTGATTAGTGGAAGAATTGACTACCATATGTTGAAGTGAAGTCTTGAAAAGAGAGTATTTTGCATAAGTGCCATATGTTGTTTGAAATAACTACTCTTATGTACTGTTTAAATCATTTGGTGGTCATTAACATGATTTTGAACGAAAAGAGCTATGGATATGATATGTCTTGCAAGTCTAGGTATGACGATACCTATTATGGAATGCCCTTAACAAGAAAGAAGAAAACATTTTAAGTATGGAGCATGATTTTAAAAGGACTAAAATTGGACTTGAAGAGAGCCGAATGGTTACCCAAAGAAAGCATGAGCGCAAGGACTCATTGCTGGAAATTGTGTTTTGCCAGTGTGAGATTTATGATATGTTATACTGCATGGAGGATAATTAGGATATTTCGTATGAGGGATGCCTCCAGTATGCTCATATTGGGTATACCAACTTACGAAACTTTAATCCTTGCGAAAAAATTAGATTGGGGGCTTGGCCGTCAAGTCAATAACGGACCCATGTAGCCCTTGATAATCAAAATTATAGGGTGTACCATCTAGCTCAGAATTTAATCAAAAGGTTGAGTCAGTGTTTTTGCAAGAATGTTTTGAAGCTCTTTAATTATGCCCATGTATATTGATCTCTATTATGTTAAATTATTTTCACAAGCTCTTGATTATTTTATATGAAATATATTTTATTTTGGACAGTTCTGCATACCAATATATTTCAAGTGTTGACCGTCCTCGGGCGGCTACATTGTCTCATAATATAGGTTATGAGGCTCGGTTCCGTGGTCCATCACATCAGTAGAACATTTGGATATGTCAGAGTTGGTGAGCCATTCATCTTTCGGAAGATACTTTATTCATATGTTTATTTCTTTTAGTTTATGGTCCAGCTGACGGCTTTGTCCCTACCAAGACAGTTAGTCGTTAGTAGAGGCTTTGTAGATAATATTTGGTTATTATATTGACATAACATTTTTGACATAATTTGATTATAAATTTTCCTTGAGTTTCATTATATCTTCCGCACTTCTATTTCTTATGAATTATGCTTATGATAGTATGTTAAGGGGTCTCTCAAGCCTTCGTGGTCTGGGATGCCCGTTGCGGTCAAGACCTTAGGTCAGGTCATGACAAACTTGGTATCAGAGCGCGATTCAGGTTATCAGGGTGTCTACAAAGCTGTGTCTAGTAGAGTCTTGCTTATGGGTGTGTTATGCACCGTACTTATAATTAGGAGGCTACCGGGCATTTAGGAGATATTTCTTATTCTTTCATACTCTAGATCATACGATAGTGTTGTCCATACGAAATCCATCCAAATCCCTTCCTTGCTCTAATTTTATTAGCTATGTCTCATTGTCGAGGCGATACAAATACAAGAGTTTAGATTTCCAATGAAGTGGTCCTTTCTGATTGAGTCATCAAAAATTTATGAAATAGCACATGGACTTGAGAATAGTCCATTAGTGCATCAAAGTGTATTGACTCAAGTGTATACCCCTATCTATATCAATCATGCATTTGAGTCTGAGGTAAGAAGTGTATTTCATCCCTTTTAAAAGCTTTATTGCAGAGGTCACACTTAAGGGTAATGATATGCATCTGAATATTAGGGTAGCATTTCCACTTGAGTGGTAATATAAGTTAAGGTGTTATAACCTATGAGTAGTAATATGATCCCAAAGTTAGTGATATAAAGTCACAAGTTTACAAGTTAGAGTGAAGGTAACTTTTGAGTAAAGAAGGTAGTTTTAGCTGTATAACCTTCGAGTGAAGGATAGTGTATCATTTTATGGTGTAGATTTTATGGTAGTTAGTAAAAGTGATTCGTTATGATAATTTAGAATTTATTTGAAATAGGTAAGGAGCAGATGATGGATAGTTGTTGTTATAGTTAAATCATTTATAGGTTGTGAATGGAAGGATAAAGTGGCTAATAATTTATGATTTAGACTCCTTTGGGAAAATCTTAGAAAAAAAGGTACTCGGTGATGTTTATAGAATTTTGAAGGTAGTTGAGATATATGCATGGGTAAGTGGATGTGATATGAGGGAGGTGAATGTTCTATAGACCATAATGGGTTATGTTATATGATTAAGATTGACTATCCTCGCTATATGGTTTAATACACTGAGGGTCCCTTGAATTTTTAATCTAGTAGTTGAAAACTAGTTTAGTAGGTAAGGAGATATGTAGTAAATCTTAAGGTGTAGTACTAATGTTGTGAAAGAAAATGTGTTTGTATGTCATAGTTCAGAGAAATAAGGAATTTAGGTTGATTTCTCTATTCGACAGACTGGTATATGATGCAGGATTTTTCATTAGTGGTACATGATTAGTGCTAGGTGCTAGGCTTGAACTTTAGATGTTGATTGTGGTGATGAGGGTGTTAGCTCAAGAATTGTGATGCAAGATTTGTGGGAGTGACTTAGTAGGCTTGATGTAATGTGTGAAAGAGCCTAGGTTGATAACTTATGAAAAAAATTTGTGTGGATGATTGTGATAAGTGTACATATATATATATATATATAAGGACTAGTGTGGGATAAATGAATTTGTAACACCCTAAGTGTTTGGGGAGTCTAAATCAGGCTTAAAATGAGCTTACATGGTCCCCAGATTGAGTATAGAATACCCCAGGATAGGTTCTAATACATTGGAAAAAATTTGGGTATAGAAAATAGGTCAAGCATCACAAGGGGGTTAATTAATGATGGCCCCATGCTGCGAAGGGGCTCGCCAGGGGTCACTGCCTTGCCTCCGCGCTGGGCATCCTACTGCAAAGGGGGAGCCTTGTGATGGGCCCCATACCGCGAGGTTGGGCCTCCGCATTGGGGTCTGCACCGTGACTCTTCTCTCCTTCGTTGATGGATTGATGTTTTTAAATATTTTTAAGGCTTGGGTTCTTTTCATACCTTATGAAACCATCCCACATTCACTTAACCCGTTTTGAATCCTTAAAGCATCCATAGTTACTTAAAAAAGGTTAGTCTTCTCTCTAAAACTCAACTTGAGAGCTTTAAGTACGGGGTTCAAGCTTGGAGGCTAGAGGATGTTAAGAGCAGTTCCCCTTTGACGGAATGCCTTAGCAAGAAGTTAATACTTTTCCTATCTAGTTTATCAAAGTGAGTCTGACGTTCATGTGTATAGTGATACCTCCGTTGTGCTGAGTGTTGTGCTCATAGATTTAATAAGAGGATATGTCTGCAAGTTTAGGATAGTGATCTTTGAACTAAGGGGGAGATGATGAACTAAGGTAGATCTTAAATTTCCTCATGGTGGCGAGTTTCAGGGAAGAGTCATGGTAAATCCATTCTCGTTCTAGCAAATTCCTTTTACTTTGGTTTAAGAGGTCATTCTACCAATGTCTTATGTATTTAAGTCATGCCTATCCCTAAGGTTTGAGATTTCTTTACAACTTCTATCCATGTTTTGACCTCTAAACTAGAAGCAACAATGTCTCTCAACAATCCAAGCTTCTAAGTATTGAAGTTTTATGTTATGAAGCTCATGATCCATAAATACATGTCTCACTTTATGCTTAGTTCTAAGAAACTATCTCAATATGTTGTCAACTCATTTTATGTTATGTCTTAGCCAAACTGATACTATCTATGCAAACTCTTGACCATTCTCCGTTCTTAATATGAGGAGCAATAGCTTCAAACAACAATCCTTGTCCTAATCCTTGAATACATGAATTTCGGGTTTATGTTATACAACTCATGATATATGAACTCATTTTTTTCACAGTGCTCAATCCTAAGAACTCATGCTATGTTATGTGTATGCCTGAAGGACCTTCAATTTATAATGAGATAATACATTTTGATCCTAAACTAATCGAACAATTATTTACCCCCCTTATGAACTTTAAAGTGTATTATTTTGCCCCCTTAACAGCTGACGTGGCAAAAAAAAATAAACGCGCGTTTTAGTGGACAAAAAAGTATAATTTTTTTTAGTGGCCACTTTAATATTTTTAAACATTATTTCCCCCCTTCTTCCTCACACCCACCACCCCCATTTGTTCTTCTTCCTCACACCTAGGGGTGGCAAACGGGCGGATTGGATTGGATTTAGACGAGTTAAATATGAATCGAGCAAAAATGGTTTGGATTGCAATCCGCCCGTATAAATATAGGTAAATATGGATTTGGTCAAATATAGATTGGGTAAAAATGGTTCCAACCCATTTTATCTCCTAAAATCAAAAACTAGAAACTTATATATCATATCAATTTGACTTTTTTCCCTTTTTTAAAAAGTTTTTTCCTTTTAGTTTTTTTCTCTCTCTCTCTCTTCTATTTATAGCCTCGAGTTTTCTTTTCTTTTTTTTTTTCATTTTCTTTTTTTTCTCTCTTTTATTTCTACCCTTTGCTTCTCTTTCATTTTCCCTTTTTAGTCTCCTTTTGTTCTAGTTTTTTTTTACTTCTTTCTTTTTTTTTCTTTTTTGATTTTATTTTATCTTTTATATTTTTTTTATTTTCGAAGAACATGATTAAGTCGAGTACAAATTATGAATGATGACTGAGATATCATAACCATTCAAAATATTTGTATTCATCATCATTTTTTTCTTTTTCCTTTTCTCCTTTTTCATTATTTTTTTCTTTTTGATTTTTTTTGTATTTTTTCTTCAATTTTTTCTTTACGATTTTTCTCTCTCTTCCATCTCTAACTTCTACCTCTCTTTTTTTTTTGCTTTAATATTTTTTTTATTTCTGATTTTCTTTTTTTATGATAACGAAAATACCAAAAGCGCATATTGGTTTATATTCGCTCAACATTTATAATTTTTGTAAGTACACTCAAGTGGACTCCACCTAATGAACAAATACAGAGATAGTATCCAGAAAGATCTTGGAATTACATTTGTCAAACCAAATATCTTTAGCAGTCGCAAGAAGTACACAAATTAAGGTTTTTACGTACTTTCCGCCTTGCCTTGACTTGAGCTTCTCGCTTCGAGACTTGCTTCTGCTCTAACGAGAACTCTAAGATGAGGAAGTTGGAAGTCGGATTTGAAGCTGAACTTTTCTATAAATCGAAGGCTATGTGGATCCTTATCCATATATGAAATGGAATAAAGATGGACCGAGCTTACTTAATACAATTTATATTTGTATTTATTTTTTAGACTTCAAGCTCATATTTGTATTTTATAGTTTGCACCATCATATATATATTTTATATAATTCACACTTATATTTTATATATATAGATACAAATTATATTTTATTGATATAAATTAAACAATACAAATACAAATAATAAATTTATTTGAAATATATAGTATGATACAAATAAATTTAAAGTAAAAAAAATATATATAAAATACAAAATACAATGACAAAAAAAGATGAGGAAAAGAATATAAAAAAATAAAAATGACAAAAATGATGAACCAAGAATGAAAAAGGTGGAAATGGAAATACAAAAAAAAGAATGCGAAGAAAAAATAAATAAAATTGAAAAAAAAAATTTGATGAAAAATAAGAAAGAAAAAAAGTGTAAGAAACGAGTAAAAAATTAGTGGGAAAAAATAAAAAAAAATAAAAAAAAAGTAAATTAAAGAAAAAAAGAAAGAAAAAAATAGTAAATTAAAGGAAAAAAGAAAGAAAAAGAAAGAGAAATAAAAGATAGGAAAAATAATAATAAAGGGGAGAGACTATATATAAATTATATTTAATTGATAAGAGATGCTATGAATTGTATAGGTTAAACGGGATAATTAGAAGTTTATATTTCTTAACCCATGTAGGTCTCAAGCGAATATGAATGAGAAGGGAGAAAATGAAAAAAAAAATACAAAGAAAAAGAAATAAAAAAAAAATAGATGAAAAGATGAGAAAGAAAGAAAAAATTATAAGAAACGAGTAAAAAATGAAAAAACAAAATGCAAAAGAAAAAAAAGTAAATTAAAGGAAAAAAGAAAGAAAAAACAAAAAAAAAAAGAAAAGAAACTAGAAAAGAAGAAAAAAATCAAATTTAAAGCATAGGTGGGTGATCTCTGTGTTTAAATGGGTACCTATATTTTATTCATTTTGTCCATATTTGTATGATCTTTTAAAATGAGTTGAAATTCATATTTACCCATTTGAAATTTGAGTGATCCAATTCAATAAATATGGGTTAAATGGACTCTTTTCATAAATATAGGCTGAAATTGCCACCCCTACTCACACCCCACCACCCCCATTTTTTCTTCTTCCTTTATTTATTTTTTTCACTTCTATTCACCAAAATCTTCAATCAAATACACAATAATAAAATACATAAATTATACAACAAATAAACTTTCCTATAAAGATCAAGAATCAACAAATTAAATTCCAAAAATACATAAAAATCAATTCTTTAAGGTATCGTTCTCCAAGAATTTGCTAAATTTCAACACCCAAAAAATTCAAAGAGCAACAAATCACAGAAAAAAGAAATTTATTTAAATTTTTAGCCATTATTTTTTTCCTTCAAAATTTTCAAATCTCAGAAATCACTACACTTAAACAACATGAGAAAGAAGAGATCAATAGCATCATGACTAACTTGTTCAAATGTTTATTGCTTTATCACAGTGAAACTGTAGTTTCTTCATAAATCAAGATATTGAAACTATATTTATCAACCTTATTCCTCCAACCAAGTTTACAAGCTAATTATAACCATGAAATTGAGTAGGAAAATAAATTCTACAAATTTTTAACCTTATTCAATTTAACCAAAAAATCTGATCGACAAACTTCCTACCGGCAACGGAATTCTTTGCCAGAAAATGTTGAAACCAGCAATCAGAATCAGTTGCAGCAGTCCACCATCGTTGTCGCTGTTCCGGCGATAAAGGTCAATTGTTCATGGGAGGGGAAGAAAAAGAAAGAGGAATGGGGTTTATAGAGCGAAGGTTAGTTGTTGTTCATGGGAGAAGGAAGAAGAAGGAGGAGGAACAGACGGGGGTGGGGGTGAGGGGGGCTGTTTGAAGAAGGAGAAATCCTGGGATGGGGTTGAGGGGACGGGGGGCTGAAGAAGAAGGAGGAAAGGGGGGGGGGGGATATATATATACATATTAAAAAATATATATATATTATATCTATAGAAAAATAGTGTATATATATATTTTTTTTTGAAAAAATATATAAAAATAGTATGTGTGTGGAATTACTTTTTTTTTTTTAAAAAAAAATTATAATTTCTTACGTGGCAATGACATGGCACTGATTTGGCAATGAAATGGCACTGGCGTGGCTCAAATTGGGGCATGTGTACTTCACTCTCCGCAGTGAGAGTGGTATGATTTTTTTAGGGGGTAAAAAGTTCACTTTAATGTTATTAAGGGGGTATATAATTACCCGATTAGTTTAGGGTTTAAAGTAAGTTTTGCCCACAAGTTCAGGGGTGTTTCGATGCATTATCTCATTTATAATCTAGGTGGTTATTATGTGAAGCACTTTGTGCCTATTGTATCATATCTTACCTCACAGGTCCCACCTTGAGTAGTGCAACAAATATAAGTTATAATTCAATAGTGTCACTCCCATTCTTGATACTTGTACTCTATTCCCTCAATGACCTTCCTTGTGTAAGGATGTTAGTGATTATGGAAGTATAGTAACATTTTAGCTAAGAGCGTAGATGTCCTTTACTTTGAAAAAATTTGGTGTGACTGCTTGATCTAAGGTTATAATGAAGAGAGATGAACTTTCGTTATGTGAAATAGTTAGGAAGTAGATATGTGGCAAAATCCCTAGTAAAGTGATTAAAGTTGATGGTTTTGGTGGGTAGATCCATAAAGTGGGTGTAGTAAAGATAGGATAGAATGTTGTGATCGATAGATACACAATCCATTTTGTTATGTGGCTAGTACTCCTTGGTTATGACTTGAGATTATTGGATTGTAGTAATAAGGAAGAATAGTATTCTTGAAGGGATGTAGAGTATATGATCCCATAGCTTAAGCTAACACCTTCTTACTTCGGGTTAGGCTTCAACATGGAAGTACAATATAGTGGGACTCATACCTTTGTATTCAGGTGTGTTGCAGGGGAATTGTAAGTTGGAAATGATGATGTATGTTGTTCATAGTAGATTGAATAGTTGAGTAGTGTCACTAAATTTAAGGTCTATTCATCGTATCATATAAGGTGTAGAATACTTCTATTCCTGTGTCCCGCAAAATGTTATTTCATGTTTAGTATCAATGTAAATCAGAACCTATGGTCACCAAATAAATTCATGTCCTGTGTTGTTATGATTATGTTCCATAAAACTTGTGTCCAAGATCATCTTTATGTCAAGTCTCATTGTCTCATGCCTCGTGTTTGCATGATTCACTTGGTAATGTCATGAAACTCTTCTTGATGTCTATGTATGTTTCAATGAGGGAGAATTCCTAAAGTGAGGTTACATCCTTTATTCCATACTTCTAGAGCTTCAATAAGTTCCCATCATTCGAGGACGCATGATCCCAAGGCGGAGATAATGTAACATCCCATATTTTCTGGCTAGAACCTAAGTCATTTTTTTTACGTATGTAAACCCGAACCCAGTAATTTCTATTTATATGTAAGTGTGAATAACAATTCTTTAGTGTGGGGACATCTTTGGAGACGAATATAAGTCATAGAAATCTCCTAGCTCAAAGTTAAGTTGAGCACTTTCTCTTGATTAAATTTTAGTTGAAGTTTTTACTTGGGTCATCTTCCAATGACCATTACTCCTAAAATATAATGAGTTAAGTGGCCTACTATATATCAAATTAAATCCCTTCGAGTCTTCTTTCAACGCAACTGACCGTTCGTCAATTCGAGTTTGGAGTAAAAAGTTATTGGTATTTTAATGAGACACTATCTAGGATGTACGATGGGCCACATGGGTCAAGGCTCTTGGTGTGTGATTGGGGTACCGGGGAATAGCTGGTGCAATGCGTTTGGACCTGCGGCGCGACCTTCCCTTCCCAGATGTTAAAATATGTTTTCCCTTATTAAAGCAAGGGCTAAGGGGCCCTTTCACTACCTATAACTCCCTCAATATGTTTTTATAATCCTAAAGTCATCCTAAACTAGTAGAAGTCACCAAAATCCTTATTCTCTTCCTCCCAAGAATATCAAGGGGAAATTTCTCAAATCCAAGGCTTGTAATTTCCAATCTCAAGGTTCATTTTCAAATTACCACCATCAAAAGGTATGTAAGATTATCCTAACTCTCATGGGCGTAAGTATGATGACTTTAATGATCCCTATATTGTATATGTATATGTGAAGGCTTTGAAATTATTTGAAAATAATAAATAATGAAACCTTTTTTTATAATGAACTTATGTGTTTACTATGAGATTTTCTATAACTTGAGATTTTATTTATGTACATATGCTATGGGTTTTGGAAGTGTTTAAAGTGTTTGAAATATGAACCCCCATTTCATGGTAAGAGTTATTTGTTTAATAATTGTTGTGGGTTCTCAAATAAACACGGAATATGTGCATGCATTATGAATTTTGAAGTGAATTTGAGAGCATAAACTATAAGTCCCCATTTTTTATCATAAGATTTATTTGTGACTAGTGTTGGGCCTGTTTTTATGAATGATGATAATTCTTGAGTTTTAAATGCCTCTTTAACTACTACGCACTGTTATTTTGCACGTTTTCAAAGGATTGTTTCTCTTGCTAAATGCTCTTGTGTTCTAATGAAGAAATTATATGTGATTAATGGAAGAATTGACCACTATATGTTGAAGTCTTGAAAAGAGAGTGTTTTGCATAAGTATCATATGCTATTTGAAATAAGTACTCTCATGTTATGTTTAGATCGTTTGGTGGTCATTAAAATGATTTTGAATGAAAAGGGCTGTGGATACGATATGACTTGCAAGTCTAGGTATGACGATACCTATTATGGAATGCCCTTAACAAGAAATAAGTAAACATTTTGAGCATGGATCATGATTTTTAAAGGACTAAAATTGAGCTTAAAGAGAGCCAAATGGTTACCCGAAGAAAGCATGAGTGCAAGGGCTCATTGCTAGAAATCGTGTTTTGCCGACGCAGAATTTATGATATGTTATCTTGCATGGAGGATAATTAGGACATATCGTACGAGGGATGCCTATGGTATGCTCACATGGGGGGTGTAACAACTTACAAAAACTCTAATCCTTATGGAAAAGTTGGATTGAGGGCTTGGGCGTCGAGTCAATGGCGAACCCATATAGACCCTGGGTAATCAAAATTGTAGGGTGTAGAATCTAGCTTAGAATTAAATCAAAGAGTCGAGTAAATGTTTTTGCAAGAATATTTTGAGGCTCTTTAATTATGCCCATATGTTTTGATCTCTATTATGTTAAATTATTTTCATAAGCTCTTGATTATTTTATATAAAATATATGTTATTTTTGGATTCTTTTGCATACCAATACATTTCAAGTATTGACCAACCTCCGGCGGCTATATTGTCTCATAATGTAGATTCTGAGGCTCGCTGTCATAGTCCATCACATCAGTAGAATATTTGGATATGTCAGAGTTGGTGATCCATCCATGTTTCGGAAGACACTTTATTCATATGTTTATTCTTTCAATTTATGATCCAGTCGGGGGCTTTGTCCCGGCCTAGACAGTTATCATTAGTAGAGGCTTCATAGACGAGATTTGATTATTGTATTGACATAATATTTTTGACATAATTTGATTATATTTTTTCCTTGGGTTTCATTATATCTTTCGCACTTTTGTTTCATATAAATTATGCTGATGATAGTATGCTAAGGGGTCTCTCGGGCCTTCGTGGTTTGTGATGCCCATTGTGGATAGGTACTCGACTCGGGTCGTGACATAACTGCAAGTTGATACACCAGCTTACCAACTGAGTCCAAGTTCCACAATTCACATTCATACCTCCTTGCTTATTAGGAAGATACATTGTATCCCAAGCTACTTATGGGGGTTTTCTCTTTTCTGCAGAACCTCCCCACATATGATCCCTATATTTCCTATCCACTTCATTTACAACACTTTGGGGAAGGATAAATACTGAACCCCAAAAATTATATACTGAGAAAAAAATTGTTATCCCCACTTGAAGCCTACCAACATAAGATAATTGTTTTGCATAAGTGACCTAAATTCGTAAGGTTATCTTATCAACCAACTGCTGACACTTAAGTTTGTTCCATATTTTAAAAGAGAGTGGTTCTAAATATTTTACGAGAAAGCAACTTGATGAAAATCCTGTAAACTCCAGTAATTGCTGCTTCACTTGATCATTTATCCCAGCTACAAAATGACTAGACTTATCCATATTTGTAGCTAAACATGAAGCTGCAGTAAAATGTGTAAGAGCCTCTATTATTCTGGTTACTGATTGCATTTCACCTTTATTGAAGATCAGGAGATCATCTGCAAAATGAGATGAGTCCGTTTAAGGTCTTTACACATAGGATGGAATTAGAAACCAGGAAGATAACTCATATTCTTAAGCAGCCTTGAAAGGTATTCCATAAACAATACAAAAAGTAAAGGTGAGGCAGGATCACATTTCCTCAACCCTCTCTTACAATTAAAGAACCATATCCCTCCCCATTTAGCTTTACTATAAATTGAAGAGTAGTGACATATATCATGACCAATTTGATGAATTATTTAGGAAATCCATAACCCCTCAAAACTTCCTCCAAGAATTCCCAACTTACCATATCATAAGCTTCCCTTAAAGTTTATATTCATTAAGCACCTTAGAGTGGTCTTCCTAGTGTAATATCTCAATAAGTCATGGTAAATAAATATGTTTTGCACCATAGATCTACCTTGTACAAAGACAGCCTGATTTTCAGCTGCCAAATAATCCTTAGCTTTCTTCAGCCTCAGCCAGATATGTACAAGCACATTGCAGCATGCTATTGGCCTATATTGACTAACCATTTCAGGAGCCTCCATATTAGCAATATTAGTTGCATTCAGTTGCCTTAATAATTTCTCATTCTTAAAAAATTAGAGAATACTTCAGTGACAACTTGACCTACAGTATCCTAGGTTTTAAAGAAACCACTTCCATATCCATTAGGTCCAGGACTCATGATATTATCTATGCTAAACATAGCTAGCTTGACATCTTTCTCAGTGACTGGTGTTAGCAATTTCAACTGTTGAGTAGTCCTAAGAACAGGTTCACAAGACAACACAAAGTCTGTAGCATGCACCCTATTACGAGTAGGTTGTCCTAATATTCTTTATAGTAGTCAACAAAGATAGTGCTATAACATCAAAGTTTGTCTGTCATTCCCCATTAGCATCTTTAAGTTGCGTAATATCTTGTCTCAACTTCCTATGTTCAATCATAGAGAATATATACTTTGAGTTGTCATCCCCCAGTTTCAACCAACCACACCTTGCTGCTGGAGATGCATCTCTTTTAAGTAAGATGCCTCCTTAAACCTTTGTTGACATTCCTTTTTATGTTGCCGATTTTCTACATTAAGGGGTGCATACTGAAACTGCTTCAACATCAGTTGTAGTTGTTCTCTTTTCAGGTTAGCTTCATTAAGCAGACAATTCAATTGTTGTATCTTCAATTTCTTCAAAATCTTCTTTAGGAGCTTCAATCTTATCACAACCTGATGCATTTTACATTCTTGAACCTGCACTGACCATCCAGTTTCCACCATTCCTTTGAAATTAGGATGCTACCCCATGCATTACAATATATTAAAGATCTTTGCCACTTTTTCTTTTTGCAGAAAAGTTAATTTTTATAGAACAATGGTCGCTTATGCACTCAAGTAAGAAAATAACCTTACTACTAGGCATGTTTAACATCCAATCACAATTTATCAAAGCCTAATCAGTCTTTGAATAGACCCTGACAAAACTGCCTTTATCACTCCATGCGTATTTATTCCCATGTGGAGTAAGCTCAAACAACTCACAATCCTCTACAAATTTAGCAAAGTCAGCTACTTTGGCCCACGAAACTAAATTGCCCCCGATTCTATCCTCTATGTGCAACATAGAATTGAAATCACCTAATGCTAGCCAAGGTTTCTTGAAAGTGCTCTGCACCTCCAAAATGCTTAACCGCAATGTCTTTATTTTCTTTTTAGTGTAAATACCATAAAGAAATGTCACCAAGAATTCTAACTTCTTAGGCTTATACTCCACCTCACAAGTGATAGCTTGAGCAGACACATGTAAAGACACTACATTATAATAATTTGGTTGCTAACTAATCATAATCCTACCATTATAATGGTAGTCTATTATTATGCTTTCCCAAACACTAAATAGATTCTCAGCAACCTGGGCAATTCTTGACTTCTTTAGTTTAGTTTCAAGTAGGCCTACTAGACCCATATTTTCTCTATTGCAAAGGATCTTCACCTTGTTTTTCCTATTAGGCCTATCAAGGCCTCTCCCATTCCAACTTAAAATACTATCCATACCCATTACATAGGATGGGGTTGCTTTCCCTATTAGCTCCTCTGGTATGCCCTATATCATTATTAATGCCAACACTATTGACTTGCTTGTGTTTGTAAATAACCCTCTCAAGTTTAACCCAAACAATAAATCCTACTTATTTTTGGTAGTTTTGAATCCCTCATTGTGGCAAGGGTTCAGTATTCGACATCCCAAGTTGATCATTTCCTACCTTAGGAGAGATTTGGCTTTGCACAACAGACACTTTATCAACTTTCTCTCACAATTCATTTGCTATAACACTATTCGTTTTAGCTTTCTCTTTTGACTTCAATTTCTTCCTACACACTGCCTCGACGTGCCTATACTACTTGTAGCAATTGCATAAAGTTGGCCTTCATTCGTATGTGACTTTTTGCTCCACCAAAAGTCCCTTCTTATTTTTGAAGCTAATACTATCTGGTAATCGAGCATCCATTCCAACCTCCACGATCAATCTAGAAAAGTTAAGGCCTATTTTCTTCTCAGTATTTTGGTCAACCATTAGAGGTTTCCCAATAAAACTACCCAATTTACTAAGGCCTTTAGGGCTTCATACTTAAAAGTCAGACTTAGGAACTTAATCCATATGGAAAATGTATGCAATTTCTCTTTGGAAAAGTCCATGTCTGGGTTCCAATCCTTAACTATGAAAGGTTTGCTATCAAAATGATAGATCCCAACCTGTATTACCTCATTCCTCCCAATTTGTGTGTTAAAAATCATGAGAATAACTCTATTTTTCGGCATTGCTATTCTATTCAGACCAAATTTCCCCTAAATTCTCTTAATGTATCCTTTGACGACCTCAAATGGTAGATGCGCACCCAAGACATAGCATACAATTGAATTACACCATTATTCCACCTTAGTATGGATCTCCTCATGCCCAATTTTAACATAAGTCGGCGTACCTTGGGTTGACGAGCTACATACTCCAGCTTGAACTAGACATTAACCACCTTCCCAAAGTTAAATTTATCTCAAATTGAGCTCTGTTTTACTGGAACTGTCGTCATCTCCTCAAGTCATTTGCCCAAAAGCATCTACTAGTGCTCGGTCCAGAGTATTGCACAACAGTGATGGCTTCCTAATTACTTTGAATCTTCTCATGTATCTTCAGTTCATTTACAGGCATAGAAGCCTTTCCATCCGCTAATTTTGGAACCAAATTCAAAGTAATCACAACTGTTTGCCCTGCCAAAATTGAATTTGGATTTTGACCTCCATTCATGAAATTGGGTGTAACTGTTCCATTAGTCGATGAGCCAATTATAGTTAATCGAGTGTTTTGCTTGCCATGCTGAGCTACTGCTTGAGTATTTTGAGCCTCCTTCACTATAATAGCCTTCATAGATGGAGCTTGAATACTCCTTCTCGTGGTGGGCACACGTTATGCTAATATGCACCGAGAGAGAGAAACATCAGAGAATTTTTTTTAATTGATCAATAAAACAATAATGATTGACTTTACAATATATTTTTTAATAATCATGGTATTCGAGTCAGCTGACGCTCACCTCAATTAATTCCTCATAATACGTATCACCTCCCACCAGTAACAAGTACCAGATAATTTTGTCTACCAAGGTTAGAACAGATGAAAAGAAATCACCTAGTGTTTGTCTCTGTAGGGAATTAAACTTGAGACCTCATGGTGCTTAACCGAACTTCATTGAACTACTAGCTCATACACTTGGGTGTGACTTCACAATATTTTAGTTACTTGCTTCCCTCTTTAATTATAGTTAGTTATACTACAACACAAATTACAAACATTAAAACTAAAATGTATCTCAAAAAATAAATCTATTTATATATGTCAAAACCCAAATCAGGGCCTAACCGTAACGGGTATCTCAAGTCCCACGTGGACTAGAGATCACCTCTGTGCACCTAAACAAACAACACAATATCCCAAATGTCGGATGAATTCCTAACATATAACGAGATAAGTTTAAAGAAATCATCAATCGGCCAAAGCAACTGACCAACATCTCCAAAATCCACATAATCCAACAAAGCCTTCTAACAAGAGAACCAAAAACTATTCTTGGTTGGCATATGTCCCCGACTCTGACAGTAAAATGACAATGAAAATGGTAATGTTAATGATAATGACACTCTCAACTCTAGTCTATGATAAGCACTGATGAAATGTCTAAGTCTTCCAAAGTATGAAAGCTCACCACTTCACCACAACGAACTGACAAACCTAACCGATCCAACTAACTCTGCGTAGAAAAAGTAGAGGTATCTTTGATGCCTGCATCGCGTAGGGATACATCATTCGGAGGCGGTTAGTGGGGTGAACACTAGCTTGTAACTCGGTGATAAGGATAACATAATGTCGTGATCAGTAGTTCAAAATCATTCAAAACCAATGCACATAATCAAATGCATATACACACACACACACACACACACACACATATATATATATATATATATATATATATATCATGCCAGGATATGGAACAAGGCTTAATATGCACGTTAAAACTTTAGCCTAGATTGTGTAGCTCAATCGTCATAACATAAGAAGGCATCCATAGACTATATATGTCACTCTCATCCAGCTGGTAGGACCTAGTGTGTGTGGCCGTACGAATCAGAGGGTAACATATGCACTATAAAAGACTCGAACCTCCCGGCATATCAAGGTGACACGAGTACCAAATCATATAATACAATGTGGAAAACTCGAACCTCCCAATCAAATGATAATAATAAAGGAGACTCGAACCACCCGATCATATAGACCCCCACGGCGACAACCACAGTTTCCAGTATTGGTCCTTCAAGACATCCACTTTCATAATTCAGCTGCACAACCCTTATTAAATCACAATTAAAATAATTAGTACAATTATTATCATTTGTTAAACCATGATATACATTTAGGCATACATTGTTGGTATTTTCAAACCAACTACATTTACAAGGTAAAATCAACGTGACACACCAATTACCATCACTTGAGGGAATTCACAATCCCCTTTGGTTCAATTATACAATAACTTAGGGAATTACACAACCCGTAAGGGTCAATTTAAAAGTCATCATGCTTTATTGACTTTTCAGATTATGCAATAGTTTAAGAGTAGTTTAATATGTATACTTTTCATATTCAAAACCAATTTCACAATATGGGTTGAGGTCAGGTCATAACCACTTCAAAAGTAACAAGTTTGGGGAAATAACAATCCCTTAATTTATTCACCAATCCCATGCATAAGTTGATTTTAAAACCACCATTAAACATAAATCATGCAGGGACAAACATGGATCAACACATAAACAACAGTTATACAAAACTCCTCAACCCATGTTTTTAAACCCAACATCAATACCGCATGAACAATACTTTAAAATATATGCTTTTAACAAATTAGAAATTAGGAAAGAATAACATTCCTGAAATACCAAGTTTCACGAATAGAATTCAACCCTTAAGCCCTTGGATGACCTACTTCCCGAAAACCCTAAGTATGGCTACTTGAGAGAATTTAAGAGAGCTTTGGAAGTATTTGAGTACGTTATGAATGAAAAACAACCCTTCTTAAGTACTTTATGAACGTGGAGTTTTAATTGGGTGAGAAGGAAATTATCCAAAATGCCCTCAATTTAAAATTAAAATTTAGTCGTCAGTGACTACTGGTCACTATATGTCTCATATAGACTCATTACGACTGGTCACCACAAGTTGTAGCCAAGACAACCTCCAAGGCATTCACAATTGGTTAACCCTATGAGTTAACCTATATGACTAATGGGACCCTATGACTCATAGGTTCCAGTCGTAGTCAACCCAGAGCCATTTGGGGTATAAACTAATACCCTATAATTTACACCCAATGACTCATAATGAGTCCTTACGACTCATGGTGAGCCACTCGTACTCAAAGAAGAACCCAGCCACATACTTTCTGATTTGGTTACGATTTGGTCCAACGACTTGTCAAGACTCCCTATGAATCATCGGAGAGTCGTAGTCAGGACAGTGAGGATAAAATATTAAAAAATTTCAAGGACCAAAAACCCAAAGTGTTATAATATATATCTATAGAGAGAGAGAGAGAGAAAGAGAGAGAGAGAGTCACAACATTTACAATTAGCCATTGTATTTCAATTCAATTGCTAACCAAAAAGAGTAAAATATGAGAGTTGTTTTATATCTTTATTTGGTCTGGTGAAACACTTCTTTAGACACAACTTTTGCGACTTCTTTTTGCTAAAATTAATATCAATATGCATAGTTTTGTCAACTTATATATACATACATACACACACACACACATAATCACACACATTCACAATTAACCATTGTATTTCAATTCAATTGCTAATCAAGAAGAGTAAAATATAGGAGTTGTTTTAGTACCTTTATTTGGTCAGGTGAACACTTTTTTAGATACAACTTTTTGTGACTTATTTTGCTAAAATTAATATCGATATGTATATTTTTGTCAACTTATATGATCTTCTAGTGTTGCCTATAAAGTAATGCTTAGTATAACAATATTTCTCATTAAAAATATCACTTCGCCGTTATAGAAATGAAATGTCAATATTTTTTGCTATCTAGGATTGTTAGTTCCTTTCTCCGCTTAAGCCTTCCGCTGGAATGTCAAAATTTCTGTTTTTCTATTATTTTAACATTTGAATTTGGATTAGTCAATATAAAAGTAGCGAGATCTGAATATCTGAAAATGAATACATAATTATGCAACTGAGATTGGTAAAAAATACTAAGAGATGAATTTGATGATTTTTAAAGATATAGGGTGAATGCATTAAGGCTGATCACCATTTTCAACACATATTCTAAAAGAAAGAATTTGATAATTGGGTTTAAGATACAGATCTACCATTTTTAGTGGGTTCAAGACGTGAATTATTGGTTAGTGGGTATTGGGTGAATATGAATCATTAAAAAAATAGAAAAAAGGACACATCCATTACGTTTATTAAAACTTTTTGTGACTTTTAGTTTATTTGGAACAATTTGTAGAGTTCAATGACAATATTATCCAAAACAAATCATAAGTGACTTTAGTGAGATATTTGTAAAAGTTGAGTGGCAATTTGAGGAATTTACTCATCCTTTGTGTTTTGGGCTATATATACCCTTTATCCAAAGTATGATGGAAGGTATATATGTATGATTTATCATAGTTTGGAGTATATTTACTTCTTTTTCATTTTAATTTTTCTATCCTAAATAGTTAACTTAAATCCACTATCCAACCAAATAAACCCACCGAACTCAATTTCAAACCAACTCGATCCGGCCTTTATTTTTGGTTCCAAACTAAATACTCTTTTTCTTTCTCTTAAATATTAACCTTAATCAAATTGAAGTTATTGGTCTTGATGCTAGTTGGTATTTACTCATTGGAGGAGATGAAGTAATCCGAGGGTGGCCGAAGCTAGGGGTGCAATGATGGTTCACTGATACAAGCACGATCATTAAGATGGTCGCTTTTGAGTATTTTGAATGCAACATACAATGTGTACGAGTTGAAGTGTAAAAAGGGCTCCAAAGTCGCCCCTTTATTGCACTTCATGGGCTTCATTTTGTTTATTTAACACTAAGGGGCACTTTTTTCATTTTGTCTCTTATTGTAATAAGTCTATAAATAGAACATGTTAGGGTTTTAGCTCGCTAGTTATTGAATATTGATGAAAGAACACTTTTCTTGAGAGAGAGCCTCCCTAGGCCGAAACTAGGACATGATCAAGTGTGGATTCACTTATGAATGTATATTGCTTGGAAACGATGGTGCTTGAGCAGTGGAATCCCTCTCATGTCTTCGTAAGAGTGTGGTATTGCTATTGTAAGCCTTAGGGGTCATTATATTTAATATATCTTTGTATTCTTGGGTCTTATTGTATTGTATGTCTCACTATCTATCTCTACATTTCATGTCTTAGTTAGTGTTATCTAGGAAAATCATTAGTTCTTGTTGTTCTTGTAATCTTGTAATCATTGGATTATTGTTATCCTATTGTTGTTCTTCTTATCATATTGTGGTTTATCTCTTGTTGTTGTTAGTGTTTTTGGTGTCATTTACACCTTGTTTTTTTGTTGTTGTTGGACCCAAGATTTGGGTTTGTGTTGCTCTCGATTTTCCTCTTCTTATGGACCGTTTTTAGAGTATTTTTGATACGTACCAAGTTTGTATCATATCATTTAGTATCAAAGCATGGCTTGATTTTATTCCCACAAGATCAATCAAAATTAAAAAAAAGTGTTAAAAACTAAAAATTCCAAAAAGAAACAAATCTGTCCATTTTTGTTGTCTTGGCCAAAATTGTTTCTTGTTGTGTCTTGGCCGAGATTTGTGTCTTCTAAACTTATATATAAGAGTCATTTTGTGTGTTATGTTGTTGGTAGTATTAGCCTCTTCATCCCTAACACTAAAGGATTGTAAATCTAAGTTTGAGCTTTAAAAGTTGATGTTGTTCTTGTGAATCCAAAGTGTGGCCGATTGTTGTTGGTTCAAGTTTTGAACGTGTATTATGGGTATTGTGTTGTGAATTTTAAGCTTGAAAAACTAGTGTTATTATTTGGGGGGTCTAACTTGAACCTTAGAACTTCAAGACTCAAAGTTTGTGTTCTTGGTGTTCTTCACCATCTCCATATATTGTTGAAGAAAAAGTGGTTGTTGATCTTAGAAGTTCAAGAAAAAGAGTTTGTATTGTGTTAGTCTTGCAAGACATAGATCCAAGTTTCAAGGTGTAGTACTTGTAACTCAAAGACTTTTCCTACACACTTAAGACTTTACAACCCACTTTCAACCACTTTACATGAGACAAGGGCCCATGTTTTAAGAAAAAGTATTACAAAAGTCAAGTCTTGAAATGTGAAACTTGAAAAAGGTTTCAAGACTTATTATTCCCTCCTTAAAATAAATTCTACCAATCTAAATTAAAAATGGGTCAACACTTGGATTTTGGAAAATAAAATTATAGAAACCGCAACCAATACGTGGCTACTACATCATCATTTTACTGTCACACAACAATTTTGGCTCAAAATTTTGATTTCGTAGTTTCATTTTCTTGTTAGTTAGTTTCATTTGTTGATTCCAATACTAACTTACAAGCTAGTGACCATTTACTAGATTGTGAGTTGGTTGTGAACCGTTCCTTTGTGTTTACGTCTTTGTATGTTCTCTTAATTATTTGGAGTCGTTGTAAACGTTTGGTTCATCTCTCAACACATCACAAAGTACAAGCAAGCTTACAACACTTGTGAAATTAAAGTGTGAGGAATCCGAGAGGCAAAGAAATAAAAAGAAAGTGTGAGGACCTTTTTTGTACAACTAATTTGTTTGTGTTTTGTAGGAAACTTCTTGGCTACAATGAATAACAACGTTCCTAGTACTATCTTGGCCGGGGATGAAACTCAATTGAGCCAAATAAGATTGAAGGAAAATCTCAAGATGGAGAGAAAGCCGAGGTGCAAAATAAAGATGTTGGGCGAGACTTGAAGTTGTTATGTCCTCAATTTCTTCTTATTTTATGGACTATTTTGGGAGCCATTTTCATTTGGTTTGTGCCATGAATTTGAGGTCAAATTCCTCTCAAGATGGAGAGGATGATACAAGCACAATCATAAAGATGGACGTTTTTGAGTATTTTGAATGCAACATATCGAGTGTACGAGTTGAAGTGTAAAAAGGGCTCCAAAGTTGCCACTCTATTGCACTCCATGGGCTCCATTTTGTTCATTTAACACTAAGGGGCACTTTTGTCATTTTGTCTCTTATTGTAATAAGTCTATAATAGAACATGTTAGGGTTTTAGCTCACTAGTTATTGAATATTAATGAAAGAACACTTCTCTTGAGAGAGCCTCCCTAGGCCGAAACTAGGACATGAGCAAGTGTGGATTCACTTGTTATTGTGTATTACTTGGAAATGATGGTGCTTGAGCGGTGAAATCCCTCTCGTGTCTTCGTAAGAGTGTGGTGTTGCTATTGTAAGTCTTAAGGGTCCTTAGATTTAATATATCCTTGGGTTCTTGGGTCTTATTGTAGTGTATGTCTCACTATCTATCTCTACATTTCATGTCTTAGTTAGTGTTATCTAGGAAAATCGTTAGTTCTTGTTGTTTTTGTAATCTTGTAATCGTTGGATTGTTGTTATCCTATTGTTGTTCTTCTTATCATATTATGGTTCATCTCTTATTATTGTTAGTGTTTTTGGTGTCAGTTACACCTTGTTTCTTATTGTTGTTGGACCCAAGATTTGTGTTTGTGTTTCTCTCGATTTTCCTCTTCTTGTGGACTGTTTTTAGAGTGTTTTTGATATGTACCAAGTTTGTATCATATCATTGCTGATGGGGTGTTTTTAGTTCGATAGAGATGGTGGCTATGTGGTGTTGACTGTTGGTGGGTAGTTTTTCTCCAAAAGGATGTCACTGAAAATAAAAACGTGAAGGGTTTACTTTATTTGATATTAATTTTGAGTGTTATGGATTCATGATTTTTTGAAATTAATAGTAGTAGAGTGAAATTTGTTAGTGTATTTTTTCAATTGAAATAAAGAAGATAGTGTAATTAGTTGTTCAATGTATTGTTTTTATTGCTGGTGTGTTATTGTTGGTGTTTTTAATAAAACATTAGAATAGGTTTGTGGTTATTCCTGTTGGATGTTACTATATTGTGTTTGTATATCATTATAGGTTTGGAAAAAATATATCTATTAGATAAGCGTCTCTTGGGTTTTAATTGGGACTGGGCCGGATAGTGAATTTGAGTCAACTATTTAGGATAAAAATTAAAATAAAAAAGAGATAAATATATCCCTGAACTATGATAAATCACTTTGATACACATATTCACATACCGTTAGTGTGAGGGACATATACATGACTTTAAAGATATGTTGATATCATACATGACTTTTTAGACCAGTGGTGCCCTGCGATGACTTATATCATGAATCATTGTCATATGGAGTAGATTCTGAGCACTTTCATACCTGTATTGAATTGACTTTTATCTTTATACTAATTTCTTGTGAGCATTATATCCTCATATTATTTATACATGTTTGTGATATCGATCGCACTAAGATATTATGATTTTGAAAGAAAAATAGAAACTCTTTATAAAACCCTTTGCCGAGGTCTTTGTTGGCAAGGTTGATTGTGATATATTGAAAAACCTAGGTCAAAGTTATTTATCGGTAAGATTGGTTGAGATTATGAAAATATATAGGTTTCGAACCCCCTATGGGTCCTGTCCTGAAGTGTTAAGGCTTGGAAGATGTATATGTAAGTCCCATCATCACTACTTCATTGCATTGCATTTGCACTCGCATCTTTTTTGTTTTCTTTTATGTACTTATTGACGTGTACATTATTTCTTTATATATTGTGTGTATAGTTGTTCCTATTGACTTTATATTTTAGAACTATTAGTGGAGACGGTGTGAGCTACCATTTGGGAGTTTTTTCACTTGTAGGTGTTATGTGCGAAAATATCTTTGCTTGTTTTATTTTATGCTTTGATCAGTCGACCTATGATACTTACTAAGTACAAGAATACCATACTCACTCCTATTTCTGTGCCTTTTTTATGAATATTCCAGTACGAAGGCAACCCAAGGTGGTTGATTCATGCATTGAGAGATGATATTAGAGGTACTGGTGTGCTCCAAAGTTTGGGGCTGACTCTGGACCTCCTCTTATTCCATATTATATCTTTATCTATTTTCAAAGATAGACTTATGTAGTATTTTCAGATATTTAAATTTATATTTAGATGCTCCTATCACTTATGACACTTGATTTTGGGATTGCTTGTATGTTCTTAAGATTTTCTATTATGTATGTGATATGGCCTGACTTCGTTTCAGAAGTCTCGTATTTTATTGCTTTATTTCATATTTTAGATTTTCTTTCTTTTGGTGTTTTCAACTTACCTATCAAGGCTGGGTCACAATAGATGTTATCATGACCTCAATTTTAGGATCGTGATGACTTCACACCTTATGCTCGATCATTAAAATTTCTTAATTGGAATATCTATTTGCTAATCAATTTGTAAGAGTCATCGGTTTTGAAAAGGATATTTTTAGGTTGGCATACCAAAATCAATGTCAAGTGGCAACTCTGATTTTAACATGAATTCTTTTTAAATCGCCTTCTCTTTTAGTCACTTTCAATAATTGAAAACCCTTTTGAACTTTAAATTGAATAAAAAGTTTTGTAAAAAGGGGATGTGGCAACTGCATCTGTATGGTGTTTTAACAAAAAGGAAACAGTTCACTAATGCATAATAAAAACAGTTTATAACATGTAAAATCCAATTTATCTTTCCAAATCATAGTCATACAACACTGAGTTGTCACCACTAGTTTGATATAGAGTGAGCCTCAACTGTTGTATCAATAGAACCAAATGATTTTCGTTGCACACCCCACAGAGCCTGAGATGAAATTTGAACAACAAGAATAAACATTTGGTTTTGGATAGACAATTGGAGAGGAAAATATTAGTATTACTCACCATGAAGCTCCCTTATCAACTGGAAAACCAAATGGGTTGTTGGTGTGTATGCGACCACCAAGTCTATCCTGTGACTCCAACAAGAGCACCTGGATAAAAATAGACCAGCTTAATTAGCAAGAAATGAATTCCAAATAAAAGTCTCTACATGTGAAAGGGATTTAAAGTCGTGAATAAGCTTATATTAATGGAAGCATTTCAAAGAAAACATTCCATGGCTACCCCTGAGATACCTCTACCAATTACAATGACTGACGGAGATGAACCATGTGGTCTCCCTAAGAGGGGTGGTAAAGTGCCTAGATAATCAAAATAAAAGAATTAAATTAGAATTCTATTTTCAATTGAAAAATATTCAAAGAACCATACAACATACCTATACTAACATCTCTAGTCAAACATTAAGTTTCCCAACAAAGTAAAGCAAAAGCTAAAGGTAGAGTGTTAAATAATATCAACAACAATTGACTTTCTGGAGTGGAGGCAAAGTAGTGAAACAAAGCCGAAAGTTTCATGGGCATAAGATATATTTCAAGAGTAACAAATATAAGAATGGAGAAAAATTACTTTTGAGGAAGTCGCAACTATATATACTACAGAAGAGGAAGCGATTAACACATTTCATTTACTTTCAAGAATACATACATGCGATATGTTTCCAATAAAGTATGTCTAAGCCAATGACACAACTTGCAAACAAGCAATTTGTAAAACAGGTGAAAAACTTATACTCACACATTGTTGAATATCCAAGAATCTCTAGTTGGCTCAACCTAGTTGAGATATAGGTTGAAATTCGAAGTATAAGCACAGGTAGTGATATGAACTGCATACACTTAGCCTTTTGAGACCCCACTTTGTGAGTATACTGGATATGTTGTTGTTGTTTACAAAGAGCTATTTATTTTCATACATAAAAAAATTTTAATTTTACATTTAAGAAATCTAGAAAGATCATTTTTCTTTATTCAAATTTAAGAGGCATGAAATGTCATTTAATTGATTATTTTTTAAAAAAGAATAATCATATTAGCTTAAATATCCTTTCATTCCTTAGAAACTCTTTCTTTCCCACTAAATTTTGAAATAATGTCAGAAGGATCCATCAATCCATTTGAAACTTGATATTGTGAAATGTATGATCAAGCACAAATATATCATTTTCAAACTCAGAAGTGTTAGCACATTATGAAAGACATATATCTTCAGCTAATATAAGCAAAATGTCAAGTCTGAGTGAATCACTCAAGAAAATCAACATGTATTCTGCAGTTTATGACATCATTTATGAAATAAAAATTTCTCACAAATAACAAATGCAGCTTCTGAAATTCTTCAAATTAAAATCTCAAATACAGACATAAATTTTAATCGACGATGAAAAATTATAGAAGACTTTTATATATTTTTATCAATTTTAACTTCTTAGAAGAATAGAATATGATGGAAAATAAGAAACATACTAGGCAAAAGCAAATGCATATTAAATAATTGTAATTGTTGGGATATATTAAAGACAATCGAACTTCATAAATTAAAGGTATTAAAGTACTCTCTACTTAACCAAGTTGAAAAATTATTTGATTAGAAGTTTATCTAGTTTCTAGAAAAAATTGTAACAAATACATAACCTTTATATTTCATTTTCAGTGATCCCCCATTGCAGGAAAGATGCCATTCACCACAATGATTTTTTGCATACTGAGTTGATTTTTAATTATTAAGTGAATTCGTAAAGCCTTTCGACACTGCTTTAAAATATAGTCGAGAAGAAAGTTTTTTTTTCTTAAAGAAATATGAGAAGAAATTTGAAGTTAGAGTTCTAAATTAGAGAAGAAAGCATCAACTTAAAGGCGGGGGTGTTTTAGTCACATTGGACTGCCTAGATGGATAATTATATGAATATTTTTTGACATGTCAACTGTTTAATTGGATCTAATGGTAATTTATTAAAAGGAATGTCATTGTGATCCTTTAGTTAGACGAGGAGGTACTTTTAATATAAAAAACAAATGAAGAGAATATATATTTTATTTCAGATATGGAGGATAATTTGGACCCTTTTCTATAGTTTTAATTTAAGTTCCTTTACTCATCTTATTTACTCAAACCATATGGCATGTACATCTCTCTTTTTAAAATATAAAAAAATAAAAATCCATTGATTGGATTGTGAAATTATCTCACTTTTTCTGCTATTGAATATTTTTAAGATTTTTAATTATATTCATAATATAACTAGACTTACTGCACGTGCATTGTGATGAACTCAACAAAATGGAAAACTCAATAGTTGTAAAGAAAAATAGTAGGAAGAACAAAGGACAAGATACGTATAACTGTTTGCAGAGAATTTGGCTGAATACTTTTATTCATACGCTTAGTGGCCTTATATAGGCTTACATATTTTAAAGAGTCATTATCCCACTAAACCGCTACTGTAATTCAACTAAACAAGTTCTCCTAAACATAAGAAACACATACCTGCAGTACTACAAAGCATGGAAAAATAATATAGCTACTATAGACTTAGTCAAACTAGAAGTAGCAGCTGATGTTGTACAACTTTAACAACCCCTCTCAACATCAGCTCTTGTCTTAACTATGCCCAATTGCTGACATAAACTTTCAAAATTACTGATACTTAAGTCTTTTGTGAACACATCGGCAATTTTTTGCTCGATTTTAATATGCCCAAAGTCAATCTCTCTTTGCAACACTTTTTCTCTGCTGAAGTGGTAATGCATTTCTACATGCTTAGTCCTTGCATGAAAAACAGGATTTTCAGCTAAGCAAATCGCTGACTAATTGTCACAGTAGAAGAGAACTGCATATCCAACTGGTTATTGCAAGTCCTTCATCAATTGCATAAGCTTTATACTTTCTTAAGCTGGAACTATTGTTGCTCGATACTCTGCTTTTGTTGTTGACAACGACACTATTGGTTGGCTTTTACTGCACCAAGAGATTGCTCCAGCTCTGAGCTTAAACACAAAGCCAGTAGTTGAACGACGGGTATCATGGTCTCCTCTATAGTTAGATTCACAGTATTCGACCAACTCACATTCTTCACCTTTCTTATACAAAAGAAAATAATCAATATTACTTTTCACATACCTTAGTATTCGTCGAACAACCTCCGTGTGGTGCTTCTTTAGATTATGCATGTAGCGAATCATCATACCAACTACAAAAAAAATCAGGTCGAGTCCGAGTTAAATAAATAAGACTACCTACCAATTATCGATACATTATCACATATTTTATATCCTTTCCTTCATGTGCGCACATCTTCGCATTTGGCTCCAATGGTGTTAAGATTGGTTTGTAATTAAATATCCCAAACTTCTTCAACAGATCAGTGGAATATTTTTCTGATGCAAACAAATTCCTTCTTCATTACAATCAACCTCCAAGCTAAGAAAATGGTTGAGTTGTTTGAGTTTCTTTATCTGGAAGTGAACTGATAAATTATTCTTAGTTCGAAGAATTTCTTCTTTACAATCCCCAGTTAGGATTAGACCATCCACATATACTAGTACAATAGCTAGTTTTTTTCCAATATTTTTCACAAACAAGCTGGAATCTGCCGGTGCTATGGAATAACCACTATGAGTAAGAAATTCTAAAATCTTATCATATCATGCCCTTGGCACTTTCTTTAATCCATGTAGCACCTTTTAAAAATTACACACATACTCGAGATGATTTTGTCTCTGAAAACCCATTGGTTGGCACATATAGATCTTCCGATCCAACTCTCCATGCAAAAATGCATTTTTACATCCATCTGCCAGATGTTCCAATATATACTAGCTACAAGTGCAAGTAAAATCTGAATGGTAGTAAGCTTTGCCACTGGACTAAATGTTTCATCATAATATAGTCCATATTACTGAGTAAAACCCCGAGCTACAAGACGAGGTTTGTGCCTTTCAATTGATCCATTTGTGCGACGCTTTATCTTATAAATCCATTTATAAGAAATAGGTTTGAAATCTGCTCCCAAGTTTGATTCAATTCTAACGCTGCAATTTTCTCCTCCATAGCTTTAATCCATTTTGAATTCTTAAATGTTTCCTCAAAAGTCTCTGGTTTTTTTTCATCTTCTTCTTCTACTATGGTAGCATTGGTATACTTGGGATTTTACTTTTTGGTCCTTGATGACCTTCTAAGTATAGGTGGTGTGTTTGCTTCATTGAGGTCGCCTTCTTCACTTAGCTGTTGGTACAAACCAATTTGCCAAGGATTTTGAGTCATGCCTTCTTCATCATTAGCTTCAACTTCAACTTCATCTAGACTTAACTAGATGTGAGTTGAGTCCAATACATTTTTGAGAGCATCTGAATCTGGCAACAGTTCTTTATTTGACGACCACCATGAAGAAGCTTCATCAAATATCATATTCTAAGAAGTGTAACACTTTTCGGTTGTTAGATCAGAATATCTCCATTCTTTTCATTGACTATCATACCCTACAAAAATACACCTAACAACCTTTTTGTTCATCTTACTACGTAAATGATTAGGTACAAATACATAGCATACACATTTGAAAATACGAAAATAGCTAACTGAAGGTTTCATGTTCCACAACTTCTCAAAAGGTGAAATAAAACTAAACCTTTGTTGAGGAAGTCAATTGATCACAAAAGTTAGAGTCTTTATAGCTTCTGCCCAAAATTGTCCCAAAATATTTTTTGCATAAAGCATGATTTAACAAATTTTTGCTAGGTGTCTGTTCTTTCTTTTCGTATGCCATTCTGTTACGACGTATTTGAACATGTGAACTGATGATGTAGTTGACACTTCTGAAGGAACTCAGCAAATTCACATGAGGTATATTCTCCACCATTGTCAGTTTGCTAACAAAGAATTTTCTTGCCAACTTCTGCTTCAGCAACCTTTTTGAACTCTTCAAATTTTGAAAATGCATCAGATGTTCCCTTTAAAAAATAAACCCACACGTACCTGGAAAAATCATCAATAAAGATCAACATATTTCATCCTGCCAATTGAGACTTTCTTGACAGGTCAAAACACACCTGAGTGAATTAACTCTAATGGTTCTTTGGCCTTATATTTTGACTTCTCATATGGAAACTGGTGAGCTTTACCATATTAGCAGCCTACACATATCACATATGTCCTTACTTTAAGTTTAGGAAGACTCTTTAACATTGACTTTTCCATCATGACACTAAGTTTCGAGCAGCTAATGTGACTCAACCGCATATGCCATAAGTCTGTGGTTTCATTCTTTCTTGTATTATCTATATATGCGGTTTCTGCCGACATTACATAGATGAAATTCAATCTTTGTCCCTTCATTACTAGATCTTCTTTAATATCAAGATCATGATATATCCTTACATCTTGTGGACCAAACAGAACAAAGTAACCCAAAGATATTAATTGTTCTACTGAAAGAAGATTTTTCTTCATACCTGGTACATGATAAACATTTTGGAGTAGTATCCTATTAGCATAATTATTTAGAGACACTACAGCCTTACCAATGTGAGCTATCAATAATTTTGTGTCATCGGTTGTTACTACCTCACAACTTTTCTTGTACTCGGATAGATTTTGTAGCTTCTCTTTATCACCAGTCATAAGGTTTGAGTATTCGAAATCAATAATTCAATCATTCTCATAGTCAATTTATGTAGAGGTTGTTATTGTAAAAGCTAACTCCTCCTGTCAATAGCAAAGAATACTTCAGCATCCCAGTCATCTTTACTATTTTCTTTTAGACCGGAAGTGGAAGCAAAATTGCTCTCAACAAACCTTTTATTAAACCATTAAAACTTGGCTTTATGTCTCTTCTTTCCACAGTTGTGGCACTTTTCTTCAAACCTCTTATTTTTGCCCCATTGATTCCTTGAAGCCCCCTTGGACGATAGCTTTCCTCTCCTAGATGAATTTTTGCCTTATCATCATTTCTTTTCAAGCCACCTGCATTGTACTACTCGGAGTTCCATCTGTTTTTGTTGACATAGAGCGTTTACTCCTCTCCCTTTTGTAAACCTTCACTCATTTGCTTTGCCATGGCTTTTTAGACAGTAAGAGAAATCTCAAACTCCACAAGTGATGGTTGATTTTGCCATTCCTATACTGTAGTAACAAAGTTTCTGTATTCAAATCTCAAATCATAAATGATTATTCTTTTCATCCTAGTTTTCCCAATTAGAGTTGTTGGTTCCAATTCTGAAATTTCACGACATATCAACTTCACTTTGTGAAAGCATTGTGCAATGCTCATATCATTTTGAGCTATTGACAACAATTCACTTTCTAAAAATTGTAGGAATATGTCATTCTTATTTGATAAGAGTGCATCCAGTGTGTCCCAAGATTCTTTTAGTGTTTCAACATCTCGTATATGATCCAACACATCTTCTTCAATGGTGGTTTTGAGGGCAAATGCTTTTCCTACTTTAATCTTCCATTTCTTCAATGCGCCATTCGGTTTTTCTACCCCTGGTTTGACTTTGCTTCCACTAACGATCTCCCAAAGATCTTGACCTTCCATGTAGGTGGTCATACATGTCATCCATGTTTTGTAATTCTGATGATTGAGTTTCTTCACTCCACCTATGGCTTGAAAATCAGTCATTTTGTTTTCTATAAAACAATTGTCTATGTTCAAGAAGATGGTTCTTGCTACCAACAACTAATATATGTGTAATACCTCAAGTTTTCATGTCATAAATCTCTCATTCTTTTCTCACGAAATCAGATCCAGCCAAAAGAAATTGTTACCCTTAAGTTGACTCTCTCGTTTCGATCTCAGCCATGTAGCTATTTTTCATGAAAGTGTATGTACTCACAGATTAGTTCAGTAGCCCACTACATTGGGATTCAGTCATACAGTTTATTTTAGTTGTGCATAAAATCTTATAGTCTCAGATTCCTCAGTAATTTTAGCCTAATTAGCCATATTTGAGGACGAATGTTCCCAAGGGGAGCTATTGTAATACCCCATATTTTTTCTAGCTTAAATTCGTCCCTAAAATATCAAGAATTTTCTTCAAATATGAATAACATTTATTTCATGCGGTATTTTAAAGATTTCAAATTTTTATTGTGTGGCAAATTGAATAACCTTTTCATCGATACCAAATTCGGCTAAATCCGACACTCGGTGAAGGAGTTATGGCATTTTTAAGTTGTTAGTGTGCCACCTGGGCACTTGGCGCATCGTGGAGAAGGCGAAATCCCCAATTTTCAATTTGTAGTGAGGTCCCGTGATCTTGGAGCATCACGGAGAGGCCCAATTTCCCATTTGGCAATTTCCAATATGACTTCACGATACTAGCGCGTCGCGCCAATGGTTAAAATGACAAACATAAGGGCTCTGCGATTGTGGCGCATCGCGGAGGGAGCCCATATCCCGTTCGTCCAAATTTCAGTGAGCCACCGTGATAATGGCTCATCACGGTGGTGACCCAGTTTGCAAAATATTACATTTTTTAGTTTCGTTTGGGAGTTTAAAGAGGGTATTTTGGTCACTCTCCCAACCTCCAATCCATCCAAAAATAGAATATTAAGCATATTTCAAAGCACATTATGCTTTATTCATCATTCTCTCTCAAAGTAAAACCCTAGTTCATCAACTTCCTTCCCAAGAAATCCAAGATTCCTTCATTAACTCTCTAGAATAACTTAAGATTGAGGTTTCCCAATACAAGAACACTAAGAAATCATCTCCAAAGCATTAATAGGAATCAAAGATTCAAGTATTTCATCAAAGATCATCAATTAAGGTATGTGGGGTTTGAACAAGGGTAATTCTTTCACCCTTGTGCCCAAAACTTTATTTTAATTATAAATTCACTGCAATTTATGAGATTTTTCATGAAATTCAAGTTAGGGTTTATACCCATTATCATTCTTTTCAAGATTATGAGATTTTCCATGATTTAGAAGTTGAATTACATAATTATGTTTATGATTCCATGCATGTTGCTGAAATTCCAAGATTTTAAGACGATTTATGAATGCTTACATTACCAAGAATAAATTTTGAGATGTTTTAATATGAAATTGATGCTTGGGTCAATAGACCCCATTTAAAAATTGTTGTTTTAAAGAATTGTTGTGCTATAAGCACCCCATGATTAGAATGTTTTCAGATTATTAAGACAGATTTGACCTTTTGGTCTCTGAACATATTTAAAATCCACTTTACAGATTCAGATTACAGATTTATAGTTGGTTTTTATTATAAACCATTAGATTACTTTTAAAGTAGATTTTCCTTAAAGATTTTAAGCATGAGATTGGTAGTAGTATTTATCACTAAGCGGGAAGTATGGGATTAGCGTGCCCTATCTTCCACAGAACTACGGCCACCGTAGGTACAAATATAGATTATTCCCATTTCTACGTGGATGACTCAGATTGTGATCACACAGATTAGATTGTTCTATTCTAATGGCAAGGGTAGAACAACCCTAACCTTACAGGGGCTAGTCGTGGGACATCATGGATGCTCACATGGTGTACATGTCGGTTAGAAAAACCTCCCAAATAGATGTCCCCCCACTCTTAAAATAGTTTTTAGTTAATTAAAGTCTTGAGATAAAGTGTTTACTATGCAGAAAGTTGTTTTAAAGTATTTCCCTTCAGCTAAACTGTTTTTCCTAAAGAGAAGTGTCTTACAGAAAAACTTTTAGAAAACCAAGTGTAAAGGCTCACAAATTTATTTAGATTATACTTTACAGAAAGATATCAGCTTTCAGATTTCAAATTTAAAGAGTGACTCCTTTCTACACTTAGACAATATAATTGAAAGAAAGAATTCAAGTACAATCTTTAGAACTGAATGTTATGGCTCACAAGATTTATAACGTATGAATTGATCTTATTGCTTCAGATTTTAGTATTTTAGACATTTGTAACACCCCAAAAATCTGTCCCGAGATGTCACACGGTGCTTAGGACCACAAGTGATCCAACGCTAACCCTTCTACTAGCATAACTCATAAGCAACTGAATAATATGCATAAAACAACTGATTTTACAACACAGAAACACAATAATGGTGAAATCTGGAAAACATAATATTAATACAACTTTTACATTCTAATAAAGTTTGAAAAGAAGGACTGAAAAGTTAATTTACATAACTAACTCTGACTAACATCTGTGAAGACTTTACCATACTGACTATAGATAGCTAGGACGCGACCCCAACTATTACTAATCAATACATAAGTATGAGAAAGTGAAGTACAGAAATAACATCTAACTAAAGTCCCCGAAGTAGGAGGACTCGTCATCTGGTTGATGGAATATGCAAGTTGTCTGAATATGGTATGCATGCTACAACCCGTACCTACATTATGAGACAATGTAGTACATAGACATATATGTGGATCAGTACTTTGAGGAGGTGAAATGCATAAGTAGAACATTATATTGTCATCATAATTTGTAAAGCAATGCATGCTAAATGTAAATGACTCACATAAGCTGGGATATCTGAAATACTAAAAATAATAATCATGAGAAAGAAATCATACTTGTAAATCTAGTGAGCTAAAACATTTAGTTCTAAAAGCTGTGCTGATATTCTGTCTTTAAATCACACTGTCTAAGTGTAAAAAGGACTCACTTCTAAGTATGAAATCTGAAAACTGAAATTTGTAACTCTTATCTTTCTGTAAAGCATAATCTGAGAAAAACTTGTGAGCATTTACACTTAGATTTCTAAAATCTGGAAAATACCTTATCTTAGGGCTTAAAATCTTAAAACCATAACTTCCTAAACATATGCTTTCATCTTAAATCTTTAAATCAACAGACTGTTGAAGAGTGGGGGACATCTATTTGGGAGGTTCTTCTAACCGACATATACACCATGTGAGCATCCATGGTGTCCCATGACTAGCCCCCGTAAGGTTAGGGTTGTTCTACCCTTGCCATCGGAATAGAACAATCTAATTTGTGTGATCACAATCTGAGTCATCCACGTAGAAGTAGGAATAATTTGAATCTATACCTACGATGGCACGTAATTCTATGGAAGATAAGGCACGCTAATCTCGCACTTCCCGCTCAATGCTAAATACTACTCCCAATATTATGCTTAAAATCTAAAGAAAAATCCACTTTAACAATAATCTAATGGTTTATAATGAAAACCAACTATAAATTTGTAATCTGAATTTGTAAAGAGATTTCAAATCTATTCTGAGATCAAAATGTCAAATCTTTCTCAATAATCTGAAAATATTCTAATCATGGGGTGGTTATATCACAACAATTCTTTGGATAACAATCTTTGAATAGTGCTTATGGACTCATGCATCAATCTCATGATAAAACATCTTAAAATCCATGCTTGGTACTGTAAATATTTATAATTCATCATAAAATCTGAAAATTTCAACAATATGCATTAAAATATAAACATAATCATGTAATTCAACTTCTAAATCAGGAAAAATCTCATAATCTTGCAAATAATGATAATGGGTATAAATCCCAACTTGAATTTCATAAGAAATCATATAAATTGCAGTAAATTTGTAATTAAAATAAAGTTTTGGGCACAAGGATGAAAGAATTATCCTTGTTCAAACCCCACATATCTTAATTTGCTGATCTAGATGCTAAAACTTGAATCTTGGATCTCTATTAATGTTTTGGAGATGATTTCTTGGAGTTCTTGTGTTGGGAACCCTAAATCTTGAATTTCTTTGGAGAATTAATGGAGGAATTTGGATTTCTTAGGGAGAAAGTTTGATGAACTAGGATTTCGCTTGAGAGAGATTTGATGAAAAGTGAATGTAAAGTGCTTTGAAGGGGTTTAATTCACTGTTTAAGAAGGACTAGGGGCTGGGAAAATGACCAAATTATCCTCTTTAAACTCTCAAACGAAACTAAAAAATGCAACATTTTGCGAACTGGGTGGCCATCGCGATGTGCCACTATCGCGGTGGCTCACTGGAATTTGGACGATTGGGAACTGGGCTAGCTCCGCGACGCGCCATAATTGCGGAGACCTTGTTTTTGTCATTTTGACCACTGGCGCGATGCGCCAGCATCGCGGAGTCTCACAGGAACCGGACAATTGGGAAAATGGGCTTCTCCGTAATGCGGAGCTATCATGGAGGGCCACTGGAATTTGACAATTGCAGATTTTGCCTTCTCCGCAATGCGCCAAGTGCCCAGGTGGCACACTGTCAACTTAAAAATGTCATAACTCCTTCACCGAGTGTCGGATTTGGGTGAATTTAGTATCTATGGAAAGCTTATTTAATTTCTCACACAATAAAAAGATGAAATCTTTAAAATACAGCTTGAAATAAATGGTATTCATCTTTGAAGCAAATTATTGACATTCTAGGGATGAATTTAAGCTAGGAAAAATATGAGGTATTACAATATCTCCCCCTTGGGAACATTCGTCCTCAAATGTGGCTAACTAGGCTAAAATTTCTGAGGAATCTGAGGCTATAAGCTATCATGCACAACTGAAATAAACTGTATGACTGAATCCCAACGTAGTGGGCTACTGAATTGATCTGTGAGTGCATGAGCTTTCTCAAAAATAGCTATACGGCTGAGATCGAAATGAGAGCGTCAACTTATGACTAACCATTACTTTAGGCTTGATATAATTTCATGAGAAAAGAATGAGAGATTTATGACATGAAAACTTCATGAAACTCGGGGCATTACAATATTCCCCCCTTGGGATCGTTCGTTCTCGAATGATACTGATTTAGTTAAAATACTAGGAAAAGCCTGAGATGATGCGCAGGATACTTATGAACTGAATTATGACTTAATATCTGAATCTGAAACTGATGCATATACTGAGATGGCCATACTCACAAAATTTCAGGTAGTGAAACTGAACTAAATCGAAAGATGGAAAGACTATAGAGATTCATCTGTCAGACTGTTAGACTAGATTTATGGCTACACTAACTGAATCATACTAAATGCTCATACCCAGATGGAGTACTTCTTTAACACTTTTCTAAGAAACTCTAATGATATTAGGGAGTAAAGGACTCCAGGCATGATCTGAACAAGACCTTGGAATAAGGAATCACAATATTGCTACATCTCCATAGCAGGGAACATAGACCTATAAATCATAAGCTAGGATAGAATTACTAGGCCTCAATCAACGCAACTTCTTATCTTCAAGCTTAGCAATACTTCTCCAACACTTCCTCAATTATGCTATCCCCTTAAATATGATAATCACTTGATTCAACTGATAATCCTCACATGGCATTGATAACTCCATTTTCTAAAGTCTAAACTAAACTAAATCCCCTCATCAAGGTCAAGCATAACTCAAAATTCACAAGACAATGCACATAACACCATAACACTAGCCTAAACCATTGATTCAATACCCCAAGCATTGTCATAACTACTCCGCCCTAAGATAATTCTTCTTATCACTTTCTATAAAAAATTCAACCTCTTACTAGGAAATACTCTAATGCACAACACACCTATCCCTTAGATACCGACATAACATTCAAGCCTATTTTTATATCCACACATGCACTTCCAAACAAATACCCATAAGAGCATCTCTTCTATAGTCTCTAATACCTCTATCAATAACAACCTCCATTCACCATTCAAGTCTTAGGATGATACACATGAAATATTCTCAACTAACCGATTCATACACAAGAAAATAAACTTCACCTTAAAAAATCTTTCAAACTTATAGACTTACATAAAACCAGCTTATAATAATCTTCCCAAACATAACACATTTACTATCTCCCATCCATATAATTGCTCATCATCACTATCTTGAACAGGGGAAGGTCACTGAAAAGTTACAATACCAGGGCCCAAAACATGAAGGGGATACTAAGCATAACTTGACACTTTACTAAGGCCTTAGGAATAGAGTATTCATGACATAGGTTTATTAAGGAGATCTAATCTGAGGACGTACATGATATAAATCTGAATTTCATTGATCGTTAAGAGTGTTGCATGAGTACTGGAACTGAACATACTGTAAGGTCTAAATTTGGAGTTCATAACTTATGTAATGTAATTCCAACTACTGGATGAACTGGAACTCCTCTTACTAGGAACTGGGAGAGTGCATAACTCTCTATTATATGCATGAACATAAGCTATGGTCAGGGAACTGACACGTGAGGCATGAGTAAATATCAGGATAGCTGAAGTACAAAACTTTGTACTGAGATGAGAATGTGTCGAGCATCATCCTTTCCTACTGACTTTCTATACTATACTTGGCATCAGTTACTAGAATCTGGAAGTCTGACTTGGTTATTCATTCTATCATCTCCCCTTTATTCTTTAAGCCATAAATCTAAGTTATGAACCACTAAATAAAATTCTATCTAAACTGCAATCACTTTACTCTTGAGTCTAGAACACAATAATACACACAAGTAATAAACTTACTCTGGAAGACTACACCTGGAAGTGCAAAACCCACTTCTAATACTTCCTTTTGAGATACAACTCTATCTTTCTATAGCTTCACTTGTCTTCACCAAATATCTTGAACACTTACTAACTTAAAATCTTCATAAGTATAACCATATCCTGTGTTAACACCATCTAGAGCTTCAACTCTTATTTCTATTTGTTCAATCTTTAAGGAGTCAAACTTTGATTCTAACACTTAACACGGATATCATCAACCTCTAATAAACCAAACTACTCTTGTCATAGCTTACTAATATCACATCTCTAAACTTGTATTTCTAAACCATGAGAACCAAGATCATACTAAAAAGATCCACATTATCTATCCATAACTCCTTAACTTAGCTATTAAGAACATCATCTACTATATCACTAGTCTCCTTCCTCTTAGCAACTCAGTGGTACTACTAACCACACACAACATACAATAAACTTGGGAAAATAATACAACCCCATATTACCTTGGGTATGCATCTTCACCATGCATATAACATCATACTTAATTATTGATAACTAAACTCAAAATCTTGCATATACTGTTCAGGCCTACTTGATCACTTCCTAGCATCACTAACCAAGAAATTATTTTATCCACTTTGATGATCATCAACTGTTCAAACTTCACGTCTAGTGCTAAACATGATTTAACAACCTAACTTCACATACAATTCTCACTTGGAAGCTATGAAATCATACATCGAGAAACAATAGTCCACTAGAATCTCATAACAACAATAATTGATCACAATCATATGGCCTATCTTAGCATAATCCATCAACACATCCTTCTTCTAAACGTCATCACTATTTACCCTTCTATACATCTAGATTACTATCACAACTCTATAATTTTCATCCAAACTCCTTTTTGTAATCTCAAGGGAAGCCTAAATTAACAATACTAAACCACCAAACACTTCATTAATATCCTATACCTTCTTTTTTTACAACCGCAATAAGTACTCTCAATAACTCCTTCCGTACCTCAAGCAAACAATAATTCACCTTAACTAATAACTCCTTCTCTTCCTTCCACCAAACTAACACACAGGAATATATCACTTTAACACAACTCGCTAACATGCACAAGTTTTTCTCTATACTTTCTACCAATCATCATTCCCACCTTTTTGTGTCACTACTCTTCTATACCCATACTTCCAACTATAATAGGGTTCTACTATTCATAAATTATAACTCTAAGGTTCATAGTATCCCTCGAATGCACAATATATTTAACAATCTAGTTTCATACTATCTCCACTCATGAGCACTATCTGTACTGAAGGAATAATGAAGGATATGAATGCATATATAATTCTATCTAGACTGAATAACTCATAAGGATGAGGACATAAACTTTCAACTTAAGGAACATAACACACTAGGGAGCTCTTCTCAAGCCCTTTGTGTGACTTCTAAAACTTCTGCTAGCAAATCTGAGAACATTATCTAGGGAGGAATTAGAACTTGCTAATTATGTTAGCTCAAGAATAACACATAGATGATGAATTTTAGGGTAACACACGAATAGATAAAAGATTCTGAAGGAACAACTTTACTGCACGATCTAGAGTATGAAAGAAGAGAAACTTTTCTTAAATGCCTCGTAGCCTCTCGAAGAAAATTACAAACGTCTCTGTACTATTCCGCAAGGCTCTACTAGACACAGCTTCACAGACACCCTAGGACACTTGAACCTTGTGCTCTGATACCAAGTTTGTAATGCTCTAAAAATCTATCCCGAGACATCACACGGTGCTTAGGACCACAAGTGATCCAAAGCTAACCCTTCTACTGGCATAACTTATAAATAACTAAATAATATGCATAAAATAATTGAGTATACAACATGGAAACATAATAATGGTGAAATCTGGAAAACATAATAGTAATACAACTCTTACATTCTGATAAAGTCAGAAAAGAAGGACTAAAAAGTTAATTTACATAACTGACTCTGACTGACATCTGTGAAGTCTCTACCATACGGACTATAGATATCTAGGATGCTAACCCAACTATCACTAATCAATACATAAGTATGAGAAAGTGAAGTACAAAAATAACATCTAACTAAAGTCCCCGAAGTAAGAGGACTCGTCATCTGCTGGCTGGAATCTGCAAGCTATCTAAATATGGTATATGTTCTATAACTCATACTTACATTATGAGATAATGTAGCATATAGACATATATGTGGATCAGTACTTTGAGGATGTACTGAGTATATGGGGGTGAAATGCATAAGTAGAACATCATATTGTCATCAGAATTTGTAAAATAATGCATGCTAAATGCAAATGACTCACATAAATTGGGATATCTGAAATACTAAAAATAATAATCACGAGAAAGAAATCATACTTGTAAATTTAGTGAGCCATAACATTTAGCTCTAAAAGCTGTGATGATACTCTATCTTTAAATCACACTGTCTAAGTGTAAAAAGGACTTACTTCTAAGTCTGAAATCTGAAAACTAAAATCTGTAACTCTTATCTTTATATAAAGCATAATCTGAATAAAACTTAAGAGCCTTTACACTTAGTTTTCTAAAATCTGGAAAATACCTTATCTTAGGGCTTAAAATCTTAAAACCATAACTTCCAAAACATATGCTTTTATCTTAAATCTTTAAATCAACAGACTATTGAAGAGTGGGGGACATTTGTTTGGGAGGTTCTTCTAACTGGCATGTACACCATGTGAGCATTCATTGTGTCCCACGACTAGCTCCCGTAAGGTTAGGGCTGTTCTATCCTTGCCATTGGAATAGAACAATCTAATCTGTGTGATCACAATCTGAGTCATCTACGTAGAAATGAGAATAATTTGAATCTGTACCTACGGTGGCACGTAGTTCTATGAAATATAGGACACGCTAATTCTGCACTTCCCTCTCGATGATAAATACTACTTCCAATATTATGCTCAAAATCTCAAGAAAAATCCACTTTAAAAGTAATCTAATGGTTTATAATGAAAACCAACTTTAAATCTGTAATTTGAATCTGTAAAGTGGATTTCAAATGTATTCTGAGACCAAAAGGTCAAATCTTTCTCAATAATCTACAAATATTCTAATCATGGGGTGCTTATAGCACAATAATTCTTTGAATAGCAATCTTTAAATAAGGCGTAAGGACCCATGCATCAATCTCATTATAAAATATCTTAAAATCCATGTTTGGTAATGTAAATATTTATAATTCATCATAAAATCTAGAAATTTCAGCAATATGCAAGAAAATATAAACATAATAATGTAATTCAACTTTTAAATCATGGAAAATCTCATAATCTTGCAAATAATGTTAATAGGTATAAACCCTAACTTGAATTTCATAAGAAATCATATAAATTGCAGTAAATTTGTAATTAAAATAAAGTTTTGGACACAGGGATAAAAGAATTATTCTTATTCAAACCCCACATACCTTAATTTGATGATCTAGATGCTAAAACTTGAATCTTGGATCTCTATTGATGTTTTGGAGATGACTTCTTGAGTTCTTGTATTGGGAATCCTAAATCTTGAATTTCTTTGGAGAATTAATGGAGGAATTTGAATTTCTTGGGGAGAAAGTTTCATGAACTAGGGTTTTGCTTGAGAGAGATTTGATAAAAAGTAATGTAAAGTGCTTTGAAGGGGTTTAATTCACCATTTAAGATGGACTGGGGGCTAGGAGAATGACCGAAATTCCCTCTTTAAACTCTTAAACGAAACAAAAAAATATTATATTTTGCCAACTGGGTGGCCACCACGATGTGCCACTATCGCGGTGGCTCACTGGAATTTGGATAATTTGGAACTGGGCTCCCTCCGCGATGCACCACAATCACGGAGACATTATTTTTGTCATTTTGACCATTGGCATGATGCACCAGCATCGCAGAGTCTCACTAGAATTGTGAAATTGGGAAAATGGGTTTCTCCATACTGTTGGGCTATCGTGGAGGGTCACTGGAATTTGACAATTGCGAATTTCACCTTCTCCGCGACGTGCCAAGTGCCCAGGTGGCAAACTGTCAACTTAAATATGCCATAACTCCTTCACCGAGTGTCGGATTTGGGCAATTTGGTATCGATGGAAAGCTTATTTAATTTCTCACACAATAAAAAATTGAAATCTTAAAAATTCTACATGTAATAAATGTTATTCATTTTGGAAGCTGTCCCTTGACATTTTAGTAACAACTTTAAGCTAGGAAAAATATAGGGTATTATAATATCTCCCTCTTTGGAACATTCGTCCTCGAATGTGGCTAATTAGGATGAAATTTCTGAGGAATCTGAGGATATAATCTATCATGAACAACTAAAATAAACTGTATGACCGAATCCCAACATAGTGGGCTACTGAACTGATCTATGAGTGCATGAGCTTTCACGAAAATAGCTATACGGCTGAGATCGAAATGAGAGCTTCAACTTATGACTAACCATTACTTTAGGCTGGATCTACTTTCATGAGAAAAGAATAAGAGATTTATGACATGAAAACTTCATAAAACTCGGGGCATTACAACATTCCATCTCATATAAGTCATTTATATTTAGTATGCATTGTTTTACAAATTATGATGATGAGATGATGTTTTCCTTATTCATTTCACCCCCATATACTCAGTACATCCTCAAAGTACCGATCCACATATATGTCTATGTGCTACATTTTCTCATAATGTAGGTATAAGTTTAGTATGCATATTCAAATTCAGGCAATTGCAAATTCCAGCCAGCGAGATGATGAGTCCTCCTACTTCGGGGACTTCAGTTAGATTTACTTATGTTATTTACTTTCTTAATTAGTGATAGTTGGGGTCGCATCCTAGCTATCTATAGTCAGTATAATAGAGGCTTCACGGATGTCAATTAGAGTTTGTCTTGTAATTTCAGTCCTTCTTTTCAGACTTTATTAGAATGTAAAGTTGTATCCATATTGTATCATCATGTATTCTACCATTACTATGTTTCCGCACAGTAAACTCGGTTATTTTATGCATATTATTCAGTTGCTTAAGCGTTATGCCAGTAGAAGGGTTAGCTTTGGACCACTTGTAGTCCTAAGCACTGTGTGACGTCTCGGGACTGATTTTTGGGGTGTTACAATATGTTCTTTATGGTGTCTCTTTCTCTCCTTTAAATCTGGCTCTAGTGCTAAATGACGAGCTCAACATAATAGAAAACTCAATAGTTGAACAGAAAAATAGCAAGAAGAGCAAAGGACAAGAGACGTATTAAATGTTTGTATAGAATGTGGCTGAATACTTTTATTCATACGCTTAATGGCCTTATATAGGCTTACATATTTAAAAGAGTCATTATCCCACTAAACCACTACTGTAATTCCTCTAAATAAGTTCTCCTTAACATAAGGAACACATACCTGCAATACTACAAAACATGGAAAAATATCACAAACTAAGATTAATTAAGTACTAACTAAATGCTAAAATATAGCTACTATAGACTTAGTCAAACTAGAAGTAGCAGCTGATGTTGTACAACTTTAACACGTTGCACGTGTGATGTGTTAACTATTGGATTATTATATAATCAAATTATTATGTTGATTGTTGATTTTGATATTGTGATGAGTTTTATTTATGGCACTTTGTTGTGTAAAAATGAGCAGCTTAAATATTTTCCTTTCTATTAAAATTTAATTGGACTTCTTAATGTATGTTACAATAATTTGTCGTATGAATGTCAATGAGGACTTAATATATATAATACATTATGTAACTAATTGTCTATGTCAATACTATGGATTAAGTTCACAGTGAAATCAAAATAGCAGTCTAGGTTTGTGTACTGTGTGGTGAGAAGTGCTTGGTACAAAAATTAAGTTGTGTAATAATTAAAATCTGAATTAAATTTTGTAGTTGATAAATCGTGGATGATAGTAATATACAATAGCATTTACAACTTAAAATTTTAGTTTGGCGAGTCGATGAATTTTGACATTGAATTTCCATGGGTGTTTTATTCTTGAAGAGGTTGCATTGAAGTCGTGGCAATTGTTTTTTGGGTTGATATTATTTTTGTTTAGTTTTGGATACGTTGTATTATCATTTGAATTATATTAAATTTTGAAATAAATAACTTATCACCCAACAATATAGTGTTGGCATTGTTCTGCCTACTACGAAAATTAATGATATCATTACATAGTTGTAAAACATTAGTAGAATAGATACATTCTGAAAAAGATGAATGAGGAATGTCATGTCGCATCTTATTCACCTGACCCTACAAAATCAACATAATAAAAGTATAATTAGATATATGTAATTTATATATTTATTTGGTTTTGCTTAATTTAAAATATGTTAGATATCATATCTCATTAATACTTCCTTATACACGATATTCCTTGTGTATGTTTTTATCTTTCGATCTGGTTGTTCTATCATCACCAATTCTTGTTGTTGCCATTGATATTCCTCTTGAAAGTGCCATGTATAATTTCCCACGTGAGAAAACATACTGTGGTAGATATAATCTAATATTTATGATTGTTTATCCTTGTGTTTTATTTATCTTCATTCCAAAGCATAGACGTATAGAAACTAACTACTTTTGGACAAATTTAAAAGGATATCCTTCATTATCAGGTGAAGACAGTTGTATTCTTGGAATAAACACATGTTTGTTAGCATATTGACCAGTCATTACTTCAGCATGTATGGCATTATTATCAAAATATTTGCAAATCAATTGTGTTCCATTGCATAAATCATTTGATGAGTCTAAATTCCTAAGCAGCATAATGGGCGCATTTTCTTTCAAGACCAACCTATTATATATAATTGAAACATTCAAAATTGATTTGTTTATAAACATAAATATTTTTTATCCCTATCATGTTAAGTGAACTAATATAATAAGGTGAAAGTAAGAAACATAACGATTTGTTGATGTACCTATGTGGAGATAGTTCATTTAATCTTAAGGTATTAAAATATTCTTCTTGATAGTAGTTGTACGTATCATCTTTAACAAATTCAAAACTGATATATGTTTTGCTTTCGCCAGAAAATTTAGCTATCAACATTTCATTTAGTAGATCTACAAATTCATTTCGACTTGCTAAGATAGTCCTTTCGGCTATAAACTTTGTAGATTTGTAATTTTGGTGTAGAGATGGATAAATTTCCCTTATCAAGCATTCTTCTAGTTTACTTTCACCGTTGTATTTGACAATCATATGATCTGGGAGAACAAATAAATTGTTCTTTAATGTTTTTTCTTCCCTATTTTCAACACGAAGTAAAAAATCACTGAATGTTGAGTCCGTTATTTCTTTCATATTTTTTGTAAACTGAATCTTTTGCATTAAAGGCCATAAATAGGATCTCACCAAACATGCATCCACTTTCTCTGCTTTGGTTGATTTAGGAACTACAAGCACACTTGTCGAAAATTGCCTCCAAAAATCATAAATTTTCCACCAAATGGTTCACCATATCCATCATATCACGGAAGATCCTATCAACTATTTCAATTATGTGTTGCTTGGCCATGGGTGCTCCATCCTATATTATTAGTTTTGCTTATCTAATCAGTTTAGCACTGCCACCTTACTTTGACAGATGTGTCATTGTTGAGTCATTTATTTGTAGTGGTATTTCAAATATTGAGTGAGCTGTTTGACCTCCAGGTAATATTGTTGTTGCTACACTACTGGTTGTCAATGCTAATTCTATCATACCACTTGATCTAACGTTTTCTAGTAATTCACAATATAGAAATATTTTAGTCCCCCTGATCCATTTACAAAGTGTAATGTTGGTGTTTGTGTGTCGACACATTGTAGTATGGTGTTGAAAGGTTGTGCTTGTTCACGATTTAGCTTTGATCGTGCGTCAACATCTTCGACTGAAACCTTCACAGATAGTTCTTCCATTATTTCTCTAAATTCAGATAGGGAATTTAATAAAGTACTTGATTTATTAGAGGCATAACATATATTTCAACATTTGTACCCATATTCTCCAAATAATAATTGATACTTTTCACTGTACATTGTAGTTGAGCTTCAACAAAATTGGGATTCATCCTTTGAAAGTCTTCAGACATATCTGTGTAGCATGTGTCCCATAAATTCCTAACATTTGTTGGCCGGCAATGAACTAAAATTGTGGCAAATAAAATTCGAAGAGCTGGAGGCATTTTGAAGAAGGAAGCCTCATGTAAACATTCTGAAATACTATTATCTGATTCTAATAGCCATCTTTCTTTGGCCGATTCCTTGAAAGTATCATATTTTTTTCCACTAACAGTTAGTAAGTCTCCAAATGAAGTTTTCCCTTGCACTTGATTCAACAAGACTCTCTCATAATACCTTTCACCCTCTCTTGGATTAGCTGCCAAATTGATTATACTTCTTTTAGGTTATTTTTGAAATTAAAAAAATAAGTTAAATAATTGATTTATGCTTATCGATATTTATTCGACAAATGATGGAGCGCGACTTTCTTTTTATCCAAATTTTGGATTTAGGATTCCAAACACAATGCTTTGAAAATTCTCAATATAGATCCTCACGAGCCTCAGTGTCTTTGAACATATTCTGAAATACTCTGTAAGCATAGTTTGCCTTATAAAGTCTGAACGCATGATAGTTTGTAAATTTTGCATCTTCCAGTAATACACTATGGCTCATTTTAAAAATTACTAACATCAATATAAATTTTATATATTGGCTAATTTTCCCTACTATCTATTCCAAATGTTTAACAAATTTTAAAGTATTTGACTGTTTGTCTAGGAGATATAACGGTAGGTTAATAACTGTCGGTTGTATTTCACTTAGATTAAACTCATATATTCTCCATAGTGCTTTTGGTGGCGACACCCAACGTGTATCTCGAAAGATTTTAATTCCATCAATGATTTTTTCCCCATTGTCAGACTCAATATAAACAACACATTATCATGCCCTTTATGTATATACTTGTATAGATACTTTATGGATTTAACTCCTAAGCAAACTTCTATATTAATATGGCAATTCTATCTCATTAACAAATAAGTATTATAAGGCATAATCCGTTGGTTATTCATCTTCATTCACGAACATCAATTGCTCTCCCATTATCTCTTCTCCTGCAAATGAGATATCCATCCTTTCCCTATATCATTTTGTTGTTGTTTGCTCTAGGATAATGAAACTTACATTGACAATCCATCATCCATGGATAAGTTGGTTGTTTTTTCTGCAAGGTTCGTGTATCATATACTTAATAACTATTTCATTCACTCTAGATACTTGTCCTTGTCTGGCAATTCCGCTGAAATATATCTCTTAGAGTAATTTGTTGATGTTATTTTATGACTTTTTTTAAATATTATAAGGTGTATATGTGGTAAGCCCCTCTTCTGAAATTCTACCACAAAAACATGTGCTACAATAGGTCCAATAATTTCTTTCTTGATGATTTGATCTTTAAGGTCTTACATATTTGCTTTAAACAATCTAGTCACCAAACATGGCCTATCTTGAGCTAGCTGACCTATAAACAGTTCTTCTTGAATCTCTGTCTGTTCTAGATTGCATGTCATGATGATAAATAGATCTGACCTTCCAAACTCTTGAATCAAAGCCATAGCATCCATATAGCGTTGTCACATATCTTTGCATATCCCTATCTCCTCCAATAAATGATCCCGAAAGCAATACCCTCTGTCCAACCTTTTCTCCTCTACATTCTCCTGCTGTGACACTATTAACAATACCTTGTAATATTTTTCTTTTATAATTTGATTGCTCAAATCTAAAATATTTAAGTCTGGTTGTTTCTAATATTATGTACATATCCACTGCAAATTGTTGAAATAATCTACCAGAAAGTAATCGTATTGAATTCTCTTCTGGTCGATCTTGAAGTTTATAGTAATAGTACTCTCTACAAGATATATTTTCTTTTGTTTCATGCCCCACACATTTAAGACAAATGAATTACTCTATATTACTTTAAATTACACATAATTTTAGTTATGTAAAGAAACAATGTAACTTGTGGTAAACTTGCATATGTGTTTTTTTAAAATGAACTAAAGAACTGGTAGTTGGCTGAAATGTATTTACCTTTATGGCATCTCAATTTTTAAGTAATAATTAGTGTTTTTGTTAGGTGCTTATTGGTAGTACAGTTTAGTACCTAAATTAGTTGGAGGATGTATTTAAATACACTAACCTTTTTCTTTATTGGTGATAATCTCTGGAGCTGTTGTGTATGAGAGAGTGGTTATGTTCGCACTTGTATAGCATTTGTGGTGATGCTACTATTTTGATTGTGGCATTTCATTATTCCTTGATGCCAACCTGCTTCGCCTTTGGGTAATATTAAAGGATATTGAAGTGGATTATAACAATCGTAGAGTGTTCCCAAAGTGTTCATGAATAACAATATCTCTTTCAAATGGTACGTTTGAATTATTGCCGTCTATATAAATTGTTGCCACTTGATCCAGTATTGGTTTGTTATACACTAGTTGATCCAAGGACGCATTTGCCTCTGTACGTATTTCCAATTTTTTTTAAACTTGTATGGTCTTTAAGGTGTGAAAAGAATTTTGCATATGAATTTTTGTTCATTATTTGGCTGATTTTGCCTATCACTTCCTCTGATAAGGTTGCATCTTGAAGTATTGACATTTTAGTGGCCAATTTATGGTCTGCATCATAGAAGTACAACTAAAAGTAATGTGGTGTCTCATCCTTTGGGAGCAATGATGGTAGATGATGATAGACTAGTCCTTGGGCCTTAAAACTGTAAACTCTCTTTTTGAAGATGATAGTTCTGTATCGACCTTTACTCTAAAAGATGTAAAAGCAAAAATGCTATTATATGCTCTTATATTTTTTTTTGAATAACTTGGCTTCTTCCAATTCATCCACAAATAATGTATATAAATCATCTGGAACTTCATTGGCTGCTAACTTAATATATCCACTTGCACAACAAAATTTTGATGTCTCATACTCAAACCACTTGGCATGGCAGAGATCATAATTTTTAAGTAGTAATTAGTGTTTTTGTTAGGTACGTATTGGTAGTAGAGTTTAGTACTTAAATTAGTTGGTGGATGTATTTAAATATACTAATCTTGTTCTTCATTGGTGATAATCTTTGCAGTTGTTGTGTATGAGAGAGTGGTTGTATTCGCACTTGTAGTAGTGATGCTACTATTTGGATTGTGATATTTCATTATTCCTTGGTTCCAACCTGCTTCACCTTTGGGTAGTATAAAGAATATTGAAGCGGATCATAACAATCGTAGTAATGTTAACTTGATGTGTGTTCCCAGAGTGTTCATGAATAGCAATATCTCATTCAAATAGTACGTTGGATTACTGTCGTCTATCCAAATTGCTGCCACTTGATCCATTGTTGGTTTGTTATACACTAGTTGATCCAAGGATGCATTTGCCGCTATACGTACTTCAAACAAATTTAAACTTGTATGGTCTTTAAGGTGTGAAAAGAATTTTGTATATGGATTTTTGTCCATTATTTTGCTGATTTTGCCCATCACTTTCTCTAATAAATTTGCATCTTGACGTATTGACATTCTGTTTGCCAATTCATGGTCTGCATCATAGAAGTACAGCTGAAAGTAACGCGGTGTCTCATCTTTTGGGAACAATGGTGGTTGATAATGATATACTTGTCCTTGTGCCTTAAAACTGTAAACTCTTTTTCTGAAGATTCTCGTTTTGTATCGACCTTTACTCTAAAAGATGTAAAAGCAAAAATGCTATTATATGCTCTTATATTTTTTCCTGAATAACTTGGCTTCTTTCGATTCATCCACAAAAATGCATATAAGTCATCTGGAACTTCGTTGGCTGCTAACTTAATATATCCACTTGCACAACAAAATTTGGATGTCTCATGCTCAAACCTCTTGGCATGGAAGAAGATGCAATTATTTTTCTTTTCCAGCTTATAAATAGACGATGTAGATATATTTCCAATATTTTCTCCTAAATTCCAATTTATAGTATATTATGTATTAGTAGAGGTTAATATGTTGGTGAAATCAGTTAAACGCTTCAAACCAAACATATAATATATTTTAGTAAATTAACCTCCATTATCATTATCATATGATAAAGTCTTTAGTATCCAATTTCTTTTCCGTTTTTTTGGTTGTGGTTCTTCAATGCGTCCATCTTCCAACGGTTGAGTTACTGCAAATGTTTTTCACTCTTCGCAAGGCTCTTTCTACATTAGTCACTACTCCACATTTGCGCCCTATCAATTGTGTTATGTGAACATGTTAGTAATGTGTAAAAAGTAATTGATTTTACCGTTCACTATAAAAGGTACACTTTAGCTTTTGTTAAGCTTACCTGTTATTTTGGGACGGTGATTATAAAAAAATTTTGTGATAAATTTTTAGGTGTTCGATGGAACGGTAAGCTATTTCATATGTATAATTCGTAATATCAGTAGATAATGGTTTGATTTGTTGAAATGATTAATTGTTAACTGGTAATTTTATCAAGAAATTCATAAATTTAATATTACCTATGGTATGAGATTGCTTTAACGTCTCTTTTTGTGGGATAGTTACCCTTCTATATTTGTAATGCTAGCTAACCTATGTAAAACAATCTTATTAAAATCATTTGAAGAGATATTCGTCAAAACAGTGTATGTAAGAATACAATGTCTAAATGAGAAACTATAAATGCAGTCTTATTTGACGATCCTGATAAATTAGTTTTATTCTTATGATTTTGACACAATGATAGTAAGAAAGTAAGTATGTTGTGAAAGAAAATAGTAAGTTGTATGTAACTACAAAAGGGAATAAGTAATTTAAGTTTATCTCAAACTAAGTGTTTGATTAGATTCTTCAAGTTTAGTTTATTCGAATTCATGTATGAAAGTATAAGCATTCAAGTGCACCACTGAAATATGGAGTGTTATGTCAAAAACTTAACTCACAGTCTATTTTTTATGGAGGAAGATGAGGTGTAGAACTTTGGAAAGCAGATAGATTAAGCATTTGAATCTCTAAAGATTATTGAAAATTGATTCACACGGGGAATATAACCAGACAAGCGTGGTAATGAAATAAGGAGAATTACGTAAAAGTTTCAATTAACAATTTGTTTACCAATGGTGGTCGCATCTTTGAAAGTGGTGCCGATGGGCAAAGCATCTAAATCTACATAGATGAATGATATCTAACATTAAAATCGAAGTTATTTATGTTGTATTTATATATTGACATAGTGTGTGCCTCTGCTTTGAGGCAAAATTTAATTTTCAACTACATGTCTTAAAAAGAGAAGCAAAATTCAAAAAGTATGACAATGTTGCTGAATTGTTCTTCTACTATTAGTGAAGAGTAATGTTCTTCAATTAATAGGGTAGTTGAAGATTATTTTGACGACCCAAAGAATTTTTCTTCGATTAATGGAGGAACCATAGTTGAAGAGCAGTTTGAGGAGCCAAAAAATCCCCTTTTAGACATATGAACCTAAATTTCTTTATTTCCTTCAGGAGATGCTCAACCAAAGTTGGGTAGATTGATTAGGAATAATCAGGCTGGGCCTATAAACCATTTCTTTTTATGATTAAAAGTCATAAGATAGTAATAAACAATATATAGGTGGGAATGTATGACAAATCGTCAATAGATTAAATAGAACTAAGGCAACAAAAGATCATTGGGAATAAAGTTACTTTGAAAGTTCATACTAATTTGTCTGTCTTGGGATGATCAATGTTAGGCATCTAAATCAGATTTTTAAAAATTTAAAAATCCTAAGGGACGAGTACCCCTGTGCAACAAGACGATATGGCTGTAATTGTTTATCGAAAAAAGAAATAATTTATGTTGTGCATTCGATAAAATTTACCAATAAACACACTAAGGAATAGAAGCAATAAAAAGTTTCATGATAATTTATTAAACCATACTACTGTAATATCCCAAACTTTCTTTAAGTCAAATCTAGTATTCAGAAGAGATAGTAATGACTTTCTAAATTATTAATGTTTAAATCAGATAGAATTTCCCCAATTTCTACTTTTTATCATGTGAAAAATTGAATTAGCTTTCCAACAATACCAATTTTGTCTAAATCCGGTATCGGAGTAAAACGTTATGGACATTTTATAGAGAACTATCTGAACTGCCCAGAAGCGATGGTCAGGACGGCGGACAGTCGAGCTAGCGATGGAACGTAGTACAAGCCATCGTGACTAAGGCAGTGAACCCATTTTCTGGCAAAGTGCGATGGTCAGGACCGACGGACCATCGAGCTACCGATGGACCATCGCCCAAACTATCGCAGACGAGGCAGGAATTCAGGTTCTAGTCAAGTACGACAGGATGGACTGACGGACTGTCGAGCCAGTGATGGACTATCGCCCAAACTATCTCCACTTTAGATCAGCGATTTTAAGCCATTTTTAAAAGGGTATTTGGGTTTTTTTCCACCCGTTTTGACCTTTAATTATACCATACCAAAGCTCATAACTTCATTATTCATCCACAACACCAAATTAGGATTTCTCTTAAAGATCAATCCCCAAGAACAAGAAACTCTAGGTGTCTAATCCCAAGGCAAGAACTCAAGCTTTCCTCCACCAATCTTCAAGAAATCATTCACCCAGGTATGTAAAGTGTTGATTCATGGGTTTCTTTTACCCATGAAGCTCAAGAATCCCATTTTAAACTCATAAATTGTGATTTCCATGTGGTGAGTTGATTTTAATTATGTTGATGTAGTTGTATCAATCCCAAGTTGGAGTCTTTATGTACTTTTCATGAAATTATGCTAGTATATGGGTTTGGAAACTTTTAAATTGAGTTGATTAAAGTAACCATGATGTATGAACTAGTGTATATGCCTAAGCCTAAGGTTGTGCATGCAATGTGTTTGATAAAATGCCCAAGAGAATAAGAATCATGCTTTAGGACTCAATTTTGACCAAATTAATGAACTCGTGCTTTACCTTTATGTTCAAAATGACTTCCATGTTATTGTTATGCATTGAAATTGCTTGATGGATTGTTCAGGAGATTAGCCCTATGAAATTATGACATGTTTATATGCATTCTTATTCATGTACCAAACCATGATAATCAAGTTCCTTATGAAATTCCCCAATGATTGTATTATGGATTGTTGATCATGATCGTGAGTCCAGGAAGTGTGATGTCTTGTCAGTTTCATACTATCGAGTCCTGGAGGTACTTGTACCCAACAATTTAGTTGTGTGCCTAGATCCAATGTCAGTTTTCAAGATACTCTCTGTTAAGCCATGTTCAGTAGAATTCAGTCAGTCTCATGGCTCAGAAAAACTCAGTAATCTCAGTCGGTTATCAGATCTCAGTAATATTCCATCAGTTAATGAAACTCAGTAAACTTAGTCCAGTCAGTTCAATATAATTAATTTAGTGTCTAATCAGATCGGAGTAAGACTGAGCACTGAGTGAGCCCAAGGATGGGAATTCACCTGTGAGTAAAGGGTGTGATTCTTAGAAGCAATCCTTGCGCTCCAGAACTATGTAGCCAGCATAGGTTGAGATATCTAACCTGTTAGATAAGGGTTGATAAGGTGACTTAACCTGTTAGATGAGGGTCCCACCATTCTTGTTGGAGTACCTGTTAGATGAGGGATTACTCACAGCTTGTCCTTACCAGTAGCGTGGTATTGACACCCTTCTAATTGGGGTTACAGATTGGCCCCAACTCAATTATATTATCATATTTGAGGCATGTCAGTTAGATGACTACTTCCTATAGTTACAGTCTTAATCTCAGTCTCAGTCTCAATAATAGAACTCAGATAGTTCTACAGAATTCAGGACTGTCAGATACAGTCACTCAGCGTAGTATGAAACTCAGCTAGTTCCATCAGAACCTAGACTGTCAGACATAGTTGCTCAGTATCAGTTATATCAGTTATCAAAAATCCATGTTATCAGTATTTAAACTCAGTAATCAGTGTTGTCACAATCTTATTTATAGTTATGTATTCATGCTTGTATTCTCACGTTCATGTTACTCAGTCCGTCAGTATTGTTCATGCATATGAACCCTTGCATTCAGCCTACCTCACTTGTCTACCTGTACATTCAATCATACTGACGCATACTTTTCTTTTACGCTATGGTGTTTTATACCATAGGTTCAGAAGCACGAGCTCCAGAGCATCGGTAGAATTCTAGTTTCAGTAGTCAGACTAGCAGTGAGTCTTTATTATTTGAGGATGTTATTATTTGGTTATTTTATTCTTTCAGTATTTAGTTTATTTCAATAGTTGGAGTTAGTTGGGGACATGTCCCATCAACTCCTTATTCAGTCAGTTTTAGAGGCTTTCTAATTGTAGCATGTTCAGATAGTTATTTCAGTTGTTTTGGTATTGATATACCATATTTTTCAGATGTTATGTTTTATCAGATATTTGAACCTTATGGACTTTCAGCCTTTTATTCTATTTTTATACAGTATGGTTCTACAGTTCTCAGTTACAGATATCAGTCATGGGTTAGCTTATGGTCCTTCAGGGTCATGAGCACCGTGTGGCATTTCGGGTATCAGATTTGGGGCATTACAACAACACTTAATGGAGCCATATATTTGCAAAAGACAAATATCTTTTTGCCAATTTCTAAAATAATATATTTCATAATCTTAGAAGCAAGAGAGATTAAACAGGATAAATGAAAGGAAAGTGGCTAGTGGCTACAACATACAATTTATTATTTAGGCAACTTTTATTGTATATCAACTGGACAGGTCACACAAACTCCAAAAGATCATTGTATAGGCATGTCTAAAACGTTATAAGTTAATGGATGAATAGAAGTGTTTACAAATTTCTTTTTTTGGCTATAGATAGTTCTCGCTGGTAGGTTATAATATAATGTATAGCAGATGCATTATAGAAGAAAGTATAATAGATTTGAATAGATACGGAGTGTATCCATGAAGTAGTCAATTAAGTTGAAACTTACAATTTGATTTCAGTGGTAAATGATTTTACATACAGTTAAGCCAATCTGTAATTGTGAATTGGAGGTGAAGCAATTCTGAGAATGGTAGTAGGATTTAATAGATTGAAGGGATAAACTTAAAACTCTTTTACATGTGGGTAGAACTTGCTGACGGTTTGAAGAATCTAAATAGGTGAATTGCCACTGAAATAAAGCTGGTGGTGACAACAATAAATAAGTTAGTTATACATTAAGTAAAAATAGCCTATATGACTGTAATTTTGTATCAAAAAAAGAAATAATTTATGTTGTGCGTTAGAGAAGATTTCACAATAAACACACTAAGGAATAGAAGTAGTAAAAAAGTTTTCATGACAGTTCTTTTAGCCAAACTACACTTATCGAAGCCGTATATTTTTGAAGGCAGATATCTTTGTGATTTATAGATGTAACATATTTCATAACATTAGAAGCAATAACGATGAAGTACAACAATTGAATGAAAAGTGGCTACAATGTACAATTTATTATTTATCCTACTTTTATTGTATAACAACTGGACAAGTCATACAAATTACACAAGATCATTGTATAAGCAGGTCTAAAACGTTAGAAGTATAATAGATGAATAAAAGTGTCTACAACAACAACAACAACAACAACAAACCCAGTGTATTCCCACCTGGTGGGGTCTGGGGGGGGGGGGTAAGATGTACGCAGTCCATACCTCTACCTCTAAAGAAGTAGAAAGGCTGTTTCCGAAAGACCCCCGGCTCAAGACACAAGATACCACACAATTACAAAGCAAAACACCAAACGAGGTTACAAAAATATATAACATAAATACGGCATCCAAAAGTGAAAGTGAAAGTGAAAGTGAAAGTGAAAGTAAAAGTAAAAGAAAACAAAGGAGAGCACCCAGGTTCGTACTAAAATAAGGGACGCGGAAACATAACCAGGATACTACCCCCAGCAAGTAATTCCCTACACAAGCGACCCATACTGGCCCTAGTCCTCTAGTCCTCTGCCCTAATTCGCATCCTCCAGACTTTCCTATCTAGGGTCATGTCCTCGGTGAGCTGTAACTGCTCCATATCCCGCCTAATCACCTCACCCCAGTACTTCTTCGGCCTACCCCTACCCCGCCTAAAACCATCCATCTCCAGCCTCTCACACCTACGAACCGGGGCATCCATGCCCCACCTCTTCATGTGACCAAACCAGCTCAATCGGACTTCCCGCATCTTGCACTCCACCGGGGTCACACCAGCCTTCTCCTTGATAGTCTCGTTCCGAACTCTATCCCCTCTAGTCAGCCCACACATCCAGCGCAACATCCGCATCTCTGCCACCTTCATTTTTTGGATGTGGGACTTCTTAACTGGCCAACACTCCGCTCCATACAACATGGCCGGACGGACTACCACCCTGTAGAATTTGCCTTTAAGCTTGGGCGGCACCTTCTTATCGCACAGCACCCCCGACGCGAGCTTCCACTTCATCCATCCCGCCCCAATACGGTGCAAGACATCCTCGTCAATGTCCCCATTTCCCTGGATCACGGACCCGAGATACTTGAAACTATCCCTCTTACATACCACCTGTGATTCCAACTTCACTACCACCTCATCCTCCAGCCTCACGTCATTAAACTTGCATTCCAAATACTCTGTCTTGCTTCTGCTCAACCTGAACCCTTTAGACTCAAGAGTTTGTCTCCACACCTCTAATTTATCATTCACACCCCCTCGAGTCTCATCAATCAGAACTATATCGTCTGCGAATAGCATACACCACGGCACCTCCCCTTGAATCCGCCGCGTCAACACATCCATTACCAAGGCAAACAAAAAGGGGCTAAGAGTAGATCCCTGATGCAATCCTGTCAAGACGGTGAAATGCTCTGAGTCTCCTCCCGCCGTCCTCACCTGAGTTTTTGCTCCCTCATACATGTCCTTAATTGCTCTGATATAAGCCTGCGGAACTCCACTCACCTCCAAGCACCTCCAAAGCACCTCCCTGGGGACTTTATCATATGCCTTCTCCAGGTCGATAAACACCATGTGCAGGTCCTTCTTCCTTTCCCTATACTGCTCCACCAGCCTCCGCACCAGGTGGATTGCCTCCGTCGTCGAGCGGCCAGGCATAAACCCAAACTGGTTTTCCGAGATAGACAATATCCGTCTCAGCCTCACCTCGACCACTCTCTCCCAAATCTTCATAGAGTGACTCAATAACTTAATCCCTCTATAGTTATTGCAACTCTGGATGTCCCCCTTATTCTTATAGAGAGGGATCATGGTGCTCCACCTCCAAGCCTCGGGCATCTTTGCCGTCTTGAAGATTTCGTTGAACAATCCAGTCAACCACCTTACACCAACCTCTCCAACGAACTTCCAAAACTCCACTGGTATTTCGTCCGGCCCCGTCGCCCTACCCCTTCGCATCCTGCGAACAGCCTCTCTAACCTCTTCTACCCTAAAACGTCTACAATAAGAAAAATTCCGACACTCCTCTGAGTGTTCCAGTTCCCCTAACTCAATAGCTCTATCCCCTTCGTCATTCAAGAGCCTATGGAAGTACGACTGCCATCTATCCTTAATGTGGCCGTCCTCCACCAACACTCTACCGTCCTCCCCCTTAATGCACCTCACCTGGTCGAGGTCACGCCCCTTCCTCTCCCTAGCCTTAGCAAGTCTAAACAACATTTTCTCCCCTTCTTTCCCCTGTAACCCTGCATACAAGCGCTCGAAGGCGGCCGTCTTAGCTGTCGTGACAGCTGACTTAGCCTCTTTCCTAGCAAGCTTGTACTCCTTCCTATTTACCCGCTTCTCTTCTTCGTCCTTACTCTCAACCAACTTAGCATACGCCCCTTTCTTGATCCCCACTTTCTTCTCCACCTCTTTATTCCACCACCAATCCCCCCAATGGTGCCCGGCTCGGCCCCTAGAAACACCTAACACCTCACTTGCATTCTCCCTGATGCACCTCGCCGCCCTATCCCACATACTATCCACGTCCTCCCTACACTCCCAGACCCCCATACCCGCCAACTTCTCCCCTATCTCCCACGCCTTCACTGGCGTCAAACTGCCCCACTTAATTCTAGGTCTACCCTCCTTACTCCTCCTCTTTCCAATCTTCTTAATACCCAAGTCCATAACCAAGTGCCTATGTTGGGTCGAAAGATTCTCACTCGGGATAACCTTACAGTCCCTACACAACACCCTATCCCCTTTCCGAAGCAACAGAAAGTCAATCTGGGTCCTGGCTACCGCGCTTCGAAAGGTGATCAGGTGATCGTCCTTCTTCGGGAAGCTTGAGTTCACCACCACCAGCCCGAAGGACCTCGCAAACTCCAAAAGAGTAGTCCCCTCTTCATTTCTGTCCCCAAAACCAAAACCACCATGCACATCACCAAAGCCTCCCGGTAACGCCCCGATGTGCCCGTTGAAGTCTCCTGCTACAACAATCTTCTCCGAGCTAGGCACGCCTCTCACCACCTCCTCCAAATCCTCCCAAAACCGCATTTTCTCCTCCCCCTCCGAGCCCACATGGGGCGCGTAAGCACTACACACGTTCAGGGTAAACCCCCGAATGACCAACTTAATAGTCATCAACCTATCATTGATCCTCTTCACCTCCACAACCTGACCTCTAAGCTCTTCATCTACTAAGATGCCAACTCCATTCCTACGCCTCTCGCTCCCAGAGTACCACAACTTGTAACCATCCACATCCCTAGCCTTAGACCCTACCCACTTGGTCTCCTGGACACACGCAATATTGATCCCCCTCTTCCTAAGAATCTTCACAAGTTCTATGGACTTACCCTGAAGAGTCCCTATATTCCAAGACCCAACTCTCAGCCTACCCCCGCTACCCGGGCGCCCTCCTCTACCACCCCCGCTGCCAAACCTTGGCCTCCTTCCCACTCCCGCCCTTTCCACATCCCCCGCCCCCACAACATCCCCACGCCCCAACCCCCTTGAACATGACCCTATCTAACCATTACCGCCCACAGCCACTACTAGATAGAATATAAGAGAATATACTCAAAGGCAAGAAACGACCACAGCAACAGCAACAACAGGCAACAACAACCGCAACAACAGACAACAGGGAATATAGGATATCAACAACAGGCAACAGACAATGTCACGAAAGCAAAAACAGATAACCCCAACAACAGCAGTGCAATAAGCGACCACCGCAACAGCAACAACAGACAATAGACAATCTCAATATCAACAAATCGAATAAATCAACCACAAATCAAGTTACAGGGAATAATATTAGCACAATACGAAGGCTGAAATAATGAAATAAGAGACTGAAATGAAATAACAAAGGTTAGAAGTCACCGAATTACGCTTGTCGGCGAAGCCGGAAAACCAAAACCCAGCGTAGACCAGGTTTCGGGGATTTCCGGTGGTGAGATGGAGCTGCGGCTGTCGGGGACCAGTTGGTCGCTGCAGAAATCGGTGGCTGGCCGGCGACGGAGCTACTGCTGGTTGATACCGACCGGTGTCTGCTGGGGCCCAGGCGGCTGCTGCTGGAGACCGTGGGGGGTCGGAGCTCACTGGAGCCGGCGAGGGGGGGCGGGGTGAGGGCGGGGTCGGCGCCGGGAGGCCGGAGATCTAAGCCGGGAGGCGCCGGGAGTCGGCAGTCGGCGCGGAGGGCCGGCGATCGAGGCCGGAAACGGGGCTGGCGATCAGATCAGGGGTCGGCGTCGAGGGCCAAGGGCGGCGACGGGGTCGGCGCTGGAGGCTGGAGATCGATGCCGGAGATCAGAGATCTGATCAGGTCAGCGCCGGCGACGGAGGGCCGGGGAGAGAGAGAGAGGAGGTAGAGAGAGAGCCGTTGGGGGGTAGAGAGAGAGGTATCCAATTATCTCATGAATAAAAGTGTCTACAAATTATCTTTTTTAGCTGTAGATAGTTCTTGCTGGAAGGTTATAATATAATGTATAGTAGATGCACTGCAGAAGAATGTATAATAGATCCTCGTAGCCCCAAAATTAAACCAAACCATGAAATTTGTAGATCATCCTCAAGTACAGCAACAACCTAATTTGTGGCACGTTACAAGAATGAAATTGTTAATTAGCAAATTTCCAAAAAAAAGTTGTAAAGTACAAAGAAGAGATATAACTTGTGCAATATTCAGCATAACCAGAAATACACTCTTACTAAAACATGTTTCACAATAGTGAAACTACAGCGGAGACATAGATAGGACATATTCTCGAACCAAAAAAGTAGTAATGCCCACAATAGTGTTATGAACCACCCTAATTATATCAGACCGATATGGTGTTGGGCAAATTTATTTAAGGTCCATGCCCAATGTCTCTCGTCTCCCTTATCAATTATAGTTACAACGTAACTCTATGTAAATGTCTATCCCATAAAAAGTATAAAGACTTCTTATCCAGACAATCATTACTGCATCGTTTAAGCCGTGTGACTTGATTTAATGTCATCGATCGAAGGCTTTATCTTGACTTTCTAAATTTGACGGAAAGTTACAACTCATTTGTTAGGATAATTGAGTTATGTGCATCTGAAGAAACTTTTAAGTTTTTGAATCACAACATTATATATGAAATAATAAGTATCATAGTTCATATTGATCATCACAATAACTATACATATTATAATACAAAAGATCCACAAATAATATGAATTCACACTTGACAAATATAATACATACACACTAAATTAGGGCAACTATATTTTTTTGACTTTTATATTTTTATTATTGATAGGCAGTTATGTGTCGTTGATTTTTCCCCCTCTTCTTGCGCATCCTAATTGATTTAACTTCCTCCTCCACCACTTTTGGGACTGCCACTTGAATATTCTGTGTCTCTTGAACAATTAGACTTCTTTTTGGGTTTACGTTATTCATATTGATCCTAACAAGAAAGTTGAATTTCTTCTCTTTACTTAACACCAACTTATGGTAGTTCTTACTTTCTTCCTTCTGTAATAAGTGTAAAAAATTGAATATGTTAGTAATAGTAATTAATAATTAGTAATTCATCATGTTAGTAATAATACGTAATAATAATTAATTAGTATAATTAGTTATAAATATAGTTCCTACCTTTACAGAGGTTGATTCAGTGTACTCTTTGACCATATAACCAAGGAAAATTTTGCGGCTTCGAAAAGTATAACCTGTGTATGTCGTTCGCCATCAGAAACTTCTAGCCTTAAAAAGTATCCAAAAGAGGAAAAATATTTCCTATATAAGTTAAATATGACTAAAATATCTAATAATATTGAAATTCCATAATTGTGAATCTCACCTCATTTGAAAATCAACATTTTCGATGCTACAATTACTACAACTTGCAGTATCTTTTATAACTTGTACTATCTTGTGGCATTTGTTGCAACAAGAAAATCATGGCTCATCTTTATTTAGAATATCTACCATTGTTGCTTGAAACATATAAAAATGATTCTTGTTTAGTGATAATATGTAACGCCCCAAAAATGGGTCCCAAGACGTCACACGGTGCTTAGGACCACAAGTGATCCCAAGCTAACCCATGAGCTGGCATACTGATAAGCAACTGACTAAACATGTATAAAATGACAGAGTTTACTGTGCGGAAAAATAACAAGGATGGAATCTGTGAAAATACAATACTGGTGTAATACCCCATACTTTTCCTATTTAATTTCATTTTAAGAATGTCTAGTATTAGTTTTTAAATTGAATAATGTCTATTCCATGAGTAATTTTCAAGATTTTCACTTTCTGTCATGTGGAAAATTCAATAAGCTTTCCATCGATATAAGATTCACCCAAATCCGATAACCTGGTCAGAAGTTGCGACTATTTGAAGTTCCAGTCGTAAAACAGCGCCATACTAGTCAGTGGCGCGCCGCGCCACAAGAGGAAATGGCATTTGGCAAATTTCAGTAGGGTTCCGCGATTATAGCGCCTCACGCCAGGGCCCAAATTCAGAATTGTCCTTTTCCAGTGTCTTAGCGCGATTTCATCCGCATCGCGACAAAGTTCCAGGTCGCAAAAGAAGGGGCAACACGGTGGCTTCGCGTTGCGCCATCCCTCAGTTTTTCAATTGTCAAATTTCAGTGACACAGCGCGATAGCTCTGCATCGCGCTGGGGGTTCAGTTCGGGAAAATTTTACTAAAATTAAATGACATTTCCAGGGTTAAAAGGGTCAACTTCCTACCCCTATTTAAGCCCTTTAACACGTGATTCAGCCACTTTTCACCCAAAATACACTCTCTTCTCTCAAAAATCTCTAAAGAACAAGATAGGGTTTTCATAGAAGATCCAATTCTAAGAAATTTTCTCCATCAATCTTCACGAAATAAGGTATGTGTAGTATTCATTCATGGACTCCTTTCATTCATGAAGCCCAAGAATCTCTTTTCTAAGTTTAAAGTTTATGGATTTCTTTATGAATTTCATGTTGGGTTTGGTTTGTGTATGTTGAGAATGATCAATTGAATTCAAATCCATGTTGGGTGATCAATTTTCTGTGGAATTGATTTGTATAGATGTATATTCATGTGAACCTATGAATAAACCCTAGGATGATGAAATTAGAGATGAATCATGATGATTAATTATTGTATAATATTGTCTACATGTGCTATGCCTACTATGTGTTTGATTAAATGCCTAGATGAAGGAACAATACCCAACTAGTATGATATTATGAAATCCCCATGTATGTACAAGTTATGCCTATCACGTGTTTTGATGGAATGCTACTATAAATGTATTATGGATTATGATGTTAGTTATATGTTCAAGTAAGTTATGCTTGGTCAATTTCCTTCCATCGAGTCCTGGGGGTACTTGTACCCAAAATATTAGTTGTGTGCCTAGAGCCATGTCATGTTTCCACGATACTCTCAGTCAAGACATAATCCTTAGACTTCAAACAGTCTTATGACTCAAGAAATCTCCATGACCTCATGAACTCAGTCAGTTGTCAGATATCAGTAATATTTTGTCAGTCAACGGAATTCAGTAACTCAGTCCAGGTCTAGTTCAGTAAATTATGTTCAGTGTCTATCCAGATGGGAGTAGAAATTAGCATCGAGTAAACCCAAGGATAGGAACTCACTTGTTATATGAGGGTGTGATTCTTAGAAGCAATCCTTGCGTTCCATAACTATGTAGCCAGCATAGGTTGATACATCATAGCCTGCTACATGAGGGTAGATGAGGGGGCTGAGCCTTCTATATCAGGGTTCCTACCATTCTCACTAGAGTTACCTGTTATATTAGGGTCACTCACATGTTGTCCTTACCAATGGCGCGGTATTGACACCCTTCCAATCAGGGCGTAGATTGGACCCCAATTCAGCTATAATGCATCATTTGGGGCATGTCGGTTAGATGACTACCTCCCATAGTCTCAGTATTAGTCTCAGTAAAAGAACTCAGATAGTTCTTTAGAATTCAGGACTGTCAAATACAGTCAACTCTGACATAATATGGAACTCGGATAGTTCTATCAGATTCAGGTTTGTCAGATACAGTCACTCATATTATCAATTATATTCAGATTCAGTAATCATGTTATCACAGTATTAGCGTAAGTTGTTATGTCTCATGCATGTATTCTCACACTCATAATAGTTAGTCAGTTATTATTATTGTTCATTCATATGAACCCCATGCATTCAGCCTACCTCACATGTATACCAGTACATTTAAAGTACTGTCACATTTGCGCTATGGTATCTTATACCATAGGTTCAGAGACACGAGCTCCAGATCAGCAGTAGATTCTAGTTTCAGCAGTCAGAGTTAGAAGTGAGTCCTCATCATTCGAGGACATGATTATTTCTCTATTATCTCATTAATTAGTTTATTAGTTGGAGTTAGTTGGGGACATATCCCATCAACTCCTTACTCAGACAGTTCAGTCAGTTAGAGGCTTTCTAGACTATTATATTTCAGAGTTCAGTATGTTCAATTTTATTTTGGGTATTCTATTACCCCACACAGATATTATATCATTCAGATCATGTTCAATATTGAACCTTATGGCTTATCAGTTCATGTTTCCGCATTATAAAGTATTTTATACAGTATACAGGTACAGATATCAGTCATGGGTTAGCTTGTGGTCCTTCGGGGTTATGAGCACCGTGCAGCATTCCGGGTACCAAATTTGCAGCATTACAAACTTGGTATCAGAGCCTAAGGTTCAATAGAATCCTAGGAAGTCTGAAAGCCTTATTTAGTAGAGTCTTGTACATGGGTGTGTTGCGCGCCATATTTATGTACAGGAGGTTATAAGATGTTTTAGGAATAGTTTCCCCTCTTTCAGTATTCATGTCATACCAATGAGTATAATCTTAAGTCAATCTCTCAATATAATCTGTTCTCACTTCCTTTTACAGAACATGCCTCCTAAAAGAAGAAACGAAAATCAGTCAGCCCCTTAGCCCGAAGATTCTTTGGGCGATCATGTTTCTCATACAGAGTTCAGGGCCACATTTACTACTTTTGCTCAGTCAGTTCTATCTCAAAATGAATGTCCAACAGTCATTTCGGCCAACCCAATGGTCAACTTAGTCACAGCTAGGATTTGGGACTTCACCCGAATGAATCCTCTGTCCTTCCCCAGGTCTAAGGTAGATGAGGACCCTTAGGATTTTATTGATTAGGTTTAGAAGGTAGCAGACATCATGGGGGTGACTACTATTGAGAGTGCTGAGATAGCTGCATATCAGTTGGAGGATGTGGCTCATACTTAGTTCAAACAGTGAAAGTCAGAGAGGTCAGGTGATGCAGGTCCTATAGAGTGGGAGAAGTTTGTCACTACATTCTTAGATAGATTGTTTCCCTAAGATGTTAGAGAGGCTAAGGTGCTAGAATTCATCAACCTGATGTTAGAGAGGCTAAGGTGCTAGAATTCATCAACCTCAGGCAGGGCAATATGACGGTGAAAGAGTATTCTCTTAAGTTTACTCAATTAGCCAGATTTGTCCCTCATATAGTTACAGACAACAAAGCTAAGATGAGTAAGTTTGCTTCAGGGGTAAATGATAGCGTGGTAAATAAGTGCAGATCTGCCATGCTGAACAGTGACATGACTTTAGCCAGGCTTATGACTCATGCTCAACAGATAGAAGAGTAGAAGATTAAGCAGGGGGAGAAGCAGAATAAGAAAGTGAAGACAAGTAGTTTCAACTTTGCTCAGCTTAAATCAGAAGGAGGAAACCGTTCCCAGTTTTGTCCTAAGTCATCAGTTCCAGTCCCTTCTTCATCCAGTGCTCCAGTTCCTAAGTTCAAAGAGGGTAACAAAGATAGAGCACTAGGCTCTAAGTCCCAGGGCAGGATTAGCAGTGCCCGCACCTATCCTCTTTGCCAAACTTGTGGCAAGCACCATCAGGGTATTTGTAGAGCTGGCAGTGGTATTTGTTTCAGATGTGGCAAGCCAGGCCACAGAGTCAGAGACTGTCCTTAGCCAGGTCCTCAGGGTCAGCAGAATTGCTCCTCAACTTAGTTCAATCGCCCAAGTTAGTAGGGTGCCACCTCCAGTACTACTAGTGGGCAACACCTAAATTATCTCTATGCTCTTCAGTCCCGACAAGATCAAAAAAATAGTCCAGATGTAGTTACCGATACGTTACATATCTTTTACGTGCATATTTATGCTTTGCTATATCCAGAAGCTTCTTTATCTTTTGTTAATCCTTATATAGCAGTCGATTTCGAAGTCAGTTCCAAAATCCTAGTAGAGCCCTTTTCAGTCTCTACCTCAGTGGGTAAAACCATCATAGCCCGGTGGGTATACAGGAACTGCCCGGTTATGATATTTTAGAAAGTCACTTCAGCAGACTTAGTCAAATTAGAGATGACTGATTTTGATGTCATTCTCGGCATGGATTGGCTTCATTCCTGCTATGCCTCATTCTACTATAGAAATAAAATAGTTTGATTTCAGTTTCTGAATGAACCCGTCCTTGAGTAAAAGGGTAGTACTTCAACGTTCAGAGGTCAGCTTGTTTCCTACCTTCAGGCAAGGAAAATAATATCTAAAGGATATGTCTATCATCTTGTTCAAGTTAAGTACACTAGTTCTAAAACTCCCATCCTTGAATCAGTTCTAGTTGTAGGTGAATATTCATATGTCTTTCCCGAAGATCTTCTAGGAATTTTTCCCAAAAGGGAAATAGACTTCGGCATTGATCTTCTTCCAGATACTCAACCTATATCTATTCTGCCATACAAAATGGCACCAACAGAACTCAGAGAACTGAAAGAACAATTGAAGGATCTCTTAGATAAGGGATCCATCAGGCCTAGCATTTCCCCGTGGGGCACAGTAGTATTATTCGTGTGCAAGAAAAATGGTTCTCTTAGGATGTCCATAGACTATGATCAACTCAATAAGGTCACGTTCAAGAACAAGTATCCTTTTTCCAGAATTGATAACTAGTTTGACCAACTTTAGGGTGCCAGTTATTACTCTAAGATAGACCTCAAATCTGGCTATCATCAGCTCAGATTTAGAGAATGTGACATTCCAAAAACAACTTTCCATACTAGGTATGGTCACTTCAAATTCCTAGTCATATAATTTGGTCTTACCAATGCCCCAGCCGCTTTCATAGACTTGATAAACTGTGTGTTCAAGCAGTCATAGTTTTCATAGATGATATTCTGGTCTATTCTCACAGTAAGCGTAATCAGGAAGATCATCTCAGAATAGTACTTTAGACTCTCAGAGATCATCAGCTATTCACCAAATTCAGTAAGTGAAAATTTTGGATAAGATCAGTAGCATTTCTTGGTCATATCATTTTTGGTGATGGCATTAGAGTGGATCCTCAAAAGACTGAAGTAGTAAGAAACTGGCCTTGCCCTATCTCTCCATAAGATATTAGGAGTTTCTTCGATTTGGCTAGCTATTATAGATGGTTTGTTAAGGGATGTTCTTCTATTGCATCCCTTATGTCCAGATTGACTCAGAAAAAAGTCAAGTTTCAGTGGTCAGATTCTTGTGAGAAGAGTTTTTAAGAGTTGAAGACTCGACTCACCTCAGCTCCAGTATTATCCCTCCCAGATGGTTCAGATGGGTTCGTAGTATATTATGATGCATCCAGAGTGGGTCTAGGTTGTGTCCTCATGTAGCATGGTAAGGTCATAGCCTGCGCCTCCAGACAGCTTAAACCCTATGAGAGGAATTATCCTACTCATTATCTTAAGTTAGTAGCCGTAGTCTTTTCCTTGAAGATTTGGAGGCATTATCTATACAGTTTTCATGAGGATGTGTTCACTGATCATAAAAGCCTTCAGTATGTCTTTTCTCAGAAAGATCTCAATCTTTTCCAGAAAAGGTGGTTAGAGCTCTTGAAAGATTATGACATGAGTGTCCTTTATCATCCGAGCAAGGCCAATGTAGTGGCCGACGCTCTCAGTAGACTATCCATGGGTAGTGTTTCTCATGTTGAAGACAGTAAAAAGAAGTTAGCTTATTAAGTCCATCAGCTTGCCATACTAGGCATTTTCTTAGTCGATAGAGATAAGGGTGATATATGGGTTCAGAGTAGTTCAGAATCATCTCTAGTTTTCGAGGTAAAAGAAAAGCAAGATAGAGATCCCAGCCTTGTCAAGTTGAAAGAGTCAGTTCAGGATCAGAAAATATAGGTTTTCTCCCAAGGGGGAGATAGTGTTCTTCGTTGTCAGGGTCATCTCTGTGTTTCAGGTGTAGATGACTTAAGGCAGCGAATTCTTGCAGAAGTGCATAGTGCATGCTACTCTATTTATCTAGGGGCCACAAAGATGTACTGCGACTTATAGGAAATCTATTGGTGGAGTGGGATGAAAAGAGATGTTATAGAGTTTGTGGCTAAGTACTCTACATGTCAGCAGGTTAAGATAGAGCATCAAAAGCCTAGTGGGTCTATACAGGAGTTCAGTATTCCTACTTAGAAGTGGAAAGTTGTGAACATGGACTTCGTGACGGGTTTGCCTCGAACTCGTCATCAACATGATTTAGTCTGGGTTATTATAGACAGAATGACCAAATTAGCTCATTTCCTTCCAGTTCATACCTCTTATTCAACTGAGGATTACGCCAAACTCTACATCAAAGAGTTGGTCAGATTGCACGGTATTCTGTTGTCCGTTATCTCAGATAGAGGTACCCAGTTCACCTCTCATTTCTAGAAAGCATTCTAAAAGGGTCTTGGTACCCAAGTTCATCTTAGTACAACCTTTTACCCTCAGACAGATGGTCAAGCAGAAAGGACCATTCAGATATTAGAAGATATTCTAAGGGCGTGTGCAATCGATTTCAAGGGAAGTTGGGATGACCATTTACCTTTGATTGAGTTTGTATACAAAAACAACTATCATTCCAGTATTCGAATGGCTCCATTTGAAGCTCTCTATGGTAGGAGATATAGATCTCCAATTGATTGGTTTGAAGTTAGTGAGGCCTCAGTTATAGATCCTGACTTGGTATTCAATGCCTTAGAAAAAGTCTAGTTGATTAGAGAAAGACTCCAGGCTGCTCAGAGACGACAGAAGTCTTATGCAGATGTTCCTAGAAAAAATCTCAAGTTCGAGATTAGTGACTATGTCTATCCAAAGATCTCTCCCATGAAGGGAGTGAAGAGATTCGGAAAGACGGGAAAGCTTAGTCCCCGATATGTTGGTACCTTCAAGATTCTCAGTCGATTTGACAATTTAGACTATGATCTTGAATTTCCTTTAGATCTAGCCTCAGTTCATCCAGTCTTTCATGTCACTTTTCTCAAGAAGTGCATAGGTGACCCATCAGTTGTAGTCCCTATTCAGAGCATTGATGTTTAGAACATTCTCTTATGAAGAGATTCTAGTCAAAATCTTAGACTATCAGACTTGTAGATTGAGGAACAAAGAAGTCCCTCTAGTTAAGGTTCTTTGGCAAAATTAGTCCGTCGAGGGAGCTACTTGGGAAGTAGAGGTAGACATGCGTACCAAGTATCCTCACCTCTTCTCCACCAACACAGATCAAGCTCAAGGTATCAGTTCTCTTTAAGCTTAGTCAGTTTCATGTTCAGTGTTCATCACAAACATGGTATACAGTTTTATGCTCATGTCCCCATTAGAAACTTGGTATCAAGTACCATTGCATATTCAGTCATGCGCTCATGTATCAGTATAGTTATGTAATTATGCATCAGACATGTATTCTCATTGTGAGAAACTTAATTTTTTAGAACACTCAGTCATGCATTCATGAATCAGTTACACATGCACTAGATATGCATGTTCAGTATTATATATTCAGCTTATCAGTCATGGCAGTCATGAGATCATGTTTCAGTTATTCATGTTCAGCATGAACGTCAGTTGTTTTTCTTCCCTCTCAGTCAGTCTCATTCGAGGATGAATGCTATCAAGGGGGAGATATAGTAGTACCCCATACTTTTCTAGCTAACTTCATCTTAAGAATGTCTAGTATTAGTTTCTAAATTTAATGATGGCTATTCCATGAGGAAATTTCAAGATTTTCACTTTCTGTTATGTGGGAAATTCAATAAGCTTTCCATCGATATAAGATTCGCCCAAATTCGATAACCGGGTCAGAAGTTACGACTATTTCAAGTTCTCATCTTAAAAAAGATCCATATTAGTCAGTGGCGCGCCGTGCCACAAGAAGAAATGGCATTTGGAAAATTCCAGTAGGGGTCCACGATTATGGCACGTCGTGCCAGGGCCTAAATTCAGAATTGTCCTTTTTCAGTGTCTTAGCGCGATTTCCTCCGCATCGTGCCAAAGTTCCAAGTTGCAAAAGAAGGGGCAACGCGATGGTTCTGTGTTGCGCTATCCCTCAGTTACATAATTATTAAATTCTAGTGACATGGTACGATAGCGCCGTGTCACGCCAGGGGTTTAGTTCGGAGAAATTTTACTAAAATTAAATGATGTGTACAGGGTTAAAAGGGTCAACTTCCCACCCCTATTTAAGCCCTTTAACATGTGATTCATTGCATTTTCACCCAAAATACACTCTCTTCTCTCAAAAATATCTCAAGAACAAGCTAGGGTTATTATAGAAGATCCAATTCCAAGAAATTTTCTCCATCAATCTTTACGAAATCACGAAAAGGTATGCGTAGTCTTCATTCATGGACTCTTTTCATCCATGAAGCCTTAGAATCTCTCTTCTAAGTTTATGTTTATGAATTTCTTTATGAATTTCATGTTGGGTTTGGTTTGAGTATGTTAATAATGATCAATTGAATTCAAATCCATGTTAGGTGATCAATTTTATGTGAAATTGATTTGTATAGATATATATTCATGTGAACCTATGAATAAACCCTAGGATGATGAAATTAGAGATGAATCATGATGATTAATTGTTGTATAATATTGTCTACATGTGCTATGCCTACTATGTGTTTGATTAAATGCCTAGATGAAGGAACAATACCCAACTAGTATGATATCATGAAATCCCCATGTATGTACAAGTTATGCCTATCACGTGTTTTGATGGAATGCTATTATAAATGTATTATGGATTATGATGTTAGTTATATGTTCAAGTAAGTTATGTTTGGTCAATTTTCTTCCATCGAGTCCTGGGGGTACTTGTACCCGAAATATTAGCTGTGTGCCTAGAGCTATGTCATGTTTCCACGATACTCTCAGTCAAGCTATGATCCTTAGACTTCAGACAGTCTTATGACTCAAGAAATCTCCATGATCTCATAAACTCAGTCAGTTGTTGGATATCAGTAATATTCCGTCAGTCAATAGAATTTAGTAACTTAGTCCAGGTTCAATTCAGTAAATTATGTTCAGTGTCTATCCTGATGGGAGTAGAAATTAGCACCGAGTGAACCCAAGGATGGGAACTCACCTGTTATATGAGGGTGTGATTCTTAGAAGCAATCCTTACGTTTCAGAACTATGTAGCCAGCATAGGTTGAGACATCATAGCCTACTATATCAAGGTAGATGAGGTGGCTTAGCCTTCTATATGAGGGTTCCCACCATTCTCACTAGAGTTACCTGTTATATTAGGGTCACTCACATGTTGTCCTCACTAGTGGCGCGATATTGACACCTTTCTAATCAGGGCATAGATTGGACCCCAATTCAGCTATAATGCATAATTTGGGGCATGTCGGTTAGATGACTACCTCCCACAGTCTCAGTATCAGTCTCAGTAAAAGAACTCAGATAGTTCTTCAGAATTCAGGACTATTAGATACAGTCAACTCAGACACAGTACAGAACTCAGATAGTTCCATCAGATTCAAGATTGTTAGATACAGTTACTCATGTTATCATTTATATTCAAATTCAGTAATCATGTTATCATAGTATTAGCGTCAGTTGTTATGTCTCATGTGTGTATTCTCACGCTCATAATAGTTAGTCAGTTATTATTATTGTTCATGCATATGAACCCCATGTATTCAGCCTACCTCACATGTATACTAGTACATTTAAAGTACTGACGCATTTGCGCTGTGGTGTCTTATACCATAGGTTCAGAGACACGATCTTTGGATAAGCAGTAGATTATACTTTCAGTAGTCAGAGTTAGAAGTGAGTCCTCATTATTCGAGGACATGATTATTTCTCTATTAACTAATTAATTAATTTTTTAATTGGAGTTAGTTGGGGACATATCCCATCAACTCCTTACTCAGACAGTTCAGTCAATTAGAGGCTTTCTAGACTATTATGTTTCAGAGTTCAGTATGTTCATTTTTGTTTTGGGTATTCTACTACCCCACAAAGATGTTATATCACTCAGATCATGTTCAATATTGAACCTTATGGTCTATCAGTTTATGTTTCCGTATTATAAAGTATTTTATGCAGTATTCAGGTATAGATATCAGTCATGGGTTAGCTTGTAGTCCTTCGAGGTCATGAGCATCGTGTAGCATTTCAGGTACCATATTTGGGGCGTTACAACTGGTACACTTGTTCATTCTGATAAAATCTGAAAAGAGAGACTGAAATTACAAGACTAACTCTAACTGACATTTATGAAGCCTCTACTATACTGACTATAGATAGTTGGGACGTGACTCCAACTACCACTAATCAATACATATGAGTAAGAAAGTAAAGTACATAAATAACATCTAACAAAAGTCCTCGAAGTAGGAGGACTCATCATTTGTTGGCTGGAATCTGCAATTGTCTGATTTTGTCTGCACATACTACAACTTGTACCTACATTATGAGACAATGTAGCACATAGACGTATATATGGATCAGTACTTTGAGGATGTACTGAGTATATAGGGGTGAAATACATAAGTAAAACATCATCTCATCATTATAATTTATAAAACAATGCATGCTAAATGTAAATGACTCACTTAAGCTGGAATATCTGATATACTGAAACCATGAATTATAAATCAATCATACTTTATAAATCTAGTGAGTCATAACATTTAGTTCTAAAAGCTATACTTGTATTCTGTCTGTAAATCATACTGTCTAAGTGTAGAAATAGCTCACTTCTGAAATCTGAAATCTAAAAGCTGAAGTTCGTAACTATTATCTTTCTGTAAAGCATAATCTGAGTAAACTGTGAGCCTTTAGACTTAGTTTTCTAAAAGATTTTTGTAAATCTTTTCTGTTAGGCTTTACTATTAGGGAAAATTGTTCTACAAGAAAAAATACTTCATCTGAAGCTTATCTATAAAGGAGGTTCTTCTAACCGACATAAAACATGTGAGCATTCATGGAGTCCAACGTCTTACCCATGTTGGGGAGAGCTGTTCTACCCTTTCCATAGGAATAGTACTTCTTATCTTAAGTGATCACAATCTTAGTCATCCACGTAGAAGTGGGAATAATCTTAATCCTACGGTGGCACGTAGTTCTGAGAAATGAAACCTTGGTAACATACTCATCTCGGTGCTAAATACTACTCCCATTCTTATGCTCAGGATCTTAAGGAATCCACTTTAAAATAGCACAAAGGTTTACAAGAAAATCAATTATGCTCTTTCTTTTCTTTAAATCTCAAGTCATATGAACAATGTGGGTTCTTTATCTTATCTTAGGACCAAAAGGTCAAATCTTTATCAAAAATCTAAGAATAATCTTATCATAGGGAGCTCATAGCACAAATAATCTTAAAATAGCAATCTCCAATTAGGCTTAATGACCCTTGCGTTAAACTCATGTCAAAACATAAAAATGTTCATGCTTGATAATGTAAATATTGATAAATCAACCCAAAATCTGAAAATTTCTGCAATATGCATGAAAATATGAACATAATATGCAACTCAACTTCTAAACATCTTAAAATCTCATAAATCTTATAAATAGCAATATTGAGTATAAACCCTAACTTCAATTTCATGAGAAATCACATAAAATTCAGTAAGTTTGTAATAAAAATAAGTTTTAGGCACAAGGATGAAAGGATTATCCTTGTTGAAAAATCCCACATACCTTGACTGGAGATTAGATGAAGAAATTCGATCTATTGATTCCTATTCGAGTTCTTAATTATCTTGCCTTGGGAATCCTCAATTTGGAACTTTCTTGGAGAATCTATGGAGGATTTTTTTGATTTTTTGGAGAATAAGCTTTGGAGCTTTAGAATTTTGCTTTGAGAGAGAATGGATGAATTATGAGCATAATAGACTAAGAATGGGTTTAATATCATGTTGTACACAAATTGAGGGCTTGGGAATTGACCAAAATACCTCTTTTAATCTTCTAAACGAAACTGGAAAAGCAACATTTTTCAAATGGGCAGGCCACTGTGACACGCTACTATTGCGGTGGCTTACTGGATAAGGGACAATTGGGAATTGGAAACATAACGTGATGCGCCATCATCGTGGTGCCCTTTTGGAATGCCATTTTGGCTACTGGCGCGATATGGCAGTATCACGTTGGGCTACTGGATTTTGATAATTGGAAATTTGGACCTCTCCACAATACACCAATATTGTGGAGGTCCACTGGAACTGACAATTATGAAATTGTCCTTCACCGCGACGCGGTGGTTGCTCAGGTGGGACACTGTCAACTTAAAAATGCTCTAACTCCTCAACCGAGTATCGAATTTTGGTGAATTTGATATCGATGGAAAGTTTATAATAAGACTCCACAAAGTTCTCTCGTAGTCTAATCCTTTAGAGCAAGTCAAGTAAAGCCTTTATACTTGGAAATTTAACTAAGTGTGGGACTTAGTTCATTTTTAGTGCCTTCAAACTTTGAAGAATTATTTTGCGACATTCCCAATCTTTGATAATTAATATTTTAGATCATTCATAATTCATGAGGTCAATAGGTTTTCTCGGACAAGTTTTAGATTTTTTAGACCGCATTTAGACCTCGTTTGGTGTCCCAAAATAGCGGACCAACGCGATCTTAGCGCGCAGTATCGCCCATCGTGTTGGTCAATTTTTGTGCAAGAAAAGTACTAAGGCTTGACGCGATGATGGCGCAATGTGTCGAGTATTGCTTTGACGCCGACGACGCATCGCGCTGTCCACAGTGTCGATGCCCAATTATTTTTTAGCTTTTAAAATCAACGTCCTATGGGTCAATTTAGTCATTTCCCCATCCTTTTTCAGCTTTAACACGGGATTTAATCCCTAAGACCCAGAAATACATACACTTTTATCAATTTCCATCAAGAACTCATCCTAGGGTTTCAACCTAAAACCCAAGAGAACTCAAAATTCAACTGTCACTTTTCAAACATTCTTCAAGAATTGGAATCCCCATTACAAGGGCTACAAGAAGCACCCATCAATTGTACGAATAGCAATCCAAAGTCAAGAGTTCATTCAAAGCTTCTAATTTAAGGTATGTGGGGTTTGAACAAGAACAATTCTTCCGTTCTTGTGCCCAAAGTTTTGACTTTATTAAAGAATTTTATATTTTTGCAAGTGTATTTATATCTAATTTACTCTACTTTGCGTTAATGAATCTCAAAATTATTCAAGTCTTGAAATTGCATTTTATTTCTCTTATTATGCTATGAATTTCACTTCCCTGCCATGAATTGATGTTTTGAGTGTTTCCAAGGTTGAAGTCATGATTTAATCTTCATTTTGAAATTGAGATTTCTTGAATATGTGTACATGCTTTAAGTCCAAGAATGAGTTTTTGATATTTTCTAAAGTGTTTCAAGAAGTGTATTGATATCTCCATAATATTAAAAATTTGAAGCTTATTGATGATAGTCTACCAAAGATTCAAGGAAAGAGTTGATTTTGATATTTAAGTCCTAAGCTAAGAAAGGAGTCTACATTTTTTTGACTTAAGCTAAAGGGGAGCATAGTTGGCTTTCATTACACAATTTTATATTGTTTAAGGTGGATTTTCCTAAAAGTTCTAAGCCTAAGTATGGGAGTAGTATTTAGCACCGAGTTGAGTATGATTCCAAGGTCTCATGCACCAGAACTACGTGCCCCGTAGGTTTCTAATTTACCCCAAGCGGGTTAAGATAGTGATTACTAAAGTTAAGGTTCTACTCCAATGGAAAGGATAGAACAGCTTTCCCCAATGTAGGCAAGATGTTGGACTCCATGGTACCAACATGGTTTATGTCAGTTAGAAGAAACACCCAAGTTTCCCACAGTATTCAAGGGTCTTAAAGTTTCAAAGTTTTCCCAAAGTTCCGTAATCCTAAGTCTTTGAGTTCTTAAAGTTTTAAAGAAGTTCATTACTCTCCTTAAGATAAAAGTATAAGTTTTGAAAGGCTATTTTTGTCAAGATTCCTTTATGCTTACAAATTCTGAGAATAAGAGGAGAATGCAGATTTTAATGTTAAGTATAATAACTTACGAGGTTTATATACATGATTCACTATCCCTGATTTATAGGGTTTATATTTCAGTTTTATTCCAGCTATGTGAGTCATTTATATCAGCATGCAGGTTTTCTATAAATATTGATATAATGTTTAATTACTGCATACACCCCTATATACTCAATACATCCTCAAAGTACAGATCCACATATAAGTCTGTGTGCTACATTGTCTCATAATGTAGGTTCAGTTGCTCAGTCCCAGCAGCATCAGTGATCCTAAGTACCTTTGTCTACATTTCCACAGTGGTGAGTCCTCATGGTTCGAGGACCTATTTTCCCAACATTTAGTATTACTAGTAGTTGATTTTGTTGATTTCAGTTTGAGTCAATTGGGGGTCTAACCCAATGACTCTCTAGTTCTTGAGTAGTAGAGGCTTTGTCAGACTATATTATCAGTGGTGTTATAGACTTTCTAGTATTATTTTGATATGTAGACAGTATTTTCTTGTTATACTGGTTTATTTTTGGTATAATATAGTATTATTGTTTGGTTTGACATCCTAAAATAAGTGATAGAGATAGTAGTAGGCTCAAAGGGTTAGCTTGAGGCTACTTGTAGCCTTCAGCACCATGTGACTTTCCAGGATGAGATTTCGTGGTGTTACAAACTTAGTATTAGAACTAACGTTTAAGGAGTCCTAGGGAGTCTGACTAGCCACGTTGCATAGATTCTTGATCATCGGGGTGTAGCGTGCCACATCTATGAGCAAGACAAAAAAAAGTTATCTCATTCTTTCAAAATCCATCTTTCTTATAGTAGTCTCTCTCTTCTATTAATGTATGCTTATTTATGATATAAAATTCCTACTTGAAGAGCAAATACCCATAGAAACAATAACGAGCAACCTCAGCCTGTTGATCCCCTGAATGAGACTGTGTCCCATGCTGAGTTTTGGGCAGCCTTTCAAGCGTTAGCCCAGGAAGTCACCACAAATATTTAGGACAATAACTAGGCTGTAGTCCCACACCAGTAAGGAGGTGATTTAGCTGTAGCCAAGATTCAAAATTTTATGAGGATAAACCCACCAGAGTTCTATAGATTAAAGGTAGGTGAGGACCCACAGTTATATCTTGAGGAGGTGAAGAAGATCACTCAAGTCATACATATTTCTGAAGAAGAGAGTGTAGAGCTGGCCTTTTATATGCTGAAAGATATTGCCTATGATTGGGTTGTGGCATGGAGGAAGAATAGAGGGGAAGATGCTGCTCCTATGACTTGGCAGGTATTCCAGGATGTATTTTTAGACAAGTTATTCCCACTTGAGATGAGGGAACCAAAGATTAAGGAGTTTATGAACCTAAGGCAAGGCTATATGACTGTAAAGGAGTATTGCCTTAAGTTCAACAAGTTAGCTAATTATGCTCCCGATTTGATGGCAAATACCCAAACTAGTATGAGTAAGTTCATCACCGGTGTATCTAGTTTGGTGTTCAGACTGATGATGCATACACAACGAATTGAGGCAGACAAGATAAGGGAGAGAGATAAAGTAGGGGAAACAAGATGGATAGATCTTAGCAGTGTGAGTATGTTCAGACTAGGTCTCATAGAGAGAACCGTCTGCAGTTTCAGAGTCGTTCATCTATGCCAGCACCTTTATCAGCTAATGCTTCCGCACCCAAAAACATGCAAGAGTAAGGGAATAAGCCTTCCATGTCTAGATCCCAGAACAGTGTGAGTAACAGGCCCAATCATTCTCCTTGTGCTAAGTGTGGCAGGACCCATCTCGGTAAGTGTTTATCCTAACAGAGGGGTTGTTTTGGTTGTGGCAAGTTTGGCCATAGACTTAGAGAGTTCCCACATGCTAGACAGTGGAACAGATATGTCCGACCTCAGACACAGGCTACCAGTGCACCAGCTCCTTTAGCCTGTCCAGCCCTTCCTTAGGGCGCTTCATCCAGTACTGGTAGTGGGCAGTGCCAGAACAAGTTTTATGCCTTACCATCCCATCAGGAGCAGGAGGATTCTCCTAATGTAGTTACTTGTATGGTCCGTTTCTTTTGCTTCGATGTTTATGTGTTGTTGGACCCTGGGTCAAGTTTCTCTTATGTGACCCCATTAGTTGCTGTGAATTTTGAAATGAGTCCTGCAAAGATTCCTGAGCCTTTCCTGGTTTCTACTATAATAAGTGAGTTAGTTGTTTCTAAGCAAGTATATAAGAAGTGTCCTATCATTGTTCCCCATAGAGTCATATTTTCTGATTTGATAGAGTTGGAGATGGTTGATTTTGATATTATTCTGGGTATGGATTGGCATCACTCTTATTATGCATCTATAGACTATCATACCCATGTGGTTAAGTTCCAATTTCCTGATGAGCCAGTTTTCTAGTGGTTCGAGAGTTCTGTATCTCCCAAGAGTCATTTTATATCCTATCTCAAAGCCAGAAAGCTAATATCCAAAGGTTGTATCTATCACCTAGTTTGAGTTAAAGACACTAAGTCTGAGACTCCAACTCTCCAGTCAATCAATATAGTGAATGAGTTCCCTGATATTTTTTTGGAAGATCTCCCAGGGGTACCTTCCGATAGAGAGATCGAATTTGGGATTGACCTTCTTCCCGACACAGCCTATTTCTATTCCTTCTTACCATATGAAACCCGCAGAGATTAAGGATTTGAAAGAGAAACTCAAAGATCTTCTAGATAAAGGTTTCATAAGGCCTAGTGTCTCTTCTTGAGGCACACCTGTCCTATTCGTGCGAAAGAAAGATTGTTCTGTGCGTATGTGTAATGACTATTGTTAGTTGAATAAGGTTACAGTTAATAATAAGTAACCTCTTCCTAGAATTAATGACCTATTTGATCAATTACAAGGTGCAAGCTACTTCTCAAAGATAGACCTTAGATCCGGCTAACATCAACTCAAAGTAAAGGGGTGTGATATCTCGAAGACAGCCTTTTGAACCCGTTATGGTCATTTTGAGTTTCTAGTCATGTATTTCGGGCTAACCAATGCTCCAGCGGCTTTTATGGACCTCATGAATCAAGTGTTCGAGCAGTATCTTGATATGTTTGTCATAGTGTTCATAGATGATATCCTTGTATACTCCCGTAGTGAGAATGACCATGCAGATCATCTTATAATTGTCCTGCAGACTCTTAGAAATCATCAATTATTTGCCAAATTCAGCAAGTATAAATTTTGGCTAAGGTCAGTATCCTTTCTGGGTCATATTATTTCAGCCGAAGGCATTAGAGTTGATTCCTAAAAGACAAAAGCTATAAGAAATTGGCCTATACCTATCTCTCTATCTGATATTAGGAGTTTTTTAGGTCTAGCTGGCTATTACCACCGTTTTGTTAAAGGTTTCTCAACTATTGCATCTCCCAAAACCCAATTGACCTAAAAGAAAGTTAAGTTCCTTTGGTCAGATTCCTGTGAGAAGAGTTTTTAGGAGTTAACGACTTGACTCACTTCAGCCCTTGTATTGACTTTTCCTGATAGTACGGATGGTTTTGTGCTGTATTATGATGCCTCTAGAGTAGGCTTGGGTTGTGTGTTGATGCAGAGAGGTAAGGTTATAGCCTAGCTTCTAGACAGTTAAAGCCACATGAAAAGAATTACCCAACCTATGACCTTGAATTAGCTATTGTGGTCTTTGCTTTGAAGATCTGGACACACTATCTTTATGGTGTTCATGTTGATGTGTTTACTGACCATAAAAGCCTACAGTACATGTATACTCAGAGGGATTTAAATCTTAGATAGAGAAGATGGTTGGAGTTTGCTAAAAGATTATGATATAAGTGTGTTATATCTTCTAGGCAAGGCCAATGTAGTGGAAGATGCCCTTAGTAGGTTGTCTATGGGCAGTGTTGCTCATATGAAGAAGGATAGGAAAGAATTGGCTTGTGACGTTAATCGCTTAGCTAGAATGGGTGTTAGATTGCTTGATACGGATGAAGGTAATGGTTGGATTCAGAGTAGTTCTGAATCCTCGTTAGTTTTGGAAGTGAAGGAAAAGCAAGACTTGGATGCTAGTTTGGTCAGACTGAAGGGGTCAGTTAACGACCAAAAGGTAGAGGTTTTCTCCCAAGGAGAGATAGTGTCTTGAGATTGCAGGGTAGACTGTGTGTTCCTTATGTTGATGATCTGAGGTAGAGAATTATGGCGGAGGCTCATAGTGCGCGGTATTTTATTCATCCTGGTGCTACCAAGATATACCACGACTTGTGGGAAATCTATTGGTAGAGTGGCATGAAGAAGGATATAGCAGAGTTTGTGGTGAAGTGTGCAACTTGCCAACAGGTTAAGGTAGAGCACCAAAGACCTGGTGGTGTAATGCAAGAGTTTGGTATACCTACTTGGAAGTGAGAAAAGGTGAATATGGATTTTGTGACTGGTTTACCTTTCTTGCATCATCATCATGATTCTATTTGGGTTGTTGTAGACAGGTTGACCAAGTCATCGTATTTCTTGCCTATGCATACATCTTATTGAGCTGAGGATTATGCTAGATTATATATTCAGGAGTTAGTTAGGTTGCATGGAGTTCCCTTGTCTATTATTTCAGATAGAGGTACTCAGTTTACTTGTTTAATTTGGAGAGCTTTTCAGAGAGGTCTTGGTACCCCAGTGCATCTTAGTTCTACCTATCATCTACAGACAGATAGTCAGGCTGAAAGAGCCATCCAAATGTAGGAAGATATATTCAGAGCTTGTGCTCTTGATTTCAAGGGTAGTTGGGATGAGCACTTGCCATTGATCGAGTTCACGTATAACAATATTTATCACTCTAGCATCCAAATGGACCCGTTTGAGGCTTTGTATGGGAGGAGTTGTAGATCACCCATAGGTTAGTTTGAAGTGGGTGAGGCTGCTTTGGTTAGACCTGATGCAGTGTTTGAAGCTATGGAGAATGTAAAGTTGATTAGAGAGAGGTTAAAGATAGCCCAAAGTCATCAGAAGTCATATGAAGATTGAGAATAAGGGATCTTGAATTTGAAGTTGATGACTTGGTTTATCTGAAGATTTTACCCATGAAAGGGGTGAAAATATTTGGGAAAAAGGGGAAGCTTAGTCCCCGTTATGTTGGCCCCTATAGCATTCTGAGTCGTGTTGGGAAAGTAGCCTATGAGGTTGAGTTGCCCGCAGACTTGTCAGTTGTTCATCCCGTCTTTCACATCTCCATGATTAAGAAGCACATTAGTGATTTTGTTGTTATAGATCCTTTGGAGAGCCCTGATGTCCAGAACAGTCTGTCGTATGATGAGATTTCGGTTGAGATTCTAGACCACCAAATTTGTCGACTAAGTAACAAATAGGTTTCCTTGGTCAAAGTTTTATGGTGAAATCAGTCGATTGAGGGCGCTACTAGGGAAGCAGAAGCAGACATGCGAGCCAAGTACCTGCACCTCTTCTCCATGAGTTCAGATCAATCCAAAGGTATTATTCTTACTTAATTCAGTTCCTTTCCAATCGAAGATTCATCTATGTATCTAATCCTATTAAGTTCATGCGTTCTCTAAAGTGCCCAAGAGTTTAGAATGATATAGAGTCGGGTTAGCAATTTACGTCAGCTATGCACCCCTTAGTTCCTAGGTATCTCTAGCCTAACTAGCGACATTCAAGGATGAATGATTCCAAGGGAGATATATTGTAAGACCCCGCAAAGTTCCCTCATAGTCTAAGCCTTTAGAGCATGTCAAGTAAAGCCTTTATACTTTGAAATTGAACTAAGTGTGGGACTTAGTTCATTTTTAGTGCCTTCAAATATTGAAGAATTATTTCGCGGCCTTCCCGATATTCATTAGTTGATATTTTAGCTAATTCATGATCCGGGAGGTCAATAGGTGTTCCTGGACAAGTTTTGAATTTTTTGGACCGCATTTAGACCTTGTTTGGTGTCCCAAACTAGTGGACCAATGCATTTTTGGCGCGCCGCATCACCCATCGCGTTGGTCAATTTTTGTGCAGGAAATGTACTGAGTCTCGATACGATGATGGAGCGACGCATCGAGTATCGCGTCGATGCCCATGACGCATTGTGTTGTCCATAGCGTCGATGCCCAGTTATTTTTCAACTTTTAAAATCCGCATCCTAGGGGACAATTTAGTCATTTCCCCCATACCTTTTCATCTTTAACACGGGATTTAATCCTTAAGACCCCAAAATACATACACTTTTATCAATTTCCATCAAGAACTCATCCTAGGGTTTCAACCCAAAACCCAAGAGAACTCAAAATTCAACCGTCACTTATCAAAAAAAATTCAAAAATCAGAATCTCCATTACGAGGGCTACAAGAATTACCCATCAATTGTACGAATAGCAACCCAAAGTCAAGAGTTCATTCAAAGCTTCTAATTTAAGGTATGTGGGGTTTGAACAAGAACAATCCTTCCGTTCTTCTACCCAAAGTTTTGACTTTATTAAAGAATTTCATATTTTTGCAAGTGTATTTATATCTAATTTACTCTACTTTGAGTTAATGAATCTCGAAATTGTTCAAGTCTTGAAATTGCATGTTATTACGCTTATTATGCTTGAATTTGAGAAATTATGCTATGAATTACACTTTCTTACCATGAATTGATGTTTAAAGTGTTTCCAAGGTTGAAGTCATGATTTAATCTTCGTTTTGAAATTGAGATTTCTTGAATATATGTACATACTTTAAGTCCAAGAATGAGTTTTTGATATTTTCTAAAGTGTTTCAAAAAGTGTAGTAATATCTCCATAATATTGAAAATTTGAAGCTTATTGATGATATTCTACCAAAGATTTAAGGAAAGAGTTGATTTTGATATTTAAGTCCTAAGCTAAGAAAGGAGTCCACATCTTTTTGACTTAAGCTAAAGGGAAGCATAGTTGGCTTTCGTTACACACTTTTGTATTGTTTTAGGTGGAGTTTCCTGAAAGTTCTGAGGCAAAGTATGGGAGTAGTATTTAGAACCGAGTTGGGTATGATTTCAAGGTCTCATGTCCCAAAACAACGTGCCCCCATAGGTTTCTGATTTACCCCAAGTGGGTTAAGATAGTGATCACTAAAGTTAAGGTTCTACTCCAATGTCAAGGATAGAACAGCTCTCCCCAACGTGGGCAATATGTTGGACTCTATGTTTCTCACATGGTTTATGTCGGTTAGAAGAAACTCCTAAGTTTCCTAAAGTATTCCAAGGTCTTAACGTGGCAAAGTTTTCTCAAAGTTCTGTAATCCTAAGTATTTGAGTTCTTAAAGTTTTAAAGAATTTCATTACTCTCCTTAAGATAAAAGTATAAGTTTTGAAAGGCTATTGTTGTCAAGATTCCTTTATGCTTACAAATTTTGAGAATAAGAAGAGAATGTGGATTTTAATGTTAAGTATAATGACTCACGAGGTTTATATACATGATTCACTATCTCTGATTTATAGGGTTTAAATTTCAGTTTTGTTCCAGCTATGTGAGTTATTTATATCAGTATTCATGTTTTCTATAAAGATAGATGATAATGTTTAATTACTACATACACCCCTATATACTCAGTACATCCTCAAAGTACTGATCCACATATACGTTTGTGTGCTACACTGTCTCATAATGTAGGTTCAGGTTCTCAGTCCCAGCAGCGTCAGTGATCTTGAGTACCTTTGTTTACATTTTCACAGTGGTGAGTCCTCATGGTTCGAGGACCTATTTTCCAGGCATTTAGTATTACTAGTAGCTGGTTTTGTTGATTTCAGTTTGAGTCAGTTGGGGTTCTGTCCCAATGACTCTCTAGTTCTTGAGTAGTAGAGGCTTTATCAGACTAGATTATCAGTGGTGTTATAAACTTTCCAGTATTGTTTTGATATGCAGACAGTATTTTCTTGTTATACTGGTTTGGTTTTTGTATAATATAGTATTATTGTTTGGTTTGACATCCTAAAGTAAGTGATAGAGATAGTAGCAAGCTCAAAGGGTTAGCTTGGGGCTACTTGTAGACTTAAGCACCGTGTGATGTTCCGGGATGAGATTTTGGGGCGTTACACTTATTCAATATCCCACACAATGGGAGGTCTAAATCGGGAAAATTCCACACGAAATAAATATTCTTTATTTTGGAAGCTATTCCTAAACATTCTAGGAATGAATTTAAGCGAGGAATATTATGGGGTATTACAATATCTCCCCCTTGGGAACAGCCGTCCTCAAATATGGCTAGATAAGCTGAAAATACTGAGGAATCTGAGGCTATAAGCTATCATGCACAACTGAAATAAATATATGACCGAATCTCAACATAGTGAGCTACTGAACTGATCTGTGAGTGAATGAACTTACATGAAATAGCTATATGGCTGAATCTGAGACTAGAAAAGAACTGAATGAAGAAAAAACTATTACCTTCGACTGAATCTGAGTTCGTGGAGAAGAGATAAGGATACTTGGTACTCATGTCTGCTTCTGCTTATCAAGTAATACCCTCAACGCACTGATTGGAATGAGAGTTCTGAACTAAGGAAACTGACATTACATATTGAACATTCGCATCTGGGAATATACTTACATGACTAATTCTATAACATTAGAAACCTCTCTCATGAAACTGATTTCTGAGTCGACTTGCCTTAACTTATTATAAGAAGCTGATTCAGGCTGAGAGCTTAGAATTTGCTTGAAATGTTCATGATGCAATTATTCATGTAGAACTGTGAAGTGACAAATTATGCAGGCAAGAATCATGAGACAACGAGGCTAAGATAATACAATGGGTATTACATTGTCTGAGTTGGGATGCTTGGAAAGCTAAGATCATTCACTGAATACTTATGAACTAAATCATGACTAGATATCTGAATCTAAAACTGATGTCTGATACATATACTGAGCTGAATTCGTAATTTACCTGGATGTGCATAAAATTCCTCTTGAAATAGCCATACTCATGAAATTGCAGGTAGTAAGACTAGACTAAATTGGAAGATGGAAAACTATAGAAATTTATATGTCTGACTATTAAACTGGATTTCTGGCTATACGAACTGAATCACACTGAATGCTCATACTCATATGGAGTATCTCTATAAAACTTTTCTAAGAAATTTCTAATTCTATTAGGGAGTAAAGAACTTTGGGAATGATCTGAACAAAACATCTGAATAAGAAATTACAACATTGTTACCACTCTATAGCATGGAACATAGACCCATAAATCATAAGCTAGGATAGAATTTACTAGGCCTTAAGCAATGCAACTTCTTACTTTCAAACTTAGCAACACTTCTCAAATACTCCCTCAACTATACTATCCCCCTTTAAATACCATATTCGCTTGATTCAACTTGTAATTCTCACATGGGCATTGATAAATCCGTCTACTAAAGTCTAAACTGAACTAAATCCTCTCATCATGGTCAATCCTCACTCGAAATCATGACGTACTGCACATCATACCATAACACTAGTCTGAATCATAAATTAAATACCCCCAAGCATCGTCATAACTACTTACCTCTAGGATAACTCTCCTTATTACTTTGACAACTAAATTCAACCTTTTACTAAAAATTCATTAATTTATAACACACCTATCCTCTTATATACCAACATGACATTCAAGCCTATCTTCATAACCACATATGCACTTCTAAACAAATACCTATAAGAGAACCTTTCTCGTATTCTCTAATACCTCTATCAATAACAACTTTCATGCACTATTCGATTCTTAGGAAGACATACATAAAACATTCTCAGCTAACCAAGTCATACACAAAAAGCTTCACCTCAATATTTTTTTATTTATAGACTTACATAAAACTAGCATACAACCATCTTTTCCAATATAACATATTTACTCTCTTCCATCTACGCAACTGTTCATCATCACTATCTTGACCTAAGGGAAGGTCACTGAAAGGTTGGAATACCAGGGCCTGAAACATGAAGGGATATCAAGCATAACTTGACACTTTACCGAAGCCTGGGGAATAGAGTGTTTACGACATAGACTCATTAAAGAGATCTAATCTGAGGGCGTACAAGATATAGATCCGAATTTTGCTAATCGTTAAGGGTGTTTCTTGAGTACTGGAACTGAACATACTGTAAAGCATGAGTACATGAGTCATGAGTTGCATGACCTAAATTTGGAGTTCATAACTTATGGAATGTGATTCCAACTGCTGGATGAACTGGAACTCCTCATACTAAGAACTGGGAGAGTACATGATTCTCTATTATATGCATAAGCATGAACTATGATCATAGAACTAACATGTAAGGCATGAGTAGATATTGGGATAACTAAAATACCAATACCGAAATAAGAATGGGTTGAGACTCACCCCCACTTTTTGATGTTCTATAACATACTGGCATCACTACTAGAATCTGAGAGCTTGACTTGGTTACTCGTTCTATCATATCCCCTTTAGCTTTAATCCATCATTCTAATTCTGAGGAACCCTTTACTAAACTCTAAACCGAACTACAATCATTGCACTCTAGAGCCTGAAACACAACAATACATGCAAGTAACAAACTTACTCTGAAAGACCACCTGAAAGTGTAAAACCCACTTCTAATACTTTCTTTCGAGTTAACTCTATCTTTCATAAGGCCCACTAATCATCATATAATAACTTGAACACTTACTAACTTAGAATTTTTATGAGTATCACCACATCCTGAGTTCACACCTTCTAGAGCTTCAACTCATATTTTTATTCGCTCAATCTTCAAAGATTCAAACTTAGATTCTAACACTTATCATGGATATCTTCAACCTTTAATAAACCATAATGCTTCCGTCATAGACTACTAATATCGCATCTCTAAACTTACATTTCTAAACCATTAGAATCAAGATCAAACCAACAAGGCTTAACATCATCTATCCATAACTCAACTCCTTCATTTAGCCATTAAGAACATCATATACTATATAACTAGTCTCCTTTCTCTTAGTAACTCAACGGTACTACTAACCACACATAACACATAATAACCTTAGAAGATAATTTAACCCCATATCACCTTGGGCATACTTCTTCATCATTCATACAACATTATACTTAACTACGAATTAAAATGGACTCAAACTCTTGCACATATTGTTCAAGCCTACTATATCACTTCCATATAACTAGCACCACTAACCAAGAAATTATTACATCCACCTTGATGACCATCAGTCATTCAAACGTAATGTCTAGTGCTAAATATGATTTAAAAACCCACCTTACATACAATTCTTACTTGGAAGCTATATAATAAAACATCAAGAAACACTAGTCCACTAAAACTTCATTAATATCCTATACTTTTCAAACCCAATAAATGCCATCAATAACTCTTTCCGTACTTCAAGCAAACAACAATTCACCTTAACTAATAACTCCTTCTTCACCCTCCACTAAACTAACACACAAGGATATATCACCTTAACATATCTTGATAACATGCCTAAGTTTATCTCTATACTTTCTATCAATCATCATTCCCACTTTTCTTGTAACTACTCTTCTATACCTATACTTCCAACTATAATACAGTTTTACTATTCATAAATCATGACACTGAAGTTCGTAATTGATAACGCTCAATCTACAGCTCTCGTAGGAGTGTAAAGCGGTCGTTAGCAAATATAGAACCCAACCTGGGTTGGGTGTCGATCCCACAGGGAATAGCTTGGCCAACAAGTAAGCAAAATTACTAAACTTTTGGTGCAAGTCTCGTAAGAAGGGGGCAGTCTTGTCGTGCAAGTAATGTAAACAAAAGCTGAAAATAATAAAGTAAAGAGAGAGAGATTGTTACGTGAGTTGTAAACAATGAGAATTGAAGCGTTGGGGTTATGTCCACCTTCTGAGGTATACGTCTCTATTGGCTATGAGTGTGTAGAGTTTTGACATGCAACTGCTTATAGAGAATTGCATTCGATGGTAAATCCAAGCGTCTTTCGACCTCAACAAAGACTATTTCACTTTAACTCTTTCGAGCTTAAAGCGTGTCTAACGGTACGAATTCTCCAAGAGGTTAGTCCAGTTACGGCACTAGCTTTTTAGTAGGAAAGGGTGTCCTACTACCTTGACACTATCTCTTTTCCAGACAAATAACCTTTCTTTCGAACAAGTTAAATGTTAGACTGGCGTATTCTTGCGTTTGCAACCGCAAAGAATGTGGATTAAGATGAAGAGAATAATGATATAAGCAATATACGTGTCACGAACTCATAAACTCACAGCAATAGATAGTAGCTCATACGGCTTCCATAACCCCAACAGAGAAGTTTAGTTACCCATGAATGCGAAGGAAATCACAATTTGCATTGTTGTTATTATACCACAAGATTGATGATTTTCGTGTAGCACAAGTGGTAGGCGTGAGGCGTGAATTCCTTAGCAAAAGTAACGATTCTCTTGTTGCGGATTTTAAGAATAGAAGAAAATAAGATTAATGGAAAGATTAGAAGAGTTGTAGAATTGTTGTGGTGGAAGAAGAGAGGGATGGAAGAAGATTAATTGTTGAATAGAAGATGAATGTATCTCTCCACTAAGGGAGGAATGAATAGAAATCTCTAGCATGATAGGGTATTTATAATACCCATATCCTACTCCTACTACGCTAATGAAACAAATAACCAAATCCTACTAGGCTAATGGAATACTTAACCCAAATGTACTAGGTTAATGTAACATTATCATAATCCAAATAAACTAATGAAATACATAACTGATGATAGGCGAAATTACGCGCCTATATCAATATATTTTGCCCATATTTTAGCCTAGTTTTGAGAACAAATTATATATTTCATGCACTTTTAGTCCTTTTTCCTATAAATGAGCTAACGAACATGATTAGTAAAGTTTCAGGTATAAATGATGCAAAATTCAGCATTTTATGGCTTACTTGACGCAAAAGAAAGCTCACGAAGGAAGGAAAGGGAGTTTACACGCCTAAGGACCAAAACTGCTGCATGGAAACTCTGTCTCGGGCTAAAACAGCATTTCTGAAGACTCTGGGGACCTGGACCAAAACTGCTGGATGGAAAATCTGTCCCGGGCTAAAACAGCATTTCTGAAGACTTTGGGGACTTACAGACACAAAGCTGGATTTTGACAATGATACATTAACCTAGTACAATTGGGTTATGTATTTCATTAGTTTATTTGGATTAGGAGAATGTTACATTAACCTAGTACAAATGGGTTAAGTATTTCCTTAGTTTAGTAGGATTTGGTTATTTATTTCATTAGCATAGTAGGAGTAGGATAGGAGTATTATAAATACCCTATCATGCTAGAGATTTTAATTAAGTCCTCCCTTAGTGGAGGCAACTCCTCCCTTAATTCAAGAAATTCATTCTTCACTTAATTCAACAATTAATTTTCTTTCATCCCTCTCATCTTCCACCACAAACACTTCTAATCTACTCTTCTATTCATCTATTCCACAACAAGAGAATCGTTACTTGCTAGGGAATCACCAAAACCACACGCCTATCACCTACGTCTCACGCTATCAACCATGCAAATCGTGATATCCTTCGCACTCATGGGTAACTAAACTTCTCTGTTGGGGTTATGGAAGCCGAATGAGATACTATCTATTGTTGTGATTTTGTGAGTTCGTGACACGTATATTGCTTATATCATTATTCTCTTCATCTTAATGCAAATTCTTGTGGCTGCAGACGCATAGAATAACGCCAGTCTAACATTTAACTTGTTCGAGAGAAAGGTTATTTGTCTGGAAAAGAGATAATGTCAAGGTAGTAGGACACCCTTTCCTATTAAAAAGCTAGTGCCGTAACTGGACTAACCTCTTGGAGAATTCGTACCGTTAGACACGCTTTAAGCTCGAGAGAGTTAAAGTGAAATAGTCCTTGTTTAGGTCGAGAGACGCTTGGATTTACCATCGACTACAATTCTCTATAAGCAATTGCATGTCAAGACTCTACACACTCATAGCCAATAGAGACGTATACCTCAGAAGGTGGACATACCCCCAACGCCTCAATTCTCATTGTCTACAACCAACGTGACAATCTTCCTCTTTTTACTTTGCTATTTTCAGCTTTTACTTTATTGTTTTGGTTACATATTACAATCCCCCCTTTTTACGAGACTTGCATCAAAAGTCTAGTAACCGTTGCTTACTTGTTGGCCGAGCTATTCCCTGTGGGATCGACACCCAACCCAGGTTGGGTTCTATATTGGCTAACGACCGCTTTACACTCAAACGAGAGCTGTAGATTGAGCGTTATCAAAAATTGGCGCCGTTGCCGGGGAATACGAGTGTCAATCAAGTTTGTGATAATTACTAAACCCTTTGGTCAAAGATTCTCATACTTTTACTTTTAGTTGTTGTTTTTGTTTTTTTTTAGGATTATTTAGTGCATCAATGGATGCACAACGTGAAATTGAAAGGATAGTTGCTCAAGTGCATCAACAGAATATTTATAACCCAGGTCGTGCAACAAATCCTGATGATGAGGACCTGGGCGATGAAGAGCTACTAAACCCACGACATACTACTGAGGTGGCGGCACGCATGCAGAGGAGAGATCGTCAAGCGAGATTGAGGCATGATCGCCGAGCTATGCAAATTCCTTTTGATGACGATGAGGACGATCTGGACGGACCTGGTGCCACCGGAGCTATTATTCTTCCGCCATTGGCACCCGGAGCAAAGTTTAATATCACTAGCACCATGATTCAGCTTTTGCAACTCAAGGGATTATTTGGTGGACTAGCAGGCGATGATCCGAATATGCATCTGATCAACTTTATTTCCACATGCAAGTCATTCGACAATCCGGGCGTTGGACAGAATGCAATTCGATTACGTCTATTTCCATTGTCTCTGTCTGGGGAGGCAACTATATGGTTGAATGGGCTGACTCCTGATTCTATTACTAATTGGAGGCAATTGAAAGACGCTTTCCTAGAAAGATTCTTTCCGCCATCCAAAAGAGCACAGTTGAGAGATGAGATCATAAATTTTCGACAGCTTCCAACTGAAACTCTCCACGAAACATGGGAGAGGTTCAAGACGAAGCTCATGCGGTGCCCAAATCACCATATGACCAATGACCACTTGATGGAGATATTATACAGAGCTTTGAATTCGGTTACTAAGTCAGTGGTTGATAATGCGGCTGGAGGATCTTTTATGGACCTCACCTTTGGGCAGGCAAGCCATATGCTAGATCGGATGACAAAGCAAAGTAGAGCTTGGCATACCAGGGATTCTGAGGTAACAAGCCCCACTTTATCTTTTGGCATGACTGCAGAGCAGAGGCGAAGACAAGAGGATCGTGACCAAGACATGGCTCACATGAAAATGCAGATGGATCTTCTTACCAAGCACTTATTATCAGGGAAGACCAAAAAAGTGAAAGTTGTAGCGCTAAAAGGAAGAGACGAATCTGATTCTGAAGTGGAGGCCGACTACTTGAACAAAAGTGGGAATGCCCAAGGAAACCAAGGTCGGAACCATTATGATAAATCTGGAAACAAAGACCAAGGTAGTTGGAAGAACAAAAATGAAAAGAGTGGTTTGTACGTTCCCCCTGGTAGACGTGATACCACCACATCTAATTCTGGGAGTATGGAAGACATGATGGCTAAGTTATTGAAAGGAGTGGAAGCAACGAGCGCAGGAGTTAAGGAGGTGATTGATGATTTGTCCTCCATGAAGCAACTAGTTGATTCTCATTCCACTTCTATCAAGCAAATAGAGCAGCAATTGAGCCAACTTTCAGCAGCATTCAATCAAAGAAAGGCTGGCACTTTACCAAGCGATACTGTGCAAAACCCAAGGAATGATGGGTCATGCATGGCCATCACTACCAGAAGTGGTAAGGTGCTGGAAACTTCAGCAAAAGGCAAGCAAGTGGTTGACGAAGTGGTACGGTTCGATATATGCAAAACAATGAAGCAGCCCAGCGATATGAATGAGTCATCTGTAGCTGATGTTCATTATGAGGATACGAAAGCATTATCTATAGAGAAACAACCTACTGTTGAGCCATTGTCTGTTGCGCCACTGAATGTTGAGCATGAGGATAATGAAGATTATGAAGAACTTATGGGTGATCTAACAGAAATAGAGTCTTATACTCCTAAGAAACCGGATTGTGATCTCAAGAATCAACCAACAGCGAAGACTCACTTTGACGAGCCACCAATGCTAGAATCGCAAGAGCTCCCCGATTATCTAAGGTATGTGTTCTTGGAAAGTAGAAATATACTTCCAGAGAGAGCAGATGATTTAAGTGAACAGCACGTAGAAGCTCTCATCTCTGCTCTGAGGAGATACAAGAGAGCTATGGGTTGGACTATTGATGATATAATTGGTGACTCTCCGAAGAAACGTATGAGCCAGCTCGAAAAAGATCGCATGACCACAGGTAAGCCTTATTGTCATCTAAATCCTTTTAGAAAACGATCCATCACTTATCTCGACGAAGTCTAAGTACTCGAGGTAACTATGTCGAGCCACGACAATAAATAAGGCGCTAGATGGGAGGCAACCCATCGTTTTATCATTTTTTCGTTTTCTTTCATTCTAGTACTTGTTTTGTTTTATGAAAAATCCAAAAATAAGAGTCGTGCCACGACCAAAACTAAGGCGCTAGGTGGGAGGCAACCCATCGTACTAATCGTTTTCGTTTGGTTTTGAGCAAAAATAGGTGCAAGAAGTAGTCAACGAGGAGATTGATTTCAATTGACGATTTGGATGCATTGTATGGTAAAGTTGGTGAGTTAGGAATGGTGATGCATAAGGCTATGGATTGAGCCTTTTCCTTGTCAAAATAGGCATCGATAAAGGCTAGGCCTTGGTAAAACTAGGTCACAAACGATGCACAACCTATCCTATAGCCTAAGGTCTCGGAATCTAGTGTGCTATACACTATGCGCCGCCTATTCCTAAGTGTGCTTTTGACTATACGCCGCCTATGCTATGGCATTTGGTCTCAGTATCTCATATGCCATAGACTATGCGGCGCATATGTCTACAAATGCCATAGACTATGCGGCGCATATGTCCCATTATGCCATAGACAATGCGCCGCATATGTCATGACTATGCTAAGCATTATGCGCCGCATATGTGGCATTTTTGTCTCCAAAACCGATTGTAAATGAGTCATAACCCAACCCATACTCTTCCTATATAAAGGGGACTTAGTCTTGAAACATAACCACACTAAAAATTGACCTAAAGGCACTGCATTCCCTCTCCAAATCCTCTCAAAATTTTCTTCTTTTGCTCTTCCAATTCACAAAACCATCCCCACAAGCTTCAAGCAAGTAAGTACTCTCTTATTCTTCATTTATTTCTCGTAAGTACTACGTTGCTATGTTTATTATGAATTGCTAAATCGTATAAGATTGTTGGTGATGTTTATGTGTTTGGATAGTTGATACAAAATCATGTGAGTGAACATATACGTAGGAAAATCTTGACTTGTTTCCGACTTGAATTTGGTTTCAATAGCATTGTTATGATATTTACGGAATTACTATGGATAAGAACATTGCTTAATATTGTTGTTTGGATACTTACATGTTAGACTATCCCGACCATCGGGATAAGACCTATAGTGCCTACCGACATAAGAGGTTGTGATTGTTGTAAGAATAACTATTCCATGTGGTAACCCCTATGTAGTAGTGTTGCTATATCTACCATGAAAGTAGTCCAATGGCTGCAAGTAAGTGATGCATTGCTGATTTTCTTGTCGGAATACAATCCTAAAACGTATGTCGACGAAATCTGAGTACTCGACCTCTTTCACTTCACTGATTTGTGTTAACAAAACTAAGTGTGGGGTGGTACCCCTACTGCTTGTGTATAGATTGTAACCATTGAGATTGTGCTACCATTAACACTATTTCTAGTCTCAGGTACAATGGCACCCAAAGCAAGACAAGGCAAAGAAAAGGCTACCACTTCCCAAAAGAGCAAGAAACTAAGGCCGCAAGGACCAAGGAGAACCCTCCTCACAGCAAATACCCCGACTCACGCTTGGAATTAAGTGGGATACTTATGAGAAACTTCTGAGGATGACGACTCTAACGATGATTCCAATGCAAGGGGTATGACCCCAGACATAGAGGATAAGTCCGACCAACCAGGTTCCTCGTATTTATTTTCCACTGAGGACAGTGTCCCGACTAAGTGTGGGGTGGTGGTATTGCATGCTATACTTATCTATTCGCATCTATGTTTGTTTGTGTTTGTTTCATTTTTGTTTCGTTTTTTTTAGTAGTTAAAATTTTTTCTAGCTTCTCATGAAATTATTTTGATAGGCAGCATGAGATTATAACAAGAGTATGTGTTATTTGTCTGGAAAAGAGATAATGTCAAGGTAGTAGGACACCCTTTCCTATTAAAAAGCTAGTGTCGTAACTGGACTAACCTCTTGGAGAATTCGTACCGTTAGACACGCTTTAAGCTCGAGAGAGTTAAAGTGAAATAGTCCTTGTTTAGGTCGAGAGACGCTTGGATTTACCATCGACTACAATTCTCTATAAGCAATTGCATGTCAAGACTCTACACACTCATAGCCAATAGAGACGTATACCTCAGAAGGTGGACATACCCCCAACGCCTCAATTCTCATTGTCTACAACCAACGTGACAATCTTCCTCTTTTTACTTTGCTATTTTCAGCTTTTACTTTATTGTTTTGGTTACATATTACAATCCCCCCTTTTTACGAGACTTGCACCAAAAGTCTAGTAACCGTTGCTTACTTGTTGGCCGAGCTATTCCCTGTGGGATCGACACTCAACCCAGGTTGGGTTCTATATTTGCTAACGACCGCTTTACACTCAAACGAGAGCTGTAGATTGAGCGTTATCAATAACCCAATTGTACTAGGTTAATGTATCATTGTCCAAATCCAGCTATGTGTCTATAAGTCCCCGAAGTCTTCAGAAATGCTGTTTTAGCCCGGGACAGATTTTCCATGCAGCAGTTTTGGTCCTTAGGCGTGTACACTCCTTTTCCTTTCTTCGTGAGCTTTCTTTTGCGTCACGTAAGTCATAAAATGCTGAATTTTGCATCATTTATACCTGAAACTTTACTAATCATGTTCGTTAGCTCATTTACAAGAAAAAGGACTAAAAGTGCATGAAATATATAATTTGTTCTCAAAACTAGGCTAAAATATGGGCAAAATATATTTATATAGGCGTGTAAATCCGCCTATCATCAACACCCCACACTTAGAGCTTTGTTCGTCCTCGAACAACATATCATGGCCTTCTAAACATCAACTTAGGGTTTTTACAACAACAACACAAAACATTTATCAAGACAAGCACAACAATTATCAACAAAGAGTAGTTTTCCGATCATTAGTAGAAACCATTTAACCTCTAGCATAGACTCGTGATGGTGGTTAACTCATATTCAAAAGTCAAGGCACAAAGAATCATACACAACTATCCAAAACTCATCAACCATGTGTGTCTCACAATATATTACCCATAGTCACTCACAAGTATAGCATATTTTTCAAACATGGGTATCAAAATATCCTTGCTCTCGCTCTCACAAAGAATTCATATGCAGCAACTGATGACCATAGGCTTGACCTTAGTGTAATACTCCACTAAATGTCAGAATGCTAAGATTAGGATCAAATAGGTCTTCTGATGGTTGTAATGTAGGCTAAGAGACGGGTAGGACTATTTTGGCCAGAAATAGTGACTAAGTTCCTAAGCACTTTAATACATCACATTGTATCATTGACATTTTTTTCTTTCAACCTTTCTTCTTTCTTTTATTCTACCACCCTTGTTCTCCTCTTTTGTTTTTCAATTTTAAGCATAACTCACTTTTCAGCTTTCTTTTCCTTTTTCTTTTCACAACATACCTCTTATGATAGCACTTTCTTTTTCATAACACATTCAAGCACCATTATAATTTAAAGCATCATACTCACCCAATTTCCTATTTTGTTGTTACATGACTTTTTCACTTTAAAGCACTTAGGAATTTGGATCAAATTACGGTCTTGAAAAAAATTGAATTAGGCTTACATACAAGGTTGTCAAAGAAATAGGCTAAAGGCTCAAAAGGGTTTAACTAGGATGATGTACAAGGGTAGGTAAAACGAAGGTACACATATGTAGGTTGCCAAATAAATACCTAAATCATCCCCTAAACTTACACTCCTTATTTTCGCTTTGCATACATACCAGGCAAGTTCTAGCATCAGCTACAAACATAGAATATACTATTAATCTCACACATACAAGGTACATGGTCGACTTTATTGGAAGTAATATAGACTCTTGACCCAACAGGTGAAGGAATTGAACCACACAATATCACATAATGAGTCACAACTAGAGCCTAAACGTCTCAATAGTCATAATTGTAACACATACTCTTGTTATAATCTCATGCTGCCTGTCAAAATAATTTCATGCGAAGCTAGAAAAAATTTACTCCTAAAAAAACTTAAAAAAACAAAAAAAAATGAACTCAAATAAAAAACTTTAAAAAACAAAAAAATGAACTCAAAGAAACAAAGTAAAACTCAAATAACCAAAGCAAACAAACATAGGTGCAAACAGAGAAGTATAGCATGCGATACCGCCACCCCACACTTAAACGGGACACTGCCCTCAGTGGAAAATAAATACGAAGAACCTGGTTAGTCGGACTCTTCCTCAATGTCGGGGGTCATACCCCCTTCGTCTGAATCATCATAAGAGTCGTCGTCAGAGTTCTTTTCCTCGTCAGAATCAGGCAGGCGTCGATCGTCATCAGTCGGCACATCATCCTCTAGAGGTTCCTTAAAGTATATGCCCATTCCACACATCTCCCATGCATGCATGTTCATTGGGTAGTCGTGGTCTAGCTGTTGGAGCTCTTCAGCAGTTGGAACACGTCCACCACTCATCAAAGTGAATCGTGTCATGCCATAGAGATGACGGAAGAAACTCTTATCACGAGCATGTCTCTCTGCAGTAGTAAGGTTGACACCATGAGTTGTTTCAGCATCTTTGACTTTGGTGAGGTCAACCTTCTTTGGGTTATGTGGGAGTTTGTGGTCAGCTGGTTCCTCTTCGATATCCTCCTTCCGCAAGATTGCTGTCAACAAATTTCCAAATGTGAAGTGGGACCTTTTGTGGAGTCTGGCCTTCCTCATGGTAGATCGAATTATTGCCCCAAAGTTGATAGGGACATTCGTCATCAAAGCATAGACCAAACACACTCTATCTCTTGATATCTTGGTGTATTGAGTCCCAGGAATAAGGCATGAGTTGACAATGCGCATCCAGATTCTTGTTTCCCTATTTAGTGGAGCATAGGGGAAGGTGTTGTGTCGGCTGGTTTCTTTATGTCTGCCCCACCTTGCCATCGATCTGCTTCCACAAAGTGTGTGTCGTATTGCTCTATAAGGGGGCCTGTTGTACAGCTCTTTGAATGGTGCTGTGTCGACCGAAGGTAAGCCAAGAAAAGAGTTGATCCAATCCGCGGTGAGCTGTAACACTTGGCCCCGAATTTTGACTTCATTGCCTGTTGTGTTCGGCGACCAGTTGGCATAAAACTCTCTTGTTAAATCAAGGTTGCATTCTCCCATGTCGCGGAAGATGAAATCCAGCTTTAATGCCATTATTTTTGCCAACATACGCGGCTCCTTCTTTGCTAAGGTTTCCTTGTTGATCAAGTCGACGTGAACATATTTCCGTTCTTTGTTGTTCCTGTACCATTCTTTGGCTTCCTCCTCAAGAACCCATTTTATTCCAAACATTCTGCGGGGTAGTTGTGCTGAGGATGATTCTCCTTGGTCCTTGCGACCTCTCTTTTTGCCCTTTTGGGAAGTGGTAGCCTTCTCCTTGCCTTGCCTTGCTTTAGGTGCCATTGTATCTGAGACTAGAAATAGTGTTAGTGGCAGCACAATCTCAATCGATACAATCTATAAACAAGCATTAGGGGTACCACACCACACTTAGTTTTGTTAACACAAATCAGTGAAGTGAAAGTGGTCGAGTACTCAGATTTCATCGACATACGTTTTAGGATTGTATTCCGACAAGAAAATCAGCAATGCATCACTTACTTGTAGCCATTGGACTACTTTCATGGTAGATATAACAACACTACTACATAGGGGTTACCACATGGAATAGTTATTCTTACAACAATCACAACCTCTTATGCCGGTAGGCACTATAAGTCTTATCCCGATGGCCGGGATAGTCTAACATGTAAGTATCCAAACAACAATCTTAAGCAATGTTTATAGCCATAGTAATTCCGTAAATACCATAACAATGCTATTGAAACCAAATTCAAGTCGGAAACAAGTCAAGATTTTCCTACGTATATGTTCACTCACATGATTTTGTATCAACTATCCAAACACATAAACATCACCAACAATTTTATACGATTTAGCAATTCATACTAGACATAGCAACGTAGTACTTACGAGAAATAAATAAAGAATAAGAGAGCACTTACTTGCTTGAAGCTTGCGGGGATGGTTTTGTGAATTGGAAGAGCAAAAGAAGAAAATTTTGAGAGGATTTGGATGTATATGCGGCGCCCTTAGGTCAATTTTTAGTGTGGTTGTGTTGTAAAACTAAGTCCCCTTTATATAGGAAGAGAATGGGTCGGGTTATGACCCATTTACAATCGGTTTTGGAGACAAAAATCCCACATATGCGGCGCATAATGCCTAGCATAGACATGACATATGCGGCGCATTGTCTATAGCATAATGGGACATATGCACCGCATAGTCTATGGAATTTGTAGACATATGCGCCGCATAGTCTATGGCATATGAGATACTGAGACCAAATGCCATAGCATAGGCGGCGCATAGTCAAAAGCATACTTAGGAATAGGCGGCGCATAGTGTATAGCACACTAGATTCTGAGACCTTAGGCTATAGGATAGGTTGTGCATCGTTCGTGGCCTAGTTTTTCCAAGGCCTAGCCTTCCTCGATGCCTATTTGGGCATGAGGAATGCTCAATCCATAGCCTTATGCATCACTATTCCTAACTTACCAACTTTACCATACAATGCGTCCAAATCGTCAATTGAAATCAATCTCCTCGTTGAATACTTCTTGCACCTATTTTTACTCAAAACCAAACGAAAACGATTAGTACGATGAGTTGCCTCCCACCAAGCGCCTTAGTTTTGGTCGTGGCACGACTCTTATTTTTGGATTTTCATTTATCAAAAACAAAACAAGTACTAGAACGAAAGAAAGACAAAACGATAAACAATAAATGAAAAATGATAAACGATGGGTTGCCTCCCATCTAGCGCCTTATTTATTGTCGTGGCACGACATAGTTACCTCGAGTACTCAGACTTCGTCAAGGTAAATAGTGGATCATTTTCTGAAAGGATTTAGACGACAATGAGGCTTACCTGTGGGCATGCGATCTTTTTCGAGCTGGCTCATATGTTTCTCCGGAGAGTCACCAATTATATCATCAATAGTCCACCCCATAGCTCTCTTATATCTCTTCAGAGCAGAGATGAGAGCCTCTACGTGCTGTTCACTTAAATCATCTGCACTCTCTGGAAGTATATTTCTACTTTCCAAGAACACATACCTTAGATAATCGGGGAGCTCTTGCGATTCTAGCATTGGTGGCTCGTCAATGGGAGTCTTCATTGTTGGTTGATTCCTGAGATCACAATCCAGTTGCTTAGGAGTATAAGACTCTATTTCTGTTAGATCACCCGTAAGTTCTTCATAATCTTCATTATCCTCATGCTCAACATTCAGTGGCGCAGCAGACAATGGCTCAACAGTAGGCTGTTTCTCTATAGATAATGCTTTCACATCCTCTTAATGAACATCAGCTATAGATAACTCATTCATATCGCTGGGCTGCTTCATGGCTTTGCATATATCAAACCGTACTACTTTGTCATTAATTCAAAACAAAAGCTCATTATCTTTCATGTCAATAAGCACACTTCCGGTTGCAAGGAAAGGACGTCCCAGGATTATGGGAACTTCATAATCCTCCTTACAATCCAGAATAACGAAGTCTGCAGGAAAGATGAATGAAGAAACCTTCACCAACACATCATTCAAGATACCCACAGGTCTTTTTACCGACCTATCATCCATCACGAGCCTCATATTGGTTCGTGTCGGATCGCCTAGCCCCAACTTCCTGTAGATGGATAGTGGCATCAAATTTATGCTAGCACCTAGATCGCACAATGCTTTGGCAAAATCCAATGATCCAATAGTGCAAGGAATAGTGAAAGCTCCGAGGTCGGCCTTCTTCTGAACTATCGATCGGGTAGCAATTGCACTACAATGATGAACATTATCCGCCAAGTCATAACTTGCTGCCCGCTTCTTTGTCAAGAGATCCTTCATAAATTTTGCATACCCAGGCATTTGTTCAAGTGCCTCCACCAATGGAACATTAATGGTGAGCTGCTTTAACATATTCATGAATTTCCTGAACTTTGTATCATCCGCCACCTTCTTTAATCTTTGGAGAAAAGGTGGGGGTGGGTATGGAAGTGTTCTTTCCACGGTTTTCTTCTCCTCTTGCTTCCATTTTTCCACTTTTTCAGGTTGCACAGTGCTGGATGTGGCGTTCTTGACGTCAGGAGTGGGTGCTGCGGCATCTTCTCCTTTTGTGTTGTCATCCATGTCTGCAACTTCGTCAACCACTTGCTTGACTTCTGCTGAAGTTTCCATCACCTTACCACTTCTGGTAGTGATGGCCATGCATGACCCGTCATTCCTTGGGTTTGGCACAGTATCGCTAGGTAAAGTGCCGGCCTTTCTTTGATTGAGTGCTGCTGAAAGTTGGCTCAATTGCTGCTCTATTTGCTTGATAGAAGTGGAATGTGAATCAACTAATTGTTTCATGGAGGACAAATCATTGATTACCTCTGTTACTCCCGCGCTCGTTGCTTCCACTCCTTTCAATAATTTAGCCATCATGTCTTCCATACTTCCAGAATTAGATGTGGTGGTGTCACGTCTACCAGGGGGAACGTACAAACCACTTTTTTCATTGTTTTTCTTCCAACTACCTTGGTCTTTGCTTCCAGATTTATCATAATAGTTCCGACCTTGGTTTCCTTGGGCATTCCCACGAAAACCCCCCTGATTGTTCAAGTAGTTGGCCTCATCTTCCGAATCAGATTCCTTCCTTTTAGCGTCACAGCTTTCACTTTTTCGGTCTTTCCTGATAATAAATGCTTTGTCAGAAGATCCATTTGTGTTTTCATGTGCGCCATGTCTTGATCACGTTCTTCTTCTCTTCTTCTTTGGTCTGCAGTCATGCCAATAGATAAAGTGGGGCTTGCTACCTCAGAATCCCTGGTATGCCAAGCTCTACTTTGTTTCGTCATGCGATCTAGCATCTTGCTTGCTTGACCAAAGGTGAGGTCCATGAAAGAAGCTCCAGCTGCATTATCCACCACTGGTTTAGTTATTGAATTCAAGGCTCTATACAAGATCTCCATTAGGTGAACATTAGTCATGTGATGGTTTGGGCATCTCGCTAGCTTTGTCTTGAACCTCTCCCATGTTTCATGAAGAGCTTCAGTGGGAAGCTGGCGGAAGTTGCTGATTTCATCTCTCAATTGTGCTCTTTTGGATGGCGGAAAGAATCTTTCTAGGAAAGCGTCTCTCAATTGCCTCCAATTTGTAATTGAATCAGGAGTCAGCCCATTCAACCATAGTGTTGCCTCCCCAGACAGAGACAATGGAAATAGACGTAATCGAATAGCATTCTGACCAACACCAGGATTGTCAAACGACTTGCATGTAGAAATAAAGTTGATGAGAAGCATATTCGGATCATCTCCTGCTAGTACACCAAATAATCCCTTGAGTTGCAATAACTGAATCATGGTGCTTGTGATGTTGAACTTGGCTCCGGGCGCTAATGGTGGTGGAATTATAGCTCCAGTGGCTCCGGCACCATCAAGATCATCATCATCATCGTCGAAAGCTGGCTGCAAAGGTTGGCGATCATACCTATACCGAGCTTGTCGACCTCTTCTGTTGGCAGGTGTTGTAGTTTCAGCAACATGCCTTGGGTTTATCAACTCGTCATCACCTAAATCTTCATCGTCAGGATTTGTTGCTCGCCCAGGATTATCAATGTTTTGTTGTTGGACTTGAGCAGCGGCAAGAGCAGCTAATCTTTCTTGCTCGTGTTGAGCAGTCATCCTGTCGATTTCAGCTTGTGCTTCCATTCTTCTAATTCGTTGTGGTAACGGTTGACCAGAACTTCTAGTATGGGGCATGCACTAAAGTAAAAACCTGCAATAAACAAAAACAAAAACTAAACATAAAAGTACGAGAATCTTTGACCAAAGGTCTAGTAATTATCATGAACTTGATTAACACTCGTATTCCCCGGCAACGGCGCCAATTTTTGATAACGCTCAATCTACAGCTCTCGTAGGAGTGTAAAGCGGTCGTTAGCAAATATAGAACCCAACCTGGGTTGGGTGTCGATCCCACAGGGAATAGCTTGGCCAACAAGTAAGCAAAATTACTAAACTTTTGGTGCAAGTCTCGTAAGAAGGGGGCAGTCTTGTCGTGCAAGTAATGTAAACAAAAGCTGAAAATAATAAAGTAAAGAGAGAGAGATTGTTACGTGAGTTGTAAACAATGAGAATTGAAGCGTTGGGGTTATGTCCACCTTCTGAGGTATACGTCTCTATTGGCTATGAGTGTGTAGAGTTTTGACATGCAACTGCTTATAGAGAATTGTATTCGATGGTAAATCCAAGCGTCTTTCGACCTCAACAAAGACTATTTCACTTTAACTCTTTCGAGCTTAAAGCGTGTCTAACGGTACGAATTCTCCAAGAGGTTAGTCCAGTTACGGCACTAGCTTTTTAGTAGGAAAGGGTGTCCTACTACCTTGACACTATCTCTTTTCCAGACAAATAACCTTTCTTTCGAACAAGTTAAATGTTAGACTGGCGTATTCTTGCGTTTGCAACCGCAAAGAATGTGGATTAAGATGAAGAGAATAATGATATAAGCAATATACGTGTCACGAACTCATAAACTCACAGCAACAGATAGTAGCTCATACGGCTTCTATAACCCCAACAGAGAAGTTTAGTTACCCATGAATGTGAAGGAAATCACAATTTGCATTGTTGTTATTATACCACAAGATTGATGATTTTCGTGTAGCACAAGTGGTAGGCGTGAGGCGTGAATTCCTTAGCAAAAGTAATGATTCTCTTGTTGCGGATTTTAAGAATAGAAGAAAATAAGATTAATGGAAAGATTAGAAGAGTTGTAGAATTATTGTGGTGGAAGAAGAGAGGGATGGAAGAAGATTAATTGTTGAATAGAAGATGAATGTATCTCTCCACTAAGGGAGGAATGAATAGAAATCTCTAGCATGATAGGGTATTTATAATACCCATATCCTACTCCTACTACGCTAATGAAACAAATAACCAAATCCTACTAGGCTAATGAAATACTTAACCCAAATGTACTAGGTTAATGTAACATTATCATAATCCAAATAAACTAATGAAATACATAACCCAATTGTACTAGGTTAATGTATCATTGTCCAAATCCAGCTATGTGTCTGTAAGTCCCCAAAGTCTTCAGAAATGTTGTTTTAGCCCGGGACAGATTTTCCATGCAGCAGTTTTGGTCCTTAGGCGTGTACACTCCTTTTCCTTTCTTCGTGAGCTTTCTTTTGCGTCAAGTAAGCCATAAAATGCTGAATTTTGCATCATTTATACCTGAAACTTTACTAATCATGTTCGTTAGCTCATTTACAGGAAAAAGGACTAAAAGTGCATGAAATATATAATTTGTTCTCAAAACTAGGCTAAAATATGGGCAAAATATATTGATATAGGCGTGTAAATCCGCCTATCATCAGTAATATCCCCCGAATACACTCTCTATTTAATAGTCTAGGTTCATACTATCTCCTCTCATGAGCACTATATGTATTGAAAAGGATCAATGGGCAATTTGAATACATATCTGATTCTGTCTCAACTAAAAACACAAAAGGATGAGGACATAACTTTCAACGTGAGGGACTTATGACACACTAGAGAGCTCCTTTCAAGCCCTTTGTGTCACTTCTAAAATTTCTGCTAATAAATTTGAAAGCATTATTTAGAGAGGAATTACAAATTTCTAATCATGTTATCTCAAGAATAGGTCATAGATAAACAATTTTGGGGAAACACACGAGTAGACAGGAATTTCTAAGAGAACAACTTTACTTCATGATCTAGACTATGAAAGGAGGTAAGCTTTTCTTAAATGCCTCGTAGCCTCACAAAGAAAAGTATAGACGTCTCTGTACCATTCTGTAAGACTTTATTATACATGGCTTCACAGACGCCCTAGGACACTTGAACCTTGTGCTCTGATACCAAGTTTGTAATATCCTCAAAATAGGTCCTGAGATGTCACACGGTGCTTAGGACCATAAGCGATCCCAATCTAACCAATGAGCTGGCATACTGATAAGCAAGTGATTAAACATGTATAAAATCACAGAGTTTATTATGCAGAAACATAACAATGATGGAATCTATGAAAATACAATACTAGTACACTTGTACATTCTGATAAAATCTGAAAAGAGTGACTGAAATTACAAGACTGACTCTAACTGACGTATATGAAGCCTATACTATACTGACTATAAATAGATGAGATGCAACTCCAACTACCACTAATCAATACATATGAGTAAGAAAGTAAAGTACATAAATAACATCTAACTAAAGTCCCCAAAGTAGGAGGACTCATCATCTACTGGCTAGAATCTACAACTGTCTAATTCTGTCTGCACATACTACAACTTGTACCTACATTATGAGACAATGTAGCACATAGGTGTATATATGGATCAGTACTTTGAGGATGTACTGAGTATATGAGGGTGAAATGCATAAGTAAAACATCATCTCATCATCATAATTTATAAAATAATGCATGCTAAATGTAAATGACTCACATAAGCTAGAATATCTAAAATATTGAAATCACGAAGAATAAATCAATCATACTTTATAAATATAGTGAGTCATAACATTTAGTTATGAAAGCTATATTTGTATTCTGTCTGTAAATCATACTGTCTAAGTGTAGAAAGAGCTCACTTCTGAAATCTGAAATCTAAAAGTTGAAGTATGTAACTGTTATCTTTCTGTATAGCATAATCTGACTAAACTGTGAGCCTTTACATTTAGTTTTCTAAAAGCTTTTCTGTAAATTTTTTTTGTTAGGCTTTACTATTAGGGAAAACTGTTCTGCAAGGAAAAATACTTTATCTGAAGCTTATCTGTAAGGGAGGTTCTTCTAACCGACATAAACCATGTGAGCATTCATGGAGTCCAACATCTTACCCACGTTGGAGAGAGTTGTTCTACCCTTACCATCGGAATAGAACTTTTTATCTTAAGTGATCACAATATCAGTCATCCATGTAGGAGTAGGAATAATCTTAATCCTATGGAGGCACGTAGTTCTAGGGCATGAAACCTTGGTAACATACCCATCTCGGTGCTAAGTACTACTCCCATTCTTATGCTCGGGATCTTAGGAAATTCATTTCAAAATAGCACAAAGGTTTACAAAAAATCAATTATACTCTTTCATTCTTTTAAATCTCAAGTATATGAACAATGTGGATTCTTTATCTTAGCTTAGGACCAAAAGGTCAAATCTTTATCAAAAATCTGAGAATAATCTTATCATAGGGTGCTCATAGCACAAATAATCTTGAAATAGCAATCTCCAATTAGCGCTTAATGACCCTTGCGTTAAACTCATGTCAGAACATCAAAATGTTCATACTTGATAATGTAAATATTGATAAATCAACTCAAAATCTAGAAATTTCCACATGAAATAAATATTCTTCATTTAGGAAGCTATTCCTTAACATTCTAGGAACGAATTTAAGCTAGAAAAATTATGGGGTATTACATAATAAATAATATTTTAGATTATATTATATGCATATCAATGCTTCTTTGGAAAATATTATAGTGGCGGTGAGAAGTACCTGTGTTTCAGGCAGGGAATAATCCATAATATTCTTCAATTTCACTTTTTTTCCTTTTTTCATTAACTTACTTGGCATAATTGCAATATCTTCTTTTTTGGCCTTTATAATATTACGTCTACATTTCCTTTTAGATTAGTTGATTTGATTCAAGTATGTTGAAAACATATCTATAAATAATTATGATATACGAAAATTCATGTCTTGTACCAGGTTCGGAGATCAGTAGCTTATTTAAAGATTGAATTGATCAGCACACTACTCACTAGTATAGTTGATATCCCATAAATTCCAAGTTTCAACAGATTATATTAAATTCTTTGAATGGTTACATGAAATATATTTTTATATAAAAACATAGAATCGACTGAGGGTTGCCTTTAAAGATTGACACTCATACATCACATAAACCAAGAATAGATTGATCATCTTTTAGTTTATCAAAAATGCACCATCATTTACCGCAAAATCTCCCCATAGAGTAACAATTGTTTGTTCCTGGCTGAATTTTTAGTTAAAATCGTATAAAAAATACTCTATGTATAGTTAAGTATGAGTAAGTATAAATCACCTTTTATTTGTAACAATAATTTCTCTTCTTTTACTATTTTCTTTATTGATGACGAAATTTACTGCAACTAAGATACAAATAAAGTCTGGAAATTGTGGACTCAAATTAGAGATATGCATAAGTAAATTTAATATAAAAATAATAGATAATTCATGTGAAGTGTTAGAAACTAAAGTGCCATTTGAAAGTTTTTTGGCATGCCCCAATGGTACAAAATCATTAGAGAAGTTTTGTGTTGAGACATCATGAGCAGACTCCTTGAAGATGGTGTTATCTGTAAACAACAATTAAAATTCTTTATGAACTAAAGAGTAGTTGGGGTTGACGCTATCGAATCAACCATTAGCAATATAGTAACTTTTATTTGGCTTCAACAAGTCCTTCCATGTTTTGATATGCTTGTTAAATAAAGTTGTCTGAATCTTTGCCCCCTAGTATTGATTTAAACAACATTTCATGCCATCAATAAAGTCAATATAAATGATAGTATAACTAATATAATATAAACAATAATATACCTCTTCGTTGACTAATATTATAGCTCTGAAAGAGCCTTCGTTCCTTGCATTCTTATAAGTTATTATTGATCTCCTTCGAATAACTAATACTTTCATAACCCAGTCTATGGAGTATTTGATATATTGTTAATAGATACACTTTGTTTACATAGTTCTGTCTGAATAACTGAAAATATCTGAAAGCCTCTAACTGAATGAAGAGTTAAAGGGACAGGCCCCAACTAACTCCAAACTAAACTAACTAAAAGAAAATGTGAAAATACTGAAATAACGTTACAGGTCCTCAACATATGAGGACTCACCACAACCGTTGCTGCTGATAGGCTAAATTGTCTAAGTGCGGTTAGGCAATTGAGCATCCAAACCTATGATATAACACATCATAATGCGAAGAAAGTATGCGGTCAGTACTTTGAATGTACTAGTATATAAGATGAGGTTAGGATGAAATACATGGGTTCATATTCATGAACTAATAACTGACTGAATAGCATGAGATAACTGATGCATAAATGTGTGAAAGCTGTAAAATCTGAGAATGCATGACCAAGCATATAACATGATACTGAAATAGTCTGTAAACTAAAATACTGAAATCCAATAACTGAATAATTGATAAACTGTATGCTATGGTCAAGCAAACCTAAACATAATTCTTTACTAAATACTGAACAGAGACTATGGGAGATATCATCTAACCGACATGTCCCAATTTGGGCTAATCGGGATCCAACCTATTACCCCAATTAAAAGGGTATCAGTATCGTGTCACGGATACTAACAATGATTATGTGGATCCACTAAACTAATGTCCTAAAGAATTGATGAGTCACCCTAATCTAGAAGGTGATCTAATAAGATGTGTGTTACCTTCAACTGGCAGGTACACACTTATCAACCCTAAAATGGCAGGTTGATATCTCAAACCTATGTTGGCTATGTAGTTTTAGAACTAAGGGGCTGCTTCTAAAGGTCACACCCTCTACTGGTAGGTGAGCCCCTAATCCTGGGTTCGCTCGGTGCTAAATCCTACCCCCAACTGAATGACACTGATTACTGGGCTAAACTAAGCTTAACTGAGCAAACAACAGATCATGATAACTAATTGAATGACAACGCTCATGGTTTATCTGAAACCATTATAAAGATACTGAAATTATGTAAACAGGTAAGTATCAGGTGTTCGTAACCTTCCATCACTGAATGAAAATATTAATAAAGACATATGAAACTTTAAAAACCATAATAAAGGATCATTGCTCAAAACCCAACATTTAGACATTTCGTCAAATACATAGGAGTCATGAATTTAAGTATGGGAATGGGTAAAGCATGTGATTGAAAACATAGTTACAATACTAAAACCATGAATTAGGGACTTAACAAAAGGATTTCAATGCTCAAATCATATAAGGGCTCATTCCATCGAAAAACACTTGTAACATAACTTGTAATCAAAATCAATAACAATTTCATAGAGACAATTCATCATAAACATGTAAAAACTCATAATTTGGTATCAGAAGGGGATTCTTGGACCCCATGGGTGAAAAAGGCCCATGGATGAACATCACTTATACCTTAAATCATTAAGCCCGAAAGAGAAACACAATCTTGATTTTTTTCTTGAAAGTTCTTGGATTAGGGAACTTGAATTCTTGGTTTCCTTGGAGAGAAAGGAATGAAATTGATGAACTTGAGGGATGATTAGGGTTTGTTTTTTAGAGGAAACTTGAGGGAAAATGGGCGTATAATAACCTAATCGATGTTTTAATTTATGTTTTTACAAATTAGATTAAGGGGAAAAGACATAATTGCCCCTCAGATAGTTAAATTCGTAACTGAAATGCAGAGTAAAGGGATAACGCAACACGATGGGTGCCTCATCGCTATAGCCACCACAACACACCACTACCGCGGTGAGCTTCTTGAATCGAAATCCAAACATGACTCAATCCTCGTCCAAAAAATCTGAAACTTCCCTAAGACATGCTCCATACACCCCTGAAGTGAATTAACTCAAAAACCTACGTCTCGGGGTCGAAAAGACCCATTTAAAAATCCTCAAAGTTAAGAAGCCAAAAATAAGACTAAGTCTCCAACACTTAGTGAAATGTTCAGGCTTTAAGACTCTTATACATGCCACTAAGAACTGAACTAATCTAAGAAAAGTATGGGGTATTACAATATCTCCCCCTTAGGAACATTCGTCCTCGAATGCGATGAATTAAGCTGAAAATACTGGGGAAACTTAAATCACATACTAAACATGCATAAGTGAAAACATGATTACATGACTGATTTTGAAACATGATACATGAATTGAACTAATTCATGAAATCATGCAAAGAATGAGGATGATTATATAGCCGAAACTGAGAATTGAAAAGAGATGATCTAAGAAAAACTATTACCTTAAGTTAAGTCTGAGTTTGCAGAGAAAAGATGAAGGTACTTGGTATGCATATTTGTTTCTGCTTCCCAAGTGGCTCCCTCAACGTACCGATTCCGCCAAAGAACTTTGATCAAAGGGAACTTCTTTGTTCCTTAGTCTACAAATCTGACGATCAAGGACCTTGACCGAAATTTTTTCGTAAAAAAGGCTACCCTGAACATCTGTGCTTTCTAAAGGAACTACAACTATTGGATCACCAATACACTTCTTTAATAAAGAAACATGAAACACAGAATATACTGATGCCAAATATGCAGGCAACTCAAGCTCATAAGCTGCCTTTCTAAAATGGCTTAAGATTCTGTAAGGGCCAACATATCGGGGACTGTGTTTCCCCTTCTTGCAAAATCTCTTCACTTCCTTCACGGGTGAGATTTTAAAGTATACCAAATCATCAATCTCAAACTTAAGGTCTTTTATCCTCACATCTGCATAAGATTTCTGATGGCTTTAGATTGTCTTAAGCCTCTTCCTGATCAACTGAACCTTTTCTATTGCATCAAATAATGAATCTGGCCCTACCAAAACAGCCTCACCTGCCTAAAAAAAAACAATGGAAGATCCATATCTCCTCCTATAGAGACCCTCAAATGGAGCCATTTGAATACTAAAATAGACACTGAGAAGGCATCTGTTAAAGATTCAAGACTGAAACCAAAATTAAAAGCTATATAGGGGGTTATAAAAAAAAGTAAAGCTCCGGGATCTAACAAAGCATAAACATAAAGATGAAAGACCTGAAAGTACCCATAACCACATCAGGAGAACTTTCCTGATCCTTTCGAGACTAAAGTGCATAGAACCTATTTTGGAGTTGTCCACTGGCTGCAGTGGATGCACCCCTGCTAAGTCGGGCGACTAGATGGAATTGGAGGATGATTGGACTGAACCTGCTGACCACTCTTATGGCAATCCCTAACTCTGTGGCCTAGCTTTCCACACCCAAAACATACATCACTATCATCTCTACATATACCTTGATGACTACTACCATATTTTTAGTAAAGAGGATTAATACAACCATTGTTCGCACTCCACTGGGGCTTAGAGCCTGGCGCCCTATCCCGACTGTCATTCCTAAACTTTAGTACTTGTGCACTAGCTGAATATGGATCTGGGGAAAAAAACTTATGATGGAACTGAGAACAGTTACCACCCTCTAACCTAGGCTGAGAAAAATTAAAGCTACCGGTTCTGGCCCTCTTATTCTCTCTCTTTCTCCTCAAGGTTCTATTTCTCAATCTGTTACGCATGGACCATAATCCCAGATATATCCATGTACTTAATCAACATAGCAGTTCTACACTTCTTGACCACGCTATCAGATATACCAAAAACAAACTTCCTCATTCTAAACCTATTATCAGCCACCATCGAAGGAGCATACCACGCTAACTGAGTAAACTTAAGTGAATAATCCTTCACACTCATATTACCCTGCTTCAAATTAATAAAATCCAACACCTTAGATTTCCTCAACTCCAAAGGGAAGAGTCTATCTAAAAAGGTCGTGGCAAACTCCTCCCACTCTACAAGCCCTGCCTCAATACCCCTATCCTGCTTTCACTACTTATACTACGTACGAGCTACATCATGCAACTGATATACATCCAACTCTGCACTCTCACTTGAAGTGACACCCATGATATCAGTCACCTCCTAAACCATATCAAGAAACCTTTACGAATCCTCCTCGGACTTGGATCTCGAAAATAAAGGGGGATTGATGCGGGAGAAATCCCAAATCCTAGCTGCAGTTGTATTTACCACTGGGTTAGCGGGGGAAAAATCCTACTGATTATTCTGAGCAGCTAATGAGTGACCTAAGGTAGTGAATGCATCTCTGAACTCAACATAAGAGACATGCTCATTCAGGAGATCTTCCTAAATAGGAGGAGGTGCGGGCTATTTCTCATTCCTGCTTCCATTATTCTTTCTATGAGACATTTTCTCTAACGAAATAAAGGATAGATTAGAAAGAGAGTTTAAAAAGAGCTCATTCTCACTCGCACGACATGAATACTGAAAGAAGGGAAACTTTTCCAAAAATATCTAGTATCCTTTTATCTATAAGGGTGGTGCGCTTCACACGCATGCACAAGACTCTACTCAGCACAACTTGCAGACTTCTTAGGACACTATATAACCTTAGGCTTTGATACCAAGTTTTGTCATGACCCGAGGCTACCCACTAGTTGCAACAATGGTGCTTACGATCACAAGTGACCACAAGCTAACCCATGAGCTGGTATCTGTTATGAGTACTGAATAATATACTGATAATGAATATATGTGAAAACAACTGAATAAATCCATAAGTTTCAAATACTGGAAATATAATTTAAATCATAAGTTTAAACGTCTGACGACATATTGAAAAGAATGATCAAACAACTGATAAACTGACAAACTATCTGAATGACTGAAAATATCTTAAAGCCTTTAACTAACTGAAGAGTTGAAGGTACAGGCCTCAACTAACTCCAAACTAAACTAACTGAAAGGAAATGTGAAAATACTGAAATAACATAACAGGTCCTCAACATACGAGGACTTACCACAACTGTTGTTGCTGATAGGCTTAACTATCTAAGCACGGTCAAGAAACTGAGCATCAAAAAGTATGATATAACATATCATAATGCAAAGAAAGTATGCGGTCATTACTTTAAATATACTAGTATATAAGATAAGGTTATGCTGAAATACATGGGTTCATGTGCATGAACTAGTAACTGACTGAGTAGCATGAGATAACTGATGCATAAACTCATGAAAGCTATAAAATCTGAGAATACATGACCAAGCATATAACATAATACTAAAATAGTTTGTAAACTGAAATACTGAAATTCAGTAACTTAGTAACTGATGAACTAAATGCTATGGTAAAGCAAACTTAAACTGAATTTTGTACTGAATATGAACTGATACTGTGAGAGGTATCATCTAACCGACATGCCCCAATTTGAGCTAATTGAGGTCTAACTTGTTACCCCAGTTGGAAGGGTATTAGTGTCGTGCCATGGGTACTAACAAGAGTTGTATGGATCCACTAAACTAATGTCCTAAAAAACTGACGAGTCACCCTCATCTGGCAGGTGCTCTAATGAGATATGTGTTACCCTCAACTGCCAGGTACATACTTTATCAACCTCAACTAGCAGGTTGATATCTCAAACCTACGTTGGCTACGTAGTTCTAGAACTAAGGGGTTGCGTCTAAAGATCACATCCTCTACTGGCAGGTGAACCCCCATCCCTAGGTTTGCTCTGTGCTAAATCCTACTCCTAACTAAATGACACTGATTATTGGGTTAAACTAAGCTTAACTGAGCAAACAACTGATCATGATAACTAATTGAATGACAATGCTCATGGCTTGAAGATACTAAAATCATGTAATCATCTAAGTATCAGGTGTTCATAACCCTCCAGCACTGAATGAAAATAACAATAAGGACATATGAAGCTTTAAAAACCATAATAAAGAATCATTGCTTAAAACTCAACATTTAGACATTTCATCAAACACATGGGAGTCATGAATTTAAGCATGGGAATGGGTAAAACATGTGATTAAAAACATAGTTACAATACTAAAACCATGAATTAGGGATTTGACATGAGCATTTCAATACTAAAATCATATAAGGGCTCATTCCATTGAAAAACACTTGTAACATAACTTGTAATCAAAATCAATAACAATTTCATGGAAACAATTCTTCATAAATATGTAAAAACTCATAATTTGATATCAGAAGGGGATTCTTGAACTCCATGGGTGAAAAAGTCCCATGGATGAACATCACGCATACCTTAAATCATTTAGCTCGAAAGAGAAACACAATATTGATGTTTTTCTTGAAAGTTCTTGAATAAGGGAACTTGAATTCTTGATTTTCTTGGAGAGAAAGAAATGAAATTGATGAACTTGGGGATGATTAGGGTTTGTATTTTAGAGGAAAATTTAGGGAAAATGGGCGTATAATTCCCTAACCGATGTTTTAATTCGTATTTTTACAAATTGGATTAAGGGAAAAAGACTTAATTGCCCCTTAGACATTTAAATTTGTAAATGAAACACGGATTGAAGGGATACCACTATGCGATGGGTGCCTCATTGCTATAGCCACTACAACGCACTACTACCACGGTGAGCTTATGGAATTGAAATCCAAACAGGACTCAATCCTCATCTGGAAAATCCAAAACTTCCCCAAGACATGATCCATACACCCCTGAACATGAATTAACTCAAAACCTACGTCTCGAGGTTGGAAAGACCTATTTAAAAATTTTCAAAGTTAAGAAGCCAAAAATAAGACTAATTCCCAAACACTTAGTGAAATTTTTAGGCTTTAAGCCTATTATACATGCCACTAGGACCTGAACTAAGCTAAGAAAAGTACGTGGTATTACAATAGCCTGCTGAAAAAATTAGACTCTATTATAATCTGTAACAGTAATTAATTAGCAGTGAGGGGTAAATTAATAATTGTAAAGTGAAGACATTGGGAAGGTTCCAGAACAAATTAATCGATCTTTAAAATATTTACAAAAGATGGAGTTTGATGAGTAATTTTTATGGGATGCGTTGTTTTATAGATGATGAAACAAAGTAGTGGCAATGCTTCGGAAAGTACTGTTTCCCAGAGTATGCAAGTAATAAGAAAATGTGTACGATGTGTTGCTTTACGTCGAATGGTTGTCTTGAATTCTGAAGTGTATTTTTAAAAGGTTGTGTAGGATTAGTAGGTTTTATTTAGGTAATTAGGATTTTCACAATAATTACAATGGAAAAATTATATTTTACTTTTTAATAAATGGGTCTTCCCTGTATAAAAACTTGTCTCTAATTATTATTATTATTATTATTATTAATATTATTATTATTATTATTATTATTATGTCCTCTTAAATTAATTAGTATGGTTGTGTTTTATCAAAGACCAGTAATTTTTGCGCTGACTTCCACCTGTATCGATAAGTCCTTCTTATATATATGTAAACGTTATTGCATCCATGGTATCATGAACTAATCTACTTTACTTTTTTGTGTCCACCTCAAACCCTGTTGCGTAGTTTCATATTAAATATGTACTATGATCCTTGACCCCCATGCTTTTCTCTATAGGGTGTATTACTCAGTGAGGTAAAAATTTGATAAAATTATTAAAATATGCAACGGAAAAAAGCCATTTCGGGTATTAAAAATTTTATGAAAGAAACTGTACGGTGATTAAGCCGAGCATAATGTTTGGATTGTCACCTTAAAATTCACAAGTAAAGACCCCATTATACATGATTAGTAATTTTTACAGTGTTACTAAAAAAATTACTATTCTCACACAATGATAGATAGAGTATAAAAAACTAGCAATTGTTCTCGAAATTATTTGTTACTATGCCGAACAAAGTTAGCATAGCATATTTATATTAGAAAATTTTGATGGGACTTCCACCCATACCGATAAGACCTTCTTATATATATGTAAACGTTATTGAATTGATGGTCTTGTGAACTCATCTTCTTCACTCTTTTCGGTATCAACCTCGAACTCTGTTGTGTAGCTAACTTTTAGATGTGTACTTTAATTGTCGATCTCAATGCTCTTCTATGTAGAGTGTAGTATTCGATGTGGTGAATATTTGATAAAATAAATAAAATATGCAACGGAAAGATGTTTTTAGTTTAAAGAGGTTAATGAAACAAAATGTATTGTGCTTAACCCGAGCAAAATGTATTATTTGTCACCATCAAATTCAAACAATAAAGAATTTATTTTACATTATTATTACTTTTTTACAGTGTTAGTAAAATAAGTCCCACAGTGATAGATACAATATAAGAAATTAGCAAGATATGTCGACATTATTTGTTAGTATTCTAAGCAAAGTGAATTCTACTAGGTCGTTTAAAGTGTTGTAGATTTTTATTTGGGATGCAGATACAATTAAAAGCTGAAGTGGTTTCAAAAATAACTTGGTGTTAGGAAGCGTGTTTATGTGGATTATATTGAAGCTTTGGCATTCTGTTGTATCTCATCTCCCTTCTTAGTTCTAGTATCATCCCCTGCTACTACTCACCTGATTTTAATGTTCCTTAATTTAGTATTTTTATTCCAGTATAATTGTAATTTCAGAGTATTTCAATTTTTGGTTTCTAGTGGTTACACATTCTATGATGTCATGGATACGGTAGTTTAAGTGACGCAACATACAGTGGAGACATATTTTCTGAAAAAATGGAGTAGTGTCTACAAAGAATATATATGAAACATGCTTAAATAGAGGAGTTAATATGAAGAATAGAGATAGGTAGGAACATGCTTCGTGGTAGTTAAGTACTTTGATGTTTTGATGGTCCCCCTCTAAGATTAGAAATTTTACAAGAACATTCCAAGTAGCATATCCCGATGCTGACATTTCATGTTCTCATGTGTTTCTTTGTTTGATGTTATACAATGAAAGGAGAACTGTAAGATATTATCAATTTTGGGGACTGATCTCGAAAAGTTGTTGGAGGCTAGTTATTAGTTGAAATAATTTGTCAAATTTATAGCTATGTAACTTTGGCGTCATAACAGGGGAATGGGACGCACACGATTGATCATATTGTTATAAAAAATAAAATTTACATTAAAATTATTTTATTCGAGATGAATTTTTTTGTCAGTTACTCTTTTATATTGAGGCGAAGAGTAGATTTACTACAAGAAATAAAACGAATAGATGTAAAAAAATTATTCATTACAATACTTTTAACGATTGAGAAGGATCCTACATTCAGAATAAAGTGTAGTTTCTACAAATAAATACATTGTAGGGATAAAAAGAATGTATAGTTTCGACAAAAAAACACATTGTAGGGATAAAAAAATTTACAGAGTGTGCAGTACAACTGTTTTACTGAAAGCAGATATCCAATATTTACTATCAATTGTGCTTTACACAAAAGAGCACAGTCTATGTTTATTCATGGGATTTGTAATCTGACTTCATCAAAGTTGAGTTCATAATCGAGACTTATTTAATCGAATATTTTTTTTAGCGAAAGAAAAATCATATGTTCATTTAGGTAGTGTAAGATTAATTTTATGTATTACAAAAAGGTGAAATCAATACATTATACAGAGTGAATATGATGTATCTTTTAAAGAAATTACAAGGTTGGATAGTCACAAGGCATACCTGTTTGTTATCGAAAAAGTTAAATATTTGCAAAAAAAATACATTGTAGGGATAAAAAGAATTACAGAGTGTGCAGTACAACTCTTTTACTGAAAGCAGACATCCAGTGTTTAGTATCGATTGTGATTTAAACAAAAGAACACAAATTATGTTTATTCATGAAATTTGAAATTTGACTTTGATTTAACCAAACACTTTTTTTAGCGAACGGGGAAATCTTATGGTCATTTAGGTAGTGTAAAATTAATTTCATGTTTAGAAAAAAAGTGAAATCGGTACATTACATAAAGTGATATGATGTATTTTTTCAAGAAGTTGTAATGTTGGATAGTCATAGGGTATACCTGTTTGTTATCGGAAAAGTTGAATATTTGTGAAAAAAGTATTCTTTGATGTTAGTCAGCGTGTTTATATGGATTATGTCGAAGCTTTGGCTTTCTTTTGTCTTTCATATCCCTTTTTAGTTCTAGTATCATCCACTGCTCCTACTTACCTTATCTTAATGTTCCTTGATGTAGTATTTTTATTGCAGTTTGATTATAATTCCAGTGTACTTCGTGTTGTGTTCCCTAGTGGTTAAAAATCATATGATCTCATTGATATGGTAGATTAAGTGTCATGCCATAGATGACGACATGGCTTGGGTAATGTCTCAATATATAAAATCCCAGTGAACAAGTATGTGGTTGAAGGAGAGGATTCCTGTGAACATAATTTGATATTGCTGATTAGATTTCTCGAAATAAAGAAATAAATGGTTATTATTGGTTCATACCATTTGTAATGAAGAAATTTAGTGGATAGGGAGGTTTAAAAATTGTTCATTGATACTTGAATGCAGATAATTATAGATTCGAAGGGTCTGAGCGGAATAAGAAGTATTGTCAGTGTCATGCTCAAGGAGCTTATTTTGATCCTAGTTATACTCTTGATGGAATTCTTTGCATCTGATCGAGTGATACTAATATTTTGGCCTATCATATATGTGTGGCATTTTATAGACAAGGAATAATTGTTGATAAATATTGGTGGGAGAAGGAAATCAGTGCAGACTCTATTAGTTATATTTGTGAGTTGTTGTTTGATAATATGAAATATATTCCTGTGAATGTTGACAGTAGATCTTCTAAGATGAATACCATGATATATGAAAGCTTGAGTGACATCAGTAGGTCATTGAATCTTTTGACCGCATATAAAAGTATTACACATTATTGTCATATAATCGTATACAAGTTGATTATTGTTCGGAATGCAAGCAAGAGGGAAGAGGTCGAGTCTGAAATATGCCAAGCTGATAATGAAATTATGATATTGCCTTTTAAGATTTTCACTTGTTGTAGCAAAAGAACATATGTTATGCCAAGTTAGCAAATCAAGTGTCCTGACATGAACCTTGAGTACAAGGTTATCTTTGAGGGTCTGAGTATTATTGTGAACCAAGCTAATCTATTGGGCGGGTTAAAGTATTTGTGAAGGTTGAGTAGAAGTGATTTTACAGGGTTAGGTTTGTATTTTTTATTTCTGTAATTATAAATTATCAACATAACATAGTTAGAGATAATTGTAAAATATTCCCACACAATTCTTACAGTAAAACAACTGGAAAGTATATCGAATTTGATAAAAAATTCATATTCAAAAGGTATACATATGTAACATAATATTTACACATAAATGAATATATTCACATTCATTCTTTGAATGATGGATGTAGGTGTGTCCAAATTGTGTGCACCTTAGGCAGCGCCATAGCTGTTTCAAACAGGACTACGAAAATATGTGCACTCCTTAACAAAGGTGTTGTTTATAAATGTCAGTTCAACTTGTTTGTGCACTGAAAAGTATTTGGGATTGATGCGATCCAAGCGACCATTGGCAATGCAGTAAGAATTATTTGGCTTCAAAAAGTCCTTCCATATTTCGATATGCTTATTGAATAAGGTTGTCTGAATCTTTGTCCACTACTTTTGATTTAATCAATAGTTGATGTGACGAATAAGGTAAATACAAATGATAGAAAAATAGGGTAAGAAGTTAAAATGATATTACCTTTTCGTCAATTAAAAGTACAGTTCTAAAAGTTTCATGATGCGTTGAGGTCTTATAAGGTATAACTGAAGCCCTTTTAAAAACTAATACTTTCATAATACAGTCAACAGAGTAACTAGGTATGTTGTTAATAAGTACACTTTGTTGTGATAATTCTATATCGATCACTATGTTAGACGAGCCTGAATCATTGACGTACATTGTTACAAAGTAAATATCATAACAAAGAGATATTGAATATATCATATTTAGGATTTCCAAAGAAAGTATTTTAAAACTTTACAAAGTACAGTTATATGTCAAATGGATATAAAAACAAAAGACAGAATTTTATCACATGACACAAGCGTATCGTAATATACTATGGTTTGATGTGTGAGACCGGTTGATGTTTGGGTTGGAATTATTCCCAGAAACAATGACGCATAAGTTGATTTCTAAACAAATGCAATAAACAACATAGAAGGATAGAACCCAGAAAGGGAAAAGGCCAAGAAGCACCAGGAGAAGACCCAACACTCACCAACAAATATGGTGCAGCCTATATCAGAGGCTTGTAACAAACAGATGATGGTAATAAAGATAAGGTCAAGGTTGTTTCTTGCTATAAGCATATCAACTTATGATGTTGATAACTGAAATGGAATTCAAGATGTGGTTAGTTCTCTTCTTTTTGTAATTTCACTTTAAAATTTTTAGACATTTTAATCATTGTTTTTAGTCAAGTTTCATTTCTAAACGCTAACATATAACCTCTTACAAAAGGTTAAATTAAACAATCAGTGTATATAAGTTAAAGTTCTTTTATTAAATTAAGATAAGATGGTTGCTTTGTGAGAATAGGTAACACAATAAGATTTAGATTATACATTTCAACATCCATTCAAGAATTGTGTAGTTGAAGGAGATGTAGCCGGTGTGATGTGTTCATATAATCAAGTTAATGGTAAGCCAACCTGTGCTGATCCAGACCTTCTTGTTGGGATTATGAGGGGAGAATGGAAATTAAATAGGTCTAATTTGAAGTTTTCTTGATTTTTTCTTTTCAAAAAATTAGATGAATCGATGCACTTACATTTGACAGATACATAGTCAAGGATTGTGAAACATAAAAAGAGACCTTTAAATCTCAATGCTACACCAGAGGAGGCTGCACCTTTGGGTTTAAACTTAGGTGAGCCATTTTTAACTCTTTGTGCTTGGCCATTTGAAAAATAATGCATTTGAATTAAAAATACAAAGTGAAGCAGAGGAAGAACCATTGTACCACATCCCTATAATCAAAAAAATTGGACAACTATATCATGGAGAAGTTGATGGCGGATAAACTTGTCAAACGGGGTCGATCTGACCCTGCCTGACCTGGCCCGCCATAACGGCCCAGCCCGGTGGTTTTGGGTCCCGGACTGGTTATTTTTTTGGGTCCGGTTAATCCAGCCCAGACCAAATCCGATCTAGGCCCGCCGGTTAACCGATCCGGAACTGGCCCATTTATTTAATAAAAAAATTAATCGTTGGGCCCAAACGCCCAACGGCTATATGACCGTTCGGGTCCCAAAAACGGCTATATGCGCATTTTAAATTTTAAAAAAAAAATTATAACCCAAAAAAAATCTTATAAATACCCTACACTTTCAAATTATTTTCCACACAATTTTCATTCTCTCAAATCTCAATTCTCAAAATTTAAATATTCTATATATTTCCTAAAGTGCTCAATTTAATTTTTTAATTTTACGATTACAAGTACGAGTGGAAGTTTCTAAAGTCGCAACCTTCGGATACTTTTAAAATTTGGTATTGTCGGTCCATCTCTTACTTTTAATTTTTAATTCATGTATTAATTATTGAATGTTTAATTTTATTATATTTGTGTATTTTGAATTTTTTTAGTTTGATTTATATTATGGATAAATTAAGAAACCGCGCTACTAAAAGTGTAAAAAAAAATTATCCTGAAAGTGGTAGTGGTAGTAAAAAGTGAATTACTAACGGTAGAGGTACTTCAAGTAGTAGATATACTCGTATGCCTTCGGTACCTCTTAGTCAACCTTTTGAGAAAGAAGTAGGTGTAAGTGCTCACGATATGGATTATGTAGAAGCTCAAAAAAATTACGATATAGAAAAAAGAAAATGCAGTTGATGCGGTTGATTTAGATAAAAATAATAAAAATATTGGTGAGACACTCGCAGTAGGAAATGCTAATATTAGATCTGAATCGGTTAATCGCCCTCTCCGTCCTCCCTTCCCCCAAGATCTCGTAAAACAACTAGCATTGCATGGCAATTTTTTACACGTATATCAGATACTGAGGTGCAATGCAATATTTGTCAACAAAAATATAAGCATAAAAGAGGAGGCAAGCATTGGGATACGGGTACGTTAATGAGACATATAAGTGATAATCACGAAAGAGAGTTATTTATTGCAAAAGGTGGTCAGGATGTTGGTGGGCCAACACAAACTAAAATGGACCCAGCAACCGATCAGGTAATTAAGAAGTATAATAAATTGAGGGACCGGGAAGAAATAGCAAAAATGGTAGCTGTGGGTTGTTTGCCTTTCAGTTTTCCTTCTTATGATGCTTTTATTTATTATATTCAAGAAATTTATACTCCTATGTTTAATGGTATTTCTAGAAGTACTTGTCGGGCCGATATTTTTAGACTTCATTCACAATATTGTTTTTATTTATCTACATTGTTAAAAAATATTCAATATAGAATGGCTCTAACTTCTGATCTTGTTCGTGTTGTTAATAAAAATGATTATTTAACCATTACTTGTCACTGGATAGATAGTAATTTTGTTATGCAAAAACGTATTCTAGCTTTTTTGTATGATGAAGATCGTAAACATACTGAAGATTTTATTGCTGATGATTGCTAAAGTTGCATAATTTTATGGTATTGAAAATAAAATCGTATGTATTGCTTTTAATAATGCTTCTAACAACAAGACTGCTATTACAAAGTTAAAATCTAAGCTATCTCCGCCGTTACCTGAAATATTTCATGTTAAGTGTGTTTATCATATATATAATTTAATTGTAAGAGATGGTCTTGAGTTTTTTGAGCTTTATATTGAAAAAATTCGGCTTGCTGTAGGTTTTATTCAAGGAAATAATCGAAGAAAAAAAATAGAGAATTTAAAGTTAAATATGAACAAACTGGACCTACACCGATATTGATGCCTGAAGAATGTGATACTAGATGGAATGCTACGTATGATTTTTTAAAAACTTGTCATAAATATAGAGTTTCTATTACACTAACTTTTAACCAACATTGTGGTTCATTTACTGATTTGGCTGAATGTAGGCTACATGATTCTGATTGGGCTGTAATTGATGATTTTATTAAGTTTTTGAAAAAATTTATATAGCTACGGTTGAATTTTCTGATGCTTATTATCCTACTATTTGTAATATTTTAGCATATATAGTCAATATTTCTGGTTTGCTCAAAGAATATAAGAATAAAGAAGGTTACAAAGAAGTTGTTGGTGCTATGTTTGCTAAATTTAAAAATTATTTGTTTTCGATTCCCCCTATTTACTTGGTTGGTGCTATGCTAAATCCGTGTATGAAATATACTACTATGTGTCACTTTAGTACTCTTATTTATTCTAACTTAGAGATAAATACTAACAATGGTTTTGATGATGAAGAACAAGAACAACCAGATTTATGGACGGCTATGGATGATGCGAACGCTTACATAGATAAATTATATAACCATTATGCTGATTTACTTGATTTAGCTATACCGACAAATATCACTCCAGTTGTCGCTCCTCATCCTCCCGAGGAGCCATCATCTTCTAAAAGGCAGACACATAGTGGTTTTCCTAATTATTTTTATGATTTAAATTGTTGGAACAGTGTTGAGGCGGGAGCTTACACAACAACTTATCGGGAAGAGTTTAAGTATTATCTTCGAACGCCACTAGAGGATCGCAGACAATGGATCAATGCGTTGGATTGGTGGAAGAATAATGAAACACAATATCCTGTGCTTTCAAGATTAGCTAGAGATATATTGAATGTCCCAATGTCAAGCGTTGCATCGGGGAGCGTTTTTAGTCAGGGACGACAACAACTTGGAGACAATCGACACTCATTAGGAAGCAATACTATGAATGTTCTAGTTTGCCTTAGAGATTGGATTAGAGCGGAACGAATAAATCAAGGAATGGAGGTGGAGCCGAACGACGAACAGAAACTTGAAGAAATTATGACTTCAAGAGAGAACTCAGCAGAATCAAGTGCAATGCATGGTTTTTCCCCCATTGACTTTGACTATCCTATGCAAGTTCTCGTTAATATTAACATGGATGAGTTGAAAAAAATGATGAGAACTTTGTAGATTTTTCATTCATGTAAATTATAAATTTTGAATCATTTTGCAATTAATAAAATATAACATTCATTCACTCCTTAATTCTTACTTTGTAATTTTTTCCATTTAATGATTTAAATTGAATTTCTAGGTTAAATTAAATACTTAGTTTTAATATATTACTAATTTATTATCAAGTATTATTAATTTATTATATTAAGTAGCATATTTTTTAAAGTAGTATATATATATTGAATGGTACATATATATATATGTATATATCTTCTATAAACTCTAGAGTAATATATATTTAACGTGTACATGTGTATATGTTTTATAAATTAGTATATATATCATTATATTGTAGTATATATCTTGGAGCATATCTTTTAAAGTAGTACGTATATTGAATGGTACGTATATATGTTTATATATAGAATATAGACTCTAAAGTAGTATATATTTAACGTATACATGTGTATATATTTTATAAATTAGTATATAACTATATATAGTGTGTGTGTATGTATTGTAGTATATATATTGTAGTATATTTTATTTAAAGTAGTACATATATATTGAATGGTACGTATATATGTGTATATATCTTTTGTAGACTCTAATGTAGTGTATATTTAATGTATACATATGTATATGATTTATAAATTAGTATATATATCATTATATTGTAGTATATATATTGTAGTATATTTTATTTAAAGTAGTACATATATATTGAATGGTACGTATATATGTGTATATATCTTCTATAGACTCTAAAGTAGTATATATTTAACGTATACATGTGTATATATTTTATAAATTAGTATATATATCATTATATTGTAGTATATATCTTGGAGCATATTTTTTAAAGTAGTACATATATTGAATGGTACGTATATATGTGTATATATAGAATATAGACTCTAAAGTAGTATATATTTAGCGTATACATGTGTATATGTTTTATAAATTAGTATATAACTATAGTGTGTGTGTGTGTGTATGTATATTGTAGTATATATATTGTAGTATATTTTATTTAAAGTAGTACATATAAATTGAATGGTACGTATATATGTGTATATATCTTCTATAGAATCTAAAGTAGTGTATATTTAACGTATACATGTGTATATATTTTATAAATTAGTATATATATCATTATATTGTAGTATATTTTATTTAAAGTAATACATATATATTGAATGGTACATATATATATATGTGTATATATAGAATATAGACTCTAAAGTAGTATATATTTAACGTATACATGTGTATATATTTTATAGGAAAAAGGTACAAATATATCCTCGAACTTTGATAAATGGTAGAAATATACCCTCCGTCATATTTTGGGTACAAATATACCCTTACCATTAATGAAAATGTACAAATATACCCTTATCACTAACGGCGGAACACGTGTCACGATCGTGTTCCTCCATTAGTGATAAAGGTATATTTGTACCATTTGGCAAAGTTCGAGGGTATATTTGTACCTTTTTCATTTTTATAATTTACTTTCTCCGTTCCATATTCGGATCATTTTATTAAAAATAATTATTTTGTATTAATTATTCATTATACTAAATTAAAAAAGCATTGATTAAATTATAAGTCATTTATGTATTAAAAAATTAATAATATTTAATAAAAAATAATTATATATTTTTTTAATAAATAAATAAATATATATATATAATTTTATAAAGATTAATTAATTCAATAAATTAATAATAGTAATAACTAACTATTCTTGATGACAATATTTTCACTTCAAACATGAGTATGTTTTTGTAAAATGGGATGAATAGAGTACTCTTGTAAGGGCATGAAAAAAATAAATATGATAAATTAATGGATCGGATTGAGTAACTTTGTGTGGTTTAATTATATTAATGGGTCGAATTGAGTAATCTTTGTGTGGTTTAATATATAAGGATATTAAATGATAATTAAACCACACAAAGATTACTCAATTCGATCCATTAATTTATCATGTTTATTTTGTTCATTCCCTTACAAGATTACTCTATTTGTCCCATTTTACAAAAACAGACTCATGTTTGAAGTGAAAATATTGTTATCAAAGAATAGTTAGTTATTACTATTATTAAAATATATTAAATATATAATTTATTTTTAATTAAATATTATTATTTTTTTAATACATAAATGACTTATAATAATTAATTAGAGATAATATAGTTAAATCATGGAGCAAGTAGTTGATGAACAAATGTGAAGACTTTCAGAATGAATTAACTACAAGGATAATATAATTTAAATTTAATCAATGCTTTTTTGATTTAGTATAATGGACAATTAATATAAAATAATTATTTTTAATAAAATTATCAATTAATATTGTAACACCCCGTATTCAAGTACATGTATTGGCGTATTCAAGTACGTGTATTGGTCTTATTTATATGGAATTAATTTTATTTATTTTATTTATACCGGAATTTGTCCGCTGATGGTTCCATACGAAGGTTATTGAATAAGCTTTCCAACAATATAAAGATTTCCAAAAACGGATAAGTTTCGGATATAATTGAGCACGTTCGAAACTATAAAACGGTGACCGGGATGTTGTGAACAGTAAATGTGCAGGAAAATAAACTACTGAGGCCTGCCAGTTTTTTGGGTCAACTTTGAACGATCATAACTCCCTCAATATAATGAACTGGGAGAGTTGTGACCTATCAAAAGAAATATCTTTGAGTCCTCTTTCCAATGCAATTGGTTTCATCCAAATCCAACATCTGAGTAAGTAGTTATACTCGTTCTACTTCAGCCTCTCAAAACAGATTTTTAGGGTCAAATTCAAACGATCATAACTCCTTGTACAGGACGAACTGGGTGGCCTACTTTATATAAAATGAAATACCTTTGAATTATCTATCCAACGATACCAATTTCACCCAAATCCGATATCGGAGCAAAGATTTATGGCCGATTTACTTTAGCCTGTCAAAACAGTCCACCATGGACAGATTCGGATTTACTTAAATTTTTAAGGGCAATATGGTCATTTTCCATCACCTCATGGACGAAAATTGGTCATTATATACATATAATTAGTCTCATATCCATCAGTTATCATCAAATTATTGAAAATAAGAAACCCTAGCCTAATTTCAACTCCAATTATCTTGTGATTCAACCATAGAAAATCCAAATTGATTTCGTAGTTGTGTTCACCGTCTCGAGGGCTTCGAGAAGCACCCCTTATTTGTGCCAACAGGACTTTGAAATCAAAAGGGTCATTTTATGGTAAGGATGTAAATTATGTTGGTGTTATTTATATGGATATGTGTGTATATATATATATATATGCATGTGAGCATAAGAAGTATGTTATGTGATTGTTGTTGAAAGATGATTGGGAAATGATGTTGGATTATGTTAAATTGTGAAGGGATTTGGTGTGATGATGTGGTATTGATGATGTGGTATTGAAATGATTATCATATATATATATACACACACATAAACCAATTGTTCAAGTTGGTTTTTGGAATGTTTTGCAAATATTGGTTGTATGGAATCATGGAAGAGAATTGTGGTGTTGGGTTGCTAATACTAGATGCCAAACATTTCATTGTAGATAAGTGATTTGTAAAGGCGGGAAGTCGTGTTGAATTGGTATCCGAATCTACAACGAGGTATGTAAAGCATACTCTAACACTGTTCTTTGGCATGAAAACACCAATGTTCCATCAAGTAAGATTCCGAGGTTGTCCAAAAACATGTATTGTTCTACATTACCAACGAAGTTGTTTCCATTCTATAAAGTGTCAAAATGTTTCATTGATATACCAAAAGGCTCCTATTTCATTGTTGTGATATTGATGATTCTGAAACACATTGTGTAGACGCCTAATTTTGCCCCTCACGAAGACCCAAGTTATCCATTTTTACCCTCGTTTTACCATGTGTACTACCCCATATAATAACCTCCATACAAAAGGACAAAATAGCCAACTCTAAGAAAATTGATAACAAATTTTATCCATTCCAATAACCCATACTCATCACCTACCTCACCCAACCCCCTACCCCACATCACCCCACACCCCCCTCTCTTTTCTTGTCAATAAAGAAAAGACTCAAAACACAATATATATATACATACTCACATACACAAATGAAGAGAAAAACAGCAGTAACAAATCAAAAAAAAAAATCAGCATTTTGCTCTCTCTCCCAAAAACTCTCTCTCTATACTCACACTCTCTCCCTCTAAACGTCGCCGGCGATCGACCGGAGCTCCGGCCACCACAACACCACCATATTTCCCTTCTCTCTACCATCTCTCTCCCCAAAACTAAAAAAAAAAAAAAAAAGAAGAGAAAATCCGACCAACTCGTCGTCCGCCACCGTTCGACCGACCCAACGACGGCTGCAACAGCGTCGTCGTCTCCGTCATCGGTCGCTGCTCCTCCACCTGAACCGGCCGTCACTTTCCTCCTCTCTCCGATCAACGACGGCAGTTGGTCCGTCGCCGGCCTTCATGTCGTTCGTCGGCCGAGAGTCGACCAGATCTGCCGCGGTTCGCCGATCAGATCTGCCGCGGTTCACCGATCGGACCAGACCGAATCTCCGACGCCGGCTCGGTCAAACCGCCAGATCTCCGCCGCCGACTTCCGACCAGCCCGATCTGCGTTGGTTTGGTTTTTTTTTTGGTTTCCCGTTGTCTTGAGTTGATTTTGGTTTTGTCTATTTCATGTTTCAACGTCGATAGTGGGTTTCGAGTCGCCTTTATCTAATCTCGTCGTCGTTCTCAGTTGTGGGTGTCGTATAGTAAAAGTTTTATTCGCGGGTTTTGGAGTTGTCCGGTTATTAGTTTAATATCGAGTTTGGTTTGTTCGTCGTGAGGTTCTCCAATCGAGTTTGGGTCTTCGAATTTCCTTATTATCGACACAGCGTGCTATCGAGGTTCATTTCTTAACTCGTTTTTTATATATATATATATATGTGGTTGGTTGTTTTGATTGATTGTGATTGCGAATGGTGATTATGGTTTTGTTGGATTTTTGTTATGTTGATGCTATGATTGTGATGCTTGGTTGTTGATTTTGGAAGATTAAGGCATAAACTTGATCATGTTCTAATGGATGGATAGAAAGAAAGTCGGGGGAATGTAATTGAAAAATTGACAAAAGGATAGATTCGGTTTAATTTGATTTATTATTGGTATCATGATAGAATTGTGTCTTTAGTCGAGAACGCATAGGCAAACGTAGGCCGGGTAGGCAAATTTAGGAATAACAATTTGTTGGAGTGTTTTGAATATTTGCTTGAATGACACTTTCTACTTTATTGCACGAAAAGGTTAAATTGTACTCATTTGGCCGGGGAATGCCCCGAAGGATTTGTATAGATTTATTCGGGGAATGCCCCGAAGTACCTTGTACCCGGAGGACGTCCGCGAGCAAGGCCCGAGGCATCGGGTAAAGCATTAGTTTAGGATTAGCGTAGGTTTATTTTTAGTCCCTTTCTATTTTTGACTGTATAATTGGACTAGACTTTTACGTTTTTTGGACTGTTTTGTTTTTGCTTGTGGTTTGATTATTTTGTGTTCTTTTGTGTGGTTTATATATTTCATAATGCCAAAAAATAGTCGATACACTTCACCAAGCGACCGTGGTCGAACCACGGGATCGAGGGGTGCCTAACACCTTCCCCTCGGTCAACAGAAATCCTTAGCCGGAATCTCTGTTCGCAAACCGGTTTAAGAGTCAAATGATTTCGAAAAGGATTTTCCAAAGGTGACTTGGCACACCGGATTATGCCAAGTGGCGACTCTTAATAAAAAATGCAAATAATCCTTTTTCAAAACAAATTTTTATTTTCTCGTCACTTAAATAATAAAACCCTTTCGAACTTAAAAATATTCCAATGTTTTGGAGTACGCGTTAAAAAGGGGGTGTGACATCTTCTAGCGACTCTGCTGGGGAGACAAACAAGCTTTTAGAATTCGAGCTATTTTTGGAGTCGTATCGGTTTGTTTGGCATTACGAGTGTATAAACATTATTTGTGGTTATTGTTTGTGTTATTTTTACTTTTTGTGTTTTTTTTTCGTGCTCTTTGCTTATATTATTTATCCTATGTGTTACCGCTTTATATCTGTTATCATGAGTCCACCCCCCGACCTTCTTTCTGCAACAAGTCTGTAGTACACGTGTTATACACGACCTCTAGTTTGAATCACCCTTATTTTAGGGGGGGAGCCGTCGGTGTTATGGAGTAGGTGGAAAGCAAAGCAGCCACTATCGACCATACGCTCCCCCGAACAGCCTTGTTAGTGAACCACAACATAGGTCAGCCTTTAGGCCATGCTTATGTGCATCATATTGAGACCTAGTGTGGCCCACTTGGTGCTTTGTAGGAGACTCACCTTTAAAGCATCCCTACGTGCTAACTGTTGCATTTTTAAGGGTAACGTGGTCATTTGACGGACTGATTAAAACAAAAAAAAAGGGTTCGAAAAGAACGAAAAAAAGAGAATGTCGTAGCTTATTTTAGAATTCATTATGGCTTTTGTTTTTCACAATCCAAAAACTCAAAAAGAATTTTTTTACGCTTTGTAAAGTACCGCAAATTCAAAAAAAAAAAGAGGAGGTTTTGTTTGCTTGTCAAAAACTAAAAATTACCAATAAGACTTTTCTGTATAATTGGTGGTGTCAATCTTAGTTAAACCGTCTAGTTGAAAAAAAAAAGGGTTTTATTCGTCTGTTTTGATTGTGTCTCTTAAGTTAGGGTCAATTTGTTAGTTAATCGTTAATTGTTCAATCTGAATGAACTACGCATACCTGATTCCCTTCCCTCGGGTTGGGATACGTAGGCAACCCTCGGTGGGTCCGGTAAATTTTTGTGTCGGTCTTTGTCTTAGAATTAGTTTAGGTCTCTCGTCCCGTAATCTAGAGTCGTTTGCCAAGTAGACTGATTTCACTCAGTACTTCTGTTCGGCAAATTGGAGTCATGAATGGGGTCTGTCCCATCGACAGATGTTGGCGTCAAAAATCCCAAGGGTTGGGAATCTTCTACCCCTGTCGAATTTTTTTGAGGTAACGACTTGTGTGTTATTACAGGATGAATTTGACCACCAAGTCTAGAGTTTTAATGGTTGTCAAAGTGCCCAAAAAGTTAATCAAATGATGGGAAATGTTTAATTATGTTGATCAGCAGGAACTGGTTAAAATATTAGGTGACCTCACAGAACTTCTACATGTTACCCCTCGTCCAGATTTAATAGAAGCCTTGTTAACCTTTTGGGACCCGAGTAGTTTGGTGTTCAGGTTTGGGGAATGTGAAATGACTCCCACTTTGGCAGAAATATCCGGTTTGTTGCATTTGCCCTATATCGAGAAGGATATGATCCGAGCGCGAAATCATACTGGCGTGAGATTTTTGCAGTCCTGTGGTCTAAAAAGTAAGGATATCCGTTTGGGTTGTTTAAGTGAATCGTGGGTTTCCCTATATTTTTTGTTCGATAGATTCGGGCCCTCGGAAGGTTTTGATTGCTTTTGGGAAGAATTTCATGTGACTAAGGAGAAGTGGGAGAAAAAGCGTCTTGAAGTCTTCACCCTCGCTTTGCTAGGAACTTTAGTGTTTCCACTAGAAGAAAGACATGTTAATACCCGCTTGCAATCTGTGGTGATGGCCCTATTTCATAAGGATCAAAACGACAAGGGCATTAATCAAAAGGACAGGTTCACTCTCATACCCATGATCTTAACAGAAATATATAAGGCTTTAACCGAAGTGAAAAGGGGAAGGAGATTTTTCGAGGGCAGTAACTTGATATTGTAGTTATGGATGATGGAGCACTTGCATGCACCTTCTTTAGTTAGATCAGATGTGTTAGATCGTTGTATTCCCAATCGAGTGAAAGCCATGGATTCCAGGTTGCGTTTGGACAAATTCTCGCTGCCCATGGGAGTCAAGGCTTGGATTGAATTTCTTGAATCAAGAACCAGGGATAACATTTTGTGGACTTATCTGTGGCTTCAACCAAAGGTAGTATTGTTGGGTTGTCAGACACAGTTCCCTTTAGTTATGTTAGGGCTCAATTGCACTAGACCATACAACCCTTCTAGGGTAATGCGCCAGTTAGGTAGGCTACAGGAAGTGCCACCAGCAGTAGATCTTCTGAAGGATGTTGAGTACTTCAAGGATCAAGCCTTAGGTGAGAGCAGGTATGAGCAGTTTTGGAAGCATGCAACAAAGATAGGTGTGGACACACTCAAAGAAGGTTTGGATAATCCGGGCCACACTCAGAGATATGAGGTCTGGCTTCAATCTGTCCCTTGGGGTATCAGTCAACCCTTACCAGCACAGCTTAGAGGGAGAATACAGGAAGAATGCATAGCAGATGATCATCAGGATGAAAGTGTAGGGTCCAAAGTGGAGACGTTGAGAGTTCAGTTAGCAGATTTGTTCAAGACGGTAAAAGGTGTCAGAATAATCTTTCCAGATGCACTCCTCATGAAGCAGGAATACGGGCCCGAAGCTTCTTCCCCGGTATTAGGGTATCTTTATAGGATATGCTACAAGGCTTGAATGGGAGAAAGAGAACTTCAGAGGCAGGTCCATATCAGCCAGGATCATCGCGCAGAGCACCAGTCTGAAAGAGCACTTCTTATCTTTATTCAGTTGGAGTTTTTTTATATGTCTGTCATTGTAGGATGGTGTCTGTTTTAAGTCGAGGTCAAGTTGTTTTTGGTATTAGAGTCTTTATTAGTAATTTCACCTGTGTCGTCTTAGGGGGTCTACGATGTTGTTTCGTATTCATTTTTTTTTAGTTTTACAGTGGTCCCAAACTTTTATATGTTTTGTTGTTTTCTTTCTTCACAAGGATATGACAAATTGTTATTTTTCTTTTCTTCTTAAAGTTTAAAAAAAAAAAAAAGTTTAATTGGCCATTTTGGCACGACGGCCCGAACTACGCAAGATCTGATTCATGTACAACATGATACATAGGCAACCTACTTTTGGGTTCAATCTAACCATTTTGTTTTATTGTTTTTCATTATTTTTCCTCTTTTAAAGAAAAACAAAAGCCATAAAGAATGATAAAATAGAGGTAGATAACGAGAGAAAAGAAAAGGGAAGAGATTGATACGAAAAGAAAGAAAAAAAAAAGAGAAAAGAGAGGGAAAGAAAATAATGAGCGTAGAAGATAAAAATAAGTGTGGACAAAAATCATGATGATGTTAAAATGACCTCGCTACCCTCAAAAGCTGGTAGAAATGAGCATGAATTTAGGGCAATTTTACCAATGTGATTCCCATGCCTGTTGTGTGCCTAATTCTAATGGATGTCGTCTTTGATGAGCATGTTCTTTCAGATAACAGTGGTAGGTTTGCAGCGCCCTGGCTAGTCACCCATACTTCACCAGGTCCAAAGTAAAGTTCGCCATGGCTAACAGAGAAATGGAAAATTCGCTCATTGACCAAGATCAGGAGCATAGGGAAGAAAGTGCTGAACACAATGATGAGGTGGTAAGGCTCAGGCAACAACTGATAGATTTACATCGGGCATGGGCCAGCGGAATGCCTCCTCCTCCGCTCCCTAAAGGTCTTGGAAATATCTCTAGTTTCCCACCGCTCTCTCAGGCGCAATTCTCTGTTCCAACTGAATCACCCTACCACGCGTTGGGATTCACTCCGCGACACTATTATCCTGGCAGTTCTAGTGTGCCCTTGGCAGCTTCCCAATTGAGACCCGCTGCTCAGCCAGCGCCACCAATCACACCGGTATTCGTGGCTCCGCCACCACAGGAAACTCCCATATATGCTGTGCGTCCCACAATGAGGCTTCCTAGGTCTTCCAGTGAGCTAGTACTGAAGGTTTCAGATGGTCAGTATTATGCCCCGGAACCTACTTTGCAAATGAATGAACCATATGGGTACACTCAACCGCCTGCATTTCCATTTGATACGGCGAAACCTGTTGCAACGGAGGAACAGGATGTCATAGCTCGGAAACTGAAGAGTTTAGAGCAGGCTATGAGAAATTTACAAGGGATCGGAGATTACAGGAGTGTTTCTTATAAAGATTTGTGTATGTTCCCAGACATCAATCTTCCCCCCGGTTTTAAGATGCCCAAGTTCCAGAAGTATACAGGACACGGTGATCCCGTTGCCCACTTGAGACGATATTGTAACCAGTTGAAGGCTGCAGGTGGAAAGGAAGAATTGCTCATGGCTTTCTTTGGCGAGAGTCTTTCAGATCTGGCCTCAGAATGGTTTATAGATCGAGATATCGATAAATGGAACAGTTGGGATGATTTGGCTTCTAAATTTGTCCAGCATTTTCAGTATAACATCGACCTAATTCCGGACAAAAAGTCCTTGGTTAACATGAAGAAAAAGAGCACTGAAGGTTTCAGGGAATACGCGATAAGGTGGCGTGAACAAGCCGCCAGGGTAAAGCCCCCAATGAAAGAAAGTAAGTTGGTAGAAGTTTTCATTCAGGCGCAGGATGAGACCTATTTTCAGCATTTGCTTCCGGCAATGGGAAAGTCTTTTATGGAAGTTCTCAAAATGGGGGAGATGATAGAGGATGGAATTAAGACCGATCGAATAGTGAGTTTTGCCATATTAAAAGCCACCACACAAGCGATTCAAGGTGGATCTGGCGCATTCGGAGGTAGAAAGAAGAAAGAGGACGTGGCGACTGTCGGGGCTGGAACCCATTCCTATCCTAAAAGACCCCCTCGCCCCTATCCACAATCCCAAGCCCAAGTCTACACCCAAGCTCCATATATTCCTCCCCACCATTACCACCCTCCACAAAACCCTTTATATTCTATTCCACCACCACCATACCCAGTATACAGCGTGCAGCCATATGCCCAAACCCCTTCTTACCCGCAATGGCGCGCGCAAGCTCCACAAAATCGCCCCTTCGCTCCACCAAATTATCAAAATTCCTCCAGACCAAGTTTTCAGCCTAGGCCCGATTATAAAAAGGAGAAGGCAGTCAAAAATCAATTCACACCTCTGGGGGAGTCATATGCCAGCTTGTTTGATAGGTTGAGAAAGTTGAAGGTTTTGAGTCCAATTCAAGGAAGGCTTTCAAATCCACCGCCGAGGAATCTCGATTATTCTTTAAGGTGTGAGTACTGCTCTGATATGCTAGGCCATGATATTGAGAAATGCTGGCACTTAAAGAGAGTTGTCCAAGATTTAATTGACACAAATCAGATGCTGGTCCAGGCCCCGGAGGGTCCTAATATTAACCAAAATCCGTTGCCAACCCATGTTGAAGCCAATATGATAGAATTGATATATGACGGAAAAGTGTCTTCGAGGGGTTATAAGCCTATTGTCAAGATACAGACCATCGAGGAGAAATCGGTGAATGTAGCGGAGTCTTTGAAAGCAATGTCATTGAGCTAGGAAGGAATGACAGAAGATAAATCCCAAGAAAGCATAAAGAAACCCCTGATCACAGTACAAGGCGCCAGAAGACATGTTGATTCAAGTCAGGATAAGCCTAAGTTAACAGTGGTGGGAGCTCTGAGTCAGCCCATCTTGACGGTGAAAGGAGCACTGACAGCGCCTATTGTCCTCAAACCAGTGACCCAACCTCCGATAGTTGATACGAAAAGGATTCCCTGGAATTATGGGCGGACTGTGATGACCTATCACGGGAAAGAAGTTGTGGAAGATGTAGATGAGGTAGGAGGTTTGACTAGGTCAGGAAGATGTTTCATACCTGAAAGCTTAAGAAAGCCAAAGCCAACGGTAAGTGGACCGTCGTCTATCAAAAAGCCTATCACTGAAGAGGAAGCCGAAGAATTTTTGAAAAAGATGAAATTGCCAGAGTATTCAGTATTAGACCAGCTGAAGACAACCCCTGCTCAAATTTCCCTTTTATCTTTGTTGTTGCACTCCAAGGAGCATCGTGATGTTTTGCTAAAGGTATTGAATGAAGCATATGTTCCAAGGGAGATTACAATCAACCAGGTTGAGAAAATGGTGGGAAAAATCTTTGATGTCAATCGGATCAGCTTTTCTGATGATGAATTGCCTGTTGAAGGTACGGGGCATAATCGAGGACTTTACATTACAGTGAAATGTGAAGATTTCTACGTCACTCATGTCATGATCGATGGAGGTTCAGGTGCAAATATTTGCCCTATTTCTACTTTGGAAAAGCTGAATATTGGTGTTGATAGGATCAAGCCCAACAATATATGTGTTAGGGCTTTTGATGGTGCAAAGTCAAATTCCATTGGCGAAATAGAACTATTGCTGACCATAGGTCCTGTTGAGTTCGCCATAGAGTTTCAAGTGTTGAATGTAGAATCCTCTTACAATCTGTTGTTAGGAAGGCCGTGGATCCACAAGGCCAAGGCGGTTGCATCTACGCTGCACCAAATGATTAAGTTTGAGCATGACAGGCAAGAAGTAGTTATTCATGGTGAAGGAGATTTGTCAGCCTACGAAGATTCTCCCTTGTCCCTTATTGAAGCAAATAACGTAGAGGAGACATTCGTCTATCAAATATTTGATACAGTGCCAGTGAGTCGTATCCCTGAATGGCAGGCTGCATCGGGACCGCAATTGTCTTCGGCTTCTATCATGATGGTGAGTGAACTTTGGAAATATGGATTTGAGCCAGGAAAGGGTTTGGGAGCATCTCTACATGGCATAGTTCATCCCATATGTCCGAGGGAGAACGTGGGCACGTGTGGTCTGGGTTTTAAGCCTACAGCAGAAGATCTGAAGAAAGCCAAGGGAAGGAAAAAGGAAATATGGTTCCTCCCTCGCCCAATACCACTACTCAGTGAGTCATTTGTTAAGAGCGATGTCGCGGAACATGTGGAATCTGAAGTTGAATTGGTTGATGACTTCCAAAACCTTTTTATTGAAGTTGATATGGTTGAAGCAGGAGAAGGCACCAGTATGGCAGATGTGTAATTCATAGGTCCAGCTGTCCGGCTCAATAATTGGGAAGTCACTCCTCTCCCCGTCAGGAGGGAGTTTTAGTAGTTTATTTTGTTTTTCTCTCTGTTTATCTGAGTTATTTCAGGGTTGTAATTCGGATTCTAGTTTGTTTATGTTATGTTGGTGTCTATGTTCAAACCCTTCTATCTTTTATTAAAGAAAATGCAATGTCCCTTTTATTTTGTGTCTAATATATTTTGTTTTCTTTCTTACACAGTTCTCTTTATGCTGATTCTAATGACATGACATGCATGCGGAATTTTCAGCCTGATCTTAAAATCCAAAATAATCCAGATGTAATGGAGCAGGATGGGGAATATGATGAAAAAGAAGCACTAGAAGAAATAAGCAAAGAGTTGGAACAATTTGAAGACAAACCGAATCTTAATTTGAATGAGACTGAGCCAATAAATCTAGGGGATCAAGAAGATGTTAGGGAAACTAAAATCAGTGTACATATTTTGCCCCAGCTAAAAGATGAAATGATTCGAGCGTTAATGGATTATAAGGATGTTTTTGCATGGTCTTATGATGATATGCCTGGTTTAAGCACTGAATTAGTGTCTCACAAATTACCAACGGATCCCGCATTCCCTCCTTTCAAACAGAAGTTGAGGAAGTTTAAAACAGATGTAAGTATTAAAATCAAGGAGGAAATCATGAAACAACTTGAAGCCAAAGTAATTCGAGTGGCTCGTTATCCTATGTGGTTATCCAATGTTGTTCCCGTACCAAAGAAAGATGGCAAAATTTGAGTGTGTGTTGATTACAGCGATTTGAACAGGGAAAGTCCAAAAGATGATTTTTCACTGCCCAACATTCATATTTTGCTAGACAACTGCGCTAAACACGAGGTTTCCTCTTTTGTGGATTGTTATGCCGGATATCACCAGATCATTTTGGATGATGAAGATGCGGAGAAGACGTCCTTTATCACACCATGGGGAACTTATTGTTATCGAGTGATGCCGTTCGGTTTGAAGAATGCTGGAGCAACATATATGAGAGCAATGACCACTGTATTTCATGACATGATGCATAAGGAGATTGAGGTTTACGTGGATGATGTGATTATTAAGTCAAAAAGTCAGGCCGACCATGTAAAAGATTTGAGAAAGTTCTTTGAAAGGCTTCGCAGGTATAATCTCAAACTCAAACCGACAAAATGTGTATTTGGAGTTTCGTCTGGAAAGCTGTTGGGGTTTGTAGCCAGCCGTCGGGGAATTGAATTAGATCCCTTGAAAATCAAAGCCATTCAGGATTTGCCCCTGCCCAAGAATAGAACGGAGGTAATGAGTTTGCTAAGTAGACTGAACTACATTATTAGGTTTATTGCTCAACTCACGACCACTTATGAGACCATATTCAAGTTGTTGAAAAAGAGTGTTGCGGTAAAATGGACTGAAGAATGTCAGGAAGCGTTCGATCGAATCAAGAGATATCTGTCAAATCCACCCGTGCTGGTATCCCCAGAGCCTGTAGGCCTTTGATCTTATATTTATCAGTCATGGATAATTCTTTCGGTTGTGTCCTGGGTCAACATGATGTCACAGGCAAGAAGGAGCAGGCTATTTATTATCTTAGCAAGAAGTTCACCGCATATGAGGCCAGGTATACTCTTCTTGAAAGGACGTGTTGTGCCCTAACTTGGGTGGCACAGAAGTTGAAGCATTATCTCTCATCCTATACTACTTATCTCATCTCCCGCATGGATCCTTTAAAGTATATCTTTCAGAAGCTTCCCAACAGGTCATTTGGCAAAGTGGCAGATATTACTTACCGAGTTTGGCATTGTATATGTGACTCGAACCGCCATGAAAGCCCAAGCTTTGGCAGATCATCTTGCTGAAAATCCTATCGATGAAGAGTATGAGCCATTAAAGATATATTTTCCTGACGAAGAAGTGTCGTGTGTCGATGAAGTCGTTATAGATATTGATCCAGGTTGGAGGTTATTTTTCGATGGAGCTATCAATATGAAAGGAGTCAGAATAGGTGCGGTTCTTATTTCTGAATCGGGATAACAATTCCTGGTAACAGCACAACTTCGATTCTACTGTACTAACAATATGGCAGAGTATGAAGCCTGCATTCTTGGTTTGACGTTAGCTGTTGATATGGGAGTCCAGGAATTATTGGTGTTAGGAGATTCGAATTTGCTCGTCCATCAAATTCAAGGTGATTGGGAGACACGAGATTTGAAGCTCATCCCGTATCGACAATGCTTGCAGGAGCTATGTCAACGGTTTGTGTTAGTGAAATTTAGGCATATTCTAAGGATTCGTAATGAAATTGCTGATGCTTTAGCCACTTTGTCTTCAATGATCCAACATCCTGACAAAGCCTACATCGATCCAGTGCATGTACAGAGTCATGATCAGCATGCTTATTGTAATGTGGTTGAAGAAGAGCTCGATGGAGAACCTTGGTTCTTGGATATCAAGAGGTACATTTAGTCAGGAGAATACCCAACATATGCCACCAACGATCAAAAGAGGGCCATTAGGCGTTTGGCTAGTGGATTTTTCCTAAGTAGGGGAATCTTGTATAAGAAAACCCCAGATCTCGGACTTTTGAGGTGTGTAGATGCAAAAGAAGCCTCTGCAATCATGGTTGAAATACACTCTGGAGTATGTGGGTCGCATATGAATGGTCATGTCTTGTCAAAGAAGATTCTTTGAGCAGGTTATTATTGGCTTACTATGGAAAGAGATTCTATCCAATTTGTTCGGAAGTGTCATCAATGTCAGGTACACGGTGATCTGATACGTTCTCCTCCTGTCGAGTTGCATGCAATGGCCGCTCCATGGCCGTTCGTAGCTTGGGGAATGGATGTGATTGGACCGATTGAGCCGAAAGAATCAAACGGGCATAGATTCATTTTGGTAGCCATTGACTACTTCACAAAGTGGGTAGAAGCAGTAACTTTCAAGTCAGTGACAAAGAAGGCTGTGGTAGATTTTGTTCATGCCAATATCATTTGTAGATTTGGAATTCCTAAGATGATCATTACAGATAATGCCGCCAATCTCAATAGTCATTTGATGCAAGAGGTATGTCAACAGTTTAAGATCGCACATCGAAATTCTACCCCATATCACCCAAAGGCCAATGGTGCTGTAGAAGCTGCTAATAAGAACATAAAAAAGATACTGCGAAAAATGGTACAAGGGTCTAGACAGTGGCATGAAAAGTTGCCATTTGCATTGCTGGGTTATCGCACCACTGTTCGTACTTCAACGGGGGCAACCCCATATTTATTGGTGTATGGGACAGAAGCAGTCACCCTGCCGAAGTTGAAATTCCCTCTCTCCGAGTCATTGTAGAAGCAGAGATTGATGATGACGAATGGGTAAAGACCCGACTGGAATATTTGAATTTGATTGAGGAAAAAAGGCTAACGTCTGTATGTCATGGCCAGTTGTATCAAAGAAGGATGGTTCGAGCGTATAACAAAAAGGTTCGTCCCAGAAATTTTGAAGTTGGTCAGTTGGTATTAAGACGTATCCTTCCTCACCAGGTTGAAGCGAAAGGCAAGTTTTCCCCTAACTGGCAAGGTCCCTTTGTTGTGAAGAAAGTGTTGCCCAATTGAGCCTTATATTTGACAGATATTGAAGGAAAAATGGCAGAAATGGCTATCAATGCTGATGCGGTCAAAAGATATTACGTATGATATTTGATCCTTTGTTGATTTTATTGCATGTTTAGTACTTGCATTTTTGAAGATTGATATGATGAAGGCATTTTATTCTACTATCCAAACACTATGTCATCCTTTGTTTACCCATTTGAGCTTCATTTTATTTTTTCTTTCATACCCCTCTTTTGGAATCAAAATAGAGTCAAAGATAAATGTCAAGAAAATAAGAACAAAAGAAAAAGTTTGAAGATAAAAAAAAAGAAAGAAATCAAAATCAAAATCAAATCAAAACAAAGAACAAGCTGATGGAACTACGTGCGACCTGATTCTCCTCTCTCGTGAGTGAGATACGTAGGCTGCCCTATTTCGGGCTCAGTCCAACCAAATAAAATTTTAAGATTCACCCAGTCAACAAAACTGGGGCATGAGTTAATATGTTATTTGAGTCGATTCCAAAAGTTGTAAGTCCCACCCTCACTTCAAGTATCGTTTGAGCCTCTTACCATTTTTTCTAACCTTAACCAAAAGCCAAGTTACAACCAAAGAAAGTCCTTCAGATCATTTTTTGATAATGTTAAGGCTAAGCATACAATGCACATGATGATACGTTGTGAGGTACCACTTGTCTCCCTCAGCATGAGAAATCAGGAAAAGAAAATGAAAATGAGAGAGTCTTATTAGTGAAAACCTTTGCAGGCACCATAAGGCGATGGTGAGTAAAGAGAAATAAAAATGAGAGAGTCTTATTGGTGAAAACCTTTGCAGGCACCATAAGGCGATGGTGAGTAAAGAGAAATAAAAATGAGAGTCTTATTGGTGAAAACCCTCACGGTCACCGTAAGGCGATGGAGAGTTCAAGAGAAAAGTGAAAAGTGAGAAGAAAGAGATTTGTTGGAAAAAGTATTTTAAGATGTCATCAATCGAATGTTATATATGAGTCCGATGGATTTGAAGAAGCGGCTTAGAGGCAAAGGTACAAACTCAACAACAAATGGAGAGTTTGGATAGGGAGATCAGGCAGCTCAGTCCAAAATGCATGTCATGCTCATTGGAGTTGGTTGTTGTATTCAGATAAGTTTTCTTTCAGAATATGGGACATTGCCCTTTTCTTTCATTTACATATTCATGCTTTTTGTCTTTTTATGTCATTTATCAAAAATAAAAGTCCCCATCATTTTATTTACATTTTAAGTCAAGTCTGTGTCAAAACAAACGAGAAAGGATTTCAAAATTTACTACCAGTCTTTCCAATTATGTGAGGAAAAGCCAAGGAACAACACAGGGAGAAATAGGATCGTAATTCAACAAGCAAAGGAAGTATATCAACCAACAGGCTACTGGATTCGTAGAAAATATTCAGATTTGGGAAAAGAGTGCACCTCAGGGGCATGGTAAAATAGAAACCCATTGTTCGAGTCAGAACTCACTTCCCCTCAATAAGGGTCCGGGTCAATGATGCGGCAAGACAGGGCAGGTGCCAGCGATTTGGAAGAAAGGATGAAAGAAACAAGTGCTGGGGCAGATGCCTGAAAAGCCAAGGACTGCAAGCAACCACTAAGTTTTTAACTAACAAATTTTCTTTGTTGAAACAGGGGCAAATTCATTTCACTTGATTCAGCTACCATTGGAAATGCACATCCATGGGGATTTTACTTTCTGTTCAGGACCCTCCTGGAAAATGGGACTTTACTTTCTGTTCAGGACCCTCCTGGAAAATGGGATTTTACTTTCTGTTCAGGACCCTCCTGAAAAATGGGATTTTACTTTCTGTTCAGGACCCTCCTGCAAAATGGGACTTTACTTTCTGTTCAGGACCCTCCTGGAAAATGGGACTTTACTTTCTGTTCAGGACCCTCCTGGAAAATGGGATTTTACTTTCTGTTCAGGACCCTCCTGGAAAATGGGACTTTACTTTCTGTTCAGGACCCTCCTGGAAAATGGGACTTTACTTTCTGTTCAGGACCCTCCTGGAAAATGGGATTTTACTTTCTGTTCAGGACCCTCTTGGAAAATGGGACTTTACTTTCTGTTCAGGACCCTCCTGGAAAATGGGACTTTACTTTCTGTTCAGGACCCTCCTGGAAAATGGGACTTTACTTTCTGTTCAGGACCCTCCTGGAAAATGGGATTTTACTTTCTGTTCAGGACCCTCCTGCAAAATGGGATTTTACATTCTGCTCAAGACCCTCCTGCAAAATAAGATTTTACTTTCTGTTCAGGACCCTCCTGCAAAATGGGACTTTACTTTATGCTCAGGACCCTCCTGCAAAAAATGGGATTTTACTTTCTGTTCAGGACCCTCCTGGAAAATGGGATTTTACTTTCTGCTCAGGACCCTCTTGGAAAATGGGATTTTACTTTCTGCTCAGGACCCTCCTGGAAAATGGGATATTACTTTCTGTTCAGGACCCTCCTGGAAAATAGGATTTTACTTTCTGTTCAGGACCCTCCTGCAAAATGGGATTTTACTTTCTGTTCAGGACCCTCCTGGAAAATGGGATTTTACTTTCTGCTCAGGACCTTCCTGCAAAATGGGATTTTACTTTCTGTTCAGGACCCTCCTGCAAAATAGAATTTTACTTTCTGTTCAGGACCCTCCTGCAAAATGGGATTTTACTTTCTGTTCAGGACCCTCCTGGAAAATGGGATTTTACTTTCTGCTCAGGACCTTCCTGCAAAATGAGATTTTACTTTCTGTTCAGGACCCTCCTGCAAAATGGGATTTTACTTTCTGTTCAGGACCCTCCTGCAAACTGGGATTTTACTTTCTGTTCAGGACCCTCCTGGAAAATGGGACTTTACTTTCTGTTCAGGACCCTCCTGGAAAATGGGACTTTACTTTCTGTTTAGTGATTTTACTTTCTGTTCAGGCCCCTCCTGAAAAATGGAATTTTACTTTCTGTCCAGTGATTTTACTTTTTGTTTAGTGATTTTACTTTCTATTCAGGACCCTCCTGAAAAATGGGATTTGACTTTCTGTTTAGTGATTTTACTTTCTGCTCAGGACCCTCCTGAAAAATGGGACTTTACTTTCTGTTTAAAGATTTTTACTTTCTGTTCAGGACCCTCCTGAAAAATGGGACTTTACTTTTTGTTTAGTGATTTTACTTTCTGTTCAGGAACCTCCTGCAAAATGGGATTTTACTTTCTGTTTAGTGATTTTACTTTCTGCTCAGGACCCTCCTGAAAAATGAGAATTTTACTTTCTGCTCAGGACCCTCCTGAAAAATGGGATTTTGCTTTCTGCTCAGGACCCTCCTGGAAAATGGGACGATGCTTTCAAAAATAAAATACTATTTACTATAATTTTTGTTGGGATATTATTCGTTCTAGTTTTAATTTTGGTTTTCAGGAGCCCGCCTGAAGAACAGGGTGATGAAATAGCCAGTCAGGAGCCCGCCTGAAGAACAGGGTGATGAAATAACAAGTCAGGAGCCCGCTTAGAGAATAGGGTAAAGAAATGAAAGTCAAGCAACAACGGAAAGTAATTGAAAGCCGAGCAACAAGGTGAAAGAAATTATAAGTCAGGAGCCCGCCTAAAGAATAGGGTGATAAAAGTCGAGTCAAGAGCCAATAGAAGTTGTATAGATAGGATTTTTGTAATTTTATTTATGTTTTAACTTGTAATTTTCATTTTGATGTAATGACAGAGCCGCGGACCGGAACCTCGACGGAACCTCACTCGACTCTCCAACTCGGTATAATCCACTGCCTTTCAAAAGTTGAGATACTTGTCACTCGATCTCCATGACTTGGGTGGGTAGGCTATCCTAATTCAAAACCCAATAGTCCTTCTTTCTTCTGTCTCTCCCTTTGAATAAAGGTCGGGACAAAATTCTGTCTCGTTGTCTACTTCTTTGTCTGAAAACACTACGTGTTTACATTCAAAGGGGGCATGATGTAGACGCCTAATTTTGCCCCTCCCGAAGACCCAAGTTATCCATTTTTACCCTCGTCTTACCATGTGTACTACCCCATATAATAACCTCCGTACAAAAGGACAAAATAACCAACTCTAAGAAAATTGATAACAAATTTTATAAATTCCAACAACCCATACCCATCACCTACCTCACCCAACCCCCTACCCCACATCACCCCATACCCCCCTCTCTTTTCTTGTCAACAAAGAAAAGATTCAAAACACAATATATATATACATACTCATATACACAAATGAAGAGAAAAACAGTAGTAACAAATCAAAAAAAAAATCAGCATTTTGCTCTCTCTCCCAAAAACTTTCTCTCTCTATACTCACACTCTCTCCCTCTAAACGTCGCCGGCGACCGACCGGAGCTTCGGCCACCACAACACCACCATCTTTCCTTTCTCTCTACTATCTCTCTCCCCAAAACTAAAAAAAAAAAAAAAAAAGAGAAAATCCAACCAACTCGTCGTTCGCCGCCGTTCGACCGACCCAACTACGGCTGCAACAGCACCGTCGTCTCCGTCATCGGTCGCCGCTCCTCCACCCGAACCGGCCGTCACCTTCCTCCTCTCTCCGGTTAACGACGGTAGTCGGTTCGTCGCCGGCCTTCACGTCGTTCATCGGCCGAGAGTCGACCAGATCTGTCGCGGTTCGCCGATCAGATCTGTCGCGGTTCGCCGACCGGACCAGACCAGATCTCCGACGCCGGCTCAGTCAAACTGCCAGATCTCCGCCGCCGACTTCCGACCAGCCCGATCTGCGTTGGTTTGGTTTTTTTTTTGGTTTCCCGTTGTCTTGAGTTGATTTTGGTTTCGTCTATTTCATGTTTCAACGTCGATAGTGGGTTTCGAGTCGCCTTTATCGAATCTCGTTGTCGTTCTCAATTGTGGGTGTCGTATAGTAAAAGTTTTATTCGCGGGTTTTGGAGCTGTCCGGTTATTATTTTAATACCGAGTTTGGTTTGTTCGTCGTGAGGTTCTCCAATCGAGTTTGGGTCTTCGGATTTCCTTATTATCGACACAGCGTGCTATCGAGGTCCATTTATTAACTCGTCTTTTATATATATATATATGTGGTTGGTTGTTTTGATTGATTGTGATTGCGAATGGTGATTATGGTTTTGTTGGATTTTTGTTATGTTGATGCTATGATTGTGATGCTTGGTTGTTGATTTTGGAAGATTAAGGCATAAACTTGATCATGTTCTAATGGATGGATAGAAAGAAAGTCGGGGGAATGTAATTGAAAAATTGACAAAAGGATAGATTCGGTTTAATTTGATTTATTGTTGGTATCATGATAGAATTGTGTCTTTAGTCGAGAACGCATAGGCAAACGTAGGCCGGGTAGGCAAATTTAGGAATAACAATTTGTTGGAGTGTTTTGAATATTTGCTTGAATGACACTTTCTACTTTATTGCACGAAAAGGTTAAATTGTACTCATTTGGCCGGGGAATGCCCCGAAGGATTTGTATAGATTTATTCGGGGAATGCCCCGAAGTACCTTGTACCCGGAGGACGTCCGCGAGCAAGGCCCGAGGCATTGGGTAAAGCATTAGTTTAGGATTAGCGTAGGTTTATTTTTAGTCCCTTTCTATTTCGGACTGTATAATTGGACTAGACTTTTACGTTTTTTGGACTGTTTTGTTTTTGCTTGTGGTTTGATTATTTTGTGTTCTTTTGTGTGGTTTATATATTTCATAATGCCAAAAAATAGTCGATACACTTCACCAAGCGACCGTGGTCGAACCACGGGATCGAGGGGTGCCTAACACCTTCCCCTCGGTCAACAGAATTCCTTAGCCGGAATCTCTGTTCGCAAACCGGTTTAAGAGTCAAATGATTTCGAAAAGGATTTTCCAAAGGTGACTTGGCACACCGGATTATGCCAAGTGGCGACTCTGAATAAAAAATGCAAATAATTCTTTTTCAAAACAAATTTTCATTTTCTCGTCACTTAAATAATAAAACCCTTTCGAACTTAAAAATATTCCAATGTTTTGGAGTATGCGTTAAAAAAGGGGTGTGACACATTGTTAATGTACCAATGAGTCTTTATTATTGTATAGAAGGTCTATTACTTGGTTCCTATTGATGTATCATTGTTTCAAAGTATCAAAAATGTGGTGGCGACCGAAATAAAAATCTCAACGATTAATTGAACTAAGTGATGGAAGTTCTCTCTTATCGGGTGGTATCCCAGGGGCATAAGTCTAGCATGGGTCGATCCCTATTTATGTGTTTATGGGTGGTATCCCAGGGGCATAAGCCTAGCATGGGTCGATCCCAGTTGATATGTACTGGAGGCAGCCTAATGGTCACAGTACGATACAGTATTGATTATTGTTAGGTGGTTGGAGGTTCGGGGGGAGGAGGTAATAGCGAATGGTAATTGTAAAGAATGAAATGAACGAATGTATACCGTTCCACAAATGTGTTTGAATTCAAGAACCCAATTCAGATTAATGATAATGTACATGATCCTAAAAGTGTTTATGAAGTGTGGTTCACTTCTATTATGATTTATTCACTTGCGTCTGATTTTCTTGATCCCCTATATCACATATGATTATTTACAGCTTTACATACTCAGTACATATTTCGTACTGACGTCCCTCACGGGGGACCTGCATTTCATGCTGCAGGCACAGGTGCTTCAGCTCATTCACAGCATAGATAGGAGCCAGGTCATACAGCTATTATTGGTGAGCTCCAGTTTGCTTCGAAGCTTTCCAAGTCGGTTCCTTATGTTTTGTTATTGTACAGGAGTCATGAATGGGCGGGGGTTTGTCCCGACCCTAGTTATGTCATGTATATCCTAGAGGCTTTGTAGACATAAGGAAGGGTAAAGTCATGAGAGTTTATATAGTGATGTTATATTTGTATATGTGGTGGCCCCGACGGCCAAGTATTATATATATATATTTGTGCATGTTGTACTGATACAAGTAATTAGACCCTTCTATATGCAACGAAGTGCTGTCCAAATTTTTGGTGACATGTAAGTGAAAGTACAGGTATTTGAATAGGTTCTCCCGGGCCTTCTCGGCTTCAGGTGCCAGTCCGGCCCGATGGGATTTTGGGGCGTGACAAATATGAAACAGAGAAAGTAAATTATAAAAATAGAAAAGGTATAAATATACCCTCGAACTTTGATAAATGGTAAAAATATACCCTTATCACTAATGGAGGAACACGATCGTGACACGTGTCCCGCCATTAGTGATAAGAGTATATTTGTACCTTTTCATTAACGATAAGGGTATATTTGTACCCAAAATATGACGGAGGGTATATTTATACCATTTATCAAAGTTCGGGGGTATATTAATACATTTGCCTTATTTTATAAATTAGTATATAACTATATATAGTGTGTGTATATATTGTTGTATATGTTTTATTTTAAGTAGTACATATATATTGAAATATTGAAGGGTACGTATATATGTGTATATATCTTTTATAGACTCTAAAGTGGTATATATTTAACGTATACATGTGTATATGTTTTATAAATTAGTATATATATCATTATATTGTAGTATATATCTTGTAGTATATGTTTTATTTAGAGTAGTATATATATTTAACTAACGTATAGTCGTATACACGATTACATGTGTAATTGTGTATATGTGTATATGTTTTTTAAATTCTAATGTAGTATATACTATATATATAGTGTATATATACTGTTTAACGTATTTAAAATGTATATAGGTGGGTATATATAGTGTATATTGGAGAAAAAAAATTTAATTTTTTTTGGATTTTGATTGATTTTGAACTGATTTTGATCGGGTTTAGGCGGATTGAACCGGGTTAGGTTTAGTGGACCGGTCCGAGTTATTTTTATAAAATTTACCGTTGGGCCCGGCATCGGACCTGCCCATTTAACCTGGTCCGGAATCGGAACCGACCCACAAATCGACTAAATGTGATGGGCCGGTTCCTGATTGACCCGGCCCAACCCAATTAACAGCCCTAATGGCGGATAACAACAATAGGAGTTTCTCTATCTATATGTATAAAATAGAGTAAAGTGAGACCAAAGAAGTTGATGGCGGAAAACGGCATTTCTAGTTGTATATCTATATATATGAAACAGAGCAAAGTGAGAAGGTACAGAGCAGAAAGTGCATATCTTCAAGGCGACATGCCTGTTGAACGAAAAAGTTCAATATGATCTGAATATGTGAATTAAAATAGACGAAAACGTAATAGTGAAAAAGGGAAAATAATCTAAGCAACGTGATGTAGTGACAAAGAAAAAATAATCAGAACAATGTTAAATCGAATCATGTAGAGGGCTTCTTTAAATAAAAAGTAAATTTTGTTATTGAGGAGTAAAGATCCTAATTTGTATCTTATCGGAGAAGTTGATGGTGGATAACAACAATAGGTGTTTATGTATCTATATGTATAAAATAGAGCAAAGTGAGACCAATAAAATAAAGCAAAGTGAGATCAGAGAAGTTGATGGCGAAAAACGATGTTTCTGGTTGTATATCTATCTATATAAAATAGAGCAAACTGAGAAGGTGCACATCTTCAAGTGTGGTGTCTGTTAAAGTAGAGAGAGGCGGAAGAGATGACTGTTGATGAAGTTTCAGCAGAAGCGATGCTTCAACGTTGGGTTTTTTTAGTTAGGGGGGTAAATTAGTAATTTCACTTTATGTTTTTTCAGTTAGTGTTTTTAAGGTAGTTTAGATATAGATTTTTCATGACAGTAGGCTGTAGTATTCAGATCAACTTATAATTCATATTTAAATATAATATTATCAAAATCAATCATTCAAAAATAAAAGTTATGTTCGCCAAACACAACATATGTTTTTAGTTACCTAAATATCAACCTAACATTCAATTAAAAAGTAATAAAAAAAAATTAAACATAATTCTAAAAAAGCCTTCCTATGAAAAAACAACCAAAACAAAATACGTAATGCTTCTCTAAAATCAAATACAAAACCAAATTCAAACTGATCCTCAAGTGTTCAAACAAGATAATTCACAGGGTTAAAATATTTCGAAACCATTACTTTAACGGACAAAGAATAAATTTTACTAGCTTTCACCATTGCTCGTCTAGTACAAGAGTTAAAAGATAATAACTAATTTTGAAATTAATTTAAGATATATTCATTTAATATTCAATTTAACTATCAAGAAATTAACTATCTCGGATCGTAATATTATTTTGTATCTTGTTTCTCAACCAAACGGCTCCTATGTGAAAGTTTATACTAGTGAAATCATTTTCCCTTTTTGTAATATTATTTTGTATCTTGTTTCTCAACCAAACGGCTCCTATATGAAAGCTTATACGAGTGAAATCATTTTCCCTTTTCGCAATATTATTTTGTATCTTGTTTCTCAACCAAACGGCTCCTATGTGAAAGCTTATACTAGTGAAATCATTTTTCCTTTCTGTAATATTATTTTGTATCTTGTTTCTCAACCAAACGGCTCCTATGTGAAAGCTTATACTTGTGAAATCATTTTCCTTTTTCGTAATATTAATTTGGAGTTAATAACTCAAATGGTCATTTACTTTAGGACTTTTATCCAACAAGTCACTCAACTTTGATCTTTACTTCAAAAGTCACTAAACTTTCACATTTTTACTCAGAAAGTCACTCAAAGTATTTAATCATTTTTTCAAATAACAGTTGCTTATGTAAAATTATTATTTAAATGCAAAATTCAAAAAAATAAAAAATTCTCTCTTAATGACCCTTTTATCCTTATTCCCATAAATTAATTTTTCTTTCTCATTTTTCTTCTCCTTCTCACATATTGTAATTGATTCAACATTAAATATGCATAGTAAAATATTAAAAGATCAAAGAAAATTTAACAATAATTAAAGGATAAAAATTATTAATATAAACTATATTAATACGATGAAATATAACCAAATGATACGTAAGTTTAACTCATTTATTACTAAAAGTCATGTGTACGTAGTTATTACATACATATAGTGAATCCTATAACATAGGTATATTACTCATAATATTTAGTTATGGATATAAAATCTCTAATTCATCATACATATACATATAGTACAATGTCTTTTTCCCATAAATATAGTATAGACATTATAGAAAAGGGCATTTTTAGAGTGAAAACAGGAAGGGGGAAGAGGGGGGTTGTATCGTTAAGAACGTCGCATTTATAATAAGCTATATAATGTACAAATTTAAATTTAATTAGATTTTTATACGAACATCAATATCAGATGGAAAAAAAGAAGAAGAAACAAGAATTGAAAAGGTAGAGCAAAATAATTGTAATTTTAATTCTTTGGTTATTATTAAATTTTAATGTGATTTTTTGATATTTTATTAAACATATTTTAATGTTGAATCAATTACAATATATGAGAAGGAGAAGAAAAATGAAAAAAAGGAGGGGAGATACTAAATTTATGAGAATAAGTATAAAAAAGTTATTAAAAAGAAAAAAAAAATTAGAATTTTAAAATAGGAATTTTACATAAATAAATTTTAGTTAAAAAAATAATTAAATAGCTTGAGTTTCAAGTAAAATGTAATAATTGAGTAATTTTTAAAATAAAAATTAAAATTAAGTAATTTTCTAACATAAAAATTCAAAGTTAAGTCATGTGATTTATTAACTCTATTATTTTGTATCTTGTTTCTCAACCAAACGGCTCCTATGTGAAAGCTTATACTACTGAAATCATTTTCCCTTTTTATTTCAATAGTCACTTTTCCTTTGGACTCCTCTTTTAAAGCTATACCTAAATTTTTTCCTTAATTCTGAAGCCAAAAAACAACAAGTTGTTTCTTTCTCCAACTCCTTCATCATTTTGGTCTCATGGCTTCACTGATTTCTACCCTCTGTATTTTCTTCTTTTTGCTCAATATAAGTCTCACACCAGGTGAATTTTCTGTACTTTCTTTTACTCTTTAAACTTCAGACCAAAAAAATAAAAATAAAAAAGCTAAATTTTGAGTGGTTTTTACAGTTGTTGGTGAAGTGATCTTTGAGGATGGTTACTCAGTAAGCACAGTAATTGATGGCAACAAGATCAAAATTAACCCACACTCCATCATCCCTGTATCTGGGGGTTTCATCATTCTTGATTCTACTGCTAGTACTTTTTACACATTATCGTACAACAAAGATTCAGGTAAATGTGATCAAGATTGAATGTTTCCTACTTTTTACTATATTTGGAGTAAAGGGTATTTGAGTTTGTTCAGTTTCTTGGGGTAATTTATTTATTTAGCCCTTCCCTGGAGCTGAGTATATTGGGGACTTTAGGTAAATATGATAAAGATAGAATCTTCTTTCTCTATTTGGAGGAAAGAGTTGATTTGAGTTTGTTCAGTTTCTTGGGGTAATTTAATTTATGTGCATGTTTCATTTACATACTAAATGTGATAAAGATTGAATTTTCTTTTTTTTCTTTTGGTTCTCTATTTGGCGAAAAGGGTTGATTTGAGTTTTTAAGTTTCTTGGGTAATTTAATTTCTGTGCATGTTTCATATACCAAACACAATACATGTGATAAAGTGTAACCATGAGGTCACGGGCTCAAGCTGTGGAAACAGCCTCTTGCATGGGTAAGGCTGCGTGCAATAGCCCTTTGTGTTCCGGCCCTTCTTGGGACCCATGCATAGTGGGAGCCTGAGTACACTGGGCTGCGTTTTTTTAAAGTAAATGTGCTATAGATTGAATTTTTCTTATTTTTTCTCTATGTGGAGAAAAGGGTTGATTTGAGTTTGTTCAGTTTCTTGGGGTAAATGTGATAAAGATTTGATTTTTATTGAACTATTTGGAGAAAGGGTTGATCTTTAGAAGTGGGATTGTTGCAGAATTGGGTTATTTCATCTTCTTGGTGGAAACTTTTTGGTATTTTTCAGATTTTTCTGTTACAAAGTTAACTGGTACCGATATTGGCTACGAGGATGGTTCTCTGGATAAGGCTAAGTTCAACAAACCGAGAAGCTTTGTTGTTGATTCGAAAGGGAATATTTATGTTGCTGATATGAAGAACATGCATGCAATTAGAAAGATTAGCAAGTCAGGTATGTAGATATGTAGTTGTGATATTTTCTGATTTTGGGTATTTTATCTGGTCTTACTGGTTATGTTTGATCCTACGTCGTACTCTTCAAAATTGTTGTTGCACCAGTGTCGGATCTCCAAAATGCACTACTTTTGGAGTATCAGACACACACCCGTCGACATTTTTGCAGAGTCCAAGCAACATTGACTTTGATCTGAATTATGGTGTTTCCCATTTAAAAATTTATTCCAGAAATTCATATCCCCGTTTTGGTTGAGTGTGAAGTTGGAAGACTATATAGTTGTAAAGTTGGAGCCGGGACCTGATGTTTAGTGATACTTATAAGTAACAAACAGTGAAAATAACTTTGACATGTTTAGAGGAGCAACTGAAAAATGTCATGCAAGTAAAAAACTTAGAAATAGCACCCACTTGCCACTTTTCAAATCTTGTGTTTGGAAAATAGTCATTGTCATGGAGTTTCAAATTCCACAGGTGCAAAAATGTAGAAATAGAGCTGAGCACAGATTGACCACTTTCCGATCTTGTAATTGGAAATAGTCAGTGTCATGGAAGCGAATTCCACAAGGAGTTTCACCCGTGGAATTTGAAGCTCCATGATAGTGGCTATTGTGGATATTTGCCAATTCTATATGCTCTAAGTTGTTTTCCCATTTGATTTAAGATGTTTTAAATGATATGGCAAAGTCCACCACCAAAGCCCCTATTTCCAAAACCCCATTTTTGGGGCCTTTTCTTACTTTCCTCTTTTCGGCTTCGAATGTCAACCTTATGGTTGGATGTGGATGGTCTGTACCACTAAGCTATCCCTTGTCCAGAACCTTATTTGTATGTGTTCGGAAATTGGTGTGGCTTTCAGATGCTGGGTTCATGTTTGATGAAGGTCAAGAATGACACTAATTAGAAGGGAGGAAAAAAAGTTTAGAATAAGGGGGAAAAATAAGAAAACACTGAACTTCATGGATGAGAAAGTGGAAATGCAGGCTTTCTAACTTGAGTATTAATTGGAACCCAGGCTTTTGCCATCCAACACAGCTTTCAAATAAAGTTGACCGGAATTGCCGCTTTCAAGCTTCAAGAATTGATGATGTACCATTACCAACATGTGGGGGGCTGCTAAATGGAACCGCCTGAACAAAGAAGATGGGCATGGGGCCAAGATTTGTTAACTATAATTAGTCTGTGTTGATTGTTTGGTGGTGTATGCGTAATCAACTCCTACTTATGCCTCTTATGTTGGTTGATAAATATGCTGTACAATGTGGTGTATAAAGCATGCCTTTGAAAGTTCTATTAGCAACTTCTCATGACTCTCTCGTTTTTCTCTTCTTCAACTTCAGTATTTTCTTTCATCAGGAAGTACAACTTGGAGGGTGTGTCTCCTCATGGAAGGTGATCAAGTGTGTTTATCTTGCTTAGGGAAAAGGACCAAATTTACCTTTCAACTATACAAATTTTTTTAGTTTGCCTTCCACCTTACTGTAAAGCTATTCATACCTTGTCGTTAGCAAATCATTTCGTAATTGAGCTCAACTTTAACAGAGGTCCAAGGTGGATTAAGTGGATTCCACGTGTCAAAATACCTTGGTGAAAGAGGTCCAAATTTATCCCTGTACTTCTGACTATGGTATAAAATTAGTCTCTATTGTACTTCATGTTGGATCTCACTTACGAGTCCGGGGAAAATAAGAGATGATTTGCGAATGGCAAGGGTATGAACATCAAAGTATACCGAATGGGTTGGTTATCCCTTATCCCTTTCGCTTATTTACCTAGCTAGTTGACAAATGGTTTGGTTATTACAAGGTAACTATAGTTTAAGCTGCATCAGTAGTATTTGTTTCAATATTATCGTCATGTTCGATTCTGAATGCAACTCCGTAATCAATGATGATATCAGGTGTTACTACAATAGCAGGAGGTAATTCAAAAACAGCTGGCCGTGCTGATGGACCTGGATTAAATGCCTCATTCTCAAATGATTATGAGCTTTATTTTGTTCCTGAAAGATGCACTCTAATGATCTCTGACCACGGTAATAGATTAGTCCGCGAAATACAGCTTAAGGCCGAGGATTGTTCAAGAGATTCTCATTCTGGTAATATATTAATCCAAGCATACATTGCTTGCTCTCTTATTGTGTTTGTTCCCTTATTTTGATTTTGAGGTTGGAATTGCTCATCAGTTTCTGCAATCTATAAGCTTGTGGATTGTTTAGTACACAATATCACTATGGATATTAAGTTTCTGTTAACCTTTTGAAATCTCATCTCTTAGATGTTTCCCGCGTTGTGTTTCTGAATGCCAGCCTTTCCCTTTACTTCAAATAAGATACTTGAACATTTCTAAAATCTTCTCAGGTCTAAGAGCAGTTTCTACATGGTTCTTAACCGTGGGGCTTCCCTGCTTAGTCTGCTTGATTCTCGGGTTTCTTGCTCGTCCTTATGTTATCCCAAATGTAAGTACTAATGGTGGTTGGTTTTGAGTTCTGATGATATGACAAATGCTCACATATTCTCTAATGGAACTTTTAGACAGGATCACCGCGGTCGTCTTTGGCGCAACATGACATGGAAGCCCTTCCTAATCAGTCTGGAGAAACAAGTTCTGATGTTCTGCTTCGGCATCAGAAGCGTAGTTGTTGATTCAAATATCTATTCACTCTTAAGGAGGCTCGTATTGCTTAGTTTCTCCCATCTGCGTCTAATGTTTAGTCCTAAAGTAGTAGTAGTACGGCAGACTTCTCATAGACAACCAGCACCTCTAATAAATTTTCATGACTTTGAAAGCAAAGAATCAGCTAAAGCACCGGTGGTAGTTAACAGTTTAGAAGATCTAATCACTTTTGATGGAAGTTTAGACAACTCTGAGCTCACTGCTAATCAAGATGATACAGTGAAGGAAAGTATCGATGTTTCTGTTGTAGATAGCATGATACTAGCTAATATAAAAGTGTTTGCAGAGCAAGGGAATGCTCCTTCAGGACCCGAAGTTTCACAAAGCATTTTGAGCTTAGTCAACCAAAAAAAGAAAGTAGTTTAGTGAAGTCAAGTAGTAGTATTAATGTATTAGCATTAACGTTTGCAACTGTTTTGGAAGTTATCAGTCTATCTGCTACAATTTTCATGTCCATAGTAGGACAACTGAACAAGTAAATGACTCGGTTCCTTTTGAGTTACTATTTCTATTGTGTTTCTTTTTTTAATGAAGTGATGCCTCGTATGGAAAAACCATTACTCCTTTTCTCCATTCAATTTGGCTTCTCTTTAGTTTGTAAGCTGTAAATATAGTCTATTCAACTTTTTCATAACAATTACGTCTCAATTTCAAATTAGTTGGGGTTGTCTATAGTTAGTCGTCCATGATGTGAGAATCGCAGCTCATATGCAACAGGTCCTATGTTGATGTAATAAGTGTCTACGCGAGCACATATGACGTACTTGGATTGTCTATGAATTAACAAGTTTTACGTTGGCTGTCAATCTTTCACATTCTTCTTTTTCATGAGATTATAGATAATCTTGATGAACTTTTGGTAAATGTGGAGCAGGAGAGAATGGGTTGTAAGTAGGACCTAAATTGATATCGTCTTGTGTTAATAGAACCATTAGTCAGTCCACCTGAGTTTGCAACAAGGACAATATAGGACCTCCTAATCTGTCGAGTATCTTCAAAAGGATGGTCCCGAAATAAAAAAGAAAAATACAAAATCCTTTAAAGGGTAATTTTATTATCCAGAAATTTTTGCCAATATGATCCCTTTTTTGGGATAACTGCTTAGTAATGGATCATATCTTTATTTTTCTCTGTTTCTTGTGGACTACATTCTAAAAAAAAAACTTTTGAGCAAATTGAGAATTTATGAGAAAAAAATTAGAATGCCGTGTAAAATTTTGTTTACTTCTTCCATCTATTTTTACTTGTTTGTATTTGACTTGGCACACCACTTAAGTAACAACAAAATAAAAGGGTAATTTTAACATATCACCTCTCTTGATTACTTGTCATGAATTGTATTTTAATAACAAGGGTAACGTAGACATGAAATGATAAATTATCTTTTGATTTTTCAAACTGAACAAGTTAAGGGGGACATCTATTTTTTGTATACTAAATAAGTAAAGATAGACGGAGGAAGTACCATAAGTTATTGCACGTATTAGACGATATGACTAATATTTCATCTTTTAAGATTAAGACAGAGCAATATGTTAGCAAACATTCGATCCGCATCAATTATTATCTGAAATAATAATTTGCTAAAAACCATATTTGCGCAACTTGGAAAAATAAGGACAATTTAAGTGTTTACCCAGTAGAGATGGTAAACTTGAATGGTAATCATTATAATCGATCTGACGAGTTTAAAATACAACTTGCTAATATTCATATAATTTGCGCTTTAATTTGTCCTGCTCTGTTCATCTCTAACTGCGATTATCATGTCACACTTAAAACTTTCATATAACAGTAAGTTAGGTAACACTCGATATGATAAGTGTTGGTCAACAATTGTTGCTCTCCTTTTGTCAACAATTGTTGCTCATATTTCAACAATTGTGGATGATGAAGACATTTGTGACTTTGTGTTTTCAACATCGGTGGCTGCATTCATATATGAAGGCAAGACTTTTGAGGTCCAGATTTGGCTATAAAAGTCAATGCTACTTCATTTGCAAAGACACCCACACAACATTTCAATAGTCAATCTCTCCTTTATATTTTCTTCTTTCTCTACTTCTTGGTTGAGTATTTCTATACTCGTAGAGAATTTGTAAGGGGCTATTTTGTCTTGTTAGTCCCGAGAAAATATTTTGTACTCTCGTCAATATTAGTGGAATCTTTGGCTCTCTCGCCGGTGGTTTTTTACCTCTATTTAAAGAGGGTTTTTCCACCTAAAACCTTGGTGTCAATTTTACTGTTTTTATTAATTTCTCGGAATCTTTGGTTGAATTTATCACGCTTCCACACTCTGTAGCCCTACAAATTGGTATCAAAGCCACGATAATTCAACCAGGATTTTTTTAAAAAAATGTCGACGAAGTTCGATATTGAGAAATTTGATGGTAAAATTAGTTTTGCTATCCGGCGAGTCCAAATGCTGGCTGTTCTTACCCAGAATGGCCTAAAGAAGGTTCTGTCCGGCAAATCGACGAAGCCAGCCACTACAACGGAGGAGCAGTGGGAAGAGACGGATGAAAAGGCGTTATCCACAATCCAATTATGCTTGTCCCGTGAGGTGCTACGCGATGTCATCAATGAGAAAACTGCAGCCGGCATATGGAGTAAATTGGAGTCTCTGTACATGACCAAAAGTCTTGCAAATAAACTCCGGTTAAAGGAGCGACTTTTCACGCTCCGTATGTCTGAAGGTACACCCATCCAATCTCATCTTGGTGAATTTAATTCCATCATAATTGATTTGGAAAATCTGGATGTCGAAATTGATAATGAGGATAAAGCCGTACTACTTATTGTTTCTTTGCCACCCTCATATAGACATTTCAAAGAAATTATGCTATATGGTAATAATGTTACCTTGAGCTTTGATGATGTCAAGTCTAACCTACTGTCCAAAGAAAAATTTGATACCCAAATTCATTCTGAAAGTTCGGGTGAGGGACTAGTAGTTAGAGGGAGAAACCACGAAGTAGGTGCTAGCGGTAAAAACCAATCCAAATCCAAAGGTAAAAACTCTAAGTATTGTCGTTATTGCAAGAAAAGAAATCATGAAATCTCTGAGTGCTACAAATTGAAAAATAAGCAAAACAGAGAAGATAAGGGTAAGCAACCCGAAAAATCTGCCGAAGCTAGTTTTGTAGAAACCGAATCTGATGGAGAGTGTTTTATTGCTTCTGGTACTGATCAAAGGTCAAAAAATGAGTGGGTTCTTGATTCTGGTTGTACATTTCATATGTCTCCTAATAGAGACTGGTTTACCACCTATGAATCTTTTAATGGTGGTCTTGTCTTAATGGGCAACGATGCTCAATGCAAAGTTGTCGGCAAAGGCACAATCAAAATCAAGACACATGATGGAGTCGTTAGAACTTTGACCAGTGTCAGACATGTCCCTGATTTGAAACGGAATCTCATTTCCCTAGGCACTCTTGAATCTCAAGGGTGTAGATACTCAGCTGAAGGTGGAGTTTTAAAAGTGTCCAAAGGAGCTCTTGTGTTACTAAAGGCAATTCGATCTGGTAGTTTGTATTTGCTTCAGGGTTCAACTGTTATAGGTTCTGCAGCCGTCGCCTCATCCAACAAAGACAACACGAAGTTGTGGCATTTGAGGTTGGGCCACATGAGTGAGAAGGGAATCCAAATTCTCAAAAAGAAAGGCTATCTTGGCAACCATTGTACCGGTAAGGTCGATTTCTGCGAGCATTGCATTTTTGGTAAGCAGAGAAAGGTTAGCTTTTCAAAAGCCATTCACAGGACCAAAGGTACTTTGGACTACATCCATTCAGATCTTTGGGGTCCATCGAGAGTTCCCTCCAGAGGTAAATGTCATTATATGTTGACATTTATTGATGATTTTTCACGTAAACTTTGGGTATATTTTCTCAAGCAAAAGAATGAAGTTTTTTCCACCTTTAAAGAGTGGAAATTATTAATTGAGAACCAGACTGGCAAGAAGATCAAGAGGCTAAGGACAGACAATGGCCTCGAATTTTGTTCTAATGAGTTTAATGATTTCTGCAAGAAAGAAGGTATTGCCAGACATTTCACCGTTCCAAGAACTCCACAACAAAATGGAGTTGCTGAAAGGATGAACAGAACTATCTTGGAGAAAGTTCGTTGTATGCTCTCCCATTCTACTCTGGGGAAAGAATTTTGGGCAGAAGCAGCTTCAACATCATGCTACTTGATAAACCGCTCACCAAATCGATCACTCGACTGCAAAATTCCAAAAGAAGTTTGGTCAGGTAACCCTGTTGATTATTCTAATTTTAGAATATTTGGTTGCCCTGCTTATTCTCATGTGAACGAGGGAAAATTGGAACCTTGTGCTAAGAAATGCATTTTCTTAGGTTATAGCCTAGGGGTTAAAGGCTATCGTTTGTATGACCCTGAATCTCGCAAAATATTTCATAGTCGGAATGTAACCTTTAATGAAAATGGTATGCTATCTTCTGGAAAAGATACTGTTGTTCCCTCCACTGATACAGGTGATCAGGAGGATGTTCGAGAGAAGGTGGAGTTTGAGACTGAAGCTCCCACTCTGGAAACAAATATCCCTAATTCTTCCACCACTCAAAAAGATGAAGTCACTGCTGAACAAATGAGTCCACGACAACATCCACCTCAACGTCGAGGTTTACCACAACCATGGTCTATGGCTCAAGAACTTCCACAACAAAGGCCAAGAAAACCGACTCAAAGACTGATCACATAATCTGCCAACATTGCTTATGCATTGACTGTTGCACAAGAGATGGGTGAAGATGGTGAACCCAAGAATTATTCTGAAGCTATCTCTGGTGATGACTCAGCAAAGTGGACTGCTGCTATGCAAGAAGAAGTCGAGAGTCTTCTCAAAAATGAAACATGGGATTTGGTGATGTTACCGGAAGGCAAGCGAGTCATTAGTTGCAAATAGATCCTTCGTTACTTGAAGGGTTCTCCTGATATTGGTTTGGTATTTGATAGACAAAGGTCTGATCCAGGAGGCGTAGTTGGTTATGTTGACGCCGACTACGGTGGTGATTTAGATCGGAGAAGATCACTTTCAACCTATATCTTTACACTCTGCGGCTCTGCTATCAGTTGGCATTCATCACTTTAAGCCATTGCGGCTTTGTCCACCACTGAAGCAGAATATATTGCTGCTACTGAAGGAGTGAAAGAGGTTATCTGGCTCCGAGGCTTGGTTGCTGAACTTGGTTTACAACAACACATTCTTGTTATGTTCTGCGACAGTTAGAGTGCTGTCCACTTGGCCAGGAATAGCAAGCATCACTCAAAGACCAAGCATATTGATATTAAACGCCACTTTATCCGAGAGATTGTTGATGCAGGAGAAATTACTGTGGAAAAAAATTCATACAACTGAAAATCCTGCATATATGTTAACCAAACCACTTCCAGCCGCTAAGTTCGATCATTGCTTGGACTTAGCTGGTATTATTCATTGTTAACAGGTTTTCATGGCGAGAGAGTATTTCCGGTCAAAAGGAGATCAAGGTGGAGATTTGTTGGTCAACAATTGTTGCTCTCCTTTTGTCAACAATTGTTGCTCATATTTCAACAATTGTGGATGATGAAGACATTTGTGACTTTGTGTTTTCAACATCGGTGGCTGCATTCATATATGAAGGCAAGACTTTTGAGGTCCAGATTTGGCTATAAAAGCCAATGCTACTTCATTTGCAAAGACACCCACACAACATTTCAATAGTCAATCTCTCCTTTATATTTTCTTCTTTCTCTACTTCTTGGTTGAGTATTTCTATACTCGTAGAGAATTTGTAAGGGGTTATTTTGTCTTGTTAGTCCCGAGAAAATATTTTATACTCTCGTCAATATTAGTGGAATCTTTGGCTCTCTCGCCGGTGGTTTTTTACCTCTATTTAAAGAGGGTTTTTCCACCTAAAACCTTGGTGTCAATTTTACTGTTTTTATTAATTTCTCAAAATTTTTGGTTGAATTTATCACGCTTCCACACTCTGTAGCCCTACAATAAGAATAAGTATTTACTATCATTGATGTAGCTTTGGCGCTACCAATTTCCTTCTTGAAAGTGTAACTTTTTTGGCCTTTGCATGGAACAATCTGATAAAGAGCCTAAACCCTGAAGCTCGTAAAGAAAACATTGTCATCCTAAAAGTTTAGAGTATAAATTATTTTCCTGTACTTTTGAAACAATTGTTTAGTAACTGGTCATGTTTCTGTCTCCCATAACTTATAGACAACAGTCTAGAGAATTTGCGAGAAAATATTAGAACACGATCTAAATTTTATAAGTTATTGTGTACATTATATGAAAGTCTAATGTTTTCTTTTGAAGGTAGAGTAAACATTGGATCAGCATCTAATATTAGGCTAGAGTTATATTTGGAGACTTCTTTTAAAAATAGAGATACAATTTACATGGTGAGTTAAAAATGGATATTTCTGTAAATCAACCGTTATTGCTAGTAGTGTAGGGACGGTAAACTAGAATTTTCAGTGTCACTTTTTAGGATTGGTGTTTAATTTTTGCCCATATTATTCCCTCCTTACCTACCCTTTTTCTTTTTTTCCCCACTGTTAAATCTCTAATTGTGATTATAAGACAAGTGAGGCTTGCTCAAGTGGTTGAGCACCTCCACCTTCAACCGGTAGGTTGAGGGTTCGAGTCACGCTGGAGGGGAAGTGTGGGAACACTATTGATCCTCCTGGGGGGAAAGAAAAAAAAAAAAAAATTGTGATTATCATATTTTCATGTCACACTTGAACTTTACTTACATTGGCAACACCCGAGAATAAGTATTTATAAATATTTTTATAGCTTTGACATTACCAATTTCCTTCTTGAAAGTGTAACTTTTTGGCCTTTGCATGCAAATATTTGACCTTGTAGAAAGATCCTCAGCCATGGAGCTAGTACAGAAAACATGTCATTCTAAAAGAATTTATAAAATATTTTCCTGTCCTTTATAGGAGGTGGGAAATTGTCTGGGATCCATAAACCATGTTATTAAACTAACCAAATGATGTAAATTTTGGGTGATCCAATGCCAATAACTCAAATCAACTTCTGTAGGAAGTGAACTCCAGCAAAAATGAGAAGAGGACCTGATAATTAGGCTTAGCTTGGTAATAAAGTGTTGCGTGGAAAATAATGATATTTACTTTATGAAACATTCATAATAGATCTATTGACAAAAATGCTTAATTCATTTGTCTTCCTCTAATGTTAATTATAGTTTACCGTTTGGTCACGTGCCCATGTGAGTGGGTTCTCTCACCGTAATAACATCAGTACAGTTACATTATTAATAAATGAACAACTAATAATTAAAAATAACAAGATCAACAAACATTCTTGCTTTCACAAAGGAACAATATAGAAAACAATGATCATTAATGGCTGCTTCAAGTGCATATTTCCTGTTGCAAATATTATAAATCACAGTAAGAAAATGAAATGAATAAACATAAATATAGTAAATAAATATTCAAGATGGAGCGTGAATATCTTACTCTCTTTGAGGAGATTCAAGCTCATCATGATATATTCTACATCAATACAAGTCTATAACAGTTTAACTCGTAACATGTCTCTTTCAAGATATAACAATCCAACAACGTCGTATAACTTTAAAAACTCTGGATTAATTGAAAAAGTCAATGCTCCACCAAAAGAACATGTTTCTTCAACATAAAATTACTCTCTTTTATAGTGAATAAATTGGAGACATAAAATATTTTTCTTTTTCTTCTCTCTTTTTCACTAGAGCAACACCAAATTATAAACATAATACAATGTTCAAGTTATATCTTCAACACAATACTTTTTATCCTTCGGAAGAAACATCACTATTTATACGTTTGAAATTCTTTCTCAGATTAAATAGCAAACTAGTGTGACAATAATACAATAGAACATAGATAAGTGGGTAATTAGTGATATATCATGGCACTAGTGATTACACGAGTTAAATCAAGAAATAATGACCAATTTCTTGTCAATTTATATCCACATAAAAAAAATAGTGCAGTTTGATAGCATAATTTAATATTAAAATGCACATGCTCCCACAATTTCTATATTTTGTATATATTCATGTCCTAGTTCAGCCCATACCACATTGTTCTACCAGGCTTGGTTAAAATAATGCAACTTGTGCTTTCATAGTTTCTGTGTTTTCCAGATACCTTTGGTGGAACATATTGTTTGGAGAAAAAATTGTCCTTTTTTGGCTGTTTCTGTTGTTTTTTTCTCCACTTTGCCTTTTCTTTCTCTTGGACCCTATTAGGGAGCTTCAGGTTGTGTGCAAAGGACAAGAAATGGAAATAGATCTTGTCTTCACACTAAAGTTCAGCTTGGTAATCTAAAAAGCAATAGAAGCAGTGGAATTCCTAGGGAATTGATCAGATCATTGTTACTCTTTCTGTTTCAAATTACCTGCCGTGATTTCTAAAAATAATTGCCTCAAATTATTTGTTGTTTTAGGTGTTCAAGACAATGAAGAGAGATTTTATCTTAAATGTAGGTGAAACAAGATCTCATCCTAATTAATACTTTCATGTGTAAAAGAGAAACACAGATAATTTGACAAGGAGGGAGTATATTGAAGAATTCTTTTGTACTACTAATAGTTTTAAATCATTTTCACAGCATTCACTACAACACTTTTGACAACTGGATAAACATTATAAGCTATTCTAACATGGGCTACCACTCTCCAAAATTTGTACTTCGATGGCTGTTGATGCATGATATATTTCTCATGTCTAATCCATCACCAAAGCTATTTAAAGAACCTTTGAAGTTTCTGTATTTGAATTGATTAATAGCCTTGAGAATATCCAGCAGAGTTGCATCGAGAACGCACATTGTTTCGATCATAAACAGGATTTGCATGGTCCAAAGGCTTTATTATCACTGTCTCGTGTTGCTCTTGTTCTTGAATTGCTCCAAAAATTACTTCCTTTGTATTATCTGAGCTTTGCTCGTAGAATGTTTGAGGTCCAGATGAATGATACTGATGATGATTTAGATGCTTCTGAGTCTGCTGTTGGTGTTGTTGAAAGTCAGAATTCCATCCACCACCATAGAAAGCACGGCTTTGTTTCAGCTGTTGCATCTTTTCAGAATCTTTGGACATGAATGCATAAGTCTTTCGTGGAGTAGGAGTTCTGGCTTCAATGGACGGGGGTTCATCTTCTTTTGGTATTACAAAGCTGTCCTGTACCGGCCATGTGTGTTGCAGATACTGCTGCTGCTGCTGTTGTTGCTGTTGATAGTGATGGTTCAAAGGCGATCTTTTGAACATAGGAAATACACCTCCTAACATTTCCGAAACTGATGCTCCAGTACGCGTGATTAGCTTTCCTAGAGACTCGAACATGCTTACTTCTTGCTTCTCCACCTCACTTTCAGTTGGAATTAGGGGAGGCCTTACTGATGATTTCACTGGCTTCTCGTATTGATCGGCGAAAATGGATGTGTTCTGATCCTTCAAGAAGACCGAAGAGAAAAGAGTGAATGAGATTGTGTATGGAAAGGTGCAGGATGTTACAAAATCAGACACGAAACAGGGTATAGTATACAAATAGGCAAGCCTGGAAGCGGAGGAAAGGTCTCTAAGTACCGCGTGTGCTTAAGAAGTTATCCGACTTGAATCATAAGAGTAAGGAACTTGACACTCACTTCTTCCGGAGATACCATGGTACCAACCCTTTGCTGTAGCAATGCTAGCATGTAACCAAAGAAACCAGCAGCCAAAAGCACAGCAATCCCTGCGGCATAATCTTCTTCTTAAATAACACAGTCAGCTGAAATATATTGTACATAGTAAGAGGACAAAGTTACTTACCTAGAGGAAAACCACTATCATACTGATAAGCACAGTCTTCATAATGAAGTTGGATCTCCCGTATTGCTTTATTTCCCCTGTCTATGACAAGCAGGGAACAACTGCTTCCCATATAGACCACATCAAAATCATTAGAGAATTTTGCATCTTCACTAGGTCCATCAACATGCCCACCTCCACGGCTCCATTTACCACCGGCAATTGTTGTAATCCCTGGACAAGGAAACTTCGTGGATTAAAGTTGACGAGTAGTCTAACTTAGCAGACATTAGTTCAAACATTTTCCTCTAAAAATTAAGATATACCAAAAAGGAGCTTTATCAGGAGTTAGATGAACAGAAGTTCAGAGATTTTAAAGACATGCACAATGGTCACAAACTAGCAAAATAATGCTCCTATATCTTTGATAGGAACCGAGTTTAGTAAATCACCTGAATCGTTTATCTTCCTAATTACCATGTTATCAGTGTCTGCTATGTAGATGTTCCCTCTGTCATCGACAGTAAGACCTTTTGGATGGTTCATTCTTGCCTCCCGTAATTTTCCATCAACATGTCCAGAGTATCCATCAGCTGATCCAGCCACTAACCTAGGTCTGGTGTCTGTAAAATTTCCCAGTTAAGACAGAAATTTCCAACTAGATAAGCCCCACAAAGAAATTTCAAGGAAAAACAATTAGAAAGGAAATATCAAAAATGTTTGCGAGAAAGTCAGAAGAAATAGAGAGCAAAGGCATTTGCAGCAGACATGAAGAATCAAATGGTAAAAGCAAAGCATCTTTTATAGAGTTGCTGCTGGTTGGACTCATTTTAGTAGCCAAGATGAAAAGCAGAGATTGATGCGGAAGCAATGGTAAAAGCAAAGTATCAGGTACCTGTGGAGAATCCAAATCTTTAATACTGAACAAAAATTATGCAAAATATTGATATGAAGCACCAAAACTCAACTACAAACAGTCAGGGAACCACTAAAAAGAGTCACAAGGACTCAGAAACTACATAGTGTTGTTAACAAGGACAAAATGAACCAGTACAATGTCTAGCTGAAATTATGGTTCATTTACATTCATGTCAATAAAAGGGCAACCCGGTCCACTAAGCTCCCGCAATGCTCGGGGTCTGGGGAAGGGCTGAACCACAATACCCTACATTTCTACAATACGCTGTTTCCATGGTTCAAACCTCTGACCTCATGGTCAGATGGCAGCAATTTTACCAGCTACAGCAAGGCTCGCCTTCATTTGCACTCATATCAAACCCTGTCGAGACTCTTATACTGCTTAACTGCTCAAATGAGAGAAGCCAGTCTGGCCGAGCTAGGACTTTAGGGAAGGGTGTGCAAATTTTCTTATAAGTTGCGTTAAGGGTGTGCAAAATTAAATATACACTCAAAATAACTAACATTTCACCTCTATAAACCACATAATTTTCCAGAAAATGGCATGCACCTAGATATACACAGGCAACAAAAAACTATAACCAAAAGTCACACCCAAAAGAAAACTCAAGATTGAAGGCACTAATCACCTAGAGCGGAAGCTAAAAACACACCAAAAGAAAAAGGAACTTACACTGAGACAAAGAGGAAGAGATCTTGTAAAGATTACTATTAGCAGAATCCAAAATGAGAAGTTCCCCACTAGACATAATCTCTGCAGAGTAAGGCTCAATCCCAAGCTTGCTTCCATCAAACACAGTCTCTACATTATACCCACTCTCAAATTTCATCATTGGACGCCCAGAAATCACTGCAAAACACCAATAATCTTTTTATTTTTCAACCTCATTCACCAATAACAATAACATACCCAATATAATCCCACAAGTAGGGTCGGGAGAGGATGGGTGTATGCTGACTAACCCCTACTTTTGCAGACTCCGATAGACCCTGATTTCAACCCCATTTACCAATAACAATAACAACAATAACATACCCAGTATAATCCCACAAGTGGCGTCCGAGAGAATGGGCGTACACAACCCTTACCCCTACGTTTCGGAGATAGAGAGGCTATTTCTCCACCTCAACCCCATTTACCAATAACAACAACAACAACAACGTACCAAGTATAATTCCACAAGTGGAGTCCGGAAAAGATGCGTGTACACAGACCTTACCCCTACTTTGCAGGGTAGAGAGAGACTATTTCTGATAGACCCTCAACTTCAACCCCATTTTGCCAATAACAATAACAACAATTAATTTACCCAGTATAATCCCACAAGTGGGGTCCAGGAAGGATGAATGCACATCGACCTTACCCTATCTCTGAAGGGTAGAGAGGATGTTTCCGATAGAGCCTCAACTTCAACCCCATTTACCAAAAAAACAAAAACATCAAAAAAAAAGGTGAGATCCATACCTGTTTTAGTACTAGCTTTAAGTGACCAAACCCATTTCATCAGTTTAGTAACAGCATTTGAAACAAACCCATTTACAATTTCTGCTTAACAAAACAGTAAACACCATTAAAACAAGTAAACAAGAATAGATCAAGAATGGGTTAGAAGCTTGTAGAAGAGTAAAAACATGCAGAAAATTCAAAATGTATACTCACTTGAAGCTGACGCTGAAGGTGTAGCAGAAACAGAACAAAAAACAGCACAAAGAAGCAAAAGAGAGAGTATCAAAGTTGAAAACTTTGCAGCCATTGTTAAGGGAAAATCAAGAAAATGTGTGGGGTGAGTGAGGGTAGGGGTATGGAGTTAGTGCATTGTGGGTGGGGATTAAGAAAGTAAAAGAAACCCTAGTTCAAAAATGTGAAAGAAGTGTGGAGGGAGCAAAGAAGAAAGGAGTGGCTCTGTGGGGGTATTTTTTTGGTTGATCTTTTTAGCAGAAAAGTGTTGGGGTTTTTGAGAGAGTGAGGGAAAGCTGTGAATGAAAAGAGACAAGGGAAAGCGTAGGGTGGGGTGGGTGGGGGAGTGGGGGTGGGGGTGGGGGGTGGGACCTAAAAGTGACCATTCGGAAGAAAGAAGAGGAAAAAAGAGAATCATATATGAATCTATGATTATATTTGTACAATCTTTGTGTTCCTAACCTCACTCATCATCATAAATAAATCGTGTTTTTTCTCTGCTAAGTCTACAATTACTCGGATCATTTTTAATTGTTATATTTTGCTTTTCAAAAGTTAATTTAACTTATTTTTAAATTTAAATAAAATTAACTTAATTAAAATTATACAAAAAATCAATTAAGTTTACTATTTTAAGATTATAGAAAAATTCCATAAATTGTCTTTTCCATAGTAATAAGTGGAAGAATTCATATTAAGATGTTGGTCAATATATATAAATTTTGACTCACAATGTAGAATGTGACAAGTATTACTTCCTGCTTTCCAAATAACTAAAGTATTACTTTAGCCTCTTGTGCCCGGCAGTCCGGGTCTTTAGCATCTTCATTATATTTTTTTAGAAAACTGACATAAAAGGTAAGGTAAATCTTCAATCTTTCCAACAAATTTAACTTGTAAGAGACTTCCTCAATCTTCTCAACAACTTCGAACGGACCGTCGTACTTTGGGATCAATCTTCTATGCGTTTTCTTGCTCATAATATGTTTCTAGATTTGTGGAGGGAGCTTTAAAAGCACTTTGTCTCCCACATTGAACTCCGCCGCACGTCTATGTTGGTCAGCATACTTTTTCATGCGTTTCTGGGCCTTATATATAACTACATATATATATATATATAGTTATATCCCAAAATAACTACTATGTTTTAGGAATTTAAGACAAAAAATAGTACTCGCTATTTGATTTTATTTTTCTTACTTTCTTTTTTATTAGTTTAAAAGAAATATGTCTTTTTTTGATAATTCTTTAATTCTAATTTTTTTACACAATATATTTAAAATCACAAGATTAAATGACATTTAGTACATTTTACTTATATTTAGTTTAACACCATAATATTCAAAAAAAAAAAAATTTTCTTAAATTTTGTATCTAAGTCAAAATCAGATAAATAAAATAAAACATATAGCGTTATTATTTTCAACTATATTCTTATATTAAAAGAGTACATGCTTCTTCTTAATACTGTTCGATTCTCAAAAAAATCTATAATTTAGTAAATTCTTTGTATTTATTATTTTTCCGATGAGCGTAAAATGAAACGATATTATATTGTAAAGAGGAGATTATTTTCATTCCCATAAGTAATGTAAAGTTCGTCTGGTTGGAAACTTATTTTTTTGGCATTAGTTATATTAGGATAAATTATTTTGAAATTATTATTTTATTCGTAATGTGGATAAATATAACACTACAAGACTAAAATAACTAATTTTTAAATAAAATATTTTGATAATTTTATTTCAATCAAATATGAAATAGCTCATCTTAATTCCAAAATAATTAATTCTCATCCTTTATATCAAACGAGATACTAATAACCTTTTTAGTGTTTGCAAACTACAACTTGGAATCATGTCTTTTCAATCAATGAGTCATCCTTTCAATTTTTACTTGTTGCTCGAATGTTAACTTTTCTATTAAAATGAAACATTAAGGGATCGTTTGCTAAAGTATGCCAGAAAAAAAAAACAAGGAAAAATAATATAAACATACATCTTAACTTATCATATTAATACGAATTTTTACTTTTCTAAAGTAATTATAAAAATTTTAGTTAATTATGTATCTTCGTTGGATGTATTAGAAGCTAATTTTGTATCACTTCAAAGGAAAAAAAATGTACATTCACTGGATGTATTATGTATCTCGACAAATCTAAACTAATTATATATCTTTACAAAGTAAAAATGTATTGTCGCTAAATGTATCAGGAGCAAATTATGTATCTCAATAGAACCAAAATTAAAACTTTCAATAATTATGCAAAATGTCATTTTTTTTTTGTAATTAAATTTCAAACTGTCGAGAATATATAACTTTATATATTCTTAGTATCTTGGTTGGTGCACTCTATTTGATATTAATTATGCACTAATTTTATATATACTTGCATTAATTATGCGCTCTATTTGATGTTAAGGAATGAATAACTAACACATAAAAATTTATGACATTAGTAACGGAATCAATTCTAATGCATGCATCAGTATAATTAAAGACACAATTATTCTTTTAAATATTTTACATCTTTTTCGCTATATTTGTGGAGGGTGTTTTCATAATAGTATGTTTTAGAAATAATGCAATTTATGTTATTTTTTTACTCCAACCAAATGTTTGATTAAAAAAATCATAGCATAAATAATGTAAATATTACCAATACATTATATTTTGCAATTATTCTTATACACTCTACCAAACAATCTCTACGACTATTTCAGGCAATTTAGTGTTAGATATGCAACAACGATCATAGCAACAAAAACTTAAAAGCTACTTTTTCAAGTATCAATAGCAGAGCGTTCTGGCAATCAATCGTGAATAACATTTATTTCTTATATTTTACAAGAATAATATCATTATGAAACACATTTAGGGATCGTTTGGTAGAGTGTATTGGAATGTTAATGCATGCATTAGTTTAATGTGTATTAGTAGTACCTTGTTTGGTATACATTTTTATCCTAGTGTATTGAGGTGTGTATTACTAATACCTCAAAATCCATGACATTAGTAATGCAATGGATCTAATGCGTGCATTAACATGCTTAAAGACCCTATTACCCCTCAAAAAAAATTCCGCATCCTTTCCAACATATATATTGAAGATATTATGTAAAAAAAAAAAATTAAAAAAAACATGTAAATTTATATTTTTTTTTAATACATTGAACCAAACACTGCATAAGAAAAATACAAGCATAACTAACGCAAGCATAACTAACACAAGCATTATTAATACAAGCATTACTAATATACCATATTTTGCATTATTTTTATATACTCTACCAAACGACCCCTTAGAGAGAAAGCAAACCAGTGGCAAATTACTTTATCTTCAATCATATTTTAATTTGTTTAAATCCGCGCGAATCGCGGACAAGTAGCAAGACTGTTTTGATCTCATTCATCAGGTTGTTCATCTGTTGTAACAAGTTATGCATCTTTCGTAATAGATGATTCATTTGTTCTAATTGATGAGTTATTGGTTGGAATATTTTTTTGTAATGTGTAAAAAAAATGACCGAGTAACTTAGCTGATCAACATTAACCAGTAGCTGGAAAAAAAAAGGCTAATATCTTATATTTTTAAATTCAGGAATCAACAATTGCACCTTCATTTTTTGCTTCTTAGAGATAATGTAGCAAAACCCCTTAAAGCATCATGTTTTCGTTAATTTCATAACTAAAAATAAACTATTTCTAATTTATGCTGCCTCATAAACTATAGTTTTAGGCGGTAGCGTTCCCTCCTCTTTGTAAATTATCACATTTTCATAAATTATACCTAATTTATTAGGAGTCGACATTTGATTTGGTTCGATTAATTTTGATTTAATTATTTTAAAATTTTATCTCAATTTTGAAGATTAAAATAGTGAGTCTTTCTTTGTCATGGCTGGGCATTTAAAATTGGTGATTGTTTTTAAAAAATATTTTTTTCAAACCTATTTTTCATTTCCCAAATATAAATATCTCAACATGCATGAAATAAAATGAAATAACCATAAGTTTAACATAATATTTATGTTGAACCGACTCCACTCGACACTCGTTGAATAGTTGTACTTGTATCACCGCCTCCGATTTGTCGTCTCATTGAGGTGCCTTTGGAACAACTCAACCAGTGTTGAAATGAATTTAGGGACGTAACTCATAAGATTAGGATTACTTATTATATATATATATTATAATTTTAATTTTTCGATTTAATAAAAAAAATTTATAAATCAAATTATTTAACCAAATTTTTAAAATTTGAATTCAAAATCGATCCGCAAAATTAAAATCAAAATTAAATTTTGATTTAATTTTTTAATTTGAATCAAAACATGCCCAGCTCTATAATTTATGTTACCCAATTATATCTTCCAGATATTAAACCCTCTACCTTGACAAATGATAAAGTGTGTAACCACATCCTTAGAGTGCGAAAAAGTCATTTGAGTGGATTTTACAATCACTTATTAACTCATGAACTAAGCAAAATAGAAGAAGATAGAAAAAGAATTTATTCGACCTTTCAAAATTTAGGATTTTTTGTTCATGATATGTATGTGATTCACACCTCTCAACCTCTCAGACACAATAAAATTAAAGATTATAGACTGAACACGATAAAATTCAAACCAAATGAGAACTGTTCCGCGTTAATTTCTCTACGGCAAAAAAGTTCTAAGTAAAATGAGATAAAAGTGGCATCCCTTATATTTTTAGCTTTACCGTTTCTTATCTACCTTTTACTTTTTAATTCCTTTTCGCGTTTTACTTTTTTTTAAAAAAACTTATTTGATTATAAATTAAGTTATAATTTAAAATTATAAATAACTTAAATGAAATCTAAAAAGGAAAAATAACACGTAATCTCATTTGACACTTTCTAAAAGCTTTTTTGAGACCTTTTACATAACATACACTCTGCAATGGTGTTTAACACCTGAAAGTTATATAATCTAAAATGTAATGTAAACTAAACGTAGTTTATATCTGAAGTTAATTAAAAATATACTAATAGTTAAGGGTTTCTTTATCCATTATCTCCCTAGTTCTCCTATTGTTATACATACAGCTATAATCATTGACCATATGGGAAAGATTCGTGGGGCTATTTGCCTATTGGGTGGTCCAATTTTGTCAATTTAAACATTGATTGTATCTACAATAGGAATTATTCTTGAACTGTTCTTCCACTTGCTAAGGCTATTGTAACTTTTTTCTTTATATTTTTGTACACACATCATCTCATTTTCTATGTCACAGTTTGATCGGACACAGTATTAGAGTTGATGATTTTTATCAAATTATTCTTTATTAAAAAATATATTATACTATTTTTAATTAAGTGGGGTTTTATAAGTGGAATCAATAGGAGTAAAAGTAGAATTGTATCTTTAAATATTTATAAAATAAGGAAATGTAACATTTCTTTGGGACGGACAAAATAAGAAAATGACAGTACATAATAAAATAAGAGGGAGTAATTTTTTCAGTGTTATAATATAATTGAGAAAAAAAAATGAATAAAAGGTCCTAGGAGTAACATTCTTTTTTGCTGTGTGTTGGGGAGTTGGGGTTTAAAATTGATACTAAAGTAAATATAATTTCAAATATGGCACATAGTGCCATTAACGTTGGTTAATAGTTGTTTCAAAATTAGTTCCTAGAATGTTTGTTCATAATATATCTGTTTCATACATCGAAGGAAGTACAAAGACTTGAGTGTCTCCAAAAGTGTTCTTCTTGAATCCTTCTTTTTCTAATGTATGCATCATTCTGTTCTGCTGCTTATAGTTGTGAGTGATTCAAGGGTTCCCCAATAAGAAATTAGTTCCTAGGGGTAACATTCCACGGAAGAATGTGAGTAATTTGAAAGAAAATTGACTGGTTGCAATATGTATTAGGTTGTATATAATCTAATATTCAGTGACTCAGTTAAAGGTACGAAGTCTTCTTCTTTTGATTTGAGACGAATTTATTTTTTTAGTGAAAGTTTTTTTGATAGGAAATAGGAAAAATCTTTCCTTATTCAAGAATTATACATACACTATTTTTGTTTGTTAATCAATCATTTTCATTCCTATCTGTAGGCACATGCAGATGCAATAACTAAAATCATGCATGTGTTGGGTTTGAAATCGAGAGGACGTCATGCGGAAGCTATTAGTTGTAAACTATTGAGACGATAAATGAGATGAAAAGAAAAACATATTAAAAACATGATTATTATATAGTTTGGCCAATTGACCTACATTTAAAAACTTAATATAAAAGAAAATATAAAACTATTAGAGAGAAAATCTCCCCCTAAACAAAGACTACATTGTGGATCATATTGTGTTATGGTATGAGAAGAGGAGTCTTCTAGATATCCAAAACTTTTCCTCCAAGAAAGAGGTTAGTCAAATATGAAAAAGTTTTATATTTTCCTTTCAGGAAAAGTAAAAGTATTTATGGTTACTTTTATTTCCTTACAAGAAAAAGTAAAACTTAAAATTTGGTAAGAAAATCGAGGCAAAAATTCTAACAGCATGCTCATTCGGTTAAAACTTACACGCACCCGGTGTATATACCAAGCCAATAAATGCATTCCATTTGTTTGCATTTAGAGTTCATGTTACTTAACCATAATTAATTGACATATGTGTTAGTTTAATTATTTAACCATAATAAAGAATATTAGTTTGATGTATACACCGGGTGCGTGTAATTTTTTTCGTGCTCATTGTGTTTCGATGTGATATAAAAAAGTGATAATGCACAACCACCTGTCGGGTTCTAACCCCCATCAATGACATTTTAAAAAAAAAAAAAAAAAAACTACCTGTCATATTATACTATTAATATAAAAATATCAATTATGGAATTTATTGTGGATCCATTTCGAAATAATCTATAGGGAGAGAACAATTTAAATTTATTAATCACAAAAGAAACTTCTTTTCAACAGTAATAAAAGGAATGCTAATGAGCAAGAAAGCGAATATGCTATTACACCTTAGTTCCCACGGGAGCTTGTTGGGTGTAAAACAATCAACGAAAATTAAATAAGATTTGTGTTGAGCAAGTAATTCTCCCAAGACGGAAGTGCTTTATTTTTTTTGTTAAAAAAAAGAGTTACAAATATTAATCATAATTATCCAACATGGGGTGATAAAAAAGTCTTTCTCTCACACACATTTATAATTTAAAGAAAGTGACTCTTTAAATTCAAATTTAATCGATTAATATAAAAATGTAGAAAGTATTATGGGTTATGTTGTTGATTATATTAGAGTTATATAGGTATTCACAATGTAATGATTATTATTTTCTAGGATTTAGTTATTCATATTGTTAATTTATGCACTAGTTATTTTATCTTCTACACTTCATAATATACATACAAAATTAATTCATAATTTTATTGTATGTTTTCGTCATACAGGGTTGTAAAATGGTATTAAAATAATGTACATATTTCGTGCGTTGTTTTTTTTACACGTTACAATTAAAATACTTATCAAATATGATACTATACTCAAATAATTTACGTAAATCAAACGATCGCAACTATAAAAGAAGAAAAAGGAAAGAGAAGTACTAATACATTTAAAAAAATAATAATTAAATTGTGGGTTTTATTGATAAGGAACAAGTCTAATACATAGAATTCGGGTTAGTGACATTATCATTTAAATTGTGATCGACTTTTCCATTGGTTGGCAAATTGCATAGGCCAATTTAATGTGCCCATTCACATCATTTTCAATTCTATTACGTTATTTATTTTGTATACATCTTCATCACATGTGATATTCTGATGTCATATCAATTATTTACCATCACTTCTGATCACAAAAAAAAAGAAGGGAAAGGAGATAAATGGCCACTCTCCTCAAGTAAATGACACGAGAATGATTAATGTTTCAAAATTTTAACTTTTAGCCATTTTACTGGTTAATGGTAGGCGGCTGACTTTTTTTCTTTTTTAATTGAGGTCGTTGCTACCCATTTTTTTTTTTTTTTTTTTTTAAAAAATACTTTCTATTAATTTTTAATTTTAGTAAATATCATCATAAACACGCACCCATAATTGAATTTTTTCTCCAATTAATCACGAACACCATTTAAATTTTTTCATTTGCTCATTAACGCAAACAACAATAACAACTCCAATTGGAATTGAGTTTTGTTTGAAATTAGGTGTGTTTTGAGGTTTCAGGCTAGACTTTTTTTTTTTTTTTTTTTTGCAGCTCTTTATTTTTTTAAAAAAAAACAAACATTTTCTTAGTTGTATTATTGTGGAACAATAGAATACATATCTACATATACACAACATAATACAATAGTGATATAAATATTTTTATTCAACAATGATATAGTTTCTACGTACATCATGTACTACAATCATCATAGACAAAAAATATCATATACTATACCATATTGATACAATCATTATACCATATCGATACAATTCGTATATCCATATTGATACAGTCCTTACACCATGTTGATACAACCCCTATATCATATTGATACTTATTTAGATACATATTTTATACAATTATTATACAGTTTCTATACATATTTTATACATATGCATATTTTATACAACAATGATACAATTTCTATACACCTTATATATATAGTTTCTATATACATTTTATACAATAATTATACATTTTTTATACACATTCTATACAACCTTTAGCTGCAATCATTATTCGGATATGTATTTTATACATCAACTATAAATTTCTATATAATTTATATATATATATATATATATAGAGAGAGAGAGAGAGAGAGAGAGAACTGTACAATTTCTATACATATATCTTATATAGATACATATTCTATATAATAATTATATCATTTTTATATAATTATATTTAATTATTATTTTTAAACAACAAAAAAAAGCAGAATATTTTTTAATTAAAAAATTTGTAGCAAAAAAAACACTGAGGAAAGGGCCAAATGGGCCAAGGGAAAGGCCAAAAAATGGCCAAATGGCCCAAAGGAAAGGCTAAAAATGGCCCAATGACCATAAAGTGATATCTTTTTTCCCGATAGGACACATATGTCCATATGCCCAAAATTGGGCTATATTGTTAAAAAAGTGAAAAGGACATGGGCTGACCATTTTGAAAAGAAATGGCCAGCAATATTAAAAGTTGGACAATTGGAGCCAGTCGACCCAATTTAATTATGATTTTTAGTCATTTAGCCCATCGGTCGCATGCAGTCTCTATACTACATTGATACACTTTGATACCGCATTGATACACTTTTATACTAGATTGATATACTTTGATACCGCATTGATACACTTTTATACTAGATTGATATACTTTTATACCACGTTGATACAATATATATACTACATAAATACACCTTTTACAGAGAAAATTTGTGCAAGCATATACAGTAATTCGTTATTCATGAATTTGTTAACTTCACCTAAAATTTTGTGAAAATTTGTACAAGCATATACAAAATTTATTAAACCCTGTACCCTCACTGTCTAAACATTCCTTAATTTTTTTCCCTCTACAATTCACAAATACAAAAATACACTCATCGGAGCTCCGGCAAAACCTGGACGGAGAAGAAGAAGGATAAACAATAAACAATAAAAATGAGTACAGTAGATAAGATGCTTTAACTCTCATCGTCGATCCTAATGGCGCTGGAAAAACCGTAATTCATTATTCTCTATTTTTCGCTCTATTTACTAAATTTAATTGATTATGCATTGTAATTTTGCATTCACGAATTTTAGGACACAGAAAAATTTGTAAATATTTGCTTTCAGCAGGGGTTTAATATATTTGCAATGTCAGCAAACAGAACTGAAATGGCTAGAAATGAGATTTTGTAATTTCATGGCCATTTTATATCTTTTTTTTTTTTTTCAGTCGAGTGACTATTTTCGTCCTTTCTCCTTTTAGAAAAGGCTAAACAATGATTTTGAAAGTTTTAAATAAAGTGTTTTTTTAAAAAAAATTTATGACCAAACACCCATTCATCTTCCACGATTTGGAATTCTCTCCTTTTTTATTTTCATGTTATGAAATTGGTTCGTTGGAACTTCTTCTTCCAAATCTAAAGAAGCATATGCAACCCTTTTGGATAGGATACTGGATCCACCAGAAATTCTATCTACCCAAATCCAGTAACATATAATTAAAGAGTATTTGTAGTATGTATATATATAACGTACATATTTCGTATATCTCATAAAGTACCAATGTTATGCAGGGAAATACAATGATATATACGTGTATTTTGGTATTGATTAGAGTGGCTTCTGATGATGATTCATGTGTGATATACTAAAATACATTCATATACAAGTGTATTTGTATGACTGTAAGGGGTCGTTTGGTAGAGCGTATTGGCAAAAATAATGCATATATTAATTAATGTGTATTATGAATGAGGGCGGAACTAGTGTGTTGTATGAGGGTTCGGCTGAACCCCTAACTTTTCCGTAGACCCTATATATATGTATTTATTGAAAAACCTATATAATTACATAAGGCCGAACTCATAAACTCCAGTGGTAGGCGGAGAGCCTTCCACCCATGAGATGGGGGTTCGAACCCCATTGAAGGCTTTTTAATTTACATTTTTATTGGTGCATTTCTATTTTTAAAAAATAATATATATATAAACTAATAATCTATAATCTTTAATATATTAAAAGTGTGAAGGACCGAAATGTTGTTTGAACTTTTTGCCCTTCATTAAAAGTATCTTCTTTAGACAAAATCGTCTTTTCACAATTCTCTTATTATTTTAATAATATTAATTAAAAAAAACTTTCCTCACAAAATTAGGATACCTTTCCTTTCCCAAAAAAACTAACCATTCCTAACTAAAAAAGGACAACATAAAACTCAACAGAACTAATACGTTGAATTGTAAATTTTAAAACCCAACAGAACTAATACGTTGAATTGTAAACTTTAAAATCAGTTTTTTTAATGTATGTTGTAGAAGCAATTTTTAGTTGCCAAAGTTAAAAAATATTTTATTTAATAATTTAATATCTTTCTACGCTTCTTTCTACACTTCTTGCCAAATTTAAAAAACAAAAATATTTTCATCTTTGTTATTTCTTCTTCCTGACGCCATCAAACTCTTTTTTTTTTATATATAAAATAGGATCAAAACAATTCCTATCCCATATAAAATAGGTATCCTTTATCGACTTCTATAAAACCCATGTTGATTTCGCTTTTTTGTTGTCCTCATCATATTTTTCTTTCATCCACAATTGTTCACAGTTTTATCTCTTCTCCAGGTTCCATTCTCTTTTTTCAGTTCTCTTCGTCAATTCACTTTAGCTTCTTGATCGATTATTGTTTGCTCATTAATAATTTAAACACAATATTAATTGATATGCCAACAATTTAGCTTATATTCTTAATTGATCTAATTTGTGTTATTAGTTGAATTTATGTTCTTATTGATTTAAGTTGTATTATTTGTTGTATTTATTAAATATACGAAGACAACTCACACATTCAGGTACAATCTACTACAATCTATATTATGAACAACCGCTTTACTCCCACCAATCCTAATTTCCTATCCGCCAACAAGAAAATCGAGATTGGATTCATTGATTGCACTATTGTTCAAGAATGCAGAGGTCCTTTCTCTACTGTTGCTTTTTCAAACAATTTTGTTTCGTTTGAAGATGAACAATTATAGATGATCAAAAAAACTTTGGGTAATTTTCTTTCTTTATTCAAATAATCTACCAATTCATATAAACACAATATTTACTCCTATTTACCTAACCTTATTCACTTAACTTTTTTTTTTAGATATTTTTGAAATCTTTGTGAGTTCTAAGCTTTTCACAAGAGGAAAAAATCGAAGAGAGATAATACTTATGAATGAAAAGTAAGTCGAGCTTCGTTTGTTAGTAAAAATCGTAAAGAACAACTGTTTTTTCTTTCAAAATTCTTCTTTTGTTTGACAAAATAATATACTTTTTGCTTATTTAATCTTATTTGTTTGACTGCAAAATATAATTTTTGTTTATTTAATCTTATTGGTTTGACTGCAAAATTTAGGTGTGGTCGAAAAACTATAACATTTTGGGGTGAATCAACTGACATAAACAATGAGTTACTCCGAAAGTTTTCTGTTCAAAATCTTATTGTAGCGTTCTGTGATGTTAAAACTACAATCAAGGTATTTTCTTAAACGTTATTGTGTTTATAATAAATTTTATAATTTTTTTAGATACTAATTTTTTTTATCTATTGTTATAGGAAATTTTGGGCTAGGCTCCACATTTATCACTACAATGTGGATAGACCCCACTTTTGAAAAGGCAAAATCTCTACAAGAATGGTAATATATATTCACATATTCTTATTAATTAACACTAAATATGTACTAACTAAATACCCTGCAGGTCTTTATTGAAAAAGAAAAAATATCCATATATTACTCTACTACCAACTTTACAAATTAACACAGCTAAAACATTGACAATTGCAGATATCTCGGGTCGTTTGTTCGATAATGAGGTACTATTCTTTAATTACTTCATAAAATTTATGTGTTTCAAAATTATCACTCCTAACCTCTTCTATATTTCTATTTGTAGCTTAAATATTGTAAATTCAATGCAACAATCAAAACTATACTAAATCTCAACGACCTGTACTATGCATCTTGCACCAAATGCTACAAAAAGATTGAGCGTAGTGATTCAAAGCGTCCTTACTACCTCACAGACATAAGTAGTTATGAGGAAAGGTAACCCACAGAAAGATTCAAATTTATTTTCAACAATTTTTAAAATCAATATATGGGCTAATCGTTTCCCATCTAATGTTTTTTATTTCTAGGTTTCTTCTAAAACTAGACGTTTTCGCGAAGATTGCTGATGGTACAGAAATTGACAGATGTACTGTTACATTTAAAGCTGCACGATACTTGATTGGTTGCGATGTGACATCGTACATACAATCAATATTAGAAAAGGTTATTTATTCTCTACCTGGAACTGTTTTTTATATTTCAAAAATAGCAAGATTCATTGACCCTTTTTTTTTTTTCTTAAAAAAGAGGTCGCTAAATTTCCTCATTATAGGTATATCTTGTGTCTATTATCAAAATCTTAGTCGTCATTATGTTCTGTGGGAATAAAAGCATAAAAATTAGAGGTGAAGAGGAGATAAATTATCCTACTGTTCTAGAGCGTAAATCATCAAAATTTTCTACCTACTCTAGGTATCTAAGCGACATACAGATGTTATAAATCAAAAAAAGGTCTTTACAATAATTATTAAGTTCAGTTAGCGGGTATTCTATGTTTATGTCCTTTTTTTTCATTTTTACTTGCTTCTTTCAATTCTAAATAGCTTCTTTAATAGAAACAGTCCTAAATACAAATTTATTTTTCTTACTCATACATTTTCTTTGATACAGAATGAAGAATCTCTATTTTATCAAGTCCATTTTATCGTACCTTGATGCTAAGTACCATAAAAGAATACACATTTCTTGTCAGGCTTAATGCAAAATATGCCAGAGATCGAGCTGCACAACGCTTCATTGCTGAAGAAGTACACGAGATTAAAAATTCTATTGTAGTTGACGTACTAGATGAAGAAGTAGAGTCGAAAAATACAATCAAGAAGACCCAAAAAGATAAGAGTCCACGAGGATGCTACTCAAGACCCAATAGCTTCTAAAAGGGTCACACTTGAAAAGGATTTGTGATGCTTTATTCTCTATGAAAAAAGACCACCTTTTTTTTCCATTCTAGATCTAGCTACTTTCTTTTTAGGTTAAGCTCAAATAGTTTTAGGTTCTAGATAGTTATTGCTTATTTAGATTTTTGATATTTTAAATAATATAAGAAACTTGTGCTGACATATCAACTAATATTTGTTATTAACATTTGCTAAATGTGTGCTTCTAATTTGATCTAATTATACAATATCTGCTTTTATTTAATTACAATATATGTTATTAATCACTTATTGTATGTTGCAGGACATTATTTATTACATACATGGCACACGGTAGATATAAAATTAATTAATTAACTTATTATATTTTTGCCTATTGTATACAACTATGATAAAAAATTTTGTTATTTATATTTACTTTTTCCTCTCAAACAACAAATACAATGGTAACATTGTTTCCTTACAACAATTGATTTGTTTAATTCCAGTTAGTTTTCCTTTCTTATATTCATAAAGGACACCACAAGAAACTGCACATTCATAAAACTCACATAATTGTCTACATTAAACAGATGTTTTACAAGCCAGAACGTGTAATCAGTAAAAGAGAATGCAACTTACCGATCAATCGTGCTTGTAAAATATTATCATGGCAAGCTTTGAACCCTGATAATTTGCAGAAAATAAGTTAGTTGAGGCTTTGCCAAAAAGATAGAAATAAAATAAACTGAGGCACAACTCACAGATAGCAAAACCAAAAAATTAAAAAACTATCCATTAAAAACACCGTTTACCTCATGACAGTGATAATTAGAACCAACAAGTTGTGTAGAATACAACATTAGGACCGAAGAAGTTCACAATCCTGTTACAAAATTTATTTATCCAACTTAGAAAATACAATTGATATCAAGATCTCTGCTATTTGTTGTCATATAGACCCTGCACAATATCAGAACTCTATAAATCTTTTTAATCTTGCAAAGAAAAAGGATGAAATGTCCATACAGCAAAGCATGAGAAAAGCATTAGAATAGAAGACAAACTAAAGATTAAGTCTACCACATCCCAAATAACCATTCCAGGAATCCATGGAATGAGAAAACACTCACAAACCATCAAAACCAAGTCTAGGGTCTTGCTAAATTGAAGCACCTCCTCCAGCCAAGGTATCCAATCCATAATAACCATAAGCATTTAAGGATGAGTTCTAAAATGTAGGCCTTACAACCATTATCCCAGTATATCCCTCTACACCACCATTTGCAATGACATTATAATTTTCATTCCCAGAATACACATATAACGATGCTATGTTAGCAAATACTGCAGAGGTGCCATTTCCATCACAGTAAGTTGCACTAACTAACTACTCCAAAGATACTACTAAGTAAATCAGAAAAGCTTGATCACCATAAAAAACTGGCTAAAACAGAACTCCCATAGAATCAATACATAAGCGTACTGAAGTGCAAAACTTAACAGAACAAATGTGAAACAAGTGTTTAGTTATATATATATAATATATAAAACTTGTGGTTTAGCTACTTAGTGCCGCATGCTGTTGAAACAATGTGTATGGAAGTTAGGGTCTGTTTTTCCACCTATATTTTTCAAATTGAAGAAATGTTGCGACATTTCAATTTCTATCCCATGCTACTCAATTGTTAGACCAAAATATATAACTGTGAGCCCAATATTTTCTTGAAAAATATCAATAAGTCTGTAGAAGTTTTGTAAAATTGATGATCTCTTAAGTGTATCTTCGACTTTTCCCACACTTTTTAGTGTAGCATTAACCCATGTAGTAATTGTTTCTCTTTGCAGCCAACAAAAGGGTTCAATCCACAAAAGATCTTGATATTGAAGAATAAAGACTTATCAAAAATGCAGAATAAATTGGTTCTTGAAAGCTCTTTCCAAACGATATGATATTGAAGGTAATACAATAATAATTTATTAATTACAAATATATCCATTCGATTTGTGCTACATTTATTATTAATTAATTTTTTTTGGAATGTCTCCATAAATTTAGGTGAAATTGACTACAGACCATCAATTTCGTCCGTTCACAAGTTGGAAAATGTTCCTCCATGCACACATTGTCGGGCTATGAGGTTTGAAGATGAAACACCGAATTTCTGCTGTGACGGTGGATCAATCAAGCTTGCAAATGTTGTAGTTCCAGCTCAACTTTACGACTTATTTTTCTCACGATCGAAAGCAGCACAAAAATTTCACAAACATATTAGAGAATATAACAACATATTTTCATTTACATCTTTTGGTGTTCAACTCGATAATGATCTGGCATCTTCAAGACAAGGAGTTTATACCTTTAGAGCACAGGGTAAAATATATCATGATCTACCCTCTTTAATTCCACATGATGATACTCCATGTTATTTTCAGTTGTACTTTTTTGACACAGAAAATGAGGTATGCAATAGGATTTTAAAACTCAAAAAGGCTAATTTATCTGAAGAAGTTGTGACAATAATAAGACAGATAATGGATGTTAATCCTTATGCAGAATTTTTTCGCCAGCTAAAGGATCAGGTTGGCACTAGGGAATACATAAACAACATAAAATAAAAAAAGGTTCACATGAGATCCAAGTTGCAAGACTCAATCAAAATATTTCTACATTTGCATCCGCTAATGAGGTATTTGACAATGAACAAGGTATAATTCTGAAATAAATTTACACCAAATCTTATATTTTGGTAATTAAATTTTTAATATCAATGTTTTTAAATTTTTTTTCTAGGTGTACGACGAGGAGGTAAACATTGTGTCTCATGTAGAGTACTACTGCTATAAGCTGCAAATACGACATGGAGAAGACACGATAATGCTATTTACGGACTACTATTCCAACAATTTGTTGTTGAAATGTACATCAAGCTAGAAACAACACGACTTGAATATTTTAGACTAGAGCAATCAAATCTTAGAAGAAAAATTTTGCAGGGTATGTTTGACAGTATTCTGGCAGGAGAAATTAGAGGAACTAAAGTAGGCCAGAGAGTAATACTTCTAGCATCATTCGTCGGAGGTCCTAGGGACATCCGTCGTATATATATGGATGCAATGTCTTTGGTTCAACATTTTGGAAAGTCAAATCTATTTATTATAATGACATGTAATTCCGATTGGGTGGATATAAAAGAAAATTTGTTAGAAGGACAACTTCCTCAAGACAGACCTGACTTGGTGACTAGAGTCTTTAGAGCAAAGCTACAAGATTTAAAAGATCAGATATTCAAGGAAAAGATATTTGGTCCTGTTGCAGCACATGTTTTTGTGGTTGAATTTAAAAAAAGAGGACTACCACACATACACCTTTTATTGATATTTGAACAAGGATACAAGATAACATTGGCAGACGATTATGACAAGTTTATTTCCGCTGAGCTTCCTGATAAAGAAGAATTTCCAATCTTGCATGATTTGGTTGCCAAGCATATGATACATGGTCCTTGTGGAAAGAATCATCCAGAAAATTCATGTATGAAAGATGAACAATGCAAGAATCACTATCCTCGGCCATTTAGTAATAAATCACTACAAGAAAAGGATGGATATCCTATTTATAAGAGGCGAAATGATGGAAAAACGGAAAAGGTCCGAGGCATGACAATGAACAATCAGTGGGTCGTTCCATATAATCCTTATTTGCTTACTAGATATAATTGTCACATCAACGTAGAGTCTTGATCGATGAAATTAGCAGCTTTCAAGATGCACGGTGGGTGACTGCACTAAAAGCACTACAGAAAATTTATGAATTCAATCTCAGTGAAATGCAGCCTCCCGGAAGCACTAGCTAGGCAAGTCATACTGGGAATGATGTTTCACACATTGGCTCAATTCTACCTTCCACATCCAATTCTTCACCTCCCAAATAAACAAATAGGTAAGCTATATATATCCAACAATTATACTAATTTAACTTATGATGAATTTATTAATTTAGATTGAGAATTGCAATTGTTTGAAATGTAGATTATTTAATTGACATTTCAAGTGGATTTCTGATCTAGCTAGGTCTGATTGGATGATATTTTTTAAACTTTATTTATTAAATTTAAAAATAAAAAATAAAAAATAAAAAAGAATTGGTTCATAACTACTATATTTTGACAATGTGAATTTTGTGTTAGTTTAATCAAAGTTATTTTATTTTTGTGTTAGAAAAATTAGTAAAGTGATTTTTGTGATTGGAAAAAAAAATGATAGTTAAGTTAGTATGAATTTTACCTAATATTCTCTTTACCAATTTATTTGGAATTGACATGTTATTTTATAGGCAAGTTGCAACAAAATTATCGACCATTCATTTTTGACTAATAAATCTATCTCAAGCTTCTCCTTTGATAACCTATAACCCATTTAAAAAGAAAAACAATAAAAAGGGTAAATTAGAAAATGTGAAAAAAAAGTTCACGTAAATTCATAATTTCTCATAAAATTAAATATTTTATGTGATATATATATATAATAAAAATTTCAAAAACTGAGAAAAACAATGAATAAATAGTTGTCAGATAGTAAGTATAACTCATTTAAAATAATTTTCTACATGCAAAAATAACCATTAAGTATATCCTTATTTACATATATTTGTTTATCAGTTATTATTATTCTTAATATATTTTTTCACATTGTAGTATGCTATTGGAGTAATCAAAATTTGAAAAATGTTCTTACATGGGAATACGCCTCGTTAACCATGCTCACTGAATATTTTTGAAGATGTTCGACGGATAGTGAAGCGCGAAAATATCTATACTGGAAATTTTCAGAGTACTGTGTTTGGAACCCTCAGGGTAAGATATGGACACCAAGAAAATCAAGATTTGTTATTGGTTGAATTGCTATTGGTAAGGCATCCAATAGAATCACTTTTAATATTTTTTATGTTTAAATTTAATTTACTTAGTCTTTTTATTTTAATGTCACAGCTAACCCAGCAGAAGGCGAAAGTTACTATTTTATTGTTATTAAATTATGTACCAGGACCGACATCATTTGAAAACTTGCTATCTGTTAATGGAAGGAGGTGTGAAATGTTCAAGGAAGCTGCAAAAGAAAGAGGTTTACTGGAATCAGATAACACTATTTCTGAATGCTTATGTGTAGGGGCGGAGCCAGCCTTCTGTTCGGGGGTTCGGCCGAACCCCCTTCGACGAAAAATATACTATTTATACATGATTAAAATTATTTTTATGTGGTTATAGTAGGTGATGAACCCCCTTCGACTAAGTTTTCTTTGAATATGGAACCCCCTTATTTGAAATCCTAAATTTTCTTTGAATATGAAACCCCCTTCGTTGAAATTCTGGCTTCGCCTCTGCTTACGTGAGGCCGTAGTCTTCAAAATGCCATTGGCTTTGAAAAATTTATTTGCAATAATTTTGGTTCATTTTAATCCGGTGGATGTTAGAATGCTCTGGGATACATATTATGATGATATGTCAGAAGATTTTAAGAGAACACATGAAAATTCTCCTACTGCTCAACTTCAATGCACATTGAAAAGCATAAATCATTTCTTAGAGAGCATGGGTAAGAGAATTGAAAACTATGACATTCCTAAACTTGAGCAGAGCTTAGATGATGGAATTATATTGGAATGCAGAGAAATACGTGAAGAAAAATCTATAATAGTGTCTCTAGAAGACTTGGATACACAAACAAAGCTAAATCCTGAACAACAACAAGCATTCAAGATCATATCGGAAAGGACTGAGTCTGGACAATCAAGATTATTCTTTATCGATGGACCTGGAGGGACCGAAAAAACTTGCTTATGTAGTGCATTACTTGCAAATATCAGATCAAGAGGCATGATAGCGTTAACAACAGCAACAAGTGGTGTAGCAGCAACTCTTTTATCCGGAGGTCGTACAACTCATTCTAGATTTGAGATACCGCTTCAGACAACTAATGCGACTGTCACACATATGTCAAAGCAAAGTGGTGGAGCTAAATTGATTTATAAGGCTAAGCTAATTATTTGGGACGAAGCACCTATGGCCAACCGTAGGACAATTGAAACAGTTGATAGGAGCTTCAGAGATATACTGGACATTAATGAACCATTTGGTGGAAAAGTAATGGTTTCAGAGGAGATTTTCATCAAGTACTTCCAGTAATTCCAAAATCTACAAGAGCTGAAACGGTAAATGCAAGTTTGGTAAAATCATACTTATGGCATCATATGGAAAAGATTAAGTTAACAAGAAATATGAGAGCAAGAGCAGATCCATCTTTCAGTGAATTCTTACTGCGTATAGGTAATGGAGAGGAGCCTACAATAAGAGATAATTTGGCACTTCTTCCAAAAGAAATGGTTATTCAAAATACGAGCCGTAGTACCGGTGAAGATACATTAGTAGAACATATATTTCCGTCTATGGATAAAAATGCAAGTTTTGCAAAATACATGTCAGAACGGGCTATTCTGGCAAGCAGAAATGAATACGTTGATCAACTAAATGAAATGTTAATTTTCAGATTTCCAAGTGAAAGTAGAACGTTTCTGAGTTTCAACTCTGCAGAAGATGATACTAACAATTATTATCAGGAAGATTACTTAAATACTCTCACACCAAATGGTCTCCTCCACACAGGTATGTTCTTATATATATCATACAAACTTATATCAAAAGTGGCAGTATAATGCCTAAAGCTACATAAATTCCATTAAGAAAGTCAAAATTTACTTTCCAACTAAAAAACATCTCTTACTAGAATCATGTTGCCTATTTTGGATAATTCGGTAGCATTTCAGGCAATAACACAAATTTAGGCATTCTGACAAAATGTGAAAATAAGTTCACTTTTATCTCCAGCCTCCCTTAAGTATATGGGCATGTGTCCTTCCCCAATTATTATTACATTGCTCTTTGTTTACATATCTACTCATACTCAGCTGCTTTCTTCCTCATATATAAAAAAAAATACAGAAATATTGATTATGTAACACATGAAACATTTTACATCAAAGTGATAATCAGATACCACGTATGACTTCCTAAAGTGCACAATCTAAATATTTATGAAATAGCAAAGTACCAAATCAAACACATACAATTTATGTGCAAAACAGATCTAGGAATCCAAATTTTAAGAAGGTAAAAAAATGGAACAACAACTAAATAAACTGATTATATATAATGCTAACCTTTAGTTGTGTGTACAAGAAAGTGATCACATTCTTCTATTGGAGTTGCCTCTGGAGCACTTGATTCTCCTTTCCTCTGACATCCTGATTCTTCTAGCATGAACCTGATATTGAATATGAGCTAGAGTCCGCCTGCACCTTATTTTGCAATATTTGGTTGAAAATTATTGTTAAAAATAATTCTCCACTTCATCATTATTATAACATTTTATTGATTTGCAGATTGATTTTGAAAAAAAAAATGTGCCTATCATGTTATTAAGAAATTTGGATGCTTCCAATGGCTTATGTAATGACACAAGAATGATATGTAGAGGTTTTGACAAAAATGTCATACATGGAGAAATAATGATTGGGCAAAATGCTTTCAAGCATGTGTTTATCCCACGAATTCAGCTATCGCCTCCCGAAATTGAAGGTTACCCATTCAAGTTCATCAAAAAATAATTTTCAGTACGATTATACTTTTCAATGACGATTAACAAAGCACAGGGAGAAACAATACCAACTGTTGGATTGTACTTTCCACAACATGTTTTTTCATATGTACAGCTTTACGTTACACTCTCAAGAGGAATATCAATGTCAACAACAAAGGTTTTGATTATGACAGAGCAGCCAAAGAGAAAAAAGGGAACATACACCAAAAAGATCGTATACAAAGAGATATTGGGTAAGATACAACACATCAAATTACCTGATACAAAATAGTTTTTACACCTCCTAATATATTATTACTGACTCACCTCAAATATTCGTATTCGCAGGTTCAAAAGATGCACAATTACATTAGATTGAGTTATTATGACAAAGTAATGATGGATAATTTTTGTGTAACTATCTAAGTTCTATGTCTCATACTACTGAGATATGTAGAAAGTAGCAAATTGACATTTAATCTTTGATACTATTGGGTTTGGTAGGCATACCTTTTATGTTGATATAATATCAAATCAAAAACAGAATTGGGTTGGCTATATGAATCATCTATGATCATTCCACTATATTTGGTCTCAATTCATTACAATTCTACTTTTCTTAATAAATAATTTTCTCTAAAGGCAAATTAGGAACTCTCTATAACTAGACGTTCTCCAAAAACAATTTATCTTTACATTGGCATACAAATCTGTAACTAGACTAGAACAACTTATATAAACCACCAAACCCAAGGTAAGTCTATTTTATGTCCAGAATTGTATGACCACATGTCTATTTTAACATCCACATTTCCGTAACACTCGTGTTATGGACACATTACATATTAGAGGCGTAATATTCACTCTCATATAACATGACTGGTCGCACCATTATTCTATAAAACTTGTCTTTCACTTTGGTAAGAATCTTCCAAGCCCAAAACACTTATCAATTTTACTCATCGATCTTCCTAATTTAATGTAAGACATTCATTAATCAGGTCATTCTCTTGGACAATTACCATCACCAAAATACGCAGTGAAGTAAGGATCTATAATCTATCCAACCCAACACCAAGATACAAGCTATACATTATGGAAAAGATCACGTATTTGGATCTGCTGTAATTATGCTAGTGGTTTCATTAAGGTCTGTTTAGACAAACGTGTACCTATTGGTTCTTCCATCATGCACGGTAGCCCTACCATATTTTCATGATCTCCCCAACAATAAGTGACACGCTTGCATAGGTATCACATCACACCTTATCTTGGTAGTTTCCTACCTTGGAAGAGCATGTAGCGTATACTTGGAAGTTATGCTAAGTACATACAAAAGCTAAACATGAATACAACTAATAACATATAACCAAATATGTATATGCAGAATGAGAAAACATGACACACTACTGTAACTTTTGATTACAAAGGGAAATAGGAGAAATACCAAGAACTTCCGCTGAAGTAATTCTCTTCTTTGGCTCTTGTGTTAGCATTTTTTGAATAATGTCCTTGGCACTATTTAATATGGATGACCATGGATCACTTTGAAAGTTATCCTCCTTTGTACTTCTTTTGCATCATGATAGTGCCCCAGATCTGCATGATGACAAAAGAAGGTGTAAGATGGGTATCAATTGGGAAGCATACTCAATAGTGTTACTTGTTTAAACAAAATATTGTAGGTGAGATAATGTAAAACTAAGAGATACAAAGAGGCAGAATTTAAAATGAAAACAGGTTACTTTTAACTTCAGTTAAGAAGGTGGTTCTTTATTGAAATTATAGGTGCTAAGATAACCTAAAAAAGTACCTAGAAAACACCTTATAAATATTAAATTTAGTGCTTCACCAGTTAATTTTTTCATACAAAAGGACAAATTCACATTTCAAAGTAGATGGATATGATATCACGAACCAGAAGTCATAGCTAGATGCCTTGAAATAGCAATGCCAAAGCTCAAACAAATTACTATATTATAGAAACTGACTACATATATTCTAGACCAGTCTCACCAAGAGGCAGTATATGAACTTCATTTTCCAGCAATTATAACAATCTAAATGGAAAGTTCACTTACCATTACAGGTATCATTTTGGCATATTTTGCCAGGGTTTGAACAGGAAAGCTAACATATTTGAGAACCTGAGAAAGAATCAAAATTACCAGTACTTGTCAGTTATTACTTCACAACTGCCAAAGTTCTTTACATCATATTTTTCCAAATCTTATGCGTTCATTTTTCGTATTTCACAATCTTTTTTATTTAAGGCTTACTATTTGTGTTCTCCTTTGTTCTTTACTTCATTTTCATGAAATCATAAGGAAGATAAAACTTACCTCGTACTAACAAGTTGTTGTAAGGATGTTAGACACAGAAACTATACAGTACTTATGGAGTGGAGCTACTGGATCCAATGCCTTCTTACTTACCTGCAAATCAGAAAATTGTAGGTAAATACTTAGTGTAGTGTGTGACAAATTCCCAAGAAAGGAACAACAACATACTTAGTAAAATCTCACAAGTGAGGTTTGGGGAGGGTAAAGTGTACGCAGACCTTACCACTACCTCGTGCAGGTAGAGAGGTTATTTTCGAAAGACCCCTCGGCTCAAGTGCAGCAAATCCAGGTACACAGAAGAAGGAAATAGTGCAGAAAATATAGCAACTAACAAGGGAACAGTGCAAAGTCTACAAGAAAATAAGAAATAATGCAAACACTATAGATTTTACTCTCTGCCTCACCAAGAGGCTCTCAAAATAGATTTGAATGATGTAAGGGTACACTTGCAGTAGTAGATGAATAAGTCGTCTGTGCTTATAGCCTAGAATTGTTCTTAACCAGTAAAACTCCAGCAGAGACCGCCGAAGTGGTAATCCAATTGCAGAAGATAAGAAATAATGAGTATATAAAATAGTCTTTGTTTGCCCCATAAGGAACTCTCATGATCTTTTCCTTCAAGAACAAATTTCATCATGATGTCAAGGAAATAAAAGGTACACAATATCCAAGTTAAACGCAAAAAGGTGTTTCTTTATTAATCATGAGATCAAAGTGACCTGTTGAACGACGTGTAGATGATGCTATACTTATATTTGCCATTTCACAGAAATATGCAGCTAACAAAAAAAAGTGCAAAAGAAACCTCAAAATTACTTATGTTAAATGGAGAAGATATCCTTGTACAAATAATTGCATCTTCAATTTAAGAAACTGGGGAAGAGGATACAGATCAAGGAATTGATGATTCAAAGATCATTTTCAATCGTTGCTTACTAAATGATCACATCAGTTCTTTATTTTTGGTGCGTGGGGGGTGCATGGATAGGGCTATAAGTTACTATGAATCTATTTAACAGTTACTATGAATCTAATTAACATGTAAACTCCAAAAGTAAAAGGAAAAAAAATGTAGCAGATTTTGCATGAGAATCAATTAAAAACAGAAAAAAACATATAATCACAGAGAAAAGAGTCGTTTTGTGTGTAATTCTGGAAAACTGCAATTTGAATCTAGATAACTATATTGTACGATGTGGATCCCACTAAAAAACTCAAGTTTATGTCTAAATTACACACACTCGGGATGATTGTCAGTTAGGGCACATATCAAGATTTGATTATCCTAAACCCTTAAAACTTTGCAAATGGGCATGAAAAAAATTGGCAGGAATGACAATTGCTATAGAGAACAAGTGAATTTAGATATTTATTAATGAACAAACAATACTAAAATTGAATGGAAAGTTTCCCTAGTGTGGTACAATGCTTTTTTTGTCTGGATCTTCGATAGATGTACTCAACTGGTATAAAACGAATGGCTCATCCAATGAGTGATACACTAGCGAGTAAACTACAAATGGGTCTTGCTTGGTATAATATCAGTGGATGAGTTAGTTGCCTGAATCAATAATCTCCTTCAAAGTCATTAACTCCATATGACGTTTTACTCTGGAATCACACAATTGTAGTTGCTTGCTATGCTTTAAAAAGTCATTACACCATAAAAAAATTGACTCTATACAACATAGATCTCATAACCACTCCCCATTCATGTTATGCCCAACCCTATTCTTGTAAGAGAAATTTCGAAGAGCTTGGATGCCAGTTAGCCTGCTGAAACAGTCCCATCCTCATCATAGATGAATTGGTTTGAAGAGAGAAAAATCCTCCCTCTTTGAGTTCTTCTTGACACTTCATAGATGTAGGGACAGTAACTTCAATAGATTTATTTTTAGTAATCTCACAAAAGGAGCATGTCAGATGTTCATCATTTTATCTGCCTTCTCAAGTACATCTTATAAACAACAACAACAATTACTACACCTCAGTCCCAAATAAGTTGGCTATGTGAGATCCATACTTCCAAAACATTGTATGGGCAAATGAAATATATATATGAAACAATTGAGTAATTAAATCAAGTATCAGTATATTATTTCAAATCCAGTTAATGGAGAAGCAACAAAAATTGCGAGATAGAATTGTTATCAAAACAAGAAGGGGGTGTTCTTTTATGATGGTGGTATTTGCGCAAGCTTATGCAATCCCCGACTCTTCCAAAGTACTCTAAACGGAAGAAGAGAATTCTTGAGATATTCACTAAAAAAGTCCCCTAGCTGCACCTCGACAAACTCATTTCGCCGGTAAATGACTCAATTTAACAAGTGCTCTATGCTAACACTTCTAGCAAAAATCTTGTAATAAACACATTGCTTTAACTTGAAAGGGGAACCATCATACCGGACCGATCCAAGAAGAGCGATTAGGCGCACGTTCTATCCTTGAGTAAAAAGAGATATGGTCATATCATATTCCCATTACACTATTTCCTTAGTTACTACTCCCTCGCTCTGATTGATTCTTAGAGAAACTGAAATAATTAAGCCAACAGTTTCCATAATAATTTTGAAACTTAAATGCTGATGAGCCATAGATAAGACTAATAAGAGTAAAATAAAATCTTTCCTCGATAGTACATGATCAAATACTAAATAAGTGATTTTGGAGAGATCAAGCTTTCTGTAAAAGCAAATCCACCCCGAATGACATAACACTTTCCAAATGACCCATTTTTTGAAAAAGTAAATTCGCCCCGAATGGCATAACACATTCCAATGACCTTTTGGATGTCCAAAATGAATGTGTTGATTTACCCAGTAAATTGGTAGACGAGAATAGAACTTCAGCGTCCGCAAACCTATATTTTGGTACGACGCTTAAAATGTCCGGAGCATCTATAACAAACAATGCAATCCAAGATTCACCGACACCATAGTCTTTTAATACCCATAACTTAATTGTGCGCATCTTCTAATGTTCACAAGTAGAATGAGCACAAAGCTTTCCATCCAATTCAGAAACGCCAATACCGATGTTGCCCTTTAAGCGTAATAATTGCTTAGGCAATGGTATGTATGCATATACTTCTTTTGAAATACTAAATGAAACCAAAGAGAAAGCTCTTGAATCCTCGAAATAGTTTCCAGAGATACAGATCCAATGAAATGCATTGTTTACTTATGCCAAAACAAAACCCAAATAATGCAACAGATTCTCAATTCTACGAGGATGTTTATCAAATAATTGAAAAACCTTATCTTCATTGGTAATCATGGTGTCCAGACAACGACAAACTAATATTTTTATCTTCCTTTTACTTCATGCATAAGGGACAACATCATTGAAAAAAAAACTTTTTACTTCACTGTGTGGTGTAACAAGAAATCATCACATTTGTTATCCTAATCGCAGTTAATCGCAACAAATCGAGGTGGAGGAAAAAGAGTGCTCACAGTTCATTGAGAAATTGAAAATCCTAAATCCAATATGTATGAAATGCTTTCAGATTTCAGTTTTGGATAGATAAGAATATAAGCATCTAGACTGCTACATATGTCTAAAGTGAATTCAAGAAGATTTGAATATCTGCACCTGTGAGATTTGAGGTATTCAATAGATATCAAGTAAAGACAAGCATGAAACTAGGTTCAATCCACCGAGAGGGAGAAAGAGTAATTTAACCTGCAATCAAGTTTCTATAAGCATTTCATATTCTTTATAACTTCGGATCTGGTGGTGGTATTATCTCATTATAGGTTCAATCCATAGAGAAGGATAAAGAGGGAAATGAAAGTGTTTATATGACATTTAAAGGAGAGTCAATTATCGAATTTGTGTTGAGAATGGATGAATTAAATCTTTATCAAGTGACATTGATTCCAGTAGCGGAAAACTGATGCAACATAATTTTACAGACCAAAGTTAAGCTTAGTCGAGAACTTGAAGATTGAAAAGGTTGGAAGCTGAGGAATTGTTGGCCAAGAAGCTTCTTGGCTTCTCCAGTTTTCTAAATTAGTTTTCCATTTCTTATGTTGTCTGATTGTATTTTGTTTATTTCTTTGGGCTGGATCATTTTGGACCTGCCCCTTTCATTATGAACTGATAATTTTTTAGTTTGAAAAAAAAAGTTAGTAATAATTTATGCTAATTAGTAGTAATCAAGAAGCATTAATTATGAGGGTAATCGATATTACGTTGAAAAAGTTAACAAAAATTATTTTGTTATAAATTCTCTACTTAGCATTAATTTATATAAAGCATTTTAAATATGTACTCCCTCCGTCCCATTTTACTTGTCATTTTTTACTTATCAAGATAAGACAATTTTTTTCCCATTATACCCTTAGTGTATAATTGCTTACTCCTTATTATTAGTATTCTTGAAAAATATTGCAAAGAGGAGTACCATTAATAGTACACCATTAAGAATATAAATGGTGCTTTGGTATTGACCATCCTTCAATATTGGAACTAACAACAAGACACAATTAAGAGGGGTAAAATGGTAAAGTTACATTACCAATCATTATTTTCTTAATAACTGTGCCATCCTAATTTGGGACGGGTAAAATGGGACTGAGGGAGTACAAAGTTTTAAATTAAATGATATATATTCTATTATTATCAACCATCTCATTATAAGTAATATAGAATTTATAATTTACTTTTACCAAGTATATGCATGACTAAATTTCTCTTTAATCAACTATAAAAGTATTTTTTAATCTTGAAATTTGACGTTGTGTTTTTTTATACGTAATAAAATACAGACAGACAAGAAAATTTTATATATTTTTTTTATTTTTTTATACTTAATAAAATAATTGATGCATATCTATTATATTTTTTTATATACGTCTATTTTTAAAGTATTTGATACACGTGCAACACACGTGATTTTATTCTACTAATTAAAGAAAGTCAAAAGGTTTATCAATAACCCCACCCCCCCCCCCCACCCCAAAAAAAAAGTTTAAACTAATAAAAAAAAAGAAACTTAAAATAATAATTAAAGAAAGAAAAAAACGTGTTTGATAGCTAACAAAAAACTTTGGCTTTCTTTCTTGACTTCAAACAAACAGAAAACTTTAGCTTTTTCTTTCTTGACTTCAAACAAGTTCTTCATACTTTAGTCTTCAAATAAGACCAACAAAAATCTTTGGGGGTTTTTAAAGTGCTTTGAATTTTCGTCTCCAATGACCAGAATCGAACTTCTGCTGCTCTGTCAAGGTTTGTAATGTGCACTTGTGCAGTGATTTTCATAGACCATAATTCCATTTCACTTTCAGTTTTCGCAGATACTAATTGTTAGTCTCAATGTCTCATAGTTTTGCATCGGTATTCATGAGCTGCGATCGATAAATTGTGATTAAATTTTTAATTTTGCTTTTGATTTTGGGTTAAAGTGCTTTAGTAATTGTATCTGTAATTCTATTGCAACATATAGTTTTCGTATTTTATGATTGCAATTTGCAAGATAGTAGAATAATTTTGTAGAATATTTTGTGTTTTGTCATTTTAATCCTGAATGGTTTAAGCCTCCATATTCTCAATGGTTAGAATATAGCATATTAGCATTAAATAAGATGCAACATTTTGCTTACGTTGTTACTTGTTTAAAAATGAGCTCGGAGGATATGAAAAAAAAAGTGAGTAAATCCTTGACAACAGAAGGTTTTCGAAGTTGGAACAAAGGCATAGAAAGGCTTAAAAAATATGTGGGTGAAGTCAATAGCGTTCATCATCGATGTTTCAAGATGTGGGTGAAGTGAAATAGTGAATAGTGTTCCGAACCCCCAGACTTTAAAGTCTGGCTCCGCCTTTGATTATGATTACTTTGTTTGGTACAAGTTTTAGTCAATGTATAACTAATGCAAGCATTAGTTATACACTCTATTGTGTATTAAGGTGTGTATTGCTAATACCACTCATTTTCTATGTATTAGTAATGCAAAGTATTTAATACATGCATTAACTTATTAAATGACCTTAATACCCCTCAATTTCCCTCTCAAAATATTTCACCATTTCTTTTTCCGCCATTTTAATTTGCAATAATGAATCTTTTCAAAACATTTCACAATTTTTTTTTCGACCATTTTAATCTACAACAATAAATAATTGATTTAAATAATTGTAACATATTTTTGCTTTGCTTCGAGAGTCTTTAAAAGATAAAAAAAAATTGAGACTATTTCTTAATTTTATGTCTTATATTTTATTTTTGTTTCGATTATGTTAATCCATTAGAATAATATTTCATGTGCAAAGACGAAGGTCTTGTAATTAATCTGAAACCTCTATATATTAGTTCAACAATACTAATTATTTTTGAGATGGCAAAAAAATTTTGTTGCAAAAAAGTGTACAAAATCAAAGAAGGGTATTTTATAAACAAACATTTCTTTTATAGAAATTATGTAAGATGTATTATTTCTTATACATCAAACCAAACAATGTATAAGAAATAATACATGCATAACTAATACAAGCATAAGTAATACAAGCATTACTAATATACTATATTTTGCATTGATCTTATGCACTCTACCAAACGACTCCTAAGTGTATGCATGGCACGTTATTGGGGTAATGACTGGAAAGTGTATGTAAGTTAATCTTATATCCACGCAATTACAGTTACCAGCTTGCCAGAGATATCATATTCACCCTGATATAGTGTATTTTGCTTGTAGTTGATATAATATTCTGCTACATTTTAAAACAAACAATTGCGATGTTTCATAAATACATAAAATTTTTCTACCTTTCGTAGTTAATTAAGTCGAAAATGTATATAAAATTTTGGATAAAGGACATGCAAGACCCACTATAAAACCAATGGTCCAAGATTTGGCCTTTGGACATAAAATGACCTGTCGGTCAATATAATTTCAAGAAATAACCACTTCCATTTTGAACTATTTTCATGCTCTTTCACTTTCTCTCTCTCTCTCCGTGCTCTGCTTCTCTTTTTTTTTTTCTTTTTTTTACTAGTATTTCTTTTCACTTTTTTCACTACTCTTTTTAAAAAAAGATTTTTTTTATTGTTCTAGTTGCTCCTCTTCATTGCTTCTCTAGTAAGTCCTTTAATTCTTTGCCTCATATTGTAATTTTTTATTTGTTTTAGAAAAATAAAATAGTAAAATTTTTGGGGTGTGATTTGAATATCTTTTTGGTCATTATACCAAATGTTTTTGATTGAAATTATATTGGGTGTTTTATTTGTATCTTCAAAATCAATTTGTCTATATTGAATTTCGTGTTATTTATGATATGTTTTAGCAATCTCAGTTTGAAATTCAGAATTGTACGTTGAGAAAAATTGACAATATAATTGTTCTAAAATTCTAGACTGAATTACATTTTTGGACTGATATTCTAGTGGAGGTATATGTTTTGATGGTCTAGTGTTTACTTATTGTGTCCACAATCTACTCTCTCTTGCGTTTGTGGGTTTATATTTGAGGATGTTGTTTGTAGTTAGTATGATGAAAATAGTTAGAAGAATTGATTTTCTTCACTTTTTAAATTTAATCCTTAGTAATGGGAGAAATGAAAGTTGTATAAAAATAGTGTAATTTTGTATATAGTATGTATTTGTATAAGATTTCTAGAGAAACCATATAGATTGTATAGGAACAATATGCAATGCCTATGGAAATTGAATCATTACTATATAGATATGTATATGTATAATATTTTTATGAAACTGTTTAATTGTTGTGTAGAATATCTATCTGCATAATTGTTGTATAGAAACTGTATAATTGTTGTATAATTATTTTATATAAATTGTATCAATTTCTATAATTATTGTATAGCAATTATATAATTATTGTATAAAAATGGTATAATTATTATATAATTATTTTACATAAATTGTATCATTGTGTATAATTATTGTATAAAAATTGTATAAGTTTTCTCTAGTATATGTATAATTAATAGCTAAAGGTTGTATAGAATGTGTATAAAAGTGTATAATTATTGTATGAAATATTGTATAGCATGCGTATAGAAATTATATCATTGTTGTATAGAATATGTATATATACAAGATCTGTGTAAAAATTGTATCATCATTTATTAAAAAATGTATATGTGCTATTAAAATATGTTATTTTTAAAAATTTGTATTTTAAAAAACTACAAAATTTTATCTGATTATGATATTATAAATTTGTATTTGATTGTTTAAAAAAACTAAAAAATTTTATTTGATTATTTTATTGATAAAATTATAAAAATAAATAGAAATATCAGTTTTTTAGAAAAAAAATGAGCATAACTAAAAAGGGGAAAAAAAGAAGAAAACACAACTAGTAGATAAAAGAAACAAAAAATCAACAACAAAAAAACAACAAAAAATAAATACAATTTATACACTTTATATAATAATAATAAAAAAAAGAAGCAAAAAGAGCAACAACAAAAGTAAAACAAAAAATACAAAGTCAACAATTTATTTCTTTAAAAAGAAAAAGTCAAAGAAAGTTGCGCAACTAGCGAAATGATTAAGAAATGGGATTTTGAATTCATGGACCGTTTTCGTGTCATTTTTTTAGCCGTGAGGCTGTTTTTGTCGTTTCCTCTAAAATTTTCTTTTCTTTTTTGGGATGTAATGTAGACTTATTGTTCTTAAAAAGTTTATACTACTAACAATTTGAAGGGCTATGACCCTACGTATAATAATAGGTAGGAGGCCAACTAATTGATTGAGCTCTTGGGGCCATCACTTTGGATCCAACCCAAAATGTTGTGCCTCTGACAACTTTGTTTGGCTATTTATAATGGGCAAAATTCACAAATAACATACTTAAGATCATAATTATTAGTTTCATAGCAATAATTTCATAATTACTTAATATAGCAACTTATATTTTGTATTCTTAGAAACTATTGCAATAAAAATACATATACAACTAATTTTACAACCCTTAATTAACTAAAAGTGGTTGAGCTAAATATGATATAATTACCCATTAATTAAATGTATAGATTTATTTTTCATTAAAACCTCTTAAATCACGTGATTTCCGTTATATGCTAACAACACTAAGCAAAATTCAAATTTTAATTTTTTTCATTAACCTGTTCATCCAAAGAAAAAAAATTAGCAAAATCAAAATCAGCTAAATCTTTTTCTATGCAATTTTTTCGAATTCAACTGTCATTTTGAAATTCAACCGTTACTGTTGTTGAATCAAATTTGACTGAAATTTTTTTGAATTCAACATCAGTTTCAAAACGAAGCATTAATGTTGTTGAATCAAATTCAATTGTAGATTCTTCAGTTCAATTTGTTCGAATTCAACAATCGGTTGCAAATTCAATCATTACTGTTGTTGAAAATACTTAATCAGTATTGTTTTTCGGTTCAAATTTTTTTTTCAACCATTACTAATGTCCGTTTAATTTTTTGTTGTTGTCGTTAATTTATTTTTAAAATTTTGTAAATAAATTTTGAGTTAAAACTAATGCAACAGTAAATTCAACAGATAGAACAAAAAAGTTATCAAAATTGATTTTTTATACTGCTTAAATTTAATTTTTTGGAGGTTTGATTCTCGAAATTTAAGACTATTTCTGTAATTTCGATAATTTCGATTATGTATATTTTAGTTGTGTTCGATTATGGAGGTCAACAGCTTTGTCTGTAATTAATGTAGAACAAATAATTTGTTATTATATTTTCTACTGAAAATTTTGATTGTGTTTATATTTTAAGTTTAACAAATTTAATGCAATTGTGTTTTCTGTTGGGAATTTAGATTGTGTTTGTATTTTAAGTTTAACAAATTTGTTGCAATTGTGTTTTAAGTTTAACATTGATTACTGCATATCGATATGAAATATATATGTTGTTGTATGTATAAATATCTCTGGACGTATGTGCTTTAAAAAGAACTGTGAAGTTAGTCAATGTTCTCTGTTATGCAGAAAAATACATATGCAGTAATCAATGTTCACTGTTAAATACATATGTAGTAAATCATATGTATATTTAAGGGATTTGTTGGTATTAAATCTGTTATTGTATTTATAAGTACACATATGTAGTAAGCATAAAAAATACATATGTTGTTAGCAATATGTGTATTTGAATTTTGCAGCTGTGTTTCCGTAACGCCCCGAAATCGGGTCCCGAGATGTCACACGGTGCTTAGGGTCACAAGTGACCCCAAGCTAACCCTTCTACTGGCATAACTCATAAGCAAATGAATAAAAAGTATAAATCTATACAAATTTGCGGAAAAAATAACTCTTTTCTGAATCTGATCGATACAAAACTGAATTTTTACAAGATTACAACTGTGCCTTTACAACCAAAACTGAAACTGAATACATCAACTTCTACTAACTGTCTATGAAGCCTCTACTAGTAATGACTCAAGGTAGCCGGGTCATGACTCCCGACTATCCCCACTCAATACGACTGAATAAGGAAAATACAACATTATTAATTCTGCATAACTGACTCGAGCCCATGAATCAAAAGGACTCATCACCTGCTGACTGGATGCCGCAAACTGACTGGATCTGAAGGTGCATGCTATACCTTGTACCTACATTCCGAGAAAATATAGCCTACACATGGGTGTGTGTGTGGGTCAGTACCATGAAAATGTATCGAGCATATGGGGGTGCAATGCATATATATAAAATAATATCTTAATATCGTCACAATTTATAAAATTATACATGCTGATATGAAAGACTCACTTTGCTTAAAATAGATAATCAAAATCATAAGTAAATGATACATGTAACTAAAACGCGTGAGTTATTTCAATAAATTCTCAATTCACTTCTTCCTTGGTTTCAAACATATAGAGTAATCAAGTTTCAAAACAATTCTCTTTAGAACATAACATCTCAATCTTTCAGAAATAATAACTTTCTCAGAACCAATTTTTCAAAACAATATATTCCTCTTAGATAGAATGGTACACACACACACATTGGGAGTTTCTCATAACCGACATAAACCATGTGAGCTACATGGAGTCCAACGTTCTACCCACGTTGAGGAGAGTCTCCCTATTCTTTTCCATCAAAGTAGGACCTTAAATTATCAATCCAAACACTAGTGATCACTATGAAAATCAGCCTCAATTCCAGCTCCTACGAGGGAACGTAGTTCTAGGGAAGTACCAAACCCGCTATACCTCCCACTCGGTACTAAAGACTACTCCCGGACTTAGCTCAGATCTTTTCAAAAGAAAATCCACCATAAAACAGTTCAACAATTCACAACGGGAGCCATCATGCTACCCCTTTCATAATGAATCAATAAAAGTGGATTTCTTTTCTCATCTCGGGTTCAAAATCAACCCCTTTTTACAACTGAAAGGTCAAAGCTTCTTTATCTTTTTAAATCATTCAAATTCAAGGTGTTTATAACACATGTTTTCTCAAAAATAACAATCTCAAATAGAGTTCAAAACCCATGTCTCAATATCACATTAAAACTTATCAAGATTCAAGTTTTACATCATAAACACATATAAATTTTTTCAAAATCTGGAAATTTCAGCTTTAAGCGCAAAAGATCATTGTTCTCATATAATTCCACTTCTAAAATATCGAAAATATCATAATCTCATGAGAATCAATATAGGATATAAATTCATGTTTTAAATTTATAATAAAATATATAAAGTCCATAACTTCGTAAAAAAAAATATTTTTGGGCACAAGAACGAAAGGGTGTCCTTGTTGAAAACCCCACATACCTTTATAATAATGAAATTGATGAAAGATTGAACCTTCAATCTTGATTGTGCAACCCTAGTTATTTTGATCTTATTGTGCTCTTGGATGATGTGCTTAGACTGATAATAGGGTTATGATGTGTTTAGGAACAGTTAAATTCATAGGGTTATGTTTAGGGACATGTAAGGAATGTTAAAAGGCTTAGTTATCCTCGAAATAACTCAAAAACGGAGTGTTTTCGTTGCTGGAAACCTAAGTGTGCGTCGTACACCTCATGAAAGATGCTAGGATGTGCGCCGCACATGCTATGGCACACTTGGAGATGTGCATTGCACAAGCTATCGCACATCCCTACTGCCTCTAACGAAAATAAGCATAACTCATCACTCGGGTATCAGATTTTTGCAAAATTAGTATCATTGGAAAGCTAATTCAATTATATACAATTTGATAGGACTTGGGATAAAAAATTCCATGTATATTAAGAGATATACACGTTTGAAGTAGACCCTTGTAGAATCAAATAGCAAATGTTAGACAAATCAAATAATATTAGTTCAACTTGGCTCTAAATGATTTATATGAACATTGTTGACCTCAAGAGCACTTCACGTACTAGGATAAAGATCATGAAATCTATATTCACATGGGAATCACTTGGATTAGAGCATAGATGCGTAAGAATGATGGTTAGAATTCTAGTATGAAAATACGGGGTATTACATTATCTCCCCCTTGGGAACATTCATCCTCAATGTGGATAATTAACCTGAAACACAGAGGAATCTTTGTCTTTAAGCTATCATGTGCAACTGATAGAAACTGAATCACTGGATCTCAAGAATAATGAGCTACTGAACTAATCTGCAAGTGCATGAATTCTCATGTAAATAACTATATGGCTAAGATAGAAACGAGAGTGTCAACTTATGAGTAAGCATTACTTTGCACTGAATCTGATCTCATGAGAAAATATGATAGGTTTATGGCATGAAAACTCAGGGTATTACAACATCCCCCTCTTGGGATCGTTCGTCCCCAAATGATAATAATTTGGTGAAAATACTAGAAAGAGACTGTGACACTACACAGGATTCTTACGAACTGAATCATGACTTAATATGTAAAACTGAAACTGATGCATGAACTGAGCTGAATCATTCAAACTTCTATCATGAAACTGACTTCTGCGCTGACTCTACTTTACTTGCTTCAAGGAACTGATACATGTTGAGAGTCGAGGATTCACTTGAAGTGTTCATGATCCATTAATACATATCAAACTGAGAAGTCATAACTTATGCAAGTGTGAATTGTGAGACAACAAGACTTAGATCATACGAGGAGTATTACACTATCTGGGCTAAAACACTTGGAAAATTGAGATTATGCGCTGAACACTTATGAAATGAGTCATGATTAAATTGCTAAATCTAAAACTTGATGCTTGGATTGAACGAAATTATCTCACGGAATAACAATACTCATGAAACTTTAGATAGTAATACTAGATGAGAAGTTGGAACTCTATAAGAGCTACCGGCTTACTTGTTAACTGGAGGGCAGGTTATATGGACCGGATCATACTGACTGCCCATATTCAAATGGAATATTTTATCAACATTTTTCTACGAAATTCTATTAACATTATGGAGTAATGGATTTGGGCTTGATCTGAACAAAACATCTGACAAAGGAATCACAACACTGTATAAATCCATAGCATGGAATAAAAATATATAACTCATAAACTAGGATAGGATTGCTAGGCCGCAAGCAACGCAACTTCTTACTTTTAAGCTTAGCATCACTTCTCAAACGCTCTCTCAACTATACTATTCCCTTTAAATACCATACTCATTTGATTCAACTTATAATTCTCACATGGCCACTGATAAATCTTTCTGCAAGGTCTAAAGTAAACTAAGTCCTCTCGCCAAGGTCAAGACTAACTCAAAAATCATAAGATACAACATGCCACTCTACAATACTAGTCTAAACCACACGATTCAATATTCTATATCTTCTTAGAGCTCACACCCTAAGCATAACATGCCTTACCACTTCAATGACTAATTCAAAACTCTTGATATTGATTCACTAGTGCATATTGCATTCATCCTCTTACACTCAACATGACATTCAAGCCTATCATTAAAATCACATATAACTTTAAGGCAAATGCCCCTAAAGGCATACTCCGCATATCTCTAAACCTTTAACAATAACAATTTTCTTGCACTATTCTTAAAAACATAAACACGATCTCTAACTAACCTTAACATATATCAAAGACTTGGCCTCAATCTTATTTCACACTTTAGCCTTAGATAGAAAAGCATAAATTGTCTTTCTTAATGAGGGTCATCAACTTTCTCACATCTAAACCATTACTTATCCACTATCATCGCCACTATCTTAACATAGGAAGAGGTCATCGAAGGGCTAACACATAAGAACCTGAAGCACGGAAACTACAATACATAACATTAACACTTATCTTAGGCCTAAGGAATAAAATATCAAAGACATGGATTCATCAAAGAGATCTAAGATGAGGACATGCATGATATAATGCGTACTTCACTAGTATCATGAGTTTAAAAACTGGTCATACTCTGAAACATGAGTTTATACTTATCATGAGCTATTCAACATAAGAATGGAGGTCATAGATTCATGAGAGATAACTCGTATCACAGAGTGAAGCTGTTACATTCTTGCTAGAAGCTGAGAATGGGCTTGAGCATGCATGATGGGTATAAGCATAGGCTTGTGGCATGGATTTATCACACAAGTGATGGATTTGGTGTTGTAATGACTGAAATCCAAGGAATACTATAGAGTAAGAAGGGATCACTATTTCATCATAACTCATTAATGACATGTATCACAATCTAATTCTCAAAACTTAGTTTGGGTCTTCACTAACTATCTCCCCCTTAGGTCAAAGCTAGTATGCTAAGCATGTTGGTCTACTCCATATCCTCGAGATTAAGCCATAATTTCATCATTCTAATATCTATACATAAATGCTAAACTCACAAGAGTAAACTAATTTTGAACTTACCGACTTCATTCTTGAACAACCCATCCATATGCCATCCTTAACTTTCTAGCTTCAATAATCATCATCAAAGACTTACACTCTCATTTGCTACCATACCTACATCTCTAATCACATAATCATAGCCTACCAAGATCACACTTCTATACTTACATTTTTCCCAAACCATGAGAATAATAATCATACTTAAAAGGCTCAACATCTTCAATCATAACTCCTTAACTTAGCTTTTAAGAACATCATAAATTATCTAACTAGCCTTTCTCCACCTAGAAACTCAACGTTACTACTAATCACACAATATGCAATAATCCTCAAAAAATAATGCAGCCCCATGGCACCTTGGGCACACCTCTACATCATACTTAATTATAAACACATGATCTTACACTCTTGCATACACTGTTCAGGCCTACTAGATCATCTCCATATCACTAGCATCAACAACCGAACCATCAACTATTCAAACTTAATGTCTAGAGCTAAACATGATTTACAACTCAATCTCACACACAATTCTCCCTTCAAAACTATAGAACACATCATTAAGAAAGACTAGTATACAATGACAATCGATCATAATCATACGGCCTATCTTATTCATAATCCGTTAACACATCCTCCTTTTTTCTATCATTACTATTTACCCATCTTCACACCTAAATTACTTCCATAGCTCTATAAATTCAACTAAACTTCCTCTTGCAATCTCAAGAAAGCCTAAATTAATAATACTTAACCACTAAGTACTTCTATCAAAACCTATACTTTCCTAGCACAACAAATTCCATTAATAACTCTTTTCTTACCTCAAGCAAACAATAATCCACCTTAACTAAAATATCCTTCTCTAACTTCACTAAACTAACAAACAAAGGTATATCACTTCATTAATAATTCAAGCATAACCAACAAAATTTAGCTATACATATTCAGTAAATCGTCCTTACCACCTTTCTTGCCACCACACTTCTAAACCTAAACTTCCAACCAATACAAGAACAACAAGATAAATAACAAGTTGCTAGTGAATCAAAATAGGCCTCACACGGCTTCACTAGACTTTGGTTTTGTGTTTTGAACAAGAAAATTAGATGAATAACAAAACAACTATGCTAGTGAATCGAAATAGGCCCCACACGGCTTCACTAGACTTTGATTTTTTACAAACACAATGATAACAAAATTATGTAATACTAGTGATAGAAACTTGACACACAACATTCAATGATCTAAGAATACACCTTACTCTGTCTTAATTAAATAACTAGTAAGAACGAGGGCATAACTTTAAATTTGAGGGACTTATAACACACTAGAAGGCTCCTCTCAAGCTGCTTTGTGTAACTTCTGAAACTTTTGCTAGCAAATATAAGAGCATTATTTGGGGAGGAACTGGAACTTGTTGATTGTGCTATGTCAAGAATACTACATAGATAGGGAAATATATATTTACATTATGGATTTTGGGAAGGAATCTGAAAACATATCTGACATGGGTTTAGTGCACGATTTTTACAAATATGATAAAGAAATTCAATCTTTAGAACTCAGAAGCACTGACGAGATACTTTCTAACTCTCTTACAATCCCATAACTATTTATGGAGACTTAAGCTTAACTATTTCTGATACCTTGAAAATGAGGCAGAGTTGGCCAGAATAGAGTAAGATGAGAATTTATATAAGTTTCTTGGAGAACCTATTTATAGCACGATCTTTGTAATACCCCATATGTTTCTAAGCTAGGAGACGAACCATTTTTCCTACGTATGAAACCTCCTATCCTGTGAGTAGCATTTTAGTGCATGACTTACAATGAGTATCCTAGTGATAAGATAGATTATGATACATTAAGCATGTTCATATGAGTCACTTAAAGTAATACAACCTAAGAGTTTTTGAATCCATTAAGTTTTAGTGTTTGATTTTTGCAAGGGTCATCTTTGAACGAGTATAACTCGATTTTAATGTGGTATTTTGGCTGATTTAGACCCAAAAAATTGTAGATAATCAAATTAGCTTTTCAACGATACCAATTTTGCCTTAATCCAATACCCGAGCAAAAAGTTATGCCCATTTTTGTGAGAGACAGTAAGCATAGGCGATTGGTTAGGCGCCGCCTAACCTAGCTTAGACAATCACTTGGACGCCGCCTAAGTCAGTTCCAGGTGCCAAAAATGCTCCGTTTTGAGTTATTTTAAGGGTAATTAAGTCTTTTAACACTTTTTACACGTCCCTAGACTTAAACCCTACGAAATATATTGCTTCTAGACACATTACAACCCTATTAACATCTCAAAGCTCATCATCCAAGAGCATTATAGGAGAAAACAACTAGGGTTTCACAATCAAGCTTGAAGATCAAATTTCAAGGAAATTCCTCCATCAATCATCAAGAACCTCCCTTCCAAGGTTTGCGTAGTGTTCATCCACGGATTCCTTTTGTCCGTGGAGTTCAAGAATCAATCTTTAAAATACAAAAGCTTGGTTGATTGTGGTGATATGATCATACCCATGTTGATGCTTGTTTGTTTTGCTATATAATAGTATTGTGACTGTATATCTCATGAAAGTTATGTTGTTAGTTGAAAAACATGATCTTTAGATGGATTGATAGAATGCAAGTATGAAATCCACCTATGCCTTAAAGAATGCATGAAAGGTGTTCGATAAAATGCCTAGTATGTTAGAACTTCATATTTACATGATTTCGTAATATCTAAATAACAAGTTCATGTTAATCATACACTCCAATATGAATTTGCATGCAAATTATGTGTTGTTATTATTATGGTATGAAACATGTATGATGATGAAGATATGAATTATGTATGTGAATTATATCCATGCTTTTCCTACCATGTTTGAGATGTCGAATAAATACATGAAGTTTAATATCCCCAAATCATTACAATATGAACTAAATGTTACATGTCGCCGTTCCCTTATGCTTGAATGGTTTCCATGCCCTTGCTATGAATAGTATATGTTGTCGGAATGCCCATGATATTAGAATATGAGATTTATGACTTTATTATAAGCATTCCTATTCATGATAAATATTATGATGACCATGTACTTCATGAAATCCCCCACTCATGTATTATGGATTGTTATTGATAGTCGTGTACTCAAGAAATTCAAGTTGTGTCAGTTTCCTTCCATCAAGTCATGGGGGTACTTGTACCCAAAAAAATATAGCTGTGTGCCTAGAGCCATGTCATGTTTTCACGATACTCTCAGTCAAGCCATGATCTATAGAATTCAGTCAGTCATGTGACTCAGGAAAACTCAGAAATCTCAGTAATCTCAGTAGTCCAGTAATCTCAGTGCTCAGTAACCTCAGTAACCTCAGTAACCTCAGTATTCACAGTCAATCTCAGTAACTTCAGTACTCTCAACCAGTCCTCAGAACTCAGTACATTCCATCATTCATTGGAATCCAGTAAACTTAGTTTAGCTCTGCTAAACAATACCACTAGTATCAGTCCAGTTAATCAGTATCAGTTCAACTAATCAGATCAGTTCAGTTATTCAGTTCAGCTTAGTTATTCAGTTCAGTGTCCTTCAGATGGGAGTAGAAGTTATCACCGAGTGAATCCAAGGATGGGAACTCACCCGCCAATTTAGGGTGTGATTCTTAGTAGTCATTCTTGTGTTCTAGAACTATGTAGCCATTGTAGGTTGAGACATCTTAACCCGTCATATTAGGATTGATGAGGTGGATTAACCCATCAGTTTAGGGTTCCCACCATTCTCATTGAGTACCTGCCAATATAGGGTTCTCACAGCTGTCCTTACCAGTGGTGCGGTATTGACACCCCTCCAGTCGGGGCAGAGATTGGACCCCAGCTTAGCTATTATAGCATATTTGGGGCATGACGATTAGATAACTACTTCCGATAGTTTCAGTTACAGATTTTAGGACTGTCAGCTATAGCTACCCAGTCTCAGTAAAGAACTCAGATAGTTCTTCAGATTTCAGTATATCAGGACTATCAGATACAGTCAACTCAGAAATAGAATTGAACTCAGATAGTTTCCTTCAGATTTATGGACTGTCAGATACAATCACTTATGCTATCAATCACAAAAGTTATCAGAACTCATGCTATCAGTACTCAGCTTCAGGACTGTCAGATACAGTCAATCGAACCAGTTCTTCATAATTTGAACTGTCAGAAACAATCATTCATTTATCAGTAATGCTATATCAGTCTCTTAGTATTCAGTAATACAGTATCAGATCCATCACTTGTTAGTGATTTACATATCAATATCAGTAAACTCAGTCTTTCAGAATCTCATTATCAGTACACTCATGTTGTCAGTATTCAGACTCAGTAGTTCGTATCTCCACAAGTTTAATTACAGTTGCGTATGCATGTATGTACTCTCACATTCATATCAGTCAGAATTGTCCATGCATATAACCCTTTGCATTTAGCCTACCTCACTCGTATACTCTAACATTCAGATGTACTAACGCATTTGCGCTACGGTTCTTTCTCTTATGTTACACCATAGGTTTAGAGGCATGAGCTCCAAATCAGTAGTAGATTCCAGGATCAGAAGTCAGAGTTAGACATGAGTTCTCATCCTTCGAGGACATGATGATTTCATTTCTATTTTAGTTTTTACTTTATTTCAGTTGGAGCTAGTTCGGGACATGTCCCATCAACTCCTTATAAAGTTCAGTTAGAGGCTTTCGAGCTAGGTGTCAGATTAGATGTTCAGACTTTAATATTTATGTTCTTTTCTGGTATTGATATACCATATTTTTCAAATATGTATTAGTATTGAACCTTATAGCCTTATAGTTTATGGTTCTGCATATTTTATGAGATATTATGCATTTACAGGTATAGATATCAGTCATGGGTTAGCTTGTGGTCCTTTGGGGTCATGAGTACCGTGTAGCATTTTTGTTCAGAAAATCGGGGCGTTATAAACTTGGTATCAGATCCTAAGGTTCAACAGTGTCCTAGGAATTCTGAAAACTACATCAAGTAGAGTCTAGTACATGGGCGTGTTGTGCACCACACTTATGTGCAAGAGGCTATGAGATGTTTTAGGAACAGTTTCCCTTCTTTCATGTCTCAAGATTGTGCTATAGCAAGTTTCTTTAAGGAAACCATGTAGATTCATATCATGCACCCCTCATGTTTACTTTACCTTACTTTCAAGGTAATAGAAACAGTGAAGTTCTCAAACAGTATCCCATCAGTTCATTATTGTTCCAAGGTCGTATAGATTTTATTCATGATCATGAGAACTAATTCTTGAACCCAGAAGTTTAGCAGTAGTAGAGTTGGGATAGTATTATTCTATTTGATCAGATTATGTATTCATGGGGATTAGATCAGTAGGCTTGAACAGTACGAGCTAAACACTTAAGTTTATTGACTCAAAATTAAGCATGAAGGTATGAATGTGATATTAGCAGTATATGAGGAAACAGAATCAGATGATGTATTTAGTAAGACAGAGAGGTGTTGAACATAATGTAGGTATATGATGGTAGATCAAGTACCTAAGCCAGGCCCTCAGATTTTAGTAGTAGAACCAGTATGTATAGAAAGCAGTAAGGGAAGAAAATTCCAGTCCCATTCTCATCTCAGTGTAGAGTTTTTCACTTCAGCTATCACGAAACCAACTCAGGCATTGCATACCACTCTATGGTCATGAACTATAATCATGTATGAATTCAATTTCCAGCATAAGGAGTCCCTTTTACTCCACAGTACGAGTCATGTTCCATGAGAACAATCTACTTTCACATACTTTCCATGGGATTATGTGCGCTTGCAGTTCCCAGTATAAGGGGTTCAGTTCCAGCTCCCTCAATATTCGAATCATGTCCCACGAGTACAGAAAACTCTAGACTCAGGTCATGCAACTCATGACTCATGTACGTATATTATGCTTTCCAGTATACTTAGCTTTCATGACTCATGCTATGCCCCTACAGATCAGATACATTTAGACTATGTCATGTATATCCTCAGTTCACACCTTATTGGTAAATCCAAATTATTGATATTTTATTCCTCAAGTTTCAGTCATGTGTCAAGTTTAGTTTGTATCTATTCATGGTTCAGGTCCTCCTGATTTACTCCTCCAGTTAGCTCTCCTTATGGAACAGTATAGTGATGAACAGTTGTTTAGATAAGAGAAGATTATTGCATGCTTACTTTGCACGAGGGTGTAGTTGTGAAGATAGGCTTGAATGTCATGATAAATGTGCAAGTAAACGCCTAGAAAGGGGTCGTATTTAGAAGTTGGGAAAGTACAAAGTGTAAGTGTACATTTAGATCCTTGACTTATGTCAGTCCCCAGCATGTAGCCATCAAAAACTCAGTTGCCAACTCAATTATAGTTTCAGTATCCAACACTCAGTGATCAGTGTTCAGTCCTTGAATTCAGTACTTCTGTACTAGCTATAGGCTTAGTTATAATGTCATCTTCAGTTCAGTAACCACATTTGAAACTCAGTTTCGTTCCAGACATGCTTGACCATAGCATTCAGGTTGTCATTACTCAATTATCAGTGTTTCAGTACCCCAGTTTATAGAATACCTCAGAGCCATGTCGTACGCTTGGTATCGCATTCGAAAATAATACAGACTTTATGAATCCATGCTCAGATACCTCATTCTACTCAGTTAGTCCTTATCTCCTATGCATAAAACTCAAAAATCTCAGCCCAACTATTCAGACTAAGTACATTTTAGCTTTGCAGATCCAGTATTTAGCTATCAGTTATTCAGTTAATCAGATAAGTTAGTGTATTTATGCACTCATGTTCATCTTAGTTCATGTATCATGTCTCAGTTTCAGATCCTAGCTATTCAGTCATGAGTCAGTTCCTAGGTGTCTTGCGCATCACCTTAATTTTACTCAGTAGCTCATCCAAGTCAGTATCCTTGAGGGACATAGTGTCCCAAGGGGGAGATACATCATACCCCCAAAATTTCATGACATAAACATGCTGCTCTATTTTCTTTTGATGAATCCAGCTTGAAGAAGGGGTACTTATAAGTTAACCCTTAAACTCCAACTTCAGTCGTATGCCATGTTTTCAAGATTCAGTTCAGATTATGAACACGTAGTACCCTAAATGTTTTCATCATTTTCACAATGTCGAGAATACATTTGTCTAAATGTATTTGTTAAACTATTTACTATAACAACACGTAGTAATCTATATAGTGTATGAACAGGTAGTAAAATACATATATGAAGCATATTATGTACTCCCTTCGTCCCAAATTATGTGTCGCCATTTGACCGGACACGATATTTAAAAAATAAGTATTGACTTTGTTAAAGTTACAAAATTACCCTTCTTAAAGATATGTGTAATAGTCTTTAAAATCAAGTGCTACCACTTTTAATTGAAAAAACAAATAAAAAAGGAGTAATAGTATTTAAAATCAAGTGGGACCACTAAGGATAAAATTGTAATTGTGTCTTTAAAAACTTACCAAATAAGGAAAGGCGATATTCTTTTTGGGACGGACCAAAAAGGAAATGACGATACATAATTTGGGACGGAGGGAGTATTTGATATTATATGATAATACGGTAAAATAGATATATAAAACAACATATGTATTTGAAATCAAATGAATAAAGAGTAAAATACATATGTTGTTAACTGCATATGTATTTCGAAGTTTAATCTGAAAACTGCATATGTATATATTGCAACTCTACACAGTGCATATGTATGTTTAAATTTAATCTGAACAGTATACCGAATCATACTGAACACTGGAATAAAACACATACTACAAACTTATAGAAAACATATTCAACATAAAAGTCTAAAATGAATAACTTCCATTCACTTTAAAATTACTAACTTTGATTCACTTAAAAATATAAAATAACTTTTTAAAATTAATTTCAATATTCAGTTTAATCTTGTCACTACACAATGTAATAAAATCATCAACCATCAGACTTCAAATATTTATGTAACACTTGTTATCTTGCTTTCCCTAACAGGCCTCAATGGTGCTTCGTCGTCACATTGAGCGGTCATAAATTTCTTTTGGTGGTGGATCCTGATCTGAATCAACTGAACTTTCATCATCAACTCCATCTTGCTCCGGTATTTCAAACTTTGGCATTTCTCTTGGAGTTGGTTCAATGTTCTTAAATACAACCTAGAAAGATAGAAAAAATATGTTACAGTATCTGTTAAACAATTGTAACGCAAATATATATATGTAGACTATAAAATACATATCTCATAAAAAATAAAGTCATACCTATTACCGACACAAATACAAATACGTCCATAACCACAAATGTATTTGTATATTTCAACATTCCAATATACTAAAAATACATGTCAATTATAATAAAAATACATATAGCCAAATATCTATTCATGAGTAGCTCATATATAAATGTATTTTTTTCATACATGCAAGTTAGCAAATTCATTTAACATACAAATACACCTAAACATAACAGCTTTACAAAAAATACAAATAAATACATGTTAACCAAAATGTATATTTAACCTATCATCTTCATAGATCAACTTTACTGAAATTCCTAAATACATATCAGCTGATCAATAAATACATGTTAGCTTCACAAAAAAATACATATTACCCCAATTGATAAAGCTTCGCTGAAATCCCTAAATATATAACAGTAAATAAAAATGCATATACAACAAAAAGTACCTTTTTCTCCATGTCTTCTTCAGATTCATTAGCAGAAGAGTTCTGAACATCGTCATCAACATTGCTTGACTCTGTAATTTCTTTTGCTTTTCCTTTCTTCTCATATTTTTTATTTTTTTATCTTTGGGAGAAGAAATTTTTTCCAACCATCTTTTTCAAAATATTAGCTATCTTAGAAAAAATCTAACCAACAACAACAACAAATCAACCTAAAATCATCTACAATATCCATTTAACTCTGATGATCCTTCATTAATCGCAACAAAACAAAGCCCAGTTCCAATCTCATCCAAAATTTAATTTTTTCAACTATATCAACTCATAAAATATCAAATTTCACTGAAAAACAAACAAAACAAAATTCCACAAATTTGATCACCTTGATTCTTTGTTAACAACTACAAAAATTAAAACCTTAAAGATGAAGTGGAGAAATTATTTACAGTACAAAATTCAAAAAAAAAATTGAGAAACTGATAACATGCAATAACTGAAATAATTAGTTACCTGAAATTGTGGGATAATATCCTTATCAGATCGTGCAAAAGACGTAAAGAACAAAAAAAATTTGAAAGAGAAAATCTGAGAAAAAGCGTGAAAAATGGTAAAGTAGAAAGCAATTAAAGGAAAGAAAAATATTTTAAGCATGAATAATGGAACCTTACTTCTAAGAGGCTGTAATTATGGTCCCCCACTTAAAATAATGTTAGGTTTGCTAAACAAGGTAATTTCATTAAAGTGTTGCTATTTTTTGTAATTTAAGACTTAGGTATGCTACTCTATGTAGTTTTTCCTAATTATTTTTAAGTTTAGTGTGGCCTACTTCCACCTTAATCATTCATTCATACTCCATGTAAATCTTTTCCTATACAACTACAATTTTTTGAGTAAGTAGTTAACTTTCTACTTGAGAACAGATTTTCCCAAACGTATTACTTTTATATTGTAATGTGGAAGCAAACAATCAATAGAGTTGTATCCCCAAGTTTTGATTACAAGATTCATCGATTGTGAATAGTGAAACACGAAGTGTTTCAACTCATGCAATTTCGTTATTCAGATTCTTGTAATTACAAAATGAGAGAAAATTCATCGATTGAAAATAGTGAAACAATAAGTGCTCCGAGTCATGCAATTTGGTTACAAGATGAGAGAAGATTCAATGATAGGGAATAGTGAAACAATAAGTACTTCAAGTCATGCAATTTGGTTATTCAGATCCTTATAATTAAAGATGGGAGAAGATTCATCGATTGAGAATAGTGGAATAATAAGTTCTTTGAGTCATACAATTAGGTTATTCAGATCCTTGTAATTACAAGATAAGAGAAAATTTATCGATTAATAATAGTGGAATGATAAGTGCTTCGAGTCATGCAATTTGGTTGTCCAAATCCTTGTAATTATAAGATGAGAGAAGATTCATCGATTAGGAATAGTAAATAATAAGTGCTCCGAGTCATGCAATTTGGCTATTCAGATCCTTGTAATTACAAGATGAGAGAAGATTCATCAATTGAAAAAAATGGAATAATAAGTGCTCGAAGTCATGCAATTTGGTTATTCAGATCCTTGTTATTACAAGATGAGAGAAGATTCATCGATTGAGAATAGTGAAATGATAAGTGCTTCGCATCATGCAACTTGGTTGTTCAGATCCTTGTTATTGCAAGATGTGAGAAAATTCATCAATTGGGAATAGTGAAAGATTCATCAATTGGGAATAGTGGAATGATAGGTGTTTTGAGTCATGCAATTTGGTTGTTCAGATCTTTGTAATTATAAGATAAGAGAAAATTCATCGATTGAGAATAGTGGAATAATAAGTGCTTCGAGTTGTTCAATTTGATTGTTCAAATTCTTGTAATTACAAGATGAGAGAAGATTCATCGATTGGGAATAGTAGAACAATAAGTGCTTCAAGTTATGTAATTTGGTTGTTCAGATACTTGTAATTACAAGATGAGAGATGTCGTTACTATTTTTATCTGATAAGAAAAGGCCACTAATATTTAAAGGTAAATTTTTATAAGGTAGCTGTCATATCATCTATGTCATGCGGTGGTGTGTTGCCGGTCAATAACTCACACGATTAGAAGAAGAAAGTAGCGAAAATGATGACATTGAGATGAATGTCTGGTATATATACAAGAAGAGATTGGATAGGAATGAACATATTGAGATAAGGTAGGAGTAAAGAGATCGGATAGAAACGTAGATATTTAGATAAGGTGGGAGTGACCTTCGTAGTAAATAGGATGAGAGAGGCGAAATTAATATGGTTCAGATCGAACATGTGAAGAGAAAAGGTACGACTACCACAGTAAGGAGATGATAGATTCACAATGATGTGTATGAGAGAAGTATAGACTATTCAAACAAGTATTAGGATAGGTTATTAGATAATACATGATACACTTGCAATTTACCGAGGAGATGATCCTAAATAGGAGGATTTGGAGGACCAGTACTAGAATAGAAAGTTAGTAGGTAGTCAAGCTTTGTTAGTTCTCTTATCAGTGTTAATATTGTTATTATTATTTTCCTACTATCTTATACTTCAATTTTATTATGACTTGTCGTTTCTTTTGCTTCAGTTACCCTTTATTTATCGTTGCTACTGTTCACTTCTTTTATGTTTTTAGCATGCCATCTTCACTGTTGTATTTACTTTGGATATATAACATTGATATGTTTTATTGATATCTTCGTATTTTAATGACATATATCTGCCCACTTGGACATGTGTGTATAATTCAGGCTCATTGGGCGCGTGAGAGTATTAAAAAAATGTTAAAAACCTTTTTTTTTGTCAAATAGCCCCTCAATTTTCTGATTTTTAATTTTTTACTTATTTTTTCATTCTTTCTCTTCTTTCTTTTTTCTTTCTTTCTCTTCTCTCCTTTTTCTTTCTTATCTTCAATGGTGCTCTAATGGTGCTTCTTTCTTTCATCTTCAACACACCCAATTCATTTCCATCAATTTGACCCAATTTAAAATTGAAAAAAAAATTCAGCGCAAAATTGAAAAACTAATCATCTTTTATATTTGGTTAGAAAAAAATCTTTCTGTTCTCTCTTCTTTCTTTGTTCTATTCAATGGTGCTCCAATAGTGCTTCTTTCTTTCATCTTCAACACACTCAATTCATTTTTATCAATTTGATCCAATTTTAAATTGAAAAAGAAAAATTCTGTGCAAAATTGAAAAACTAATCATCTTTTACGTTTGGTCGAAAATAAAATCAAATCTTTATCAAATTTGGGAGGGAATTAATTCCATCATTGCTGTCGGTAGCCACCATTATTGTCGAAATTTGGGGATAATTAAGAAACTTTGAAAAAGTGTTCCATTCGATTTGAATAAAATTATTGAAGAAAATTTTTGATTTGAATTTGAAATTTGGAAAAAGATTTAGTATGAACTAAATAAAAGTCAAATTTCAATAATTAGAAATCAAGATTTTGGTGAAAAATAATGAAAATTGATGAAAAGAATAAGAATGGAGAAGAAAGTAAATAATTTTTTTCTTTTAAAAAAACACGTGCAAAAATGAGATTGGCGCTTGTATTACACCGCCAGCCACTAAAACTGGGTATAGCATTTTGGTGTGTGTGTGGTGGTGGTGGTGGGGAATTAAATCTACTTTAAAAAGTTTAGGTGGGTAATAGGACCTCCACAAAGTTCAGTATGCTTAACTGCAAATTCGGTCAAAGTTCAGGTATTTTTCTGAATATTTTTTCGAGACATAACTAATAATGACATATCATGAAAAGCCAGAAGCATCAAGATATACAGTACATCTGTGCTTAAATCCTTATTTATTATTAGGTTTGTCATTAAATCTCACATAGCCATTTCTAGAATCTCTACTAACCACTCTTTTATTCTATCCTATAATTTTCAAAAGTTGTTGGTTCAAATCAGTTGAATCTTTATATTATTATTTATCTCTTCTTTCACTATATTCGTCTTTTATAACACCGCTATATCACACAATAAATAAAAAAAAATCTAATTAGCAATCTTAGATTCTTATTTTAACTCTGTGAAAGCATATGTGAGAAAAAGTCAAATTACAATAAAAGGAGTGAAAAACAAAAGTTTTCACATTCAAAATTCATAAAATTAGTTGTGCTTGATCCATTCGAGGTTATTGAGTTGTCTTGTCTATAACTAAACAAATATAAAACTTGATTTACAAAAGTAAGACAACTAATAACTCTTATAATCATGCATAATGCAGGATAATTATATTTTATCTAGTCAACCAGTTTGGTACAATAAAATCCTAAGTTATAATAACCCAACAACTACAACGTCTAATTAGTTTTGCTTACCTTTAAATCTTGTAGCTCCCAGACAAGATACATCACCATCACTTCTAGAATTGCATAAAAAATATGAATGATGTTATTTTTCAAATTCCAACTTCATTTATCAGGATACATTTTAAAATAAAATAAGTTAGTATAGTAATTAGTAGTATAGTAAAAAATCAAGTGGGTTTGAAACTCTTTTTGATGGTATTTAACTTCAAAACTAATTAATTATCTAGCACAAACAAGTATTAATTTTTTTAATATTAGTATTATTTATTTGTACATTGACATAGTTATCCTTTATAAGCTTTAAACCGCTTATCCTTTCAACACTGAAATTCATAGTGTACAAATGTTGACACATATTTAATTTTATCATTTTATTGTCAAATATCACTAAAAATTATTATGAATCTATATAGAAGCATATCCAATTTTATTATTTTATTATCAAAATATCACTAAAAATAATTATGAAGATTCATAAAAAAGAATTAACACTTCATTATAAAATAAATTACATGAAAGAGTAAATAAGATTCATGCAATATCAATCACATTCTCAACAAACATCATGATACTTGATTTTTGTATCAGGTAATCAATCTCAAACATAAAAGTTGAATGGTCATCTTTGGCACCTTCACAAACAAAACGCTATCAGAAATTTAAGATGTATTATTGCCTGAAAAATATTTTCACCTCATTACTTGTATTGTTCTTGAAACTAATGAAAATCCTAAAGAAGAGTATCAACGTCAGAAAATATACTTGGCCATCTAACCATTAATTTTCATAGTGTAATATGCACCCTAAAGTACAAAGAAAGAATATCAATTAAGTCAATCTTATTTTATTTTTGGTGTGTAAACATTTTTATTTACTACTCTGGACTAGTATGTATACTTGTAAGTTCAGGATGAAAAAAAGCATCAAGAAAAAAAGATCGTGGTGTTGCATTCACTACATACAAACATTCAGATAACAGTTAGATACCGACAGGTATTATAAGTCATCCCTGATTCACAAGTACATTCATCAAAAAGTCTAAAAATTTAAGATCTAATTTGATGTAAATACTAAAATTAGAGTACTTATCAAAAGCGTAAGAAAACAAGTCAGGGAATTGGCTTATTCCCAAGAACCTCTAACACATGCAGTCAATAGTCTTATTTACTTCATGAACCCCGGATACCTTTCTTTTGTGTGTGTTTTTATGTAATTGTTTGAACCTTTCTTCTATATTGCTAGCTTCAAAGTATTTGTTTTTTCTGTGTCTCTAAACACTTGTTATTCGGCAAATAATAAAATGCATCAGGCATATATACCCATCAAAATTTCAATGTCAACACGTTGATACACGAAATAAAGAACAAAGCTTAAATTAACACCCAACTCAAAATAACAATAAAAAATCAACAATTTCTCAGTTTTATCATTTCAATTTCATTCATTTATTCATTCATGATATAGCTATACAAATAAAAATATATCAATATTTTATATAAAACTATCACACTCCACACAATACTTTCAAGACTCACCATAAATATTATCTCATAATTTCTGTCAGTTTCATATAGTGGATATAGTTACACACATGTAATTGGAGCTCCAAAATTCATTCATCATCTCTATATAATCATAAGAAAAGTAAAAGAGAAAGAGTTAGATTAAGAAAATTACATTAATGCATAAATTATTGATTCAGTATTGTCCAAAGTTGAAAAATTAAATCACCTTGAATGTTAAGGTAAACCACGAGCTCCTATTAGAATCATAAAAACTGAAATGCAGCCTGCAATTCCTAGCCTGCAGTGTCCATAAAACACAATTCCGTCAATTTTATTTGGATTAAGTCAGAGCTTTGCATATTTATGTGCTTCTTAGAGTTTATTCTCCAGGTCTTCAACTTGATTCTTTGTTAGTTCTGATGAAGCAAAATGAAGTGAGCCTTGAATTAGAGACACAAGAGTAGGGAATGAGATATGAAGAACCGTGAAGAGATCTAGATATGAAGGGAACGACCTACAATGGAAAGGAACTAGGATTTGCTAAAATATCAATTATATTGACATTACCATTTTAATCTTCGTATGGGCATATTTATGGACTTGTCCTTGATCATTCCAATCTTCATGCTTCGATATAGTAGAAATACTGCGTGCTTCCAAATTCAAGAACGCAAAACTTGTAAACTTAAATTAAAATTCTGCTCTTTCGTACAAGGCGGTAAATAAAAGGTGCTAATTTAAAATTGAGACTAAAATCTTAAAAATATCATAATTCAAGATCCAACATTGTTTCAAAATAAATTACGTTACACTATCTCTAAATCAATGGTACAACTGGACACAGTATTCTCAACACAAAATATAAATATATGTAAGAAAAATCATGCGCTAAATGATGATCTGATAATTTTTAAGATATAATAAATTCAATAGTAAGAAAATTGATGATTATTTCACACCATCTATATATAGGTGTTGTTTGGTTGAGAAATAAGTTATGTTGGAATTAGTTATACTGAGATTATTTATATTGAGATTAGTTATTCTTGTATTACTTTTTAGTGGTTGTTTGGTTTGTGGTACTAAAAATAATATGCATTGCATTCTTTTTAAGAATAGATAGTTTGTTTACAAAAATACCCTTCATTTTATTTAGCTTAATTATTTTCCTTCATATTAAACCATACAAAATAAATTAAAAAGTTACTAATTTTTTTAACTTTATTAATTTTTTTTCTAAAAATACATGTTAAAAAATTTATGTTGATATTTCTTAAACGTGTATGAAGATTTAATATTTTATGTTAAATTACTTATTTTGTCCTAAATTCTATAAAATATTGATAATCTCATATTTTGTTAAAAAAATTCATCATAAAAAATGTGAAAAAGAATTACTCTCATTTTCATTATTTAGTATCATTAATATTTGGAGAGTCAAATTATATTTTTTTTAAAAAAAATTAAATTTTCAAATATTTTTAGCTAAATATAAAAAATAATTTTTTATTTAATAACTAAGCCTTATTAAGTTAGAAAGGAAATGTCAAGATATTTTAATTACTTGTCCATGATAAATTTGTTAGGAAAAATAAAAATTTGAAACAAGATTAATAAACATATCTACAAAATATAAAGACAATAAACCCTTGGATCAATTTTGAATTTGATTGTATAAATAAGAGTAGTTTTTAAGGTGTTACTATCATTTTTCCATAACGCATATAATTTAATAATCTCATATAATTATTCAAATTTAGAAAATGGATAAAACTTTGTAGACTAATAAAAATTTAAATTAGGGACAAAATTGATAAAAATTTTTGATGTGAGGACTATCAATCTCACGTTCTCTCTTCTAAATATATATATATATATATATATATATATATATATATATATATATATATATGAAAAGTGAGAATCAGGGATTAGGATGGTAATTATATCTTTTCATGGATTTATCCTAAGGATAAATGAGGATGAGATTGTTATACCACCAAATGTATGGGATAACTTATTCCGGTACTATTTATTAGTATCGGGATAAATTACCCCGAATTAAGCAACCAAACGAAGCACCAAAATTTTTATTTTGAGATTATTATTTTATCCCGAGACTATTTGTATTAGTTCCTCACACCAAACGACCTCATAGTATACAAATTTAAACAAATCAGATCATACAGTGAAAATTGGGCCTGAAATTGAATTCTTCAATCGATAAATAAGCGGAAAACATAAACATTTCCTTTTAATAAGAAATCGGTCAAACCTATAAACAAGTTCATGTGACAGTACCACATCCATGATCTTAGGAGAGGGAACGCTCAAATGATATATAATGGCATGAAACTAAGCCTGTCAAACAGGTCGGGTTGACCCGGCCCAACCTATCCCGAACCGGCCTATTTAATGAAATCGATCCGGTTTGACCCGGCCCCGGTAAGCCCAAGGGCTTTAGGGTACCGAGTCTCGAACCATTTTTTTTTATTTTAGGCTCGATTAACCTGGCCCGGACCTAACCCTGTTGGGGACTGCCGGTTAACCGGCCCGGCCAGGTTTTAATTTTTTTGTAATTTTTTTTTAGATTTTGGGCCAAACTAGCCGTTGGCCCAACGGCTATATAGCCGTTTTTGGATCCAAACGGCTAGTTTGAGCCCATTAATTTTTTTTTTAAACTTTTAAAATTATTTTTCAATCCCCAAAGTTTTTCTATAAATACCCTACACCTTCAAATCATTTTTCACATAATTTTTAATTCTCTCAAATCTCATTCTCTCTCAAATCTTAATTCTTAAATATTCTATAAATTTAATTTTCTAAAGTGCTCACTTTAATTTTTTAATTTTGCGATTACAAAGTAGGAGTGAAAGTTTCTAAAGTCGCAACCTTCGGATACTTTTAAAATTTGGTATTGTCGTTCCATCTCTTACGTTTAATTTTTATCTAGTGTATTGATTGTAGAATATTTAATTTTAGTATATTTATGTATTTTGAATTTTTTTAGTTTAATTTATAGTATGGATAAATTAAGAAACCTCACTACTAAATGTGTTAAATTTTTTTTTTCCGAAAGCGGTAGTGGTATTAAAAAGTGAATTACTAGCGGTAGAGGTAGTTCAAGTAGTAGATATACCCATGTGCCTCCGACACCGCTTAGTCAACCTTTTGAGGAAGAAGTAGGTGTACCTTTAGGTGTAGGTACTCACGATATGGATTATGTAGAATCTCAGAAAAATTACGGTATAGAAGAAGAAAATAAAGTAGATGCGGTTAATTTAGACGAAGATGATAAAAATATTGGTGAAACACCCGTAGTAGAAAATGCTAACATTAGATTTGAATCGGTTAATCTCCTTTTCCGTCCTCCCCGTGCCCTAAGAGCTCATAAAATAACTAGTATTGCATGACAGTTTTTTGAACGTATATCAGATACTGAGGTGCAATGCAATATTTGTCAATAAATATATAAGCATAAAAGTGGAGGCAAGTAAGGGGGTACAGGTACGTTAATGAGACATATAGGTGATGCTCACAAAAGAGAGTTAAATATTGCACGAGGGGGTGGGGATATTGGTGGGCCAACGCAAACTAGAATGGACTCAGCAACCGGTCAGGTAATGAAGAGGTATAATAAATTGAGGGACTAGGAAGAAATAGCTAAAATGGTAGTTGTGGGTTGTTTGCCTTTTAGTTTTCCTTCTTCTGATGCCTTTATTCATTATATTCAAGCAATTTATAATCCTATGTTTAATGGTGTTTCTAGAAGTACTTGTCGATCTGATATTTTTAGACTTCATTCACAATATTATTTTTATTTATCAACATTGTTAAAAATATTCAATGTAGATTGTCACTAACTTCTGATCTTGGTCGTGCTGTAAATAAAAATGATTATTTAACTGGTACTTTTCACTGGATGGATAGTAATTTTGTGATGCAAAAACGTATTCTTGCTTTTTTATAGAATGAAGATCATAAACATACTGGAGATTTTATTGCTGATTCTATTGTTAAAGTTGTCGGATTTTATGGTATCGAAAATAAAATCTTATGTATTGCTTTTGATAATGCTTCTAACAACAAGACTGCTATAAAAAATTTAAAAACTAAGCTATCTCCGCCGTTGCCTGAAATTTTTCATATTAAGTGTGCATGTCATATATATAATTTAATTACAAAAGATGATCTTGAGTTTTTTGAGCTTTATATTGAAAAAATCCGTCTTGTTGTTGGTTTTATTCAAGAAAATAATCGAAGAAAAAGAATTAGAGAACTTAAAGTTAAATGTCAAGAAAATAGACTTGCACCGATATTGATGCCTGAGGAAATTGATATTATATGGAATTCTACGTATGATTTTTTAAAAACTTGTTATAAATATAGAGTTCCTATTACACTTGCTTTTAACCAACATTGCAGTTCATTTGCTGATTCTGTTGATTGCATGCTACATGATTCTGATTGGGTTGTAATTAATGATATTGTTAAGTTTTTAGAAATTTTTTATGTAGCTATGGTTGAATTTTTCGGTGCTTATTATCCTACTTTTTGTAACATTTTGGCATATATAGCCGATATTTCTGGTTTGCTCAAAGAATATAAAAATAAAGAAAATTATAAAGAAGCTGTTGGTGCCATGTGTACTAAATTTAAAAAATATTTTTTCCCGATTTCCCCTATTTACTTGATTGGTGCTATGCTAAATCCGTGCATGAAATATAATACTATGTGCCACTTTAGTACTATTATTTATGCTAACTTAGAAATAAATACTAACAATGATTCTAAACAAGTACAAGCTGATTTATGGACGGCTATGGGTGATGCGAATGAATACATAAAAAAATTATATAATCACTATGCTGCTTTATTTGATTTAGCCATACCTACAAATATCACTCCAACTGTCTCTCCTCATCCTCCCGAGGAGCCATCATCTTCTAAAAGGCCGGCACATAGTGATTTTCTTGATTCATTTTATGATTTACCTTGTTGGAAAAGTGTTGATGACAGAGCTTAGACATCAACTTATCGGGAAGAGCTGAAATATTATCTTCGATCTCCGTCAGAGGATCGCAGACGAAGGATCAACACGTTGGATTGGTGGAGGAGTAATGAAACACAATATCCTGTGCTTTCAAGATTAGCTAGAGATATCTTGAATGTTCCAATGTCAACCGTTGCATCAGAGAGCGCCAAAGTCAGGGACGACAACAACTTAGAGACAACCGATACTCATTGGGAAGCAATGCAATGAATGTTCTAGTTTGCCTCAGAGATTGGATTAGAGCGGAAAGAAGAAACCAAGGACTGGAACCGGAGCCGAATGACGAGCTGAAACTTGAAGAAATTATGTCTTCACGAGAGAACTCAGCAGAATCAAGTCCAATGCATGGTTTTGCATCCGTTGACTTTGACTATCCTATGAAAGTTCCCGTAAATATTAACATGAACTAGTTGGAAAAAATGATGCATAATTTGTAGATTTTTCATTCATGTAAATTATAAATTTTGGATCATTTCGCAATCAATAAAATTCAACATTCATTCACTCCTTAGTCCTTACTTTGTAATTTTTTTCATTTAATGATTTAAATTGAATTTCTACTTTAAATTAAAAATTTACTTCTAATATATTATTAATTTACTACCAAGTATTATTAATTTATTATATTAAGTGGCATATGTTTTGTATATTTGTGTATATATCTTCTATAGATATATATATTTAATGTATACATTTGTATATGTTTTATAAATTGTATATATATTGTAGTGTATATATATATATATATATATATATATATATATATATATATATATATATATATATATATATATATATATATATATATATATATATATATATATATATATATATATATATATATAGTAGTAGTAGTATATGTTTTATTTAAAGTAGTACATATATATTGAATGGTACATATATGTGTGTATATATCTTCTATAGACGTGTATATTTAACGTATACATATGTATATGTTTTATAAATTAGTATATAACTATAACTATATATATATATATATATTGTAGTATATTTTATTTAAAGTAGTACATATACATTGAATGGTGCGTATATATGTGTGTATATCTTCTATAGACGTCTATATTTAACGTATACATGTGTATATATTTTATAAATTAGTATATAACTATATAACTATAACTATAACTATATATATATATATATATATATATATATATATTGTAACGTATATATATTGTAGTATATTTTATTTAAACTTTAAAGTAGCAATATATATTGAATGGTGTGTATATGTGTGTATATATCTTCTATAGACGTGTATATTTAACGTATACACGTGTATATGTTTTATAAATTAGTATATAACTATATATATATATATATATTGTAATGTATATATATTGTATTATATTTTATTTAAAGTAGTACATATACATTAAATGGTGCGTATATATGTGTATATATCTTCTATAGACGTGTATATTTAACGTATACACGTGTATATGTTTTATAAATTAGTATATAACTATATAACTATATATATAACTATATATATATATATATATATATATATATATATATATATATATATATATATATATATCGTAATGTATATATATTGTAGTATGTTTTTTTTAAAGTAGTACATATACATTGAATGGAGAGTATATATGTGTATATATCTTCTATAGACGTGTATATTTAACGTATACATGTGTATATGTTTTATAAATTAGCACATAACAATATATATATATATATATATATATATATATATATATATATATATATATTTTGTAATGCATATATATTGTAGTATATTTTATTTAAAGTAGTACATATATATTGAATGGTGCGTATATGTGTGTATATATCTTCTATAGACATGTATATTTAACGTATACATGTGTATATGTTTTATAAATTAGTATATAAATATATATATATATATATATATATATATATATATATATATATATATATTGTAATGTATATATATTATATTATATTTTATTTAAACTTTAAAGTAGCAATATACATTGAATGGTGCGTATATATGTGTAATTGTGTATATGTGTATATATTTTTTAAATTCTAATGTAGTATATACTATATATATAGTGTATATATATTGTTTAACGTATTTAAAATATTGATAGGTGGGTATATATAGTGTATATTGAAAAAATATTTTTTCTTTTTTTTATTGGGTTTGACCGGATTTTAAATCGGATTTGACCGGGTTGGGTTAAGTGGGCTGGGTTAGGATTGTTTTTAAAAAGTTTACTATTGAACCCAGCCCATCCCTACCCACTTAACCCCAACCCGGCATAGCCCACAACCCGAATAACCCGGCCCAACCCACTTAACACCCTTAAATGAAACCCATACAATTTGAGGATAATGTCCCTAAATATGTTTTCTGAACCTCGTAGAGTTTTATTTTCAACTATCATCACATCATGTATATAAAATGTGATTTCTTAACTGCGTGGTGCTATTAGCAACCTAAGATGTTTAGATACATGAAATCATGTACTACTAAAAATTCTTGACATATAGTAAAAAGGCTTTTTTCACCAAGTGTTCAAGTTGCAACTTAACAGTGACAACATAATAGAGCAAGATAAATACTAAAATGATTTATAACAAAGCAACATAATGATTTCCTATTTATGCATATGCTTTTATCTAAGTTGCATTCAACAGAAGGCTTGAGCACTTTGCTCGAGATGCTGTCCACTTGAACTAAAAATGACTATAAAATTACAAGATTTGCATACATCATACATGTCCAAAATATACATCATATAAATCAGCCCAAAATTAGTTAGCGAAGCATTTACAATGAACAAATATCAATAAAAGGTCATTGTGTCACTGATCATCATTATCACTTAGATATTTGGAATTAAAAGATAGCATAAATCGACAAAAGAATATAACGGGTGTTGGTCGCATAGTGTTGTAAGCTCTAGCTGGAACAATATGTTAGCAGATTATGTTTACGAACCTTATTAGGTGATTCTTAGATTTCAATAGTGAAGTTAAGAGAAGCTTTTGAGAGCCTGCATCTAAATTTTATCTTTGCGCTACAGAGTTTTAGAGATATATTTATTATATAAAATAGATTTGAAAGTTTTATCTATTTTTTACAGTATAGTCATAAGCAGTACCTGCAATGTTTGAGGGCTCCATCATATGCTTTCAAATGCTCATTCATATGATAAAAAAACTAAGATAAGCAAAACAAAGATATATAAGAAAGCTAGTTATGCAAACATATTTTCGTAAGGTTAATTGATTATGAAAGCTAAATGCATCTTGCAGCCCAGACTAAGATAGCAAAAATAAAGATATTTTTCATCGATCGGCTATACCGTTTTTGTATTGAAGGCCACTTCTCAAACTATTTTGCTCAAGGCTAAAATAGAATGCATATATTAAAAATCACCAAACTGTATGCATCAACATGAATCACCCATTCTCCATTTCCGACCTAAGACTTCTTCCTTGACAAAAGAGACAGATGAGAAAAATCCTATCTTAGGTAGTTTGTCATTACAAAAGTTAGCAAGAAAAATAAAAAGCATTTCCTTGGAGTAATAGAAAATTAGGAGCAGCGGATGTGTGAATAGAGATATAATCACAAAGATATCCAAGCCTACCTTATGTCATTAACATTGAATCCATGATCCGTGTAATATTATATTCTAGATAAAGAAATAGAATCAATTTTAAAAAAGTGTTTTTTCATGCACATCTGTTCAAGTTCTGTCATGCATCATAATTAGAGAGCAACTACTGATGCAAATCGTAAAAACATATAAGCGATATGAAATTTTTTGTAGAAACTATTAGTACAAAATAGGAAACATATTGTGTTGTATTTATCGAAGAACATAAAGTGAATGAATACTCACCTGGGAGGCAATAGAAGAGCTGGAGCAATAAGCAAAAAAAGTATTGAGCCTGTAGAAATTGAAGTTCTCTTGACAGCAGACCAGTGTTTAAGCCACAGGGTCTAAGCCATAGGGTCTAAGCCTTTGTTGATAAATTTTCATCTCATATCAAATCTAAAAATAGAAAAATAACCTACTCTAACTAATTGTATTATAATTTAAAACTTAAAAGACTCAAATGCTGAGAAAATAAAAGAGCAGAGGCAATAAGTAAGAAAGTTTTGGCCAGCAAAGGCCGAGTTTTCTTGATAGAAAAGCCATTGTGAAGCCGCACGGTTTAATCCTTTGTTAATGAATTATAGCTATGGGATTGCTTAATAGTTGTGTTTGACGCTCAATTTTTGCTCTCCGTGCTTAAAATTAACGTCTTGAGGCTTCCTGACCGTTAAAGAGTACAAAACATAATTTTTCACATCTTTTTTACAATTGTTGACAAATTATTGATAATTATCCTTACTTTAGGATTTTATCAATTTGTTTTCATAGTTTTACTTTTCAAAATATATTGATAATTCTCCTTATATTAGGATTTTTATCAATTTATTATTGATTTTAACATTTTACAATCATCTGCACACGTGCACGACACGACGTCACATTTTTTTACAATATTTTTAAATTAAATACATTTTTATACTTTCAATATTTTTTACATTTTTCTGTAATTACATATCAATATCCACATTTTTGTATATTTATTACAACCCGCAAAAGCTGAGTCGGATCAGATATTTCAATACATAGTACAATAATAATTTGGTGCCTTGTCATATCTAACAATGACCACACAATAATGTCTTGTCACATCTGACAATGACAAATCAATGACACTATCCTTTGAATAATAATTTTATCCGTTGGTCAAAAGATGAAAAACCTTTGATGAATATCCTAAGGATCAAAGAGTGTGCTATTGTAAAAAAAAAGGACATCATTTTATTTTTGAGTAGTAGAAAAAAATATTTTTATTATAAATTAGTGGTAGGAGATTGATATTTTTCAAGATACAATTCACACCCACACATTCAAACCCAATACATACACAAACAATATTATATTTTTATTCATCTCTCTTCATACTTTTTTTTTTTAAATTTTCTTTCCCTATTTCCTTCACTCTTTGACTTTTTCCACATCTACTTTCCTAAATCTAAGGAATATGTTGAAAAAATGTAAATTTGATGAATTACATTTTCCTTTTTTAAATACTCAACACACATACACACAAAAAACACACAAAAACATACACCACAAATAATTCACACACAAATTAAATAAATCAGCTTTTTCCCTTCACTGCCATCATTGTCGGAGCTCCGACCACCACCGCCAAGATGCTGCTGCTACCGCCCCCTCCTTTCTCTCTCTCCGACACCTCACTGCCAACCGCCGAATTTAATCGTTGGACGACCGGTGACCACAAATTGCGACTCCCAAATCAGATCCAGCAAAATTCGCCGGCAAGCCAACCAACTGCCTCCTTTTTAATTTTCCCTTATTCCCACCATCGTCGCTGGATTTAGCAACTGGACGACCGACGAACGACTTCAACATCGACAAACAAGCTACCACCAGATCTCTCTCCCTCTTTTCACTACTGTCGCTGAATTTGATCACCGGACGACTGGCAAACAACCTTTTCGCCACTGTTCACCCGAAATTTGGCCAGATCTATCCGTGCTCTAATTTTTCGGCGTTGCTCCGACATTCGCCATTAAAGCAACGGCAACACCAACACTATTTTGGATTTTTCCTTCGTCTTTAATTACTATAATTGTTTATTGTTATTATTTTCTTCTTTGTTGATTCCTGCTCACTGATATTTTATTATTATTGTTATGATTTTGCTCTTTATTTTTGTCATTGTTATCACTAATATGGTGCTGCTACATTTTGTTACTGTTAATAATAATCTTGGGTCGATTTGCATCCGAAAAATTCACCGTATAAATGGATTTGCTTCAACTTGATTGATTTTGGGACTCTAATACATGACCAATGACATTATCTCTCTGTTGGATATTTGAGGCCACCCCATTGTAAAAGACGACCTTTATTTTCTCAATTTATCATTTTATATCAAGGGCCGACACTTGACCGATGACATTATCTCTCCGTCGGATATTTGAGCCCACCCCATTACAAAAGATGGATATTTATTTTTCAAATCTACTTATTTCATATCAAAATAAACACATATCCAATGAAGAAACTTCCGTCGATTTTCGAGGCCTTCCCAAATAAAAGATGGACATTACATATACAAATACGTAATAAAATAAAATAAATTCGGACAGTGAAGAAACTTTATAACATCATGAAAACATAAAAGGTTTTATGATTCGTATCATGTTAAGGCGATTTAGGACGATCGATTAGTCGAGCAACCACTTCTAGTCATGATGAGTCTAAAACCTAATCCGAACCCACTTTGTACAAAACTCTATTTTTATATATACATCTATATGTACATGCGTGTGCACATAATTTCACTTACTTTAATGATTATTTGTTCATTTTATTACTTTATCAAAGCACTTATACATATTTCTCGAGCTTTATGTTTGTAGTTTATTTCTCGTTTATATAATCTTACATAAAGATAAAATACAGTGAAAACTTTACTTTTTGGGTTCTGGACAGGGATATTCTTTATTTACATAATTTCATCCATTTTAGGTAAAACTTAGGCCGTTAATATTTACATAAAAGAATCAAGTTAATCAAGTGATTCACATATCATGTAGTCTTTTCTTCTCAAATAAATTTTACTTTTTCATAATTTTAATCAAATAAAAACTATTACTTGTAATTACTATGGGAGGTGATTAGGCATGACATGGAGCAGCTTCAGCTTACTGAGGATATGACCCTATATAGGAAGGTGTGGAGGTCACAGATAGGGATAGAAGGCTAGTGTGAGTGTGTGGGTTGTAGCAGGCAGTCAGGAGAGATCTTGTGTAGCCGGATTCGTAACACTAGGACTGTGTACGTAGGTGTTGTTGGTATGTGAGGGTATGTTACTACTAGGTGGGGGCCTATTTCTTATTTCTTTATTTCTATTTTCTTATTTCTTAGTTTCTATTTTCTTATTTAGTGTTGCCTTTATTTCTCATATTTTGTTTTTTCTCTGGTTTCATTTCTATTATTTCTTATTCCTGATTTTTTCATTGTGTTATCCATCCTCCTTGTTTATTATTCTTTATCTTGAGCCGGGAGTCTATCGAAAACAACCTCTCTACTTCTTCGGAGGTAGTGGTATGGACTGCGTACATCTTACCCTCCGTAGACCCCACTTTGTGGGAATACACTGGATTTGTTGTTGTTGTTGTACTTGTAAATATCTTTTCTTTTCATGGCACATCAAAATACATTTCTTTTCGTACATCATAAAGTACTTTTCCTTTTCACATGTAATTTATATATTTTTACACGTATCTTTTACATGTTTTTATAACAATAGATTTTATATACATATATCTTGACATAATTTTAAAGATTTATATTTTTTTAATGAATTATTTTATACTTAATACATACACTTTTTACATTATTTTAAATATACCTCCTCCTTCTTTGATAAATTTAGTCTAGTTGGGTACCACATTTGTGGATCCTAAAGGGTGCCTAACCCCTTAACTTCGGGATAATTTGAACCCTTAGCTAGAATCTCAGTTGTTTTTTTTGCAGTCTGAAACAGTATTCACACGTGTTGATAAATAAATAGGTTTCCTATTTTCTTAAAAATTAGGTAGCAACTCTATATCAATTTCAATTCTGTTAGAGTCCATGAGTCGTGTTTGTTTAACCTTGGCAAAAATAGTACATGATAGAATGACGACTCTGCTGGGGAATAACAACAAGTTCTAACCATGATAAACTCAATTTTTCAGTCGAGGGAGGTGATTTTACATTTTTCATACGATTAAATTCTTTGATCTGTTATTTATTTATTAATAATTTTTGTACATTATTTGCTTAAATCAGTTTTGCTGCTTATTAATTCTTTGATTTATTACTTATTTTTTATACACTATATCTATACATTGTAAGTATTACTACACATTATTTTTTACTTTATTTAACAGTAACATAATTTCATAGAGTCTTTAGCCGTACACTTCACACACTGTGGTTCACGCGGGGGGTGTCTTACACTCCCCCAAACCTTTTTTGAATTCCATAGTTTCATATTCGGTGCATTTAGGTTAGTGCGCCTTCTTGAAATTATTCAGTCCTATTCTAAATCATTTAGAAAAATTCATATACTAGAATTAAATCATGCCATATACAAACACATACAAATTGTTTAAACTACGTTTTGACCTGATACTTGTCTTGACAAGATACCTAGGCAGTCTTGTATTAGGGTTCAGTCTCTTCATTACTTCAGAATAATTCCTCCAGTATTCAAACTGGGACAATTTTCTGGAACAGTTCAAAGACGCTTTCCAAAAGTTCTCAAAGAGCGCAAATAAATAACTCCTCGAATCCAAATCTCAATAACATTAGTGACTACTCGGCCTACCCTCAGATCCTCACCCAATTTTGATTTAAGAACACCTAGCTTCTTCTTTCGAATATCATAAACCATTAAATTTGTGACGTATCGATCTTCACTTTCAAAAGCAAGGGCTTAACATCCTTTCAGTTATAACAATACTGCCAACTACGGTAAAATAATACCATAACTTCTTCTTTGCTTGACCTTCCCAATCTTGTTGACATAATTTTTAAAATCCTCCTCGTGCTTGACATCCGTCTTCTCGATCGTTTGATCAAAATAATTTTAATGCAACAAGCAATTCCATCCTGATCGTCTTTCACATCATTTTCAAGGATGACTACCACTCTTGAACATTCATATATGCTGCATACAAATTTGCCTGAACTACGCAGACCTGATTCTTATTTTCAAAAGATTCATAGGCAATCCTTATTCGGGTTCGGTCCCATTCTTTTTCTAAGAAAAATAATTAGATTTTTGACTTGGTAGGTACCAATACAGTTAGCAGTGTGCATGAGAAAGAATAAATTGGTATGTTGGAAAGGACTGACTTCATGGTAAACCATAGATTCTTTTAGTACCTTTGAATCAAACCTGAGCAACACTTGAAAATTCTCTTGCATAAATCTAAGACAAGAATGAAGCCAACCTCATCGTTTCAAGTGCATTGTGTGGTAAGCTTTAGATTAGTTCATTGAATTGCATTGTTGATCCAAAGCTTGGCCTGAATGTCTGTTGAGGTAAAATTCTGAGTCACACTTGGTTTGGGAAAGGATTGTAGGACTTCCTTGACTCAATTGTTCCTTCCACAGCCTGCCAAATGACATCAATCCTTAGCATTTACGCCTTTGAGCCTGAAACCCTTTCTTTGGATAACCACATCTGATACTTTATATTTTGAGTGTTTACATGCACTATCCTTCTCTTGACCCACCTCCTTGAGCGCATTGAATATATATAAATTATGAACGAAGATTCAAGATCAAAGCTAACAAAGACAAAGGATATAGAGCCCCATAAGAACAAAAAAAAACAACTTCAAAGAGAAAGGAGCAACCCCCTATAACGCCCCGAATTTGGTACCCGAAATGCTACACGGTGCCCATGACCCCGAAGGACCACAAGCTAACCCATGACTGATATTTATAAACTGAGCACTGAATAATAGTAATAATATCGTAAATGCAAAAACATGAACTGAAAGGCCATAAGGTTTAATACTAGTACATAACTGAAAAATATGGTATAATAATACCAAAACAACTGAGATAATTGTCTGAACGTACTGTAGTCTAAAATCCTCTAAACTATCTGAATAAGGAGTTGATGGGACATGTCCCCAACTAACTTTAACTACAGAAATAAACTAAAAATTAAAATAGTAATGTGATCATTATGTCCTCGAAGGATGAGGACTCACTGCTAACTCTGATCGCTGAACTAGGATGCTACTGGTTCTTTGGAGCTCGTGCTTCTAAACCTATGGTATAAGACACCATAACGTAAATGCGTCAGTACTTTAAATGTACTGGTATGCAAGTAAAGCAGGATGAATGTAATAGGTTCATATATATGAACAATACTAACTAACTGACTAACATGAATGTGAGAATACATGCATGCATACGTAACTGTAACTAAGATCATGATAGGATTGAATACTAAGTTCTGACTATTGAGTCTACTGACATTGACATCTGAGTCACTGATGAGTGAGAAGCTGATACTGTATTACTGAATATTGAGGGACTGATACTATGTTACTGAGACATGGATAACTGTGTCTGACAGTTCTGATTATGAAGAACTGGTCTGGTTGACTGTATCTGACAGTCTTGAAGCTGAATGCTAATAACATAAGTTCTGATAACTTATATAACTGATAACATGAGTGACTGTATCTGACAGTCCTGAATCTGATGGAACTAGCTGAGTTCCGTACTGTATCTGAGTAATTGAATATGAGATCAGTCCTATCTAGCAGGCGATCTCTAAATTTGATGATACCGTTACTGATTGACCAAAGTTGAGATCAGTCCTATCTAGTGGGTGATCCCAGAGTTTATTTATAATAATAAAGAGTGACTGTATCTGACAGTCCTAAATCTATACTACTGAGCTAAATTAATTGTTTCTGAAAGTCCTAATTCTGTAACTGAAACTATGGGATGTATTCATCTAACCGACATGCCCCATACTAAGCTAATTGGGGTCCAACCTATAATCCCAGTTGGAAGGGTGCCAATACCACACCACTGGTAAAGACAACTGTTGTGGAGTCAGTCCTAATCTAGCGAGTGACCCCTAGGATCAGTCCTATATATTTAAATATGCTAACGGGTGATCACTGAGTATGTTAGTCCTATCTAACGAGGGACATCTCATTCCTACACTGGTTACATAGTTTTGGAACTTAGGGATTTCTTCTAGAGATCTTAGTCCTATCTAGCAGGTGAGCCCTCATCCCTAGGCTCGCTCGGTGCTGAATCCTACTCCCATCTGAAAGACACTAAACTGGTTAACTGAACTGAGCTGATTCTAATCATACTGTTTAACGAAGCTAAACTGAATTTACTGAGATCCGTTGACTGACGGAATGTACTGAGTTCTGAGGACTGACTGAGAGTACTGAAGTTACTGAGATTGACTAGGAATACTGAGGTTGCTGAGATTACTGAGTACTGAGATCAATGAGATTACTGAACTACTAAGATTACTGAGATTTTTGGGTTTTCCTGAGTCACATGACTGACTGAGTTCTATGGATCATAGCTTGACTGAGAGTATATTGAAAACATGACATGACTCTAGGCATACAACTAAATTTTCGGGTACAAGTACCCCCAGGACTCGATGGAAAGAAACTGACATAGCATGACTTACGTGAACACATGACCAACAACACAATTCATAATTCATATATTGAAGCACTTCATCAAACATGTGATATGCATAAACTTGTACAAACATGAGGATTTCATAATATCATGTAGTTGGGTACTTTTCCTTCGTATAGGCATTTAATCAAACACATGGTAGGCATAATATATGTAGACAACATTATACAACAATCAAACATCATGATTCATATCTAATTTCATCATCCAAGGGTTTTAATCCTAGGTTTACATGAATCTACATCTTTACTAGTCAATTTCAAATGAAATTTATCACCAAACATGGATTAAAACTCAATTGGTCATTATCAACATGAGCAACACAAACCCAACATGGAATTCATACAAAAATCTATACACTTGAATTTGAAAAGAGATTCTTGGACTTCATGGATGAAAGGAGTCCATGAATGAACACTATGCATACCTGGGATGTGATTTCTTGAGGATTGACGGTGAAACCTTCTTGAACTTGAATCTTCTATGAAAAACCCTAATGTGTTCTTGAGAGGATTTTGTGAGAATAAAGTATATTTTGGTGTAATGGAGGCTCAAATTCGTATTTTTGAGCTTATATAGGGTAGGGAAATTGACCTTTTTAACCCTAGGACACATATTTAATTTTTGAGAAAATTTCCTGACTTTCATCCTTGGTGCGACGCGCTACCATCACGCCAAGTCACTGGAAAGTGACAAATGGGAAATTCACGGTGGCGCGATGCCGAGCTATCGCGTTGCCACCTTGTCCTCGACCTGGAAGTTTGGCGCGACATGCCACTATCGCGGAGCAACACTGGAAATTGACAATTGCCATTTGAGCTATCTCCGCGACGCGCTGAAGGCTCAGGTGATACACTGTCCCACTAAAAAGGCTCTAACTCTTCACCCGGGTGTTGGATTTGGGCAAATTTGGTATCGATGGAAAGCTTATTCGATTCCCCACATGATAAAAAGTGAAAATCTTGAAAATACCATGTGTACAAAAGTGGATTCATCTTTCAAAAAAAGATTCTAACATTCTTTGGAAACTTTTCAAGCTAGGAAAAGTATGCGGTATTACACCCCCCCGCCCAAAAAAAAGAGATAACTCCAACAACAATGGAGAATCATCATAACAAAAAAAGAGAAAAAAAGGGAGAGAAAACTCCACAAAGGTGGAGAATAAAAAAAAAGAAAAAAATATGTTTATAAAAAATAAGGGGAAAAACTCTAGAACAAGATTCAAAAGAAGTCGAAGAAAATACAAAACAAGGGGTAAAGAAGCACAACAATGAATATCAAGCGTCAAAGAGCAACAAATGTAAAAAAGAACAGATACAGTGCAATGTTCATTGAGGAATTAGTTACTTTCATCCCAAATATCATCCTACCCATTCCCAAGCCTACATTACAAGCCCAACAACAAGTCCTACAAGATCCTACTCTAAGTGTTCTCACATTAGTGGATACTTACATGAAGGCCAAGCCTATGGTATCATAATTGCATTCATTGAACTTTCTTCTGAGTATGAGTGTATATCTCTGGACCTCTCTCAATTCAAAAAGAAAATACTTAAGTAGGTGCAAAAATGAGACATTCTTTCTGGAGAGGGCACTTGAAACATGAGAACAGGCACAATTCAAAATCTTTATTTGAAGCAAGACGAGCAATTCTTGTCGATACTTAGCTATATCTGAGGTACCACTTGAAACTAGAGGAGTTACCCGAAAGTCAATTTCGGTTAGTTGGAAAAGAGATGGGAGAATTCTTATACACACTACTAATTGTTGGTACCAGCTATAGTCAAGGCACGATTATGTTTCTTTCAACTTTCAACATTTCTCACAAAAGAAAATACAAAACAATCTTCCGCATTTTCTCCTTTCAATATTTCTTACGAAAACAAATACCTAACATTCTTCTACATTTTCACCTCTCAACATTTCTTATAGAAAAAATACAAAACAATTTTTTACATTTTCACTTTTCAACACTTCTTACAAAAAAAATACAAAACAATCCTTTGCATTTCTCTTTTCAGCATTTCTTACAAAGAAAATAAAAAATAATCTTTCTTATTTTTACCTTTTCACATTTCTTACAAAGAAAATACAAAACAATCATTTTCAACATTTTTCACAAAGAAAATACAAAATAATTTCTGCATTTTTCATCTTTCAACACATTTTTATAACAAAAATACAAAAAATAATTTTCTTTCCTTTCAAACACATGCCTTCACATATATGCATTACGCTTTACATGCAAGATGCCTACCTCCAAATACCAAAAATTGACCTTTGTCTTCAAGCTACAACCTTCAAACACAAATATTTTGCTTTTTCTATTAGGTGTTCTCCTTCTAATTTAGGTATCCTACACTTTCATAGCCCTGCCAGTCGAGAGACTATTACCTTTCAAGTAGCCCCGCCAGTCGAGAGGCTGCTACCTTTTCATAGCACTACCAGTCGAGAGGTTATTACCTTCCAAAGCCCCGCCAGTCGAGAGATGTTTGCAGTTTCATAGCCCCGCCAGTCGAGAGGTTATTTCCTTTCAAAGCCTTGCCAGTCGAGAGGCTTTTACATTTTCATATCCCCGCCATTCGAAAGGCTATTACCTTTCAAAGCCCCGCTAGTTGAGAGGCTTTTACATTTTCATAGCCCCGCCAGTTGAGAGGCTATTACCTTTCAAAGACCAATCGGAAAACTATTACCTTTCAAAGCCCCGCCAATCATGAGGCTCTTATATTTTCATAGCCTCGACAGTCAAGAGGATTTTATATTTTCACAGCCTCGCTAGTCAAGAGACTATTACCTTTCAAATGCTCTACCAGTTGAGAGTTCTTGCATTTCATAGCTCCGCCAGTTGAGAGGCTATTACCTTTCAAATAGCCCCGCCGGTCGAGAGGCTTTTTATATTATCATAGCCCCACCAGTCGAGAGGCTATTACCTTTCCATTGCTCCACCAGTCGAGAGCCCCTTTATCTCCATAGCCTCGCCAGTCGAGAGGATATTATCTTTTGCTCCACTAGTCGAGAGGCCCCTTATCTCAATAACCCCAATAGTCGAGAGGCTATTACCTTTCAGTCCCTATGCCAGTCGAGATCCCCCTTACCTTCATAGCCCTTCCAATCGAGAGGCTATTATCTGTTGCTCCGCCAGTCAACAGATCTTTAATTTCAACAGCCCCGCTAGTCGAGAGGCTGTTACCTTCCAACTATTCCACCAATCAAGAGGCCATTAGAATTCAATTACCTCATGAGTTGATGACCTTAGTCCTCATAGACAATTAAAGACGACCATTATCATCAGTCTTCGTAGACAATCATAGACTCATGCAACAAAATAACTAGAGGACTTTACCACAATCAATATCCATCTCCATAGACAATTGGAGATGTCATCAAGTCTTTGTATACAATCGAAGTCATTATTCATTACATAGTCTCCATAGATAATTGGAGATAATGATCAACATCAATCTCCATAGACAATTGGAGATGTCATTAAGTCTTTGTATACAATCAAAGACATCATCATTCAACATCAATCTCCATAGACAATTGGAGGCGATAATGAACATCAGTCTCTATAGATAATTGGAGACGTTATGCATCAAGTCTTCGTAGAAAATCAAAGACATCATCATCAACATCAGTATCCATAGATAGTCGGAGACGACAATCCACACCAACCTCCATAGGTAATTGGAGTTGTCATGCATTCGTATAAAATTGAAGAAATAATTCATCATATCAGTCTTTGTAAACAATTGAAGATGATAATCCACATCGGTCTCCATAGATAATTGGAGACGTCATTAAGTCTTCTTAGATAATCTAAGACACCATCATTTAACATCAGTCTTCGTAGACAATTGGAGACAACAATCAACATCAGCCTCCACAGACAATTGGAGATGTCATGCATCAAGTCTTCATAGACAATCGAACACATCTTTCATTCATCCCCAAGTCTTCGTAAGCAATTGGAGGGGTCATTCATCCTCAAGTCCTCGTAGATAATCGGAGACATCATGCATCTTTTCAGTCAAAAATACAATTCAAAATACAAAAAAGTCATTTTTTTGAATTCCACTCAAAAGTCAAAGGTTAGTCATAGATCATATACTGGGGCAAATTTTGAGAACTGCCCCAAAATTTTCTACTTTCTCATCTCGAACTACATTGAACTGATTCTCACTACACTCGATATATGTAGGAAGATCTATACAGAGTTCGATCATCACAACCACATAATCATTCTTTCCCCAGCAAGTACATAATCTTGCATCCCAATATCTCATAGCTCGATACTGAGGTAATTCCAGTGGAGCATAGGGAATATGTGAATACTTCTGTTATCAAATAGTTCCCCTCTCAATAATCATTCCACATGATAATTCGCCCATAGTAAAAAGGCAAGAGGAAATTGCCTATTCTTTTGAGCTATACCTGACCTGATCCCGTACAAGTCGAGGTATGTAGGCAACTCTGAATTGAAGTTCGTTCGTATTTTTATTATTTTTTTGTCGACCAAAATTGGCTACACGTCGACGTTTTTACTTGAAGATTTTTACATCTCCTTCAAACAAAAAAGGACAACTATTAACACCCAGTTTTTGCTATCCGTGCTTAAAATTAACGTCTTCAGACTTCATGATCATTAAAGAGCACAAAACACAAATTTTATATCTTTTTTACAATTGTTGACAAATTACTGATAATCATCCTTACTTTAGGATTTTATCAATTTGTTGTCATATTTTTACTTTCCAAAATTTATTGATAATTCTCCTTATATTTAATTTTTATCAATTTATTATTGTTTTTAACATTTTACAATCATCTGCACACGTGCACGACACGACGTCACATTTTTTTTTTTATAGTATTTTCAAGCTAATTACATTTTTATACTTTCTATATTTTTTACATTTTTTTATAATTACATATCAATACCTACATTTTTGTACATTTATTACAACCTGCAAAAGCTGAGTCAGATCAGTTATTTCCATGCATAGTATAATAATAATTTGGTGCCTTGTCATATCTAACAATGACCACACAATAATGTCTTGTCACATCTGACAATAATAACTCAATGACACTACCCTTTGAATAATAATTTTATCTGTTGGTCAAAAGATGAAAACCCTTTGATCAATATCCTAAGGATCAAAGAGTGTGCTATTGTAAAAAACAGAACATCATTTTATTTTTGAGTAGTAGAAAAAATATTTTTATTATAAATAGGTGGTGGGAGATTGATATTTTTCAAGATACAATTCACACCCACACATCCAAACCCAATACATACACAAATAATATTATATTTTTATTCATATCTCTTCATCCTTTTTTTTAATTTTCTTCCCCCATTTCCTCCACTTTTTGACTTTTTCCAAATCTACTTTCCTAAATCTAAGGAATATGTTGGGAAAGTGTAGGTTTGATGAATTGTATTTTCCCTTTTTAAATACTCAACACACATACACATAAAACACACACAAAAACACACACCACAAACGATTCACACACACACACAAAATAAATTAGCTTTCTCTTCTCTTTTTCCCTTCACCGCCATCATTGCCGGTGCTCCGACCACCACCACCAAGACGCTGCCACTGCTGCCCCCTCTTTTCTCTCTCTTCAATGCCTCATTGCCGACTGTCGAGTTTAATCATCAGATGACTGGCGACCACAAATCGCGATTGCCAAACTAGATCCAACAAAACCCATCGGCAAGCTAACCAACCGCCTCTTTTTCCCTTCTTCCCACCGCCGTTGTAGGATTTAGCCCCCGGAAGACCAGCGAATGACATCAACATCAGTTGACAAGTTGCTGCCAGATATCTCTCCCTTCTTTCACTGCAGTTGTTGGATTTGATAATCGGACGACTAAAAAATAACCTTTCTGCCATTGTTCACTCGAAATTTGGCTAGATTTGTCTGTGCTTTAATTTTTTGGCATTGATCCAGCAACGCCAACACCAACACTGTTTTGGATTTTCCCTTTGTCTTTTATTACTATAATTGTTATTGTTTTCTTCTTTGTTGATTCTTGCTCACTGATATTTTATTATTATTGTTATGATTTTGCTCTTTGTTTTTGCCATTTTTTTCACTTATATGGTGCTTCTACATTTTGTTACTTTTAATTTTAATCTTGGGTCAGTTTACACCCAGAAAATTCACCGTATAGATGGATTTGCTTCACCTTGACTGATTTGGGACTGTAATACTTGACCAATGACATTATCTCTTCGTCGGATATTTGAGCGCACCCTATTGCAAAAGATAGACTTTATTTTCTCAAATTTATTATTTTATATCAAGGGCCGACACTTGACCGATGACATTATCTCCCCGTCGGATATTTGAGGTCACCCCATTACAAAAGATGGATATTTATTTTTCAAATCTACTTATTTCATATCAAAATAAACACGTCCAATGAAGAAACTCCCACCGGTTTTCGAGTCCTTCCCATATAAAAGACGGACATTATGTACACAAATACGTAATAAAATAAAATAAATTAGGACAGTGATGAAACTTTTATAACATCACGACAACACAAAATATTTATGATTTGTATCTTGGCAAGGCGATTTAGGACGACCGATTAGTCGAGGAACCACTTCGTAGTCATGACGAGTCTAAAACTTAATCCGAGTCCACTTTACAACAAAACTCTATTTTTATATATACATTTATATGTACATGCGTGTGCACATAATTTCACTTATTTTAATAATTATTTGTTCATTTTATTACTTTATTAAGCACTTATACATATTTCTCGAGCTTGATGTTTGTAGTTTATTTATCGTTTGTATAATTGTACATAAAAATAAAAGATACTTGAAACTTTACTTTTTGGGTGCCGGACAGGGATATTCTTTATTTACATAATTTCATCGCTTTTATGCAAAACTTAGGCCGTTAATATTTACATAATAGAATCAAGTTAATCAAGTGATTCACATATTATGTAGTCTTTTCTTGTCAAACAAATTTTACTTTTTCATAATTTTAATCAAATAAAAAATATTACTTGTAAATACCTTTTCTTTTAATGGTACATCAAAATACATTTCTTTTCGTACATCATAAAATACTTTTCCTTTTCACATATAATTTATACATTTTTATACATATCTTTTACATGTTTTTATAACAATAGGTTTTATTTATATATTTAATATACATATATCTTTACATAATTTTAAATATTTATATTTTTTAAAGTATTATTTTATACTTAATACATACACTTTTTACATTATTTTAAATAATCCTCCTCCTTCTTTGATAAATTTAGTCTAGTCGGGTACCACATTTGTGGATTTTGAAGGGTGCCTAACCTCTTCTCTTCGAGATAATTTGAATCCTTATCTGAAATCTCAATTGTTTTTTCGTAGGCTAAAATACTATTCAGATGTGTTGATAAATAAATAGGTTTCCTTATTTTTCTTAAAAATTAGGTGGTGACTCTATATTAATTTTAATTCTTTTACAGTCCATGAGTCGTGCTTGTTTAACCTTTGCAAAAATAGGGCCTGAAAAGTTGTAAGTTACACTTCAAAGTGATTAACTTTCCAAAATAATTCATATAAATATTTTGAGTTGGACTGTTCAAAAATATTGCCATACTTGTGTCGGGTCCTTCAAAAAATTTGCTACTCTGGAGGATGCAATACTCACACCTCAATAGTATCAACTTATAGCTTTTATGCAAATTATAATAATTTAAGTAAGACTTGTCTTCCTTTACAGCAACAAGTAACAAACCATAAGCTAGCGAGGAAAATCAATCCATGGTCATTAAACAAAAAATTAGAAAAGAAATAAAATAGTTTTATATCGAGGTTGCACCAAATAGCCACTGAGTTTAATTTAGATACTCGAACTAATTGGAGCACATGTATATCAGTTTCAGCTAATAGAAACATAAATTTTGAACTATGTAAAACTAAAAATATTACCGAACTTCAACATAAAGTGGTACGTAACTGTGACACCCCAGGTTCTTGAGCTTTAGACCCTCTAAGAGTTGAGTAATTTAGTTAGCCAAGTTTATGAAATAATGTCAACACTGCGTGTGGTAACTACCCAGGGAGCGAGTCATGATGTCAGGTAATGAGCTATAAAGAGGGGTCGTTACCACGATAGTAAGTTTGTCCATGCCTTGTTCCCTTGACAATGAGTCCAAGGTATGACTCGTTATGAGGCATAATGAGTCATTATAGGTGACTCATTGTCAGAACAGTAGGTTGCCCCAGGAGTCTACTTTGATCATGAGTCTTCATTATGACTCGTGATGATAGGTAATAACTCGTGATGAGTGACTCGTGGTCATAATAGTGAATGATAAGGAGTTTGACCCCTCAAGTAATGAATACAGGACACGACTCGTGGTTAGGCCTTATGAGTCGTTACCTAGGTCATGGCGCCTGTACTCGATATTTTCCTGCATATTTTAATTGGGATCTTTTTGGTCTTTTCCTCTCTTTACACTTTACCCACGACTTATAAACACTCTAATGACCCCTTTAACTTCAGTTATCAAAATCAAAACACTACTTTTTCCTCTTTAACTCTTAAGGCAAGAGAATACTAGTGTTTTATAAGGGATTCAATATTCAAGCTCTAACCTTCAAATTTCTTTCAATTTCTTGCATATTTCAGGCAAATCTTTCATCCCTAAATTTGTATTTTTTATTATGGCATAAATTGATTCAACATTCACATGATTTAATTGTTGGGTTTGAAATTAGGTTGAGGGATTTTTAATGGTGATTAATTGGATTATTTTTTCCATGATTTAAATATGTTATTCATGCTTTAATTGAGTATTTTGGGTCTGCATGGCTGAATGGTTATGGGGAATATGGGTTTTCCCAACTTGATGGATTTTTAGCTTGAAATTGACATTAACCTCAACCCACCTTTATGTTTGAATATGGAATTTGCATAATTTAATCTACTTTTGGCCATTGCATTGCATTATCCTATGATTCATAATGAAAATAGTTTTCGAAATCCCTTGGTGATAATGGATTGGAATTTTAAATAATACTTGGGAGTCTAATGGTTACATGGATCGGATTGGCATAATTATATTAGCTTGAAAGCATATCAGTATGACGATACCAAGTGGCAAATTCATTAATATGAGATTCCTAGGTTAATGGTTGGATTTATGTGCAAACTATTTTAATTTGGGCTTAATGAAAATTGTGTAGTTCATCGTGAAGGTGGAGGTCCCCGGGGGACCAATATTGGAAATCATGTTTGCTGGTGTAGGGGTCTATATGTCCGTGTGCTTGATACACACATTATATTTTAGAATGGCTATTGCCTTGATGTCTTCAGACTTTACTTTAAATTCCTCAGTTTTTATGGCTAACACGCACTAAAGCCCTTTTAGCAGGGAGAACTGAACCCATATAGCCCGTAGGTGCCTTTAGGACCGAGCGAGCTACCCAGTTTAGGATAATATTTTAAACTCTCATGCTCATTACCCTTATCCTTATCCTAACATCCTATATATGTATATTTACTTGTGTGCATATAGTTTTTGACTGTTTTTGGATATGACATTATTTTATCACTTTTCTTGAGTTACATGTTAGTGCTTATCCCACTGATGGTCCCTGGACACTAAATCATTTCATGATATAAGGTTCAAGGGTTTTTTTGTTACTTGTGTGCAACATTAAGTAGTGTGGTTCGTCGGTTGATTTTTTGTGAAGTGGTGGGCCTCTATCTTTTAGAAAGCCCTGCCATTTCCTAAGGTTTCATTTTCAAATTTTTGGAATTGTGAGTTTTCTTTTGTCATAGTCGGGGGCATGTCTTGACCTAGTTTAGTATTCTGGTTTTAGAGAATTTTGAGGACACGTGTGGGTTGGTTGTTATTTTAACTCTTAGATTTGATTCGAGTTATTAGTTCATCTTATTATTATGTTTGGTCGGCTTTCGTTGTATTCATTTATTGTGTTCTAATTATTGGGATAAAGAGGTGGTCTTCGGCTTATGGTAGGCTTGAGATACCTGTCACGACCAGGCCCTAGTTTGGTTCATGACAAGCTTGGTATCTTAGCATGGCTTAGGTTCTTTGGGTATCCAAAAATCCTTGTCAAGTAGAGTCCCTTTTATGGGTGTGTAGCACTCCACACTTATAAGGGGAAGACTACAAGGCATTTAGGAATATTTTCCCTTTTTGTGTCCATTTTGGGCTATAGAGTCTAGTTGTATTGAAACTTCTTTAACTCTTAGATTACTCGCATTTCAGATCATGCTCCCCAAAGATCCAACGATCGTAAAAACTCTTCTGGAAACTTTGTCACACCTGAGGAAAATGTGAAGGGGACTCACTCTATTTAGAGAGTGCATACCCGGTCTGGGGTCCCTGATCCTGCTTATACTATTCCGTGTAGGGTTTCATTAGTCCCTACTAGTCCTCCTTGGACTCCCCGAGATGGTGATACTTATGATCACCCACCTCAGGAAGATATCTCTAATGCGGAGTTCCATCAGTCTATTCATATACTTGCCCAGCTGGTGGCATCACAATCTCATTAGTCTAATCATACTGGTCCTGCTGTTAGTGCATCTGAGGTCACTTGGGTTGGCCAATTTGTAAGTTTAAATCCCCCAACCTCTACAGGCTCTAAGATAGAGGCAGATTCTCAAGGGTTTATTGATGAGATGGAGATGATTTTTAGGGTAATGCTTACTACTAATTTTGAAGGTGTAGATTTTTCTAAATATTAGTTAAAGGATGTGTCTTATTAGTGGTATGGTGAGTGGGAATAACTGTAAGGTGATGACATTGAATCAGGGGTATGGGATGAGTTTTCAAGGGCCTTTCTTGATCATTTTTTTCCTTAAGAGTTGAGGGAAGCTAAGGCTGAAGAGTTTGTGAACTTGAAGAAGGGTAAGATGAGTGTGAAAGTGTATGCCCTAAAATTTTAGTAGTTGTCCCATTATGCCCCAAAGTTGGTATCAGATATGACGTCCCAGATGAGAAAGTTTGCTTCTTGTTTGTCTTGTAACTTTTTGTTGGAGTGTAACGATCCTATGTTAATAATCTTATAGACATCTACAAGTTAGTATTTTATATGCAGTAGATAGAGGATGAGAATGAGAAGTAGGTAGAGATGGGATAGAGGCAAATCAAGAAGTTTAGATATTTAGAGTAGGGTACAGGTCAGTAGAATAGTAGGAGAGATGGTAGGCAGTGGACCAAGAAATAGAATTGGGAAGTTCTTATTCATTGGCTCATACTCTTTATTCTAAGCCTTTAGGTGATCATCAGTTTCAGGCTAGCAGTGGTCCTAAGGAACATGGTGCCTTGTCCTAGGCAAGTGGAGCTCAGTCAGCCCCACCTTACCCTCTTTGCTATTTTTGTAAAAAACTTCACTGTAGTTATTGTGAGAAAGGGAGGAACTTATTTTTTAATTATGATAAACCTGGTCATATACAATAGAATTGCCCTATAGATAAGGTTGCCAGTGGATATAATAAGGTCCCGGTCACCATTTCTTCATATCTAATACTTAATGGCACTATTTTAGGTACCGACACTGGCCGAAATTATCTTTATGCACTTGTTACTCATCAGGAGTCTGAGGCATCCCCTGATGTTGTTACTTGTATGTTATATTTTTTCTCTTGTGATATTTATTGTTTGCTTGATCTGGGTTCTACTCTTTGTTATGTGACCCCTTACGTGGTTGTGCACTTTAGTTTTGGTCGCAAAAATATATTTGACCCCTTTTCCGTTTTTATTCCAGTGGGTGATTCTATTGTTCTATAAGGATCTATAAGGGTTGTGTGGTGTCCATCTTTCAAAGAGAGACAATGGTGGATTTGATAGAACTTGATATGATGGATTTGATGTAATCTTGGGGATGGAATGACTTCATTCGTGCTATGCTTCTATGTATTATGGGACCCAATACTTCAGTTTTCATTTTCTTAATAAACCCGTGATTGAATGATAGAGAAGTTCCTTAGTACCTAAAAGAAGGTTTATTTCCTATCTTAAAGCTCAGAAATTGATTTCCAAGGGGTGTCTGTGTTATTTTGTTAGGGTTAAGGATTCTAACTTTGAGAGTCCTTCATTGCTAGCTGTCCTTGTGGTTAATGAGTTTCTTGAAATGTGTCCTAATGATCTTCCTGGAATTCCTCCTGATAGAAAAATAGATTTTGGGATTGATCTTCTACCTGATACCTGTCCCATTTCTATTTCTCCTTATAAAATGGCCTCGACTAAATTAAAGGAGCTTAAAAAGTAGTTAAGGGATCTTCTTGATAATGGTTTCATCCATCCTAGTATTTCTATGTAGGGTGCTCCTGTACTTTTTGTGCAAAAGAAAGATGGGTCCCTTCGAATGTGCATAGACTATTGTTAGCTAAATAAGGTCATAGTGAAAAATAAGTATCCTCTTCCTAGGATTAATGATCTTTTCGACTAGCTCCAAGGTGCTAGGTGTTTCTCTAAGATTGATCTTCGTTCAAGCTATCATCGGCTGAAAATTAGGGAGGTTTGATATTTCCAAGACTGCTTTCTGAACCCGGTACAACCATTATGAGTGTTTGGTTATGTCATTTAGATTGACCACTGCTCCGACAGCTTTCATATATCTTATGAATCGGATATTTAGGTAGTTTTTTGATTTTTTTGTTATAGTCTTCATTAATGACACCCTGGTGTACTCTAAGAGTGAGGAGGATCATGCCAATCACCTCCAAATTATGTTGTAGATCTTAAGGATCAGAAAATCGTATGCAAAATTTTCCAAGTGTGAATTTAGTTAAGTGTTGTGTCCTTTCTTGGGCATGTTGTCTCTACTCAGAGGATCAAAGTGGACTCACAGGAAGTTAAGACAGTTAAGAAATGGCCTAGATCCATAACACCAACCGACATTAGTAGCTTCTTGGTCTTGGCTGGGTACTATAGGACGTTTGTGGAGGGTTTCTCATCTATTGCTGCTACGCTGACAAGGTTGACCCAGAAAAAGGTTAAGTTTTTGTGGTTCAATGCTTGTAAGGGTAGTTTTGAGAAGTTAAAGAATAAGTTGACTTCTGCGCCAGTTTTGACCCTGCCTGAGGGTACTGATAGGTTTGTTGTATGTTGTGATGCGTCTCGTGTGGGATTGAGTTGTGTTTTTATGCAACATATTAAGATTGTGTCCTATGCTTCTAGGTAGCTTAAGGTTCATGAGAGGAATTACCCGACTCTCGATCTAGAGTTGGAAGCAATGTTTTCTTCTTTGAAGATCTGGAACCATTATCTAGATAGGGTGCACGTAGATATTTATTCAGACCATAAGGGCATGTAATATGTGTTTTCTCAGAAAGTATTGAATATATGATTGAGGAAATAACTAAATCTACTTAAGGATTATGACATGAGCCTTTACTACTATATAGGTAAAGCTAATGTTGCTACTGATGCTCTTTGCAGGTTATTTATGGGAAGCTTATCTGATGTTGATGAGTAGAAAAGGGGGTTGGTGAAGGATATTCACAAGTTGGTCAATTTGGGAGTCTATTTTTTTGACTTTGAGAATGGAGTAGTGATTGTTTAAGAAGTGGTTAAATTATCTCTTGGCACTGAGTGAAGGAGAAATAGGTTTTGGATCCCATCTTATGCAGATTAAGGATGATGTGGTTCAGCAAAAGGTTATGGCATTTGAGATTGGGGGAGATGGCATTCTGAGGTATCAATAAAGATTGTGTGTTCCTGATGTTGATGGTATTTGAGAAAGGATTTTGACTGAGACTCATGAGTCTAGATATATAGTTCATTCAGGTTCAATTAAGATGTATCATAACTTAAACAAAATTTACTGGTGGAATAACATGAAAAGAGAAGTGGAATGTTTTGTTGCTAAATGTATAGTTTATCAATAAATCAAGGGGAAATATTGAGGCCTGGTGGCATATCTCACGAGATGGATTTGCCCATATGAAAGTGGGAGATGATCACTATGGATTTTATTGTGAGTGTTTTATGGTCTCGCAATTAGTATGATTATATTTGTGTCATTCTGGATAGAATGACTAAGTTCACTCACTTCTTGCCGGTAAGGACTAATTAATCAAGAGAGGATTATACTAAGTTGTTCATTCAGGACATAGTTAAGTTTCATGGAATGACAATATTCATCATTTCAGACCAAGGTACATAATTTTCTTCTCACTGTTGGAATTTATTTTAGAAAGGTTTAGGTACTCGGGTAAACCTTAACACTGCTTTTCACCCTCAAGTAGATGAACAAGCGGAACAGATTATTCTGACTTTAGAGGATATGCTAAGGGCCTATGTGATTGATTTTAAGGGAAGTTGGGTTTATCATTTGCCTCTCATTGAGTATGCTTACAATAACAGTTACCATTCTGGCTTTCAGAAGTCTCCTTTTGAGGCTCTTATGGGAGAAAAAGTAGGTTTCCTATTAGATGGTTTAAGGTTGGTAAGACTAGATTGTTTGTCCCTGACTTAGTTCACCAAGCCATAAAGAAAGTGGAGCTAATTATAGAAAGGCTCAAGACTGCTCAAAGTCGCCAAAAGTCTTATGCAGATGTTAGGTGGAGGGAGTTGGAGTTTGAGGTTAGGGATTGAGTGTTCATGAAGGTTTCTCCCATGAAAAGAGTTATGAGATTCGGGAAGAAGGGAAAGCTCAATACCCATTACATTGGTCCATATCAAATTGTGATATGATTTGGAAATGTCGCCTATAAGTTAGATTTCTCGATACGTTTGGCCTATATTCATCCTATTTTCTATGTGTGTATGCTAAAAAAATGTGCGGGTAATCCTTCATTGATAATTCTTGTGAAATATGTTGGTGTTACATATTCGTTCTTTTGAAGAGGTCCCGATGGAGATATTGGATAGACAAGTTCGTACATTGAGGACTAAGGATGTAACTTTAGTAGAGGTGCTTTGGAGAAATAAAAAGGTGGAAGAAGCTACATGGGAAGCTGAGGAAGATATGAAGGCTAAATACCCGTTCTTGCTAGAGGTATGGCTTCTATTCTCCCTCTTGTGGCATTTTAAATTTTGTCCTTGGATTCTATTTGTATTTTTTTTTAATCTTGCTAAGGGTTCCCTAACTCCTTATTCGGGGATGAATGATCTTAAGGGGAGGCGTAATGTGACACCCCATGTTTTTAAGCTTTAGGCCCTCCAAGAGTTGAGTAATTTAATTAGCCAAGTTTCTAAAATATTGTCAACACTGGCAGTCGTAACGGACCAGGTAACGAGTCGTGATGTCAGGTAACGAGCCGTGGTGAGAACTCATTACCACGATAGTGAGTTTGTCCATGCTTTAGTCCCTTGACAACAAGCCAAAGGTACTACTCCATATGAGGCGTAACGAGTTGTAATGGGTGACTCATTGTCAGAACAGTAGGTTTCCCTAGGAGTTCTGATTTGAGTCTTCGTCACGATTCACGATGATAGGTGACAAACCGCGATGAGTGACTTGTGGTGAAAACACTGAAGGATCAGGAATTTGACTCCCTAGGTAATAACTCCAGACCATGACTCATGGTCAATCCTCATGAGTCGTTACCCAGGTTGTGACACCTGTACTCAATATTTTCCTACACATTTTAATTGGGGACTTTTTGGTTTTTTCCTCCCTTTACACTTTACCCACGACTTAAAAACACTTTAATGACCCCTTTAATGTCAGTTATCAAAATCAAAACACTTTTTCTTCCTCTTTAACTTTCAAGGCAACAAAATACTAGGGTTTTACTAGGGATTCAATGTTCAAGCTACAACCTTTGAATTCCTTTCATTTTTTTTTGCATATTTCAGGCATATCTCTCAACCCTAAACTTGTATTTTTCATTACGGTATAAATTGATTCAACATTTACATGATTTAGTTACTGGGTTTGAAATTGGGTTGAGGAACTTTTAATGGTGATTACTTGGATTGTTTTTTCCAGGATTTAAATACGTTATTCATGCTTTAGTTGAGTGTTTTGAGACTGAATGGGTGTATGGTTATGGGGTTGGAATGGGGATCATGGGTTTCCCCAACTTGATGGATTTTTAGCTTGAAATTGTCACTAACCTCAACCCACCTTTATGACTTTGGTTTTGAATATGGAATTCATATAATTTAATCTATTTTTTGGACATTACATTCCATTAAAAGATGATGGATAACAAAAATGGTTTTGTAAATCCCTTGGTGGCAATGGTTTGGTGGTATGGTTCGTCAGTTTTTCTGTTACTCCTATGCAGTGTTAGGTGGTATGGTTCGTAGGTTGATTTTCTATGACGTGGTGAGCTCCATCCTTCGAAATGCCATGCCATTTCCTTAGGTTTCTTTTCAGATTTTGGGAATTGTGAGTTTTCTTTTGTCATGGTCGAGGGAATGTCCTGACCTAATTTGATATTCTGGTTTTAGAGTCTTTTTGTGGATAAGTTTGTGTTAGTTGTTGTTTTAAGTCTTAGATTTCATTTAAGTTATCTATTCATCTTATCATTATGTTTGGTTGGATTCCTCTGTATTCATTTATTGTGGTCTAGTTGTTGGGCTAAAAGGGTGGTCTTCGGATCATGGTGAACTTGAGATACCCGTTATGATCAGGTCCTGGTTCTCTTGTTATCTATTTATCTTATCATTATGTTTGGTTAGATTCTACTGTATTTATTTATTGTGTTTTGGTTGTTGGGCTTAGGGGGTGGTCTCTGGCTCATGGTGCGCTTGAGATACCCGTTACTCCCACATCCTAGTTCGGGTTGTGACAGTAACTAACCAAAATATGAGAGAGATTATCAAATGCAATTTTCATGTATAACCAAATAAAGAGATCAATAATATAACCATGCATATTATTCCATTTTAATCAACTATAGACAATGTAATATATTAATAGTCAACCTAGATAGTTAGGACACAATATTGGATGAAATACCAAAGTAACAGAGAAAGTTTTTTCATGAAAGTATAAGAGCAGTTCACCTTAGTGTCACCACTTCCACTTAAGACATCATAAAACTTCAACAATTTTATTTTTGATCCTCCCACATTTGTAATGTTAATTTTGGTCTTGAATCTTGTTTAGGGATGTTAAAAGGGTAATTTGAGAAAGTTTCAGAACTTTTGGAAGAGCTTTAGGGTCATTGGGACCCAAAGAAAGTGAGGGTCCACAATATTAGAGTGCTATGGAGGTTAGCCTCCGCGATATTGGCGTGGCACGAAGGCTACCCTCTGTGATAATGGCGTGCCACAGCGATGTTTTAATTTCATCCAGTTTTTATTTTTTTCATTTGGGATGAAGGGCTTTTTATCTTTTTCCCCCTTGTATGACCTTTAAACATAAAATAACTCCATTCTCTTTAGATTTCAAAGATCGAACATTCTATTTTTCTCCCAAACTCAAAACCCAAGAACATTCAAGGTTTTTATAGTGAATTTATCATCCGGGCTCCAAACTTTGAATTGACTTCAATTTTTTGTGTATTTCAGGCATATATCTTATTTCCAAACATTAATTTTAAATTGTATCACTTATTTAATCATTATCCATGTGTTTTATATTGGTAGATTTGAAATTGGGTTGAGGAGTTTTGATTGGTGCCACTTGAATTACTTTTTCCATGATTTAAATTGATGATTTATGCTTTAAGTTTTTGTTTTTTGGACTGATTGGGTGTATTGTTATGGGAATTGTAATGGGGAACATGGGTTTCCCCAAATTGATGACTTTTTGGCTTGGTAATGGCATCAACCCTAATCCATTTTGAAAGTTTAGTTTTTGAACATGGATAATTGCATAATTCAACTTATTTATGAATCCATTACATTGCATTAATGGATAATTGGTTAAAACGGATTTTTAAAAAGGTCTTGGTGGCCATGGTTTGGATTTTAAAGTGGAATTTAGGAGTCTAATGGTTACATGAATTGGTTTGACATGATTATATGAGCTTCCAAGCATAATTTGTATGGCGATACTATGTGGTAAATACCTTAATATAAAACTCCAGGGTTAATGGTTGGGTTTATGTGCAAATTATTTTAAATTAGGCTTAAAGGGAATTGTGTAGCTCACCGTGAAGGTGTAGTCTTGGGAGAACTAACATTAAAAACCACGTTTGTCGGCATATGGGTCTATATGACAATTTGCTTGGTTCACACATTATATTTTGGATGGGTTGAACCTTGGTGTCTTTAGCCCTTTCTTCGAATTTCATGGTTCGTGCAGTTAACACGCACTGGGGTTCATGCAGTTAACACGCACTGGGGCCCTGTCAGCAGGGGGAGCTGAACCTTTATTACCCGTGGGCGACTTTAGGACAGAGCAAGCTACATAGTTCAACTTAATAGTTTAAACTCGCATGTTCATGACCCTTGTCCATATTCCGACATCCTATATATGTGTATATAATTATTGTGCTTATGATTTTAACTGATTTATGGCATTGGCATTATTTTATCTCTTTTGCTGAGTTACATGCTAGTGCTTATCCCAATGACAGTCTCTGGATGCTACATTGATGTTGGGTCCGAAGGGTTCTCTGTTGCTCCTGTGCAACATTTAATGGCTGAGTACTCCTATGGATTTACTGTGAAGTGACGAGCTTTCATTTTTTGAAAGGCCTACTAATTTAACTAGTTTCATTACTATTCTATTATTTTGGATTTCCTTTTCAGTCATAGTTGGGGGAATGTCCCAACTTTGTTGGTATTTCGATTTTAGAGGCTTTTGTTGACAAATTTAGGTTGGATTTTTGATTTTGACTCTTAGAACTTTCATTTGACTTATTTATCTTTTATTGCTATCTTGATTGGTTTCTACTTTATTATTTTTATTGTGCTCTTGAGGTTAGGCTAAGGGTGTGGTCTCCGTTCCATGGTGGGATTGAGATACCCATCATGACTAGGACCTGATTCAGGTTGTGACATTCCACTTCTAGCATTCTGTTTCAAGAAAGATCTCCTTAGACAATGCATTCTGCACCGCATAAATGCATAAGAATAGTTAGTCAATTTTGCATCAAAACTACAATGAACAAGACCCTAACATGTAAGATATTACTTGAGAGCGACGAACAAATATGATTGCAACAATGACATGAAAATTAAAATAAAATCAAAATCACCTTAAAATCACCTTAGCATCCTCAATCGTAGTAAATGAGTCATATCATGAACAAAATGAAGGAAATGAAACTTCTCAGATTCAATTTCCCATTTCAGATTTTTTGGATTTTTCAATTGGGTAACTACAACAACAACAACAAACCCAGTGTATTCCCACCTGGTGGGGTCTGGGGGGGGTAAGATGTACGCAGTCCATACCTCTACCTCTAAAGAAGTAGAAAGGCTGTTTCCGATAGACCCCCGGCTCAAGACACAAGATACCAGGCCAATACATATTAAAGCACCGAACAAAGTTACAAGACTACATAACATAAATAACATAACATAAATAACATAAATACGGCAGCCATAAATAGAAAGAAACAGGGGAAAACACCCAGCCTCTTACTAAAACAAGGAGCACGGAATCATAACAAGAATACTACCCCCAACAAGTAAAACCCTACACTAGCGACCCAAACTGGCCCTAGTCTTCTGCCCTAATTCGCGTCCTCCAGACCTTCCTATCTAGGGTCATGTCCTCGGTGAGCTGCAACTGCTCCATATCCCGCCTAATCACCTCACCCCAATACTTCTTCGGCCTACCCCTACCCCGCCTAAAATCATCCAACGCTAGTCTCTCACACCTAGACATTAATACATAGAAAATGTAAAGCTAGAACACAGAAGCAAATAATTCAAAGGCAATGCTAAGCTCCTAAAAGAGATATTTGTGAAGGATAAGGAAAAGTTAGTGTGAGACTTTTTTTTCCTTTCCATATTAGTAATATAAATTAATTTTGATAATGAGTAACAGTCCAACCAATTCGTTACGTTTCCATGAAAACATGAATAAACAGATGAATCAGTCAGTACCGACTTTCTTCTTTGCGTTTAGAGTAGGTATTCTTCTTCCTCTTCTTGGCACCATTTCGGAGATGAGAAACCAAATGGATAATGGACTTTTCTGGATAGGCAATTAATTGGAGGAATGAGTTGTAGAAAATTCTAAATGAGAAAGCTAGGAGGATACGTGTCTTACCATAGCTATTGAAATTACATAAATATCCTTGATCATTCCATGCTCATGCTTCTATATAAAATAAAAAAAATAAAAAAATGATATAAAAACTTGTTCTCAAAAAATTTTGAGGGTTAGAATAAAATATTATTTTAAAGGATAGTAATTATAAAGAAAATTCGAATGTATAAAATTTTCTATATATTTTAATGGAAAAATTACATATTATAGACAAAGTACTATATTAATTACATGATATGGTTAATGTTTTAAAAAATTACAATTCATAGTTATTTAGTAGTTAAAAGTCCGTTTTTTGTGGGCCCTAGATGCAAATATATTAGGATTTATATATATCAATTTTCTCTCTCATATATTTATTTTTGGTATTTTCTTTCTATTATCTCTCTATCCTGTTGACTCAAAAAAAAGGCAACAATGAAATATCAAAACACAAGAATTTTTATGATATCTTCTTCAACTATTTTTCCCTTAATTTTCTCTCAAAATCACTTTAATATCCTTAATTTTAAATTAAAGAAACGACAACATTGACGACAACATTATTCAAGAGATCTTCTTCAACTTTTTTCACCTTATTTTTCTCTCAAAGTCACTCTAATATCACAAAATATAATCCTTGATTTTTCTTTGATAAATCATTTTTGTAGATTTTTCACCACAGAAAATCAGTTTAGGATATTTATTGACATTAGATTTAATTTTTTTTAAATTTTTATATATTATGTTAGTTAGTCGTTAAATTTCTTCGTTGTTTATATATTTTACAAAAAAAATAGAAAAGGGGGAGCACTCCCCCGTTTTTATAATTTTTTTCATTTTTGTAGATTTTTATTTTATAATATAAATTTTTATATATTATGCAAGTCACTCCCCCAATTTTTTTGATGGATGATTTACCAAAAAAAAAGGAAAGAGTTTTGCATCTTCTAACAAGGCGGAAAGAAAAAAATATTTTAAGGTATCTAAATTTAAAAGGGGGAGCAATGAAGTTGACAATGATTACGAGGTTTTTTCGTATATATTCTCATGAAACAGAATTGTTGGTAAATATACATTTTTGTTTCAATATATGTAGATACGTATAGTTTTTTTTTGGTAGAATAATACATGCATATATATACAGAGTTAGAGTGTATGTATGTATATACAGTTTGTATTTTTGATATATGTATATGTAATTTACATAAATTATAGTTAACTTTCACATATACATTTTGAAGAATAATGCATATGCAGATATATACAGTTTTAGAGTGCATTTATGTATATACATTCAAATTTGTTATTATGTAAAACATTCAAATTTGTATATACAGATATACAAACAACAGATATGCAAATAATAAACAACAATTTTGATTTGAATATATGTATACTTCATTTGTATATATGTATATATAGATATACAAACAACAAATATACAAATATCAAATTTATGTAAACTAATATAGTGATATACAAACAATAGATATACAAATAATAAAAACAATCTTTGTAACCTTTAAAACAGATATACAAATACAATTATACACTTATGTTAACAGATATACAGAAATTCAAATATACTATTAATAAATATACATAAAAAAAAATATTAAAAGACTGTCAATATATATATTATGAAATATGCAGTAGAGTAATGAATAGATATATCACACAAATTGCAATTACAAATGAAATTTAGAAAAGAAAAAAAAAAACTAACACAAACAAGGATTATAACCTTTTAACAACTTCTGTGAAAAAAAATTCAAAATTACGAAAATAAAAATTGAATAAGAAAATTGAAACACAAAATTACAATTGAAGTTATTGTATACAAAAATAATAGTAATTACAAAATTGACAATTTGAAAGTGTTTGAAGTTTATATTGTCCATTCAATTTCGAAAATCTAATTCAAACCAATAATAAAATCGATTTTCATTATGTTGAAATTGAATCAATTTTTATTGCGTATTAGATTAAAAAAGGATTTCAGTAAATAAATTCAAGTAAAAAAATAATTTGCGCAAATCGTATATACCAGAATTTTGTATGCACGAAGTACCAACTTTCTCCTGTAGACTACAATTTTTTTTTTAAATTATCAACTTTTGAGGGAGTAATTAACGCATAAATTTATATTTATTGATCTGTTATATCAGAGAAATAAATGGAAAGTTGGAGAAGATTAATAACATTTATTACATTAAAATTTTTTTAAATAAAAAGTTGGAGAAGATTAAGGACATTTATTACATTAAAATTTCTTTTTTTTTTATCTCTTTTTATTGTTATGGACTTTTCCTTCTTTTTTGTATATATATACATAAAACTGTCATTTAGTTTGTCTATAAATTGTAAATATATAAATACTCTAATGAGACTATATGTGAATTTTTGCCTATTTTTATCTTACATTTGTGGCCCAGGTAATGAATTGGTTTAATAAACATTAAATAGCTACATTAATTGGAGAAGTTAATTTACGGTATAATCTTTGGTCTTATGATGGATAATGGATGAAAGAAGCAAATATACGTTTTGGGTCCTTTCTCTGCTTTCCAATAGAGAATAGTGTATTCTTGACCAATACTGTTAACACCTAAATTTTTTCCCTCCACACTACGAGTTGATTTTGAGTTTCTACTATTTCGAACAATCTTTTGAAATAATTATTTTTGCAAAAGTTAAGTGATTTCAAAATCAATTTTGGGCTAAACTCTCTATTTCTAAGTAAGGATATATATATTTATATATTTAATTATATGAAATTATATAATTTTGTTTAAGAACAAGTAGCTTTGCGAATTCCTTTTGAGCGAAATCATACTTAAATTGGAAATATTTTTAATTTTCTTCAAAATTGATTTAAAGTAGGAAATAAAATGTGTAATTAGTTTCTTGATTTTTAAATACATTTATTATGATTTAAGAAATTAATTATTTCTAGCTGTGGAAACTAGAAGCTCATAGTTATTTCGGGATTTAATTTGTTTCAATTTGATTAACTAATTTTACTCCGATTATTGAAATAGATCAAGTTTAATTATTTTTCTTTCGGATCATCTTTGATGGGAGTTTGGGATGTAGGTGACAAAAGAGTTTTAAAATGAGGTGTAGGTGACACAAGTCTTAATTATTAGGTGGAGGTGACAATTACTTTATTATGAATTAAGAAAGTTGAAAAAATTTGAAAATAACTCACAAGTTTTTAAATTTACACTTTGATCCAAATGTTAGCCTATATAACGAAAAATGAAGGAAAAAAGGGCGCCTTTCTCTCTCTTCTCACCCATTGTTATTTTCTCTCTCTTAGCGATTTTTGGTGTTCATTATTGCTGCTGCTTCATTCACCATCTTCTGCTTCATTATCATCATCTTCTACTTCATTATCATTTTCATCTTCTTCTTGTTGACCATTTGTTGTTGTTGTTACCACTACTGTTGCTATTTGACCAATTTCTTAGGTCAAATTTTGTTTCGAACATCACTTTCCACTTTGGCATTACTTCATAGGAGACCTTGGTAAGTCAAATTATGATTTTTAGTTGAATTTGTCATCTGGGTAATTGCTATTGTGTTGTTGTTTTCCAACAATGGATAGAACCCAATCATGAAACCAACATAAGATCCATCTATTTAAATAGATAAATCATCTGTTGCGACAGATGAGACATCTGTTTCAACGAAAGACTGATATGTTGGATTCATGTTTAAACAAATGGGTCAGCTGTTGCAATATTTGACACATCTGTTGCAACAGATTAGTTATTTGTTACAATAGATTACTAACCTGTTGCAACAGGTAAGTCATCTTTCGCAACAGGTTAATTATCTGTTGCAACACGTCACTCATCTGTTGGATTCAGCTTCAAAGGTGATTTAGTACTGTAACATCAATCCCAACAGGTGCTTCATCTGTTACAACAGATATTCAGGAGTCTAACATGAATCCCAACAGGTAACTAATCTATTGCGACTGATCACTTACCTATAACACCCCATATTCAAGTACGTGTATTGGCGTATTTAAGTACGTGTATTGATCTTATTTATATGGAATTAATTTTTTTATTTTATTTATATCGGAATTTGCCCGTCGATGGTTCCATGAGAAGGTTATTGAATAAGCTTTTCAATGATATAAAGATTTCCAAAAATGGATAGCTTTCGGATATAATCGAGCACGTTCGAAACTATAAAACGGTGGCCGGGATATTTGGGAATAGTAAATGTGCAGGAAATTTTCCTGCACACAAACTACTGAGGCCAGCCGAATTTTTGGGTCAACTTCGAATGATCATAACTACCTTAATATAATGAACTGGAAGATCTTCAACCTATAAAAATAAAGATCTTTGAGTCTTTCTTCCAATGCAATTGGTTTCATCCAAATCCAACGTCTGAGTAAGGAGTTATACTCGTTTTACTTCAGCCTATCAAAACAAATTTTTAGGGTCAACTTCAAACGACCATAACTCCTTGTACAGGACGAACTGGGTGGCCTACTTTATATGAAATGAAATCCCTTTGAATTATCCTTCCAACGATACCAATTTCACCCTAATACGATATCAAATCAAAGAGTTATGGTCGATCTACTTTAGCTTATAAAAATAGTCCATCAAAGGACAAATTTGACATTATTTAAATTTTAAAGGCATTTTGGTCATTTTCTATTATATTATGGACGGGAATATGTGTATATATACATGTATATGAGTTCAAAAACTTATTTTCATCACCAATCATTGAGGAAGAACAAACCCTAGCCAAATTTGACCTTTAAATTACTTTTGATTCAACTGTAGAAATTCTAAAGTAATCCGATAACTGGGTTTGTCATCTCGAGAGCTTCAAACGACACCTATTATTTGTGCAAATAGGATTGCATAATCAAGAGGTGAATTCTAAGGTATGAATATTGTTTTCCTTTGTTCTTTTACATATGTATATGTGTGATAGAGGGTTATATGTATTGGTTGTTATTGAAAAGTGATGGAAATAGGGTTATGGACTATTTTGCATGGTTTGGTTGTATTGAATTATAGAAGGTGGATATGGTAATTGAGTTATGAAAGGTGGATATGGTGATATACTATTGAATTGATGATTATTTATGTCTATGGCTCAATTTGGTTTAATGGATTGGCTGTAAGGATAAATGAATCCAAACTTGATATTGGAGGATGTTGTATGAATATGCATGGAATGTGAATGTAATTGGAGTATAAGAGGGTTAAAGTGATACCCTTTATGGAGTAATTAAGGCTTACTGCTTAACCACTAGTTTGGTGAATTCAAATAATTGAATTGTGACGTTTGGTTGCTAATACTAGATTGCTATATATGTTCATCGTAGATAAGTAATACAAAAAGACGGGAAGTCCATTTGAGACTAGTATTGAAGGTTGACAGTCAGGTATGTAAAGCATACTCTATACCATATCTTTGGCACGAAAGTGAACAATTGTTCTATTAAGAAAGTTTCCAAAGTTATTCAGTAACATGTGATCCATAATGGTTTTGTATGATGTCCTACGTTACCAATGAACTTGTTTCCACCCTACAAGATGTCAAGAGATTCCAATACTTACTTATTTTCCAAATCTTACATATTTATTGCACTAATGAATGTCAGAAGGTATCCGGTTACTCAAACAAGATCCATGTGCTATTAATGACATCAAAATGTTTCATTGATATATCAATAAGTTCCTACTTCATAGTTATGGCATTGATGACTCCAAAATACTTCATTGATGTGCCAATGAGTTCTTACTTCATTGTTATTACATTGATGGTCTATTTATATGTCTATTATTTATGTATCATTGTTTCAAAGTATCAAAAATGCGGTGGCAACCAAAATAACAATCTCAAAGATTAATTGAACTACGTGATGGAAGTTCTCTCTTATCGGGTGGTATCCCAGGGGCATAAGCCTATCATGGGTCGATCCCTATTTATGTGTTTATGGGTGGTATCCCAGGGGCATAAGCCTATCATGGGTCGATCCCAGTTGATATATATTGGTGGTAGCCTAATGGTCATAGTATAGTACAGTAATGATTACAAAGATGATAAGAACGAAGGTAAAGTGATTGAATAAATACAATGTACAAGTTGTCACAAGTTCTAGTAAGTGTGGTCCACTCCTATTACGATTTATTCACTTGTTTCTAATTTCTATTAAGCTCCTATATCATATGTGATTATCTACAGCTTTGCATACTCAGTACATATTTCGTATTGCTGTCCCCCACGGGGGATCTACATTTCATGCTGCAGGCACAGGTACCTCAGCTCATACACCGCACAAGTAGGATCCAGGATATCCAGCTATTTTTGGAGAGCTCCAATTTGCTTCGGGGCTTTCCGTGTCATATCCAGTCACTTTTGGTATTGTATAGAAGTTATTTATATGGCGGGGTGTGTCCCGACCTTAGTTAAACTCTGTGTATTATATAGAGGCTTTGTAGACCTAATGTACATTCAAGGTGGTGTTTTGTTAATAGACGTGATGGCTCCAACGGCCAAGTATTATACATACATATATATATGTGCTCGAGCTTATATAGGTGATTATTTACTTTTATATGCGACATAATGTTGTCCGAATTTTGGGTTGTCATAGAGGTATGCATGAGAAGTATAAGGTTATGAGCTGGTTCTCCCGGACCCCCTCAGTTACGGGTGCCAGTCCGCCCTAATAGAATTTGAGGTGTAACAATAGTGGTATCAGAGAAGTTCGTTCTAGTGAGTCTACAAAGCCGTGTCTACGTAGAGTCTTGTTTATCGGTGTGTTGTGAACGCATCTATAAACAGGAGGCTATGGACATTTAGGAATTGTTTCTTTTTCTTCATGTCTTAGATCGTGCGATAGAGCCTATATTGTATATGAAGTCATAGTTGACCACTGAATCCATTTGTTTCTCTTATTATAGTAATGATGCCGGTTACCAGAAGTAAGAATACCGGTAAATAAGTAGATGTGGCTTTCGGAGAGGGGACTAGTAAGTATATGCCTTAATTGATCCCGGTTCTACATTATCTTATGTTACTCCATTGGTTGCTGGAAAGTTCGAAAGAATACCCGAACTGTTAGTTAAGCCATTTGAAGTGTCCATACCGGTTGGGGAATCTATTATAGCTAGAAAGGTTTACCAAAACTGCATAGTAACTATTTGTGGTCGTGATACAATAGCTGATCTCGTGGAGTTAGAAATGGTAGATTTTGATATTATAATGGGTATGGACTGGTTGGCGTCTTATTATGCCACAATTGATTGCTGCACGAAAAAGGTATATTTCCATTTTCCAAATGAATCAGTCCTTGAATGGAAAGGTGAAATTGGCGCGCCAAGAGGTAGATTTATTTCTTATTTTAAGGCAAGAAGAATGATTTCCAAGGGATACATATATCATTTAGTTAGAGTAACGGATACAGAAGCGGAGCCACCAACTCTTCACGCTGTTCCAGTGGTAAATGAATTTTCTGATGTATTCCCTGAAGATCTTCCAGGTTTACCTCTTAAACGAGAAGTAGAGTTTGGTATTGATGTAATACCAGGCACCCAAACAATCTCCATTTCTCCGTATAGAATGGCCCCAGCAGAATTATGAGAATTGAAAGATCAATTGAAAGATTTGCTAGAGAAGGGATTCATAAGGCCTAGTATGTCCCCCTAGGGAGCACCAGTGTTATTTGTGCGTAAAAAGGATGGCTCGCTGAGGATGTGTATTGATTATCGACAATTGAATAAGGTGACTTTCAAGAATAAATATCCTCTCCCAATAATTGATGATTTATTTGATCAGTTACAGGGCGCCAAGTGCTTTTCTAAGATTGATTTGAGGTCAGGTTACCACCAAGTGAGGGTCAAAGAGAAGGATATACCCAAGACAGCTTTCCAAAACATGGTATGGTCATTATGAGTTTCTAGTTATGTCATTTGGGCTAACAAATGTACCCGCAGCTTTTATGGATTTGATGAATAGGGTGTTTAAGCCATTCCTGGATGTATTTGTGATAGTTTTTATAGATGATATTCTAGTTTATTCTATATCAGAAGAGGACCATTCCAATCACTTACGACAGGCATTGCAGACTCTTCGTGATTGTAAGATTTATGCAAAGTTCTCTAAATGTGAGTTTTGGTTAAAGTCAGTGGCATTTTTAGGTCATATTGTATCTAGTGAAGGGATAAAGGTTGATTCTCAAAAGATAGAAGCTGTGAAGAATTGGCCAAGGCCCATAACGCCTACGGAGATTCGTAGTTTTCTTGGGTTGGCTGGTTATTATAGAAGGTTTGTTGAAGGCTTTTCTTCCATTTCAGCACCCTTAACCAAGCTAACCCATAAAGCATCCAAATTCTAATGGAATGATGCCTTTGAGAAGAGTTTTCAAGTTTTAAAGAACAAGTTGATTTCTACACCCGTGTTGGTACTTCCAGAAGGCACCGAAGGGTATACAGTGTATTGTGATTCTTCCAGAATTTGTTTAGGATGTGTATTGATGTAGCATGGTAAGGTAATAGCATATGCTTCTAGACAATTGCGGCCACATGAGAAAAATTATCCTACACACGATCTTGAGCTGGCAGCAGTTATTTTTGCTTTAAAGATAAGGCGCCACTACTTATGTGGGGTTCATGTTGATATATCTACTGACCATAAGAGCTTGCAATATATTTTTAATCAGAAGGATCTAAATTTAAGGCAGCGGAGATGACTTGAACTATTAAAGAACTACGATGTTGATATATTGTACCATCCAGGGAAAGCAAATGTGGTAGCTGATGCATTAAATCGTAAGGCTATGATGGCACCTATAGAAAGGCAAGGGATGATTAAAGATCTTCACCAGTTAGCTAGTTTGGGAGTTCTCCTTCTTGAAGCTTCGGATAAAGAGCTTATCGTACATAATACTGCAGAATCTTCATTAGTAGCTGAAGTAAAAGAGAAGCAATATGGAGATCCTATTTTATTATAGCTTAAGGAGAACATTCAGAGTTGTACGACCAAGGTATTTGAGCTTACGCGAGGAGTACTTCAGTTCCAAAACAAATTGTGTGTACCAGATGTAGACGGGCTAAGAAAGAAGATTATGATAGAGGCACATTATTCAAGGTATTCCATTCATCCAGGATCAACCAAAATGTATCGAGATTTGAAAGATATGTATTGGTGGAATGACATGAAGAAAAGCATTGCAGAATTTATAGCTGAATGTCCAAATTATCAAAGAGTTAAACTTGAGCACCAAAAACCCGGAGGTTATATGCAATGCATTGATCTTCCAAGCTGGAAGTGGGATATGATCAACATGGATTTCGTTATTGGTTTGCCTTGTACATCCCAAAAGTTTGATTCTATATGGTTGATTGTTGATAGGCTTACCAAATCCGCATATTTCCTACTAGTTAGGACCACTTACACAGTTGAAGAGTATGTAAAGCTGTACATTAAAGAGATAGTCCGATTACATGGAGTGCCAATTTCTATTATATCAGATCGGGGAACCCAATTTACCGCAAACTTTTGGAAGTCTTTTCAGAGGTGTTTGGGAACACAAGTGAAGTTGAGTACAGCTTTTCACCCTCAAACAGATGGACAAGCAGAACGTACTATCCAAACACTTGAAGATATGCTATGAGCTTGTGTAATAGATTTTAAGGGAAACTGGGATGATCATTTACCTCTTATTGAGTTTGCCTACAATAATAGCTATCATTTAAGTATTAAAATGGCACCATATGAAGCTTTATATAGAAGGAAGTGTAGATCACCAATAGGATGGTTCAAAGTGGGTGAAACTCTTTTATCCGAACCAGATCTTGTTTATCAAGCCATAGAGAAGGTTAAAGTAATTCAGCAATGATTAAAAACAGCCCAAAGTCAACACAAGTCATATACGGATAGTAGAAGGAGAAGGCTAGAGTTTTCTATAGGTGATTGGGTATTTTTGAAGGTATCACCAATGAAATGGGTAATGAGATTTTTCAAGAAAGGGAAGTTGAGTCCATGTTATATAGGCCCGTATAAGATCACTCGAAGGTTTGGACAAGTTGCATATGAATTAGAGCTACCCCAAGAGCTCTCGTCAGTACATCCGGTATTTCATGTGTCAATGCTTTGAAAGTGCATCGGAGATCCATCACATATCACTTCTACTGAGGATGTGCAAGTTGCGGAAGATCTTACCTATGAGGAAGTGCCTATTTCTATTCTAGATCGCCAAGTTAAGAAGATGAGAAATAAAGAGATAGCATCTATGAAAGTACGTTGGAGAAATCGTCAAAGGGAAGAGATTACATGGGAAGCTGAGGAAGAAATGAAATCTAAGTACCCTCATTTTTTCAAAGATGAAGAGGAAGTTCAAGAAACGGAGTTAGAACATTAACAAGTAAGTTTTTTTTTATATATGCAAAGTATTTAGGTGATGATGTGAATATTAATGATGGACTTGAACTTGTTTCGGTTGAATAACTACGCTAACATTCTAGGACAAATGTCCAAAAGGGGGGAAGGATGTAACACCCCGTATTCAAGTACGTGCATTGGCGTATTCAAGTACGTGTATTGGTCTTATTTATATGAAATTATTTTTTTTAATTTTATTTATATTGGAATTTGCCCGTCGATGGTTCCATGCGAAGGTTATTGAATAAGCTTTCCAACAATATATTTCCAAAAATGGATAGGTTTCGGATATAATCAAGTAGATTTGAAACTATAAAATGGTGGTCGGGATATTTAGGAATAGTAAATGTGCAGGAAAATTTCCTGCACACAAACTACTGAGGCCAACCGAATTTTTGGGTAAACTTCGAATGATCATAACTCCTTTAATATAATGAAATGAGAGAGCTGCGACCTATGAAAATAAAGATATTTGAGTCTTATTTCTAATGCAATTAGTTTCATCCAAATCCAACTTTTGAGTAAGGAGTTATACTCGTTTTACTTCAGCCTATCAAAACAGATTTTTAGGGTCAACTTCAAACGACCATAACTCCTTGTACAAGCCGAAATGGGTGTCCTACTTTATATGAAATGAAAGCTATTTGAATTATCCTTCAAACGATACCAATTTCAACCAAATTTGATATCGGATCAAAGAGTTATGGTCGATATACTTTAGCTTATCAAAATAGTCCACCAAAGGACAAATTTGACATTATTTAAATTTTAAAGGCATTTTGGTCATTTCCTATTATATTATGGAATGGAATATGTGTATATATACATGTATATGAGTTTAAAAACTCATTTTCATCACCAATCATTGAGGAAGAACAAACCCTAGCCAAATTTGACCTTTAAATTACTTTTGATTCAATCGTAGAAATTCCAAAGTAATCCGATAACTGCGTTTGTCATCTTGAGAGCTTCGAATGGCGCCTATTATTTGTGCAAATGGGATTGCATAATCAAGAGGTGAATTCTAAGGTATGAATATTGTTTGCCTTTGTTCTATTCCATATGTATATGTATGATAGAGGATTATATGTATTGGTTGTTATTGAAAGGTGATAAAAATAGGGTTATGGACTATTTTGCATGGTTTGGTTGTATTGAATTGTGGAAGGTAGATTTGGTAATTGAGTTATGGAAGGTGGATATGGTGATATACGATTGAATTGATGATTATTTATGCCTATGGCTCAATTTGGTTTAATGGATTGGTTGGAAGGATAAATGAATCCAAACTTGATATTGGAGGATATTGTATGAATATGCATGGAATATGAATGTAATTGGAGTATAAGAGGGTTAAAGTGACACCCTTTATGGTGTAATTAAGGCTTACTACTTAAACACTAATTTGGTTAATTCAAATAATTGAATTGTGACGTTTGGTTGCTAATACTAGATTGCTATATATGTTCATCGTAGATAAGTAATCCGAAAAGACAGGAAGTCCATTTGGGACTAGTATTGAAGGTTGACAGTCAGGTATGTAAAGCATACTCTATACCATATCTTTGGCATGAAAGTGAACAATTGTTCTATTAAGAAAGTTTCCAAAGTTATTCAGTAACATGTGATCCATAATGGTTTTGTATGATGTCCTATGTTACCAATGAACTTGTTTCCACCCTACAAGATGTCAAGACATTCCAATACTTACTTGTTTTCCAAATCTTACATGTTTATTGCACTAATGAATGTCAGAAGGTATCCGGTTACTCAAACAAGATCCATGTTTATTAATGACTCCAAAATGTTTCATTGATATACCAAAAAGGTCCTACTTCATTGTTATGGCATTGATGACTACAAAATACTACATTGATGTGCCAATGAGTTCTTACTTCATTTTTATTGCATTGATGGTCTATTTATATGTCTCTCATTGATGTATCATTGTTTGAAAGTATCAAAAATACGGTGGCGACCGTAGTAACAATCTCAAAGATTAATTGAACTAAGTGATGGAAGTTCTCTCTTATCGGGTGGTATCCCAGGGGCATAAGCCTATCATGGGTCGATCCCTATTTATATGTTTATGGGTGGTATCCCAGGGGCATAAGCCTATCATGGGTCGATCCCAGTTGATATGTACTGGTGTCAGCCTAATAGTCACAGTATAGTACAATAATGATTACAAAGATGATAAGAACGAAGGTAAAGTGATTGAATAAATACAATGTACAGGTTGTCACAAGTTCTAGTAAGTGTGGTCCACTCCTATTATGATTTATTCACTTGTTTCTGATTTCTATTGAGCTCCTATATCATATGTGATTATCTACAACTTTACATACTCAGTACATATTTCGTACTGACGTCCCCCATTAGGGACCTGCATTTCATGCTGCAGGCACAGGTACCTCAACTCATACACTGCACAAGTAGGAGCCAGGATATCCAGCTATTTTTGGTGAGCTCCAGTTTGCTTCGGGGCTTTCCGTGTCATATCCAATCACTTTTGGTATTGTATAGAAGTTAGTTATATGGCGGCGTATGTCCCGACCTTAGTTAAACTCTGTGTATTGTCTTGAGGCTTTGTAGACCTAATGTATAGTCAAGGTGGTGTTTTTTTAATAGACGCGATAGATCCAACGGCCAAGTATTATATATACATATATATGTGCTCGAGCTTATACAGGTGATTATTTTCTTTTATATGCGACATAATGCTGTCCGAATTTTGGGTTGTCATAGAGGTATGCATGGAAAGTATAAGATTATAAGCTGGTTCTCCCGGGCCTTCTCGATTACGGGTGCCAGTCCGTCCCAATAGGATTTGAGGTGTGATATTACCTGTTGCAATAGATAACACATCTGTTGGGATTCATTCACGGCACTATGAATCACTATCAACCTTTTTTAATAAATGACTTTATTTAGGTACCACTAATGGAGGGATCAATAACAATAGGGGTGGATTTTCATGGTCAATGTATAGAGAAGAGCAATTGCTATGTATGACATTGGAATAAGGGTGAAATGTTAGAGACGATAGCTATGAAAGTCCAAAGTGATATTTCATATGATGATTTTATGAACTTAATCATCAGCTTTTGTGGATTGAATTGTCAACCGGAAGAAGTCGCCATCAGTTACATGCATATGTCCTTTGAAAATCAGATGGTACTGCCTTTAAAGATAATCGATCAGGTTTGGTTGCGTGCTTATCTAAGTGATTTGACCAGGCGGTGTTAAGGGTGTACATGGTTTAAAAGATGAGAGAGAATGAGAACCAGAACGTAGAAGATAAGAAAAAGAAGACTTGTTTAATGATAGGTTGGATGATCTAGACATGAATATTCCAGGTGATGATCAAACACCTACGCCCATTGATGTGACCAATACAATGTGTAGTTCTTCTCAATTGACACAGTTTGGAAATCTTCAAGACGATGGGATCGGTTTTTTTATTGGAATGTCATTCAAGGACAAGAATGAGCAGTGTCTTTTGCTTTAAATATGCTAATTCAAACTGCAAGTGGTGGTTGAGAGCGGTGAAGTACGCAAGGTCTGATAGATTTGTCATTCATAAACATGAAAAGTCTCACACATGTGGTTTGGAGCATATCTCGAGCCAAAATTCTCACACCATGTCAAAGGTCCTCGGTGAATATTTTAGGAGTAGTTTTCCCGATGGCAAAGGCCCTTCAACAAGGGTTATGGCCAATCAACTCCTTATTGATTTGGGTGTCCTGGTCAGTTATAAAAAGGTATATACAACCATGGGGATTTCCAAGGACCTGGTTAGGGGAAAACTCGAGAATGGGTATGAAGTCCTGGATGCTTACCATTATATGATTGAGTCCACAAATCCCGAAAGTAAGAAGGCATTGCATCTGGATGAAAATGGAAGGTTCAAGTACTTTTTTGTATCCTATGGTGCTTGAATTCAAGATTTTCGACATTTGAGAAAGGCATATCTGTCGACGGTACTTTCTTGAGGAGCAGGTATAATGAAGTTCTGCTAGAGGCGGTGGCACAGGATGCGGAGAATCACATCTTTCCTGTCACTTTTTGTGTAGCCAACAAGGAATGCGATGCCTCTTATGAATTTTTTTTGAACAACTGTGACGCTGCATCGAAGATACCGAAGAGTTGTGTTTTGTATTGGATAGACATCCAATTATTCCAAAGATGAGTTCACTTTTCTTTACTTCAGCTTACTTTGGTTGTTGCATCAGGCATCTTTGAGAGAACATTTGAAACAACTATCACAATGAAAGGGTCGTCACCCCTTTTTTATAGTGCAGCTAAACCATTTAGTAGAGAGGAGTGTTTAGACCATTTTAATTAAATAGTAGATATGAATCCCAAGGTAGCAGAATTTCTAATACCTGTCGGTTTCGAGGGATGGAGCCGGGATTCTGTCCAATAAATAGGTACATTTTTATGAATTTAATGTCTTGTTTGATTTACAAGTTTAGTATGGTGTCATACTAAGTGATTCTTTTCTATAGGTACAGTATTATGACATCAAACATAGCTGAATCGGTGAATTCATTGTTTGGCGATGAAGGAGAATTTCCCATCAAGTCTATGTTTGAAAAAATAAGCGAGAAGTATAGCAATTTTTTTAACGAAAGGCGTGTACAGTTCAAGTGCCCAGAAAAAAGAACCTGATTTGTTCTCAAAGTCAAAAAAAATATCAACGAACATCAGTTTGGGGAATAGGTTATTCTCTCATAAAATAGAAGATTACAAATTTCGTATCACCGGTCATGGTGATGCTGCCACAGTCGATCTTCAAACAAGATCTTATACGTGTAGAGTTTTTGACTTGGACAAAATATCATGTCCACATGCTATGAAAACGCTTCGAGCTAAATACTTTCATAAATATGGACCTGAAGTTTACGAGCACTCCTCTCAATATTATTCAGCGGAAAAATATGAAATGGCAATATAGTAGGCATATTACTCCCGTGCCTCCCGAAATATCTTAGGTTGTTCCAGCAGAGCTTATGGGGAGATTAATACCTCCTCCATATATTGATCCGAGCACGATCAAATCGGGAAGAAAGCCATATAAAAGGAGGTGTGGAGTTGGAGAATCATTTTCATCAAGAAGAAACAAGTGCTCCATATGTAAGTGCGCTAGCTACAAAAGAACTACATTCCTGAATCGTAATCCACCATGATCATTGTAATGGCAGAAACTTGTGCTGTTTGTTTGTTTGTTTGTTGTGGACTTTTATATATTTAACTCATTGTTGTGAACCTATTGTTATCATTTATTATATATGAAATATCTTTTTTTTTAATAATTTGTGCATCAATAAAAAGAGGCAAAACATGCACTAAATAATACAATAGACTACAATTATTCTCAATAATTGCATAAACAACTGGAATATTTTCCTCCAACAGATGAAAAATCTGTCAAAACAGATGGATAATCTGTTGATAGGAACCCAACAGATGACCAATCTGTTCCAACACACAGTCTATCTGTTGAAAGAACTCAAAAGCCAAAATTGCCAGTGCTACTGGATTCAACATAGCTCCTTGCCTCCAACCGCTGACATGTTAACATGTATGTATGTTTTGATTAGAAGAAATAGACAGAATAAAAATTGAATAAGAATTAAAATGCCAAAGTCTGACTAAAAGTAAAACTTTCGTTAAACAATAAATAAAATACATTAGGTATATATCCGATATAGAAAAATTAAAATACATACACTAAAAGAAAAAACACATTCTTATTATTATTATCATCATCATCATCATTAATGGCAGCCGACCAATCAAATCGCAGCAGCAGGGCCCTCATCAGCCTCTGCATCTCTCTGAACATCGTCGCTCTCATAGCGACCAACTCCCTCTGCAGGTCATTAACCTACCTCTAAAGTTCCCGTACTGTGTCGCGTAGAATAGCAATGTCCGAAAAAGGATCAGCCATATCTAGAACACGTATGAATTGACAAATGTAAAGAAAAAAGTCCAAAATATAATACAACGTATACGACCAACTGGTAAATTTACACTAAAAAACTTACCTAAACGAGAAAGGAATATGCTCTTTGAAGAGAAGTGGTTGAAGATGTCACAGGAAAAGAAAAAATACAAGAAATAAATAAAGTTGAGTTGAATGAAGATTAAGGAGGGACCTATTTATAGAGTATTGAATCTGGACATGTCAGGCCAAAAGGCAGGACTGTTCAGTTCCATTGTATTAATTACAATTAAACTGGTGGCATTTTGTTCTCTGTGAAAAGTTGCAACTTTTTCTTTTACATTAATTACTTCTCACCTTCTCAAAATGATTTGAGACTCTATAAATATCGTTATTATTGGGTTGTTGCAACAGATCGTCCATCTATCACAACGGATTTAGCATCTGTTGCAACAGATGGATTGAATGTTCAACAGATGGTTTGTCAAAACAAATTTTCCATCTGTTGCAATAGATGGTTTGTATATGCAACAGATAAGACATCTGATACAACATATGTATTATCTGTTGCAATAAATGGATAGTATGTTGAAGGAGATGTTTTGATATCTTCTAACAGCTGATTCATCTATTTCAACAGATGGAGTATTCAGTTTATTAGCTGTTTTGAATGTTTTAGATAAAAAGTCACGACTCTTCACCTCTTTTTAATAGTTCCTCCATTTTGTATTAGTTGGGTCCTATGGGCTTGGCACACTAATTAATAAAAATATAAATTAGGTGATTATTTTACCAAATTGGCCTTATTAATTATGCTTTGAAAGTATAAATATGAATAATATACTTTATGTAGTCATTTAATAATAGGGATAATCTTGGAAGAATATAATAAAATTCTCTTGATTTTATAAATAGGACAACTAAATTGAAGCAAACATTTTTAGCAAGAAGTAATCACATGCGTGCAGATGAATAAAAAACATAGTCTGGTCTATCGCAACAGATTTACCATCTGTTGCAACATATGGATTATCTGTTGCTACAGATGGACCATATATTAGAGGAGATATTTTGATTTATTCCAATAGCTGATTCGTCAGTTGCAACAAATGGAGATTTCAATTCATCAGCTATTTTGAATATGTTAAGATAAAAAGTCATGACTCTTCACACCTCTTTTTTAATAGTCATCATATGTGTGTAGATGAATAAAAAACACTGTCTGACATGTCCTGATGGGGTAGGAGGAATAAGGTACATGCAATAGATCCCATTTTCATATGTGCGAGTTATGTATATTATTGATCGGGCTACTATGATAGACACACATAAAGTGCAATGATTTTGTGAATGTAGTTTTTTACTGATTAGACAATGATCCTTCAAACAAGATCCTGCATTGTACAGTTTAATTTGATAGGTGCGAACTGATAAGGCTGAAGGGTTCCAAGACGATGGTGTCAATACCCCGCTACAATTTAATGATGAATTATGCTCATGTTTTTGTGTCAAGTTTGGGGAAGGGTTCATGGTTTTGGCGGCAGTGTAAATATCCAAGAGTAATTGAACTGGTTTTAATGGCACAATGGACTTCTTGAAAGGCCTCCGAAGCCTCGCAATGCAGTAAATAACGATGGAAGCAATAAAAATTCCCCTAGTCCAAATTTATATGGATGGATTGCTATAGGAGACTTTTATACAGTAGAAGGTGCTTGGAAGAATACCTGTGCGTGAAGGGGGAGGTGGAGAAGGCCATATATCATCTCAGACCTTGATATATGGCCAATGAAATTGACATGAGAAACCTGAACTCAGACTTTTATACACCAAAGAAATTGACATGATCCTGTATTTTTAATGTAGAAGTAGTTTGTTCATGTTTCAATTCAGACCGACAATCTTACCACCTTTTGTGCTTGCGAAGGTACTTCCTTAGAGTTTTGGTCCTGCACTTTGTGAGAGTCTTCATTCAGGCCGCACTCGCTAGTTTCATTCTCGAGAAAAGTGTCCAGCTCCAGTCCTGTTGACCATTTTTCTTTTTCTTCAACGATTGATGAATTTTCATATTTGGATACACTTTTATATTCGCACCTCATCCAGTTTTTTTATTTTTCATGTCAATTTCCTCATCCAATTTCACTACACTTTCCTTCCCACCATGTGTTTCTACTTAAACAAGGACTGAGATGATTTATGGCCTTCTCAACCTCCCCTTTCCCATACAGGTTTTCTCCCAAACACCTTCTATTGTATAATAATCTCCTCCAATAACCCATCTATATAAATTTGGACCAGGGGAATTTCTATTGGTTCCATCATTGTTTGTTATAGTGCGAGGCTTCGGAGGCCTTTCAACAAGTCCATTAAGCCATTAAAACTGGTCCAATCACTATTAGATATTTACACTGCAGCCAAAAACTTGAACCCTTCCCCAAACTTGACACAAAAACATGAGCATAAACTGTCATTAAATTGTAATGGGATATCGACATCACCATCTTGGTCCCTCAGCCTTACCAGTTCAAACCTAACAATCTTAACTATAAAATGCCATATCTTGTTTGAAGGATTAAACCCTAATAGGTAAAGAACAAACATTCACAAAATCATAATACTAGAGGTGTGTTTTCATGATAGGTTGATCAGTAATACATACCTCCCACATATAAAGTGGTTCCATCTACCAGCAGCTTATTCCTCTGAACCCATCTTTACTCTAGCCTTTAATACTGACCGAGCAAAAGTGGATCCAGTTTCACTTTCTTTTATCTGCAAACAAGAGAAATACATTTGATATCAAACAAGAGAAGAACAAAAAGAACGTTAAAAAAGGGTAACAAAAAATTGAGTAAATTAACAGATGACCAATATGATTCAACAGATTACCCATCTTTTCAACTAATGAGGCATCATTGCAACAGATGAATGATATGTTATAATAGATGGGTCATCTGTTGGAATAAATCAAACCAGCCTTGCTACTGGTTTGATTTCTTTAAATAGTTGCTCTATCTGTTCCAACAGCTGATTCATCAGTTGCAACAGTTGAGGAAACTGTTGCAACACCACCACTAACAGCATTAACAATAAAGAAACAACACTATATATTCCAGCACCATCCACAACACAAACGTCACATGTTCCAACATGACCACCACCCCCAATAACAGCACAACCAAAGTACCAAACAAAAGTCATACAAAAACTATACTGACAATAAGGCTTTTTAAGTTCCCCCACCAGATGACTTTTCTCGTATATTTTAATAAAAACAACAGTTCATTCATTTAAGACTTAAAAGTCACCTTTCCTTCAATTTTCTCAATAAATAAGAAACTGGTAATGGGTAAATAATTAATAGCAACAGATGTAAAAATCTAGTTTAAATGACATACAAAGAAGAAGAAGAGATGGAAAGAGCAACAGTGAACCGTACCTTCAATGTAAAAAAAGCAAATGGATCAAAGTATCCAGTTTAGTCGAGCAAAGATATTGATTGGTTGAGATCCAAAAGGATCCTCATCCGAAAAAAGAGGGAAAAGAGAGGAAAACAAGAAACAAAGATAATTAAGAATTGAGAATAAAAAAAGTAATGAGTTGAATCTAGACTACTTTATGGCTGAAGGAGAGAGTTCTAGATATGAAGGGTTTTAAATATTCATTAATAACTTTTGATGGGCACGAGGAGATGGTGAAATTGAAAAGACCAGATAAGACTACTCACTCAGGAGATTTTTGAGTTATCCAAGTAGTACTGAGTAATATTTTTTACCGCCTTAGTATTTTAACTTTTTTATCTCAGACAGAAAATACCGAAATTACTTTTAAAAAAAGGATCTTAAAATATTTAAGTGCAACAGATGACAATTTCTATTTGAAAATTTCCAAAGCTCGGTCATCTATCAAAACAAATAACATAATCAGTTTGATAGTTTACAACAGATGCGTAGTAAGTTGCAACAGATTACCTAATCTGTTTGATTTGATCCAACAGAAAAAACATCCGTTGCAATAGGTTGAACATTTGTTTATATATAATTTCAATTGAGTTCATATGTTAGACTAATACCTTAATTGAATGTGAGTTCTCATAAGGTCAACTACAACTTCAATTGAGTCTTTTGGCAATTGCATGATGAGACGTTATTACATTCCTCCCGACCAGAGTCGTCGATCGATCACTCTAAGCCGAACTTATTCTTACTACCTAATTTGTTAGTCTAATACCTTAATTGATTAATCTAGGACTAGGGTACTAATACCTTAATTGAATAATCTTGGACTAGAGGTGAGTTCTCATCGGATCAACTACAACTTCAATTGAGTCTTTTGGCAATTGCATGATTAGATGGTACTGCGTTCCTCCCGACCAGAGTCGTCGATTGATAACTCTGAGCCAAACCAATTCTTACTACCTCATATGTTCAACTAATAGCTTAATTGATTAATCTAGGACAGGGTACTAATACATTAATTGAATAATCTGGGACTAGGAGTGAGTTCTCATAGGGTTAACTACAACTTTAATTCAGTCTTTTGGCAATTGCATGATGAGGCGGTATTGCATTTCTCCCGACCAGAGTTGTCATCGATAACTCTGAGCCGGACTGATTATTACTACCTCATATGTTAAACTAATACCTTAATTGATTAATCTAGGACTAACAGTGAGTTCTCATAATGTCAACTACAATAGAGGACATCACCTATTTAATAATTTACAACAGATGGGTAATCTATTATGACATATGACTTAATCCATTTGATAATTTATAATAGATGGGTAATCTGTCACAACAGATGACTTAATCTACTTGATAGTTTACAATAGATTTGTGATATGTTTCAATAAATGACATAATCTGTTTGATAGTTTACAACAGATGTGTAATATGTTGCAACAAATTACTTAATCTGTTTGATATGATCCAGCAGAAAAGATATCTGTTGCAGTAGGTTGAACATTTGTTTATATATAATTTCAATTGAGTTCATATGTTAGACTAATACCTTAATTGAATGATAGTTCTCATAGGGTCAACTACAACTTCAATTGAGTCTTTTGGCAATTGCATGATGAGACGGTATTGCGTTCCTCTCGACCAGAGTCATCGATCGATTACTCTGAGACGAATAGATTCTTACTACCTCATATGTTATACTAATACCTTAATTGATTAATCTAGGACTAGGGTACTAATACTTTAATTTATAATCTAGGATTAGGGGTGAGTTCTCATAGGGTCAACTACAACTTCAATTGAGTCTTTTGATAATTGCATGATGAGATAGTACTGCGTTTCTCCCGACCAGAGTCATCAATCGATAACTCTGAGCCGAAGCGATTCTTACTACCTCATATGTTCAGCTAATACCTTAATAGATTAATCTAGGACAGGGTACTAATACCTTAATTGAATAATCTGGGACTAGGGGTGAGTTCTCATATGGTCAACTATTGATTAATCTAGGACTAGGGGTGAGTTCTCATAGGGTCAGCTACAACAGATGGCAATGCCTATTTGATAATTTACAATATATAGGTAATCTATTGTGACATATGACAATCCATTTGATAATTTACAACAGATGGGCAATATGTCACAACAGATGACTTTATCTGTTTGATAATTTACAATAGATTCATAATCTATTATTACCTAATCTGATTGATAATTTATAACAAATGCGAAATCTGATGCAACATGTTGAACATTTATTTTTATACAATTTCAATTGAGTTCATATGTTAGACTAATAGTACCTAAATTGATTAATCTAGGACCAGGGGTGAGTTCATAGGGTCAACTAGAGTACTCGGTCAACTACAACTTTAATTGTTTTTATAAAATTTCAATTGAGTTCAATGTTAGACTAAATAGTACCCTTTTGGCAATTGCATGATGAGAGGGTTAAAAATTATGCATATCTTTTATGATTTTAAAAATAATTAAGATCAATTCAGACCAAATTAACATTTTCAAAACTTGTCATTCTTTTTCAAAATACAGATCAACTCATACAAAATTTTTCATTATTTCAAATCTCGAGTTCTTGCTCTGTCTCTCTCATTCTCACTCAACAATACAATACAAATAACAACTATTCAACAAATTTGGTCAACCTTCCACAACATATCACTTTTCTTCTCATTTTCGTCCATATGGGTATTATTTTTGCCTCCATTCCTGCTTGTATCAGTCATTTTCTTTGTCTTCGTAGGCAACAGAGTTCGAGAAGAGTTCTATATTTTTTTATTTTTTCTATAAAGTAAGGGCTTGTAAGTTAATAATGAAAAAAACTTTTAGTTGTATTATCTTCGAGAATGAGTTTATAATTTTGAGTTTTGATGGTAAAATCATAGGAAGAACTCAAGAAATCCCTTATTTCTATTACAGTGTTCCGTTGACTGTCGTGGTATTGTTGGATGGTGTTTGTGGTGTTGGTGGTCGTCGTGGTTTTTGTGGTCATCGTGGTAGCACTGTTGGTAGCATTGGTTGGTGGTGTTTGTGGTAGCTATCGGTGGTATCAATATTTGTGGTATTTGTTTGTGGCATTGGTTGGTGGTGTTTATAGTGGTGGGTATTGGTGTGTCGGTATTCGTGGTGTTTGTAATGTATTTTTAAAAAATTTATGCATACATCAATTGTAATGTAATTTTTGTTTTTTCTGTTGTTTGTAGGTAAAACATGTCCCCTAAAAGAAAAGAAAGTAAAAGTGGATCAACGTCTGGCCACAAAAAAAAAGCTACAGTATAGAGGTTTTCAGAGGAGCTTCCTGAACAATCTCAGTCAGAGAAAAGTGAAGCTGAGGAGAGATGTAAAAACAACATTGAGTAAGGTGGACAAGGGTCTGTAGATGGTGATAAAGAAAATAAAAGTAAGAAAGAGGAGGAATTGGAGAGTGAGAAAGAGAAAGAGGATGATCATCAACATGATGATAATGAATCACCAATGGGGTGTGAATTAATATCGACATCCCAACATTATCCTGTCAAAACTTTTAGTATTGACAGGTTTCAAGTTGCGATGTCGATAAATGACCCAGAAACAAAATAACTAACTGGTCGAATTGGACTTAAATGTTAGATAGGGAAATTTTTTGAACATTTTATGAAAATTATGAATAAGGAAAACATAGGCGGACTTTTTAAGAAGAGCTTCTTTGGATGCTTTCTTGAGCTACCTGAAGACCCATCTGCCCATATCCATTTCCCTATGACGATAGTACATGGTCTTCTCAATAGCAAGATCAAGTACATGGGGGATGATAAAGATCCGGAGAGGGGGAAAAAGAAGATGGATGAAATCTGGATCAACTACTATGGCATGCCTATTTGTTTTGGCTTGCAAGAGTTTTTCATAGTGACGGGCTTATTATGCCATCGTCCAGATGAACCACCACCCCACAAGAGATCTAAGTCAAGAAAATGCAAGGAAAAAATAGATGGGTTGTTTGACATTGCTCGACATGGCTACAAAGCATTAGATTTGTTGACAGATCTCGAGGATAAAACTATACTAGAGCAGTATAGGGAACAATTGTGCTTAGTTTTGTTTGCCCATTCGATTATATTGGCAAGATACGTCAACAAGGTCATAGAATATGATTTGTTGGAGCTTGCTGAGGATTTTGATAAATTCAACAATTATCCCTGGGGATATGACAACTTCTACTTGACTATCCAATATTTACTGACAAAGCTATCCTTAGGGATGACCACATTATACGGCTTTCCTTAGGCTTTCAAGGTAAAATTAATCACTAATTTTACTCATCCATTAATTTATATTGAATATAGTTATTATGACTTTTTTTTGCTTGCTTCCTGTTTACATTTTTTAGGTTTGGGCATTTAAAGTCATTCCTCTCCTCCGAAAGAAGTTAATGGATTACTCAGGTGAGGTTTCTCATCCAAGGATGTTTAGGTAGTTGGCTGCAAAGAGCAATACAAATATTAAGGAGGCTGATCTCTTTAATCCTCCGGATAATGCAGTATGTCTTATTCAAGTAAAATAATTTTACTCAAAGAAAGATATTAAACAGATGTTATATCTGGTGCAACAAATATTATATCTGATGCATCGGATGGGACATCTGTTGTGATAGGGTACGATTGATATCTTACATCAGATTACCCATCTGTTTTTTTGGTTCTCTGAACCCGATTCCTAATAGATTAACCATCTACTGCAAATTATGCAACAGATGTGTAATCTGATAACATATTGTTCATCTATTGGGATGTACAAATCATCTGTTGCATAATAGATTACCCATCTTATGCAACTGTAGCAATAGATGATTGATATTTTACATCAGATTATCCATGTGTTACTCTATTTCTCTGAACCAGTCTCAAATAGATTTTAACCATATACTGCAAACTATGCAACAGATGGGTCTTTTTTTTAAATGTAACCCAACTATGAAAATTAGTATATTATATGATTTGAATGCATCTGTCTTTTTTTCCTTTTTTATAGGTTGTGCATCTATGGATCGTGCCTACTGAGGAGGAGTCGGTGATGACTTCTTATATTACTCTAGATTATTTTGATAGTATAGCAACCCCAATGGTGGATTTAATAAAGAATGAATTGGCTAGAGCAACAGCCATAAAAAGAGCAGTTACGCAAGGTCAGTCTAATGTTGGGCCTCTTCATGACTAACCTACTAAGGCAGATTTGGGTGCTTCTTTTGATGAAGTTGTTGGTGTTGGCGGAAAGAATGCTGATGTTGCTACCACTCATGATGATGAGCAAGTTGATGCTCAAGAAAGAATAAATATGTTTGAAAACACCCCTATTCACCGTTATATAGGTCCCTCTCACCCCTGTTCACCCTCGTGTTCTCTTTGCAAATGCGAAGAGTAAAAGGACAAAGAGGATAAACTCCTTGAAAAAGTAGAGGCTATCTCTAAAGATATCGAGGAATTCAAATCCAAGAGGTGTGTCATACCATCCAAGATGGTGAGGGAGCCACACACTCCTACAATGTTGGTTAGAAGAAAGAAAAAAGGAATTAGAGACTTACTTTCCGATCGGAAATCAAAAAAAATTGTAATTCCCCCCTCTGCAAAAGCTGTTGTAGTTCAGGGACCAGTCAAGAAGGTGGACATATACGCGGAACTTGGTACCGAAGAAAAGAGGACTCTGCAACAGGCCAAGAATGCCAAACCAGGCGCACCAGATTACCCAGGCCTCCCTTTTCACCCCAAGACTTCCCAGACTGTGACTGATATGTGTATTCCATATGAGGACAAGGCAATTTTACTTTTCTCAACCTATACCTTCTAATCTAGCCATGAAGAAGAAGCTATGCAACAAATTTCACAATTGTTGCAACAACTAGGTATACTGGTACAAATGGTAGTGGTTCTGTTATAACTTATTATCCATCTGTTGCATAAGTTGCATTGGATTATTGATTCAGAGAACCCTATGCAATAGATGGACCATCCGTTGCATATTTACAATTACTAAACTATTTAAAAATTGACTTCTTATATCACAGCATGTTGACATAATTCTCTGCCTCATGAGGAAAAGGCAATTAACATACCATTAAGCTTATGACACTGCCGATAGAATAATGGACCTTGACTTATGCAAGAAGCTCAAGGATAGGTGCGATAAACTCAATGGGGAGGCATTAGCCCTTGGCGTGGGACTTGATTTCCTAGTTCCTACATTGGTCTTGGATGAAGAAGAAATGATAAAATATGTTAGAGGGGAGAGGCTAAATCCACACGGTAAGAGCTGGACCGAGGAAAAGAGGATTATTGCAGTCATTAGCATGAACGGCATACATTATCGGGATATTGAGATACTAATCTAGGAGGGAAATATCAATGATTATGACTCCAACGTACCTCTCGTCGATGATTTTAATCTTTTTCTCCGTGTGGAGCCACTGATGGTGCTGCTGCCCATCTTGTTGAGGGAGAGTAAACTAATGAATCATTTGCCAAAGGAAGTGTTGATGAAGAAATCATGGGATTTTAAAGGTCGAAACAAGGGAATGATTCTCCAAAAGATGATGCCGCTAAAGCGAGCGGCTCGCACGCTCTTGCACACATTAAATGTTTGCTGACCGGCACAGAAATGACCGAACGAATGACTTTTCTATGCGACAATGCTGTGGAAAACTTGCAAGAGGTCTGGGATTATGGGGTACTAACTAGACGCTTGAATCCTGTGTATATAGAAGAGCCTGTGAAATAGCAAATACCAACAGTTAGGCTTGAATATCCATGTGCTCGAAAATACCAAACTAGTAGAAAATACACACACCACCATGAAAATTTAAGCAATTAGGCTTGAATATCCATATGCCCAATAACACCAAAAAAATAACAATAACAACAACAATGTAGTATCTTCTTGCTTGATTTTGTTTCTCTTCAAAAGCCTTGACTTTGTTCAAAAAATCCCAAATTACACGATTTTCTTGTGAAGGGTGTCGTTCTTCATACCAATCAAAGTAATCGCATCCACCCAATTTCAATAAATAAGAGAATACAATTACAAAATAATTACAAGTCAATAATTAATCAACTCATTAAATAAAAAAATATTACCTTTCAAATCTTACAAGTAAAAAACCTACGACCTGGATTTTGTTGAGTCCAAGAAGTCTTTAACAGAGCTTCATGACTGCACTTACAATATCAAAAATCTTTATCACAAAAAATAGTGGAAGATGCGCTCGACATTGTCAAGCTCAGTTGGAAAAAATAAAAGAAATAATTTGAAAAATTTGGATAGATAAAAGAAGATAACGACGAAGAAGAAGATTTGAGAATTTAGGGTTAAATTTTAGGAGGAAGATAAAAATATAAGACAATGGGGGGGGGGGGCGTAACCGTTGGGGGCCAAGTGACGGTAAGTCAGCAAAATGTGCCAGATTGACACATTTGACATTTGATGCCTATTTTATTTTACATGTTTAAAATGAACAATATCTACTTGATGCCTATTTTATTTTAAGTGTTTGAACTGAACACCGTCGATGGGTTCCTCCTTTTTTATTTCAATTTACTTTAACCTTTTTACACGTAGTAACAATTTTTTATGTCCAACGAAAGTTGAATTTTTATAATGCAATAGATTTTCCATCTGTTGTAACAGTTATTCTACCTGTTCTGACATATAATTTATCTGTTGCAATAGGTTGGTCATCTGTTGTATTATCTCTATGTTTCTATCCAAGTCCATCTGTTGCAATAGTGGGAAGACCTGTTTGATAAATTCTAACAGATTATCTACCTATTGCAAAATATGTCTAAATCTATTTGATTTTTTCAATAGATGTGTCGTCTATTGCAATAGATACATTATTTATTGCAATATTTGAATCTAGTATTCCTTTTCAATTAATTAGATTAAATCTAAGGAATAAATAAAATTCGTAGACAAAATAAAATAAATCGAAGCCTTCATAAATTAGCTGAAATAAGTCAACGAATAAATGAAATGTAAAAATATTGTTATGGGTACAGATCTCAACAAATACATAAACAACAATTTAAGTATGATGCCAAGGATTACTTTGACAGGATTAAGCTATAAAAATCTACTCAGTATGGACAAGTTATTCTTCATCTGGTGCTATGAAATTCGGCTTTGCTCGTCGTGGATCTTTATTGTCGCTTACGTACGGTTTTTGCGGTTTCTATTCTCCGTATTTCCATAAAAAGAGTAGCATATTGTCAATACTATTTAGCAGTATCTTCTTCTACATCCACCTGGAAAATCAAAATTAGTCAATGCTAATCACGAAGATACAACAAAATAGAAAAGGATAACTCATCTCTTCTAGCAAATCAAATAGGTCTTTCTCCTATTTTAAATTATCCCAAACAGATTATATTTTTATTGCAACAATAAATCAACTGCTGGGACAAATTTCTACTTGAGGAAGACCCTGTATGATAATTTCCAATGGATGAACCATCTGTTTCAATATATGAATTATCTGTTGCAGCAAATAGGTTATATGTTGGTACAAATAAAAGCGGTACGAAGAGATGTCTTATTTACTAAAACATACGAGACATATGTCATAACAGATACTTTATCTGGTGTAATAAGTTAGTCAACTATTGCAACAGATGTATATATCTATTTGATAATTTTCAGTAGATGTGTCATCTGTTGAAACAGATATGTCTGTTTGTTTTGTCAGTTGGAAGACATATATATCCACCTTCTTCAGCTCGTGCTGCACTTCTTTGGACATTGTACGTTGCTCAGTGCAACGCACAGACAGAGGAGTTGCAATTTCACTTTTTTGGATGCTTAATAATGTCCTAGAAATCACTCTCCTTCTTCTCTTAGCCCTAATCTCTAATGGAGAAGATGAAAATAAAATCATCTTTAATGGAATGAGACCCATCTTAGATTTTAATTCCTTTACAGAAGTAGTTAATGCATTAATAGTATTAATCACTACATTATGTTTTGCCCTGTAGTCTTGACATTTGCATGCAGAACATTCACTGGGAGAGGTAAATCTGTATAACCAGTATGATCATACTCATAATGGTTTGCTTTAAATACTATAAGAGGAGCATCATTAGCACCAACAGAAGCACCACTACCACCACCAACAGCTCTATCACCACTAAGACTATTAACAACAACAAGCCCACCCTCCAAAATTATTTTTCTTGTAATGGATGTTGCTCTAAACAATTTTATTTTTATTCTGTCGATGACCTTAGGGTCCGATAAAGTTTGCATAAATCGTAAAGTAAGAAAAAATGGCATCTTCAACTCTCAATTGGTCGAAACTAACGACGGATGCACAATCTAACATAAATCATTACATATATTAGAATGATGATTAGATCATTCAAAAAAATCATTAATTAAAAGAAAAAATTAATTATAATTATACTTATTAGTTTAATAAGGAATGACTTCAAATGCCCAAGCCTATAAAATAACGCTAATAAATCAAAACCATTATTGATTAAAAAAATGAATGATATCATAATAGAAGAAAGAAACATTTACCATGAAAGCCCATGGGAAGGCATATAAGTTGACTCTCTTTGGCGCTAACGGAGTCAACAAATATTTGACAGTCATTTTAAAGCTTTCATAACCCTAACGATAGCTGTTAAATGCCTCAAGATCCTCGGAGAGCTTTATTAAACCGAGGCTTATATTGTTGTTAACGTCTCTCACCCAAAGAATATTATATACAAACCAAACCAAGCACAATGACTTCTTGTGCTTCTTTGAAAGTCCTTTACCTTTCAACGCTTCTATCAAATTTTTATTTTTGAAGCTTGGACCAACAATGGACACCAGTTCATCACGATCGCACGACTTGCCTTTGCATTTTTTGAAGTGCGGGGTGCTTTTTTTGGGTTAGAATAGGTATAACTTGAGAAGGAGGATAATATTTTAGTCCAGTAACTATGGAAAACTGCTTCCAACTAAAATAAATAGGCATACCACAGTAATTTATCCATACCTCATCCATCTTATCTTTATTTTCATACATAAACCTACACTTGAGAAGTTCATATACCATTTTCATTTGGAAACGAGCATTGTTGTCCTCCGGCAAATCAAGATTTTTTCCAAAGCAGCTATCCCTGAAATAAGCATACAAATTTTGTTCTTGAAGTATTTATCTTAAGGCGTTGAAAGATTTTCCCATGGCTGACTTAACTACAAAATCACCCGTTAAATCTGCGACACCATCGCACTGCATTCTCACAGGATAACGATCAATACTGAAGGCTTTGACCAACTCTTCGATGGAAGGGTTATTAGCATTTGCATCATCTCTTTTGAAATATTTCTCCTCCCCGTGTTCATCATATTATGCTTCCGATTGAGATAACATTTGTAAAGCAAGCTCATAGATCGGTGGATATAGCCTAGCTGCTTCACTTCGGATTCTGTTTTTTTGGGAACCATATTTTCTAAAAACAGGAATATAAAAAAATATATTATAGTTGATTAATGCAGCATTAAAAAGGATAATAGTAAATCAAACAAGCAAAATAGTAAAATAACAGTTGCAACAAATCACCAATCTGTTGCACCAGCTAGTATATCTATTGCAACATATAACTAACCTGTTGCAGCGGATGAGTAATCTGTTGCAATAATACAAAATATATCACTCATTTTTAAAGATAGATGAATGGTTTGTGCAACAGATCATGCATCGTTGTGATATATGAGTGATCTATTGGGACAGTTAAATAACCTATTACGATGGATGAGTAATCTGTTGCGATAATACAAAATAAATCACTCATCTGTTGAGAAAAATAAATGGTCTGTGCAACAGATCACAAATTGGTTGTAACATCACCTATTGCAATATGTGAGTGATTTGTTGGAACAGTTAATTAACCTATAGCAACGGCTAAGTAATCTGTTATGATAATACAAAACATATCACTCATCTATTGAGAAAGATGAATGGTCTGTGCAACAGATCACACATCTATTGTGACATCATCTGTTGTAATATATGAGTGATCTGTTGGAATAAGCAAATAACCCATAGCAACGACTGAGTAATCTGTTGCGATAATACAAAATATATCACTCATCTGTTGAGAAAGATAAATGGTTTGTGCAATAGATCACACTTCTGTTGCAATATATGAGTGATCTGTCTGAGCAGTTAACTAACCTGCAGCAATGACTGACTAATCTGCTATGACAATATAAAATATATTACTCATCTGTTCAGAAAGATGAATGGTCTGTTCAATAGGTCACACATCTGTTGCAACATATGAGTGATCTGTTGGAACAGTTATCAATGGTCAATATTATTTAGATTTCTTATAACATAGGGTCGTCTATAGCGACAAATGAGTGATTAGTTGAAACAATGAAGTCTTGGACATTTTCTGTTGGAAGAGTTGATAGGATTTTATCTAATAGGAGGTTTATCTGTTGCATTGAATCATTAATTTGATGGTTCTTCCATTGCATCAAATGGTTAATTAGTTGTATTAGATTTTTTATCCGATGCTTTATCTGTTGCAACAGATGGTTAATTTGTTGTATCAGATAGTTAATCTGTTGCATTAGATGATTAATCTGTTGTATCAGAATTATAATCTGATTATTTCTCTGGTGCATCAAATGATTCATCTGGTGCATCATATGATAAATATGTTGCATTAGATGGTTAATATGTTGCACCAGATGGGTAATCTGTTGGAGGAAACAAAAAATAGTAGCACAATTTTGTTCAACAAAAAAATAACAATTTCACTATTTTTACCAAGAACAAGAATAGAACAAATCAACCCAAATTGTTGTTTTATTTTTATAAACACAAATATTAAAAATCAAACTTCAAAAAAATACAACAAACAATAAAATATAATAATTTACTTCGCAAAGAGAAGAAAAAAAATACCAGAAATTAGAGTTTTATTCAGATCGCATTTTAAATTAATACAACAAATATTAAAATTTTTAACCAATACTATAAGAGAAGTTGGCTCAAGTTCCTCATTTTCTTCAAAACTAAAAATGCCATATCTTGTTTGAAGGATTAAACCCTAATAGGTAAAGAACAAACATTCACAAAATCATTATACTGGAGGTGTGTTTTCATGATAGGTTGATTAGTAATACATACCTCCCATATATAAAGTGGTTCCATCTGCCAGCAGCTTATTCCTCTGAACCCATCATTACTCTAGCCTTTAATGCTAACCGGGCAAAAGTGGATCTAGTTTCACTTCCTTTTATCTGCAAACAAGAGAAATACATTTGATGTCAAACAAGAGAAGAACAAAAAGAACATTACAAAAAGGTAACACAAAATTGACTGAATCAACAGATGACCAATATGATGCAACAAATTACCCATCTTTTCAACCAATGAGGCATCATTGCAACAGATAGATGACATGCTACAACAGATGGGTCATCTGTTAGAATAAATCAAACCAGCCTTGCTACTGGTTTGATTTCTTTAAACAGTTGCTCCGTCTATTCCAACAGTTGATTCATCAGTTGCAATAGTTGAGGAAACTGTTGCAACACCACCACTAACAGCATTAACAATAAAGAAACAACACCATATATTCCAACACCATCCACAACACAAACGTCACATGTACCAACATGACCACCACCCCCAATAACAGCACAACCAAAGTACCAAACAAAAGTCATACAAAAACTATACTGACAATAAGGCTTTTTAAGTTCCCCCACCAGATGACTTTTTTCGTATATTTTAATAAAAACAACAGTTCATTCATTTAAGACTTAAAAGTCACCTTTCCTTCAATTTTCTCAATAAATAAGAAACTGGAAATGGGTAAATAATTAATAGCAACAGATGTAAAAATCTAATTTAAATGACATACAAAGAAGAAGAAGAGATGGAAAGAGCAACAGTGAACCGTACCTTCAATGTAAAAAAAGCAAATGGATCAGAGCATCCAGTTTAGTCGATCAAAGATATTGATTGGTTGAGATCTGAAAGGATCCTCATCCGAAAGAAGAGAGAAAAGAAAGGAAAACAAGAAACAAAGATAATTAAGAATTGAGAATAAAAAAAGTGATGAGTTGAATCTAGACTACTTTATGGCTGAAGGAGAGAGTTCTAGATATGAGGGGTTTTAAATATTCATTAATAACTTTTGATGGGCATGAGGAGATGGTGAAATTGAAAAGACCAGATAAGACTTCTCACTCAGGAGATTTTTGAGTTATCCAAGTAGTACCGAGTAATATTTTTTATCGCCTTAGTATTTTAACTTTTTTTTATCTCAGACAGAAAATACCGAAATTACTTTTAAAAAAAGGATCTTAAAATATTTAAGTGCAACAGATGACAATTTCTATTTGAAAATTTCCAAAGCTCGGTCATCTATCAAAACAAATAACATAATCAGTTTGATAGTTTACAACAGATGCGTAGTAAGTTGCAACAGATTACCTAATTTGTTTGATTTGATCCAACAGAAAAAACATCTGTTGCAATAGGTTGAACATTTGTTTATATATAATTTCAATTGAGTTTATATGTTAGACTAATACCTTAATTGAATGTGAGTTCTCATAAGGTCAACTACAACTTCAATTGAGTCTTTTGGTATTTGCATTATTAGACGTTATTACGTTCCTCCCGACCAGAGTCATCGATCGATCACTCTATGCCGAACTGATTCTTACTACCTCATATATTAGACTAATACCTTAATTGATTAATCTAGGACTAGGGTAATAATACCTTAATTGAATAATCTAGTACTAGGGGTGAGTATCTCATAGGGTCAAATACAACTTCAATTGAGTTTTTTGGCAATTGCATGATGAGGCGATATTGCATTCCTCCCGACCAGAGTCGTCGATCGATAAATCTAAGCCTAACCGATTCTTACTACCTCATATGTTCAACTAATACCTTAATTAATTAATTTAGGATAGGGTACTAATACCTTAATTATATAATCTGGGACTAGGGGTGAGTTCTCATAGGGTCAACTACAACTTCAATTGAATCTTTTGGCAATTGTATAATGAGACGGTACTGCATTCCTCCCAACCAGAGTCGTCGATCGATAACTCTGAGTGTAACCGATTCTTACTACCTCATATGTTCAACTAATATCTTAATTGATTAATCTAGGACTAGGGATGAGTTCTCATAATGTCAATTACAATAGATGACAATGCCTATTTGATAATTTATAATAGATGGGTAATCTATTGCGACATATGACTTAATCCATTTTATAATTTAAAATAGATGGGTAATCTTTTACAATAGATACTTAATCTATTTGATAGTTTACAATAGATTCGTGATATATTGCAATAAATGACATAATCTGTTAGATAGTTTACAATAGATGTGTAATATGTTGAAACAGATTACCTAATTTGTTTGATTTGATCCAATAGAAAAGACATCTGTTGTAACAGGTTGAACATTTGTTTATATATAATTTCAATTGAGTTTATATGTTAGACTAATACCTTAATTGAATGTGAGTTCTTATAGGGTCAACTACAAATTCAATTGAATTTTTTGGCAATACATGATGAGACGGTATTGCGTTCCTTCCGACCAGATTCGTCGATCTATCTCTTTGAGCCAAACCGGTCCTTACTACCTAATTTGTTAGACTAATACCATAATTGATTAATCTAGGACTAGGGTACTAATACCTTGATTGAATAATCTAGGACTAGGGGTGAGTTCTCATAGGATCAACTACAACTTCAATTGAGTCTTTTGGCAATTGCATGATGAGACGGTACTGCGTTCTTCCCGACCAGAGTCGTCGATCAATAACTCTGATCCGAACCAATTCTTACTACCTTATATGTTCAACTAATAGCTTAAATGATTAATCTAGGATAGGGTACTAATACCTTATTGAATAATCTGGGACTAGGAGTGAGTTCTCATAGGGTCAACTACAACTTTAATTCAGTCTTTTGGCAATTGCATGATGAGACGGTATTGAGTTTCTCCCGACCAGAGTCGTCATTGATAACTCTGAGCTAGACCGATTCTTACTACCTCATATGTTCAACTAATAGCTTAATTGATTAATCTAGGACTAATAGTGAGTTTTCATAATGTCAACTACAATAGAGGACATCACCTATTTAATAATTTACAATAGATGGGTAATCTATTACGACATATGACTTAATCCATTTGATAATTTATAATAGATGGGTAATCTGTCACAACAGATGACTTAATCTGCTTGATAGTTTACAATAGATTTGTGATATGTTGCAATAAATAACATAATCTATTTGATAGTTTACAACAGATGCGTAATATGTTGCAACAAATTACTTAATCTGTTTGATTTGATCCAACAGAAAAGACATCTGTTGCAGCAGGTTGAACATTTGTTTATATATAATTTCAATTGAGTTCATATGTTAGACTAATACCTTAATTGAATGATAGTTCTCATAGGGTCAACTACAACTTCAATTGAGTCTTTTGGCAATTGCATGATGAGATGGTATTGCGTTCCTCTCGACCAGAGTCGTCGACCGATTACTCTGAGCCGAATAGATTCTTACTACCTCATATGTTATACTAATACCTTAATTGATTAATCTTGGACTAGGGTACTAATACGTTAATTTAATAATCTAGGACTAGGGGTGAGTTCTCATAGGGTCAACTACAACTTCAATTGAGTCTTTTGATAATTGCATGATGAGACGGTGCTGCGTTTCTCCCGACCAGAGTCATCAATCGATAACTCTGAGCCAAAGCAATTCTTACTACCTCATATGTTCAGCTAATACCTTAATAGATTAATCTAGGACAGGGTACTAATACATTAATTTAATAATCTGGACTAGAGGTGAGTTCTCATATGGTCAACTATTGATTAATCTAGGACTAGGGGTGGGTTCTCATAGGGTCAGCTACAACAGATGGCAATGCCTATTTGATAATTTACAATATATGGGTAATCTATTGCGACATATGACAATCCATTTGATAATTTACAACAGATGGGTAATATGTCACAACAGATGACTTTATCTGTTTGATAATTTACAATAGATTTGTAATCTGTTGTTACCTAATCTGATTGATAATTTACAACAAATGCAAAATCTGATGCAACATGTTGAACATTTATTTTTATACAATTTCAATTGAGTTCATATGTTAGACTAATAGTACCTAAATTGATTAATCTAGGACCAGGGGTGAGTTCATAGGGTCAACTAGAGTACTCGGTCAACTACAACTTCAATTGTTTTTATACAATTTCAATGAGTTCAATGTTAGACCAAATAGTACCATTTTGGCAATTGCATGATGAGAGTGTTAAAAATTATGCATATCTTTTATGAATTTAAAAATAATTACGATCAATTTAGACCAAATTAACATTTTCAAAACTTGTCATTCTTTTTCAAAAAACAAATCAACCCATACAAAATGTTTCATTATTTCAAATCTTGAGTTCTTGCTCTGTCTCTCTCATTCTCACTCAACAATACAGTACAAAAACAACTATTCAACAAATTTGGTCAACCCTCCACAACTGATCACTTTTCTTCTTATTTTCGGCCATATGGGTGTTATTTCTGACTTCATTCTTGCTTGTATCAGTCATTTTCTTTGTCTTCGTAGGCAACAGAGTTCGAGAAGATTTCTATATTTTTTATTTTTCTATAAAGTAAGGGCTTTTAAGTTAATAATGAAAAAAACTTTTAGTTATATTATCTTCGAGAATGGGTTTATAATTTTGAGTTTTGATGGTAAAGTCATAGGAAGAACTCAAGAAATCCCTTATTTCTATTACAGTGTTCCGTTGACTATCGTGGTATTGTTGGATGGTGTTTGTGGTGTTGGTGGTCGTCGTGGTTTTTGTGGTCGTCATGGTGGCACTGGTGGTAGCATTGGTTGGTGGTGTTTGTGGTAGCTGTCGGTGGTATCGGTATTTGTGGTATTTGTTTGTGGCATTGGTTGGTGGTGTTTGTAGTGGTGGCTGTTGGTGTGTCGGTATTCGTGGTGTTTGTAATGTATTTTTAAAAATTTATACATACATCAATTGTAATGTAAATTTTGTTTTTTTTGTTGTTTGTAGGTAAAACATGTCCCCTAAAAGAAAAGAAAGTAAAAGTCGATCAACGTCTGACCACCCAAAAGAAAGGCTACAGTATAGAGGTTTTCAGAGGAGCTTTCTGAACAATCTCAGTCAGAGAAAAGTGAAGCTGAGGAGAGATGTAAAAATAATGTTGAGGGAGGTGGACAAGGGTCTGTAGATGGTGATAAAGAAAATGAAAGTAAGAAAGAGGAGGAATTGGAGAGTGAGAAAGATAAAGAGGATGATCATCAACATGATGATAATGGATCACCAATGGGGTATGAATTAATATCGACATCCCAACATTATCCTGTCAAAACTTTTAGTATTGACAGGTTTCAAGTTGTGATGCCGATAAATGACCCAGAAACAAAATAACTAACTGGTCAAATTGTACTTAAATGTTAGATAGGGAAAATTTTTGAACATTTTATGAAAATTATGAATAAGGAAAACATAGGCGGACTTTTTAAGAAGAGCTGCTTTGGATGCTTTCTTGAGCTACCTGAAGACCCATCTGCCCATATCCATTTCCCTATGACGATAGTACATGGTCTTCTCAATAGCAAGATCAAGTACATGGGGGATGATAAAGATCCGGAGGAGGGGGAAAAAGAAGATGGATGAAATCTGGATCAACTACTATGGCATGCCTATTTGTTTTGGCTTGCAAGAGTTTTTCATAGTGACAGGCTTATTATGCCATCGTCCAGATGAACCACCACCCCACAAGAGATCCAAGTCAAGAAAATGCAAGGAAAAAATAGATGGGTTGTTTGACATTGCTCGACGTGGCTACAAAGCATCAGATTTGTTGACAGATCTCGAGGATAAAACTATACTAGAGCAGTACAGGAAACAATTGTGCTTAGTTTTGTTTGCCCATTCAGTTATATTGGCAAGATACATCAACAAGGTCATAGAATATGATTTGTTGGAGCTTGCTGAGGATTTTGATAAATTCAACAATTATCCCTGGGGATATGACAACTTTTACTTGACTATCCAATATTTACTGACAAAGCTATCCTTAGGAATGACCATATTATACGGCTTTCCTTGGGCTTTCATGGTAAAATTAATCACTAATTTTACTCATCCTTTAATTTATATTGAATATAGTTATTATGACTTTTTTTTGCTTGCTTCCTGTTTACATTTTTTAGGCTTGGGCATTTAAAGTCATTCCTCTCCTCCGAAAGAAGTTAATGTATTACTCAGATGAGGTTTCTCATCTAAGGATGTTTAGGTGGTTGGCTGCAAAGAGCAATACCAATATTAAGGAGACTGATCTCTTTAATCCTTCGAATGATGCAGTATGTCTTCTTCAAGTAAAATAATTTTACTCAAGGAAAGATATTAAACAGATGTTATATCTGGTGCAACAGATGTTATATCTGATGCATCGGATGGGACATCTGTTGCGATAGGGTACGATTGATATCTTGCATCAGATTACCTATCTGTTTTTTTGGTTCTCTAAACTTGATTCCTAATAGATTAACCATCTACTGCAAATTATGCAACAGATATGTAATATGATAACATATTGTTCATCTATTGGGATGTACAAATCATCTGTTGCATAATAGATTACCCGTCTTATTCAACTGTTGCAACAAATGATTAATATTTTACATCAGATTATCCATGTGTTTCTCTATTTCTCTGAACAAGTCTCAAATAGATTTTAACCATATACTGCAAACTATGCAACAGATCGGTCTTTTTTTTAAATGTAACCCAACTATGAAAATTAGTATATTATATGATTTGAATGCATCTGTCTTTTTTTTTCCTTTTTTATAGGTTGTGCATCTATGGATTGTGCCTACTGAGGAGGAGTCGGTGATGACTTCTTATATTACTTTAGATCATTTTGATACTATAGCAGCCCCAATGGTAGATTTAATAAAGAATGAATTGGCTAGAGCAACAACCATAAAAAGAGCAGTTACGCAAGGTCAGTCTAATGTTGGGCCTCTTCATGACTAACCTACTAAGGCAGATTCGGGTGCTTCTTCTGATGAAGTTGTTGGTGTTGGTGGAAATAATGTTGATGTTGCTACCACTCATGATGATGAGCATGTTGATGCTCAAGAAAGAATAAATATGTTTGAAAACACCCCTTTTCACTGTTACATAGGTCCCTCTCACCCCTTTTCACCCTTGTGTTCTCATTGCAAATGCAAAGAGTGCAAGTATAGAGAGGATAAACTCTTTGAAAAAGTAGAGACTATCTCTAAAGCTATCGAGGAATTCAAATCCAATAGGTGTCTCATACCATCCAAGAAGGTGAGGGAGCCACACACTCTTATAGTGTTGGTTAGGAGAAAGAAAAAAGGAATTAGAGAATTACTTTCCGATCGGAAATAAAAAAAAAATTGTAATTCCCCCCTCTCCAAAAGCTGTTGAAGTTCAGGGGCCAGTCAAGAAGGTGGACATATACGCGGAACTTAGCGCCGAAGAAAAGAGGACTCTGCGACAGGCCAAGAATGCCAAACCAGGCGCACCAGATTACCCAGGCCTCCCTTTTCACCCCAAGACTTCTAGACTATGACTGATATGTGTATTCCGTACGAGGATAAGGCAATTTTACTATTCCTAACCTATCCCTTCTAATCTACCTATGAATAAGAAGTTATGCAATAGATTTCACATCTGTTGCAATAGCTAGGTATACTGGTACAACTGGTAGTGGTTCTGTTATAACTTATTATCCATTTGTTGCATGAGTTACATTGGATTATTGATTCAGAGAACCCTATGCAACGGATGGACCATCCGTTGCATCTTTACAATTACTAACCTATTTAAAAATTGACTTCTTATATCACAACATGTTTACATAATTCTCTGCCTCATGAGGAAAAGGCAATTAATATACCATTAAGCTTATGACACTGCCGATAGAATAATGGACTTTGACTTATGCAAGAAGCTCAAGGATAGGTGCGATCAACTCAATGGGGAGGCATTATCCCTTGGCGTGGGACTTGATTTTCTAGTTCCTACGTTGGTCTTGGATGATGAAGAAATGATAAAATATGTTAGAGGGGAGAGGCTAAATCCACACGGTAAGAGCTGGACCGAGGAAAAGAGGATTATTGCAGTCATTAGTGTGAACGGCATGCATTATCAGGATATTGATATACTACTCTAGGAGGGAAAGATCAATGATTATGACTCCAACGTACCTCTCATCGATGATTTTAATCTTTTTCTCCTTGTGGAGCCACTGATGGTGCTGCTGCCTATCTTGTTGAGGGAGAGTAAACTAATGAATCATTTGCCAAAGGAGGTGTTGATAAAGAAATCATGGGATTTTGAAGGTCGAAACAAGGGAATGATTCTTCCAAAAGATGATGCCGCTAAAGCAAGCGGCTCACACGCTCTTGCACACATTAAATGTTTGTTGACCGGCACAGAAATGATCGAACCAATGACTTTTCTATGCGACAACGCTGTGGAAAACCTGCAAGAGGTCTGGGATTATGGGGTACTAACTAGACGCTTGAATCCTGTGTATATAGAAGAGTCTGTGAAATAGAAATTTTTAATTTCAAGTCACCCTTCACTTTATTACATGTACATGTAGTGGCAATAATTGTTTTTTGATGAAATTTGAGATTTTTATAATGCAATAGATTGTCAATCTATTGTAAAATATATTTAATCTGTTCTATCAGATAGTTTATCTATTGAAATAGGTTGGTCATCTGTTACATTATGCCGATGTTATTTCTGTGAATAATCTAATAATCTAAGTCTAATCTGTTGCAACAGTAGGAAGACATGTTTGATAATTTCCAATAGATGACCTAAATTTTACAATATATGCCTAAATCTTTTTGATATTTTTCAACAGTTACGCTTGAATATTCATGTGCTCGAAAACACCAAATCAGTAGAAAATACACACACCACCATGAAAATTTACGCAATTAGGCTTGAATATCCTTATGACCAACAACACCAAACCAATAACAATAACGGCAACAATGTAGTATCTTCTTGCTCGATTTTGTTTCTCTTCAAAATCCTTGACTTTGTTCAACAAATCCCAAATTACACGATTTGCTTGTGAAGGGTGTCGTTCTTCATACCAATCAAAGTAATCGCGTCCACCCAATTTCAATAAATAAGAGAATACAATTACAAAATAATTACAAGTCAATAATTAATCAACTTATTAAATAAAACAATATTACCTTTCAAATCTTACAAGTAAAAAACCTACGACCTGGATTTTGTTGAGTCCAAGAAGTCTTTAAAAGAGCTTCATGACTGCACCTACAATATCAAAAATCTTTATCACAAAAAATAGTGGAATATGCGCTCGATATTGTCAAGCTCAGTTGGAAAAAATAAAAGAAATAATTTTAAAAATTTGGATAGATAAAAGAAGATGACGACGAAGAAGAAGATTTGAGAATTTAGGGTTAAATTTTAGGAGGAAGATAAAAATATAAGACAATGGTGGGGGGGGGGGTAACCGTTGGGGGCCAAGTGACGGTAAGTCAGCAAAATGTGCCAGATTGACACATTTGACATTTGATGCCTATTTTATTTTACATGTTTAAAATAAATACTATCTACTTGATGCTTATTTTATTTTAAGTGTTTGAATTGAACACCGTCGATGGGTTCCGCCTTTTTTATTTCAATTTACTTTAACCTTTTTACACGTAGTGACAATTTTTTATGTCCAACGAAAGTTGAATTTTTATAATGCAACAGATTTTTCATCTGTTGTAATAGTTATTCTACCTGTTCTGACATATAATTTATCTTTTGCAATAGGTTGGTCATCTGTTGCATTATCTCGATATTTCTATCCAAGCCATCTATTGCAACAGTGGGAAGACATGTTTGATAAATTCTAACAGATTATCTACCTATTGCAAAATATGTCTAAATCTGTTTGATTTTTCCAATAGATGTCGTCTATTGCAATAGATACATTATCTATTGCAATATTTGAATCTAGTATTCCTTTTCAATTAATAAGTTTAAATCTAAGGAATAAATAAAATTCATAGACAAAATAAAATAAATCGAAACCTTCATAAATTAGCTGAAATAAGTCAACAGATAAATGAAATGTAAAAAAATTATTATGGGTACAGATCTCAACAAATACATCAACAACAATTTAAGTATGATGCCAAGGATTACTTTGACAGGCTCATGCTATAAAAATCTACTCAGTATGGACAAGTTATTCTTCATCTGGTGCTATGGAATTCGGTTTTGCTCGTCGTGGATCTTTATTGTCGCTTACGTATGGTTTTTGCGATTCCTATTCTCCGTATTTCCATAAAAAGAGTAGCATATTGTCAATACTGTTTAGCAGTATCTTCTTCTACATCCACCTGGAAAACCAAAATTAGTCAATGCTAATCATGGAGATATAACAAAATAGAAAAAGATAACTCATCTCTTCTAGCAAATCAAATAGGTCTTTCTCCTATTTTAAATTATCCCAAATAGATTATATTTTTGTTGCAACAATAAATCAACTGTTGGGACAAATTTCTATGTGAGGAAGACCCTGTATGATAATTTCCAACGGATGAACCATCCATTTCAATATATGAATTATCTGTTGCAGCAGATAGGTCATCTGTTGGTACAAATAAAAGCGGTATGATGAGATGTCTTATTTGCTAAAACATACGAGACATATGTCACAACAGATACTTTATCTGGCGCAATAAGTTAGTCAACTATTGCAACAGATGTATATATCTATTTGATAATTTTCAGCAGATGTGTCATCTGTTGAAATAGATGTGTCTATTTGTTTTGTCAGTTAGAAGACATATATATCTACCTTCTTCAGCTCGTGCTGCACTACTTTGGACTTTGTACGTTTCTCAGTGCAACGCACAGACAGATGAGTTGCAATTTCACTTTTTTGGATGCTTGATAATGTCCTAGAAATCACTCTCCTTCTTCTCTTAGCCCTAATCTCTAATGGAGCAGATGAAAATAAAATCCTCTTAGATGGAATGAGATCCATCTTAGATTTTAATTCCATTACAGAAGTAGTTAATGCATTAATAGCATTAATCACTACATCATGTTTTGCCCTGTAGTCTTAACATTTGCATGCAGAACATTCGCTGGGAGAGGTAAATCTGTATAACCAGCATGATCATACTCATAGTGGTTTGCTTTAAATACTATAAGAGGAGCATCATTAGCACCAATAGAAGCACCACTACCACCACCAACAACTCCATCACCACTAAGACCATTAACAACAACAAGCCCACCCTCCAAAATTATTTTTCTTGAATGGATGTTGCTCTAAACAATTTTATTTTTATTCTGTAGATGACCTTAGGGTCCGATAAAGTTTGCATAAACTGTAAAGTAAGAAAAAATGGCATCTTCAACTCTCGATTGGTCAAAACTAGCGACGGATGCACAATCTAACATAAATCATTACATATATTAGAATGATGATTAGATCATTCAAAAAAATCATTAATTAAAAGAAAAAATTAATTATAATTATACTTATTACATCCTTCTAGAGGTTGAAGAGATCAAGAAATTTTGCATTTTTATCAGTTTTGTCCGACAATCATCTCAAGATTTTTGGACAGAAAACTCCTTCCTGGTAGTTCACTTGTTGTCTCAAATAAGGAATGGCTTCAAATGCCCAAGCCTATAAAATAACCCCAATAAATCAAAACCATTATTGATTAAAAAAATGAATGATATCATAATAGAAGAAAGAAACATTTACCATGAAAGCCCATGGGAAGGCATATAAGTTGACTCTCTTTGGCGCTAACGGAGTCAACAAATATTTGACAGTCATTTTAAAGCTTTCATAACCCTAACGATAGCTGTTAAATGTCTCAAGATCCTCGGAGAGCTTTATTAAATCGAGGCTTATATTGTTGTTAACGTCTCTCTCCCAAAGAATATTATATACAAACCAAACCAAGCACAATGACTGCTTGTGCTTCTTTGAAAATCCTTTACCTTTCAACGCTTCTATCCAATTTTTATTTTTGAAGCTTGGACCAACAATGGACACCAGTTCATCACGATCGCACGACTTGCCTTTGCATTTTTTGAAGTGCGGGGTGCTTTTTTTGGGTTAGAATTGGTATAACATGAGAAGAAGGATAATATCTTAGTCCAGTAACTATGGAAAACTGCTTTCAACCAAAATAAATAGGCATACCACAGTAATTTATCCATACCTCATCCATCATATCTTTGTTTTCATACCTAAACCTACACTTGAGAAGTTCATATACCATTTTCATTTGGAAACGAGCATTGTTGTCCTCCGGCAAATCAAGATATTTTCCAAAGCAGCTATCCCTGAAATAAGCATCCAAATTTTGTTCTTGAAGTATTTATCTTAAGGCATTGAAAGATTTTCCCATGGCTGACTTAACCACAAAATCACCCGTTAAATCTGCGACACCATCGCACTGCATTCTTACAGGATAACGATCAATACTGAAGGCTTTGACCAACTCTTCGGTGGAAGGGCTATTAGCATTTGCATCATCTTTTTTGAAATATTCCTACTCCCCGTGTTCATCATATTTTGCTTCCGATTGAGATAACATTTGTAAAGCAAGATCATATATCGGTGGATATAGCCTAGCTGCTTCACTTGTTCCTTTACTTGGACTTGATTCGGATTCTATTTTTTTGGGAACCATATTTTCTAAAATTAACAGGAATATAAAAAATATATTATAGTTGATTAATGCATCGTTAAAAAGGATAACAGTAAATCAAACAAGCAAAATAGTAAAATAATAGTTGCAACAGATTACCAATCTGTTGCACCAGGTAGTATATCTATTGCTATATATAACTAACCTGTTGCAGCGGATGAGTAATCTATTGCAATAATACAAAATATATCACTCATTTTTTAAGATAGATGAATGATTTGTGAAATAGATCATGCATTATTGCGATATATGAGTGATCTGTTGGGACAGTTAAATAACCTATTATAATGGATGAGTAATCTGTTGCGACAATACAAAATAAATCACTCATCTGTTGAGAAAAATAAATAGTCTGTGCAACAGATCACAAATTGGTTGCAACATCATCTATTGCAATATGTGAGTGATTTGTTGGAACAGTTAAATAACCTGTAGCAATGACTAAGTAATCTGTTACGATAATACAAAATATATCACTCATCTATTGAGAAATATGAATGGTCTATGCAACAAATCACACATCTATTGTGACATCATCTGTTGCAATATATGAGTGATCTGTTGGAATAGATAAATAACCCATAGCAACGGCTGAGTAGTCTGTTGCGATAATACAAAATATATCACTCATCTGTTGAGAAAGATAAATGGTTTATGCAATAGATCACACTTCTATTGCAATATATGAGTGATCTGTCTGAGCAGTTAACTAACCTGCCGCAATGACTGACTAATCTGTTATGACAATACAAAATATATCACTCATCTGTTGAGAAAGATGAATAGTCTTTTCAATAGGTCACACATCTGTTGCAACACATGAGTGATCTGTTGGAACAGTTATCAATGGTCAATATTATTTAGATTTCTTCTAACATAGGGTCGTCTATAGCGACAGATGAGTGATCAGTTGAAAAAATAAAGTCTTGGACATTTCCTGTTGGAAGAGTTGATAGGATTTTATCCAATAGGAGCTTCATCTGTTGCATCGAATCATTAATTTGATGGTGCTTCCATTGCATCAAATGGTTAATTAGTTGCATTAAATTTTTTATCCGATGCTTTATCTGTTGCAACATATGGTTAATTTGTTGTATCAGATAGTTAATCTGTTGCATCAGATGATTAATCTGTTGCATCAGAATTATAATCTGATCATTTCTCTGGTGCATCAAAAGGTTTATCTGTAGCATCATATGATAAATATGTTGCATTAGATGGTTAATATGTTGCACCAGATGGGTAATCTGTTGGAGGAAACAAAAAATAGTAGCACAATTTTGTTTAACAAAAAAATAACAATTTCACTATTTTTACCAAGAACAAGAATAGAACAAATCAACCCAAATTGTTGTTTTATTTTTATAAACACAAATATTAAAAATCAAACTTCAAAAAAATACAACAAACAATAAAATATCATAATTTACTTCGAAAAGAGAAGAGAAGAAATACCAGAAATTAGAGTTTTATTCAGATCGCATTTCAAATTAATACAAATATTAAAATTGTTAACCAATACTATAAGAGAAGTTGGCTCAAGTTCCTCATTTTCTTTAAAACTAAAAAGGCCTTAAATTTTTTGACTGTGAAAGAAGAAAAGGAACAATGAAGAATTCGAAGCTGTTGTGGCTGAAGAGCAAGGATGTCACGTCGATTGAAGGTTGAAGTCAAAAATAAACTCGAAGCCCAACTATGTGTAGTTGGATGTTGAAGTCGTCGAGGATTAAAATGAGAAATTTGCAGAACAGTTGGTTGGAAGAGAGTTGAGAGAAGCTGTAGAGAGGGGGATGAGAGACAAGTTGATTTGAATTGAAGAGGGTAAGTCAAAGCCCAAATATTTGTTGCCGGAGGTATAAGTCGTCGGGGGTTGAAGGGAGAAATTTTGTAGAACTGTTGATTGGGAGAGAGTTGAGAGAAGCTATCGAGAGAGAGGAGATAGTACTTGATTTGGATTGAAGAAGGGTATGGGTTGGGTTGTTTTGTATTTTTGAAAAGATTACAAAGTTTTAAAAATATTAATCAAGTCCACAATTACTTTAATTAAGTTTTATAATGATTTTTGACCCTTTAAGTTGGTCAATGTCTCCAGTCCTTCATTCAAGACTTAAAAGACACCTTTCCTTCAATTTTCTCATCTCACTAGCCCATTACCCTTCCTTTGATTTAAAATTGAAAATTGGTCCCCTTATTTCAGTTCAAACTTGGCCCAAAAGTAATACAAAAAACACGACTCAAATCCTTTGAATTCTCAATACTCCTACACACTCGGGATATGCCATTTAACATGACAAACTAGTTAGTCAATTAGGTGAGAATCCTCAAAGTCTTAAATATTGGGTAGAAGTGAAAAATAAATAATTAAGATTAATGAGGTCAAATTTCATTAAAAAAATAACTCTGCAGTCGTCAAACTTTTAATTTTTACACCCTAATCTCTCTATTTATTACCTCAGAGTATATCAAATTTTACCAAAATATGCCAAAAGAAAAGGTGCATTCTGTTGTATCTCATATATTTGCCTATTCTCCATGAGAATTCTGATTTATTGTCAAAAGGACCTTTTTGTCATCTTCAACCCACCTAAAATTACAATTAGTTTAGGTATATTTCTCCCATTTCTCCTTCTCTTCTTAATATTTCTTTTATATTTGTGATTTTATTGAGAATATCTATCAAGAAAATTTTGTAAAAAAAAGAATATAAAAAATTTATTGAAGTGTTTGATACCGAAGTGTGGATATGCAAGATTTGGACTGCAAGATTAAATATCAAAGTATTTGAAAAATAATGAGATAAAAAAGGCTATCATAAGAGGGACACTGGAGTATGGAATGCAGTTTTGGATGATTATCATCATACGCTATTGAGTGTAAATGAAGGAAGCAAGACATTGTTGAAGCTTGATGATGAGGGAAGATTTAAATATTATTTTATATTTTTGGAGCTTGGATTAGTGGAGTTGTGCATATGAGAAAAGTCTTAGCCGTTGATAAAACATTCTTAAGTTGTCGTTATGATGGAGTTTTGTTGGTTGTTGTGGCACAGGATACAAAAAATCATAGTTTTTCTGCTATATTTTGTGTAGTAGATAAAGAGTATGAATCCGCATATCAATACTTTTTTGAGAAACTGTTAGAGATAGTCCTTATTACTTTAGAGTTGTGTATAATTTCTTATAGGTGTTCAGGCATAGAAAAAGCAATATCAAAGTTTTACTCCAAAGCACGCCATGAATGTTGTACGCGACATCTTGGTGAAAATGTTCGTACAAATTTTCATTGTGGAGATTTTCTTGGACATTGTTATTATGCAACAAAGATATATTGGAGAAATGTATTCGATGATCATTTTGAATAAATCAGATTTATCAATGCGAAAGTCGCCAATTATCTTGAGAATATTTGATTTGACAAATGTAGTAGAGCATATTTTTTAGGAAACAAGTAAACTTTCTTACTGGTTCAAACATAAATATTGCAAGTCTCCAACAATTGTTGCACTTGTTAAAATAATTATTGAAGTTGTTGCAACAACTTTCGTAGTTGTTCCAACAGCTACAGTAGCTGCGGGACAACTAAGACAATTGTTTTAGAAATTGCAATAGTTATTGAGAATCTGCAATCGTTTGTATCTTAACTTCTTGATATTTTTAAATTTTATATTTCAGGTACAGACCTCAAATATTGTTGAGCCTGTTAATGCATTGTTCTAGAAAGAAGAGAATTTTCCATTACTACCTTGTTTAATAATATAAGTAAGAGATAGTCAGAATTATTTTATGAGAGACGAATCAGATACGCCAAGTTAAAAATTACCTTTGTCCCTTCATCCGAAACTAAGATAGTGGTTAACAAGAATCTGAAAAATAAGCTATTGATCCATCAAATAAATACAGACACATTTAGCATTACAACAGATAATGAAATTGCGACGGTTCGTCTACGAGGCAAAACATGTTTGTGTCGAGAGTTTGACTTAGAAAAAATACTCTATCAACATTCTATGTCAATGCTTAGATATAAATTTGGATATAAGTATGGCAAGATGATTTACAAGTACTCTTCTTTGTATTATAAGGTAGAGTCATACATACTTTCATAAAGAATTTTGAAATCTTTCTCAATTTTTTTTAGAGAGAGTAATATCCTTACCTGAAAAGAAAGCGGCTGAAATGGATACCTACTATAGGAGAAGCGGCTTCCAAGAGGAGAAGCAAATGATCTTTGTGTAAAAGATTTGGCCACAAAAAACTATAAGACAATTGTTTTAGAAATTGCAATAGTTATTGAGAATCTGCAATCGTTTGTATCTTAACTTCTTGATATTTTTAAATTTTATATTTCAGGTACAGACCTCAAATATTGTTGAGCCTGTTAATGCATTATTCTAGAAAGAAGAGAATTTTCCATTACTACCTTGTTTAATAATATAAGTAAGAGATGGTCAGAATTATTTTATGAGAGACGAATCAGATACGCCAAGTTAAAAATTACCTTTGTCCCTTCATCCGAAACTAAGATAGTGGTTAACAAGAATATGAAAAATAAGCTATTGATCCATCAAATAAATAAAGACACATTTAGCATTACAACAGATAATGAAATTGCGACGGTTCGTCTACGAGGCAAAACATGTTTGTGTCGAGAGTTTGACTTAGAAAAAATACTCTATCAACATTCTATGTCAATGCTTAGATATAAATTTGGATATAAGTATGGCAAGATGATTTACAAGTACTCTTCTTTGTATTATAAGGTAGAGTCATACATACTTTCATAAAGAATTTTGAAATCTTTCTCAATTTTTTTTAGAGAGAGTAATATCCTTACCTGAAAAGAAAGCGGCTGAAATGGATACCTACTATAGGAGAAGCGGCTTCCAAGAGGAGAAGCAAATGATCTTTGTGTAAAAGATTTGGCCACAAAAAACTACATGTTTTATGAGATTGTATGGAGTTTCATCAGTTTTTATCGTATTTATAACGCGTACTTAATATTTTCATTAGTTTCTTGATTTAACAAATAATGTTAATGTTTATTTTTGGCTTGTGGTAATCAACACATTTAACAAATAATGTTTAAGTATAATCTGGAGAACTTTGAACAACATATATAACTATTGAAATTTTTATTTAGATGTATACCAACAACTTCAAAAGTTTTTGGATAACCAATACAATTGTATGATTAAATATAAACCAACCACGTTAGTGTATCGATGAAGTCATTTTGTGGATTATTATGTTTAAATTGAGTCATTAATAACTGTAACACCCCCAGGTTCTGAAATCTGAAATTCTTTTGGAGTTGTGCTCATTGCTCAGGCTACGACTTAGCTGATGAGTTGTGAAGGTTCCTCATGAGTCGTAAGGTGATAATTGTAGCCTGACTAGTAAGTTTGTCCATGGTTTTTGTTGTGGTCGCGATTTGGACCTCATAAGTCGTATGGTGAAGTAAGGAGTCATGATAAGGGACTCATGACCAAACCAGTATAATGGCCTATATTTTCTTCCCAGACCACAAGTCGTGGTGATGACTCGTGCCAGTCTTGACGAGTCATGAGGTGACCCATAGTGACTAGCGATTAGCGACTAGCGACAATTTTCTTACACTTTTAATTAAGGGCACTTTGGTCATTTTCCTCCCTTATACACTTAACGTCCACGACCTAAATACCCTGAGGGACCTTATTTTCTTTATTTAATAAGTCATAAACACTATCTTCTCTCTTAAATTCCCCAATCAAGAGCAAGGCTAGGGTTTCTTTGGTCATATAAAGCTCCAAATTATGGTTTCTCTCTAATTTCTTGGTATTATAAGGCATGTATCTCTTCCCTAACTTGGTATTATATAAAAGCATGTGCTTAATCATGGTTTATGTGAATTTACTTATAGGTTTTGAATGATGGGTTGAGGGTTTTGAATGATTATTACTTGGTTAGATTTCCCATGGTTTTGGAATCATTATTCATGCTTTTATCTCATGGTTGTTGGACTAATGTGTGCATGGATATGGGAATTGGAAACGGGAACATGGATTCCCCTAAATTTATGGATAATGGAATGGGGGGTTGTGGCATTTCCCCCCTCTTAAGGATTTTGATATGAAATTGATAATAACCTCAACTCACTTGCATATTTGGTTTCAAAATATTGATAATCACATGGTTTTGCTTACTCTTCTAATCTATTGCATTGCATTAATGGCTAAAAAGATAAGAAAATAATTTTGGAAAGACCTTGTGGCCATGTTTTGGTTTTAAAATGGAACTAGGGGGTCGTGGCATTCCCTTGGATTAACGTATAATTGGAATGACATAATTATATAAGCTTGTAAGCGTAATTAGTATGACGATACCAACGGTATATACTTTGATGGACGATACCAATGGTATATACTTTGATGGATGATTCCTTGATTTAATGTATGAGTTATGTGCAAATGTTTTAAATTGGTCTTAAAAGGGGTTGTGTAGCTCGCCATGAAGATGGAGGTCCAGGAAGAACCAATACTGAAAATGACATTTTCTAGCATGGGGGTGTTGATGAATGTGTGAATTGTCCATACTATATATACCCACACATGTATCCTGGAATAGCTTGAGGTTGGAGCATTTCCTTGCTTTCTTTGGATATCTTCGATTCATAAGGCTACATGCACTAGGGCCCTTTCAGTGGGGAAAGCTAGACCCATATAGCCCATGGGTGTTTTTAGGATGGACAGAGTTATACAATCCAAGTTAGTAATTTTAAATGTCATGCTAAACCTTGTTCCCTATCCTAATACTTTATATTTAGGTATATATACATGTATGTGAACATGTACATTGAGTTTGGACGTGATTTTGAAATAGCATAACTTTATCCTGATCCTGAGTGACATGCTAGCACTTTCCTCACCAACTGTCCTAGGACTCTACATTATTTCATAATGTAGGGTCCAAGGACACTTATTTTACCCCTGTGCAATATTAGGTGATTCTGGTTTGTTCGTTGGTCAGCTTTGAAGTGGTGAACTTCCATTCTCCGGAAGGCCTGTCATTTCATAGTTTTGTTTTCATTCATGTTTTAGACCACCTCTTTGGATTCCTATTTGGGCTAGAGTTGGGGACATGTCCCATCTTAGGTTGATATTCGACTGTTAGAGGATTTTGTGGACAATTGTGGGTGGTTAACTGTTGTTGATTCTCAAAACCTTTATCTTGGGTTATCTATCTTCTATATTTTTGTTTGGTTTCTTCCGCTATTTATTTACGTTGTGTTTTGGTTGCCTAGGCTAAGGGTTTGGTCTCCAGTCCTTGGTGGACTTGAGATACCCATCACGACTAGGTCTTGGTTCGGATTATGACAATAACAATTGAACATCGACAAAGACATTTTGTAAATTATTAAGTTTAAACCAAGCTATTTAATAATAATTGAAGAACGACCGACTCATTTTCTGAATCATCAAATATATTCTAAGTCATTTATTAACAACTGAAGATCAACTGAGTCATTCTGTGAATTATTAAGTATACACCAAGTCATTTAATAACAGTTGAAGATCGCCCTACTTATTTTCTGAATTATTAAGCATAAACTAAGTTATTTAATAATAATTGAACATGGATGAAGTCATTTTGTGAATTATTAAGTATAAACTAAGTCATTTAATAACAATTATACAGTGACAGAGTCATTTTATGATTATTAAGTATACATGAAGTCATTTAATAATATTTGATGATCGACCGACTCATTTTCTGAATTATTAAGTTTAAACTAAGTCATTTGATAAAATTGAACATCGACAGAGTTATTTTTTGATTTATTTAAGTATAAACTAAGTCATTTAATGACAATTGAAGATCATCTGACTCATTTTTGAATTATCAAATACAGACTAAGTCATTTAATAACAATTGAAGATCTATCAACTCTTTTTTGAATTATTAAGTATAAACTAAGTTATTTAATGACAATTGAAGATCGATTAACTCATTTTTCAAATTATTAAATTTAAACTAAGTTATTTTTATAATACTTGAACATGGACGGAGTCATCCTGTGAATTATTAAATATAAATTAAGTCATTTAATAATAATTGAACATCGAAAGAGTCATTTTCTGAATTATTAAGTATACACCATGTCATTTAATAATAATTGAAGATCGACCGACTCATTTTCTGAATTATCAAGTATAGGCCAAGTCATTTAATAACAATTGAAGATCGACGGAGTCATTTTGTAAATTATTAAGTATAAAGTAAGTCATTTAATAATAACTGAACATCGATGGAGTCATTTTAGAAATTATTAAGTATTAAAAATTGAAGTAATTGTTATGAAACTAAAGTAGTTGTAGGGACAGCTGAAGTAGTTGTACGGACAACTGAAGTAATTGTTGTGCAACTGAAGCAATTACAGGAACAACTGAAGTAGTTGTTGTGCACCTGAAGTAGTTGTAGGAATAATTAAAGTAATTGTAGAAACAACTGAAGTAGTTGTTGTGCAACTTAAGCAGTTGTAGGAATAATTAAAGTAGTTGTAGAAACAACTGAAGTAGTTATGCAACTAAAGTAGTTGTGAGAACAACTGAAGTAGTGCAACTAAAGTAATTGTACAACAACTAAAAAAGTAGTTGTAGGGACAGTTGAAGTAATTGTTGTGCAGTTCTAAAGTAGTTACAGTAACAATCAAAGTAGTTGTTGTGCAATTAAAGAAGTTACAAGAACAACTGAAATAGTTATAGGGACAGTTGAAGTAGTTGTAGAAACAACTGAAGTGTTGTTGGAAGAATTGAAACAGTTACAGGGACAACTGAAGCAACTAGTTGTACAGACAACTTAACTAGTTATTGTTTAATTACTTTAATGTAGAAATAATTAAAGTAGTTGATACAAATACATTAATACTAAAATAGCTAAATCAAAAGCTAACAAAAACTAATTTCATTGATCCAAATGTTCTCGTAAATTAAGTAGAAAAAGCAACTACATAGACAATTAATCCCTCAAGGATTTAACTCCTTCTCAAGCACCACAACAATATATTTCAATCTAAAATCATCAACTTTGGTAAGGAGTATTATATCTATCACAGTAAGCAGGTGATCGAGAAAATATAAGTGTATGATCCACATGTTGTGGAAGAATTATTTCTTGAGAGATCCTTTAGACGCTCATACGATCATGCAACATTTCAAATTTTTTCAGGAAAATAGTCGAACTCTTGCTTTGCTTGAGTAGTTTGGGTCATAATTCGAGAATGGATTGAATTAAATTAAGAAAAGTCATCTCATCACACATATCAATACTACAATCATAAACATAAATCAAGCCCTTCTCCATCAAAAACTTGATTGCAATAAAGTGTGTATTTCTTAGGTTCATCACGGTGTAATTTTTTTTCTTCATTTCACTTTCGATCATATGAATAGGACTTTTGATCACTATAATATTTGACTATATCACTATCCATTTTAAACAACGCGAGTGCCTCATGCATTGGTGAAACACCATCTACTAAACTCTTATTACTCAAATTCTAGTACTGATCATACAAGATATTATAATAATTTATATCTAAAATTTGGTCTATTTTGTCAGAGTATCTGTGAAATCAAATCTATCTCTTTAGAATAAGAGACAAGATCTCATTAACATGATACAAAATAAAAATGACAGTTAATTTAATATCAATAGGAAATTGAACAAAGTAAAAAAATTAGTAATATTTACCTTGCACTCCAACTAGAAATATGGATCAGTCACGTTTATGAAGTCTTGATAATTAAATTCTCCATTCAAATACATATTTCTTTCCTCTTCCTTCTTACTAATGAAGTCATTAAAGACCTCTCTCTTCTCCACATCAAGAAGCTTGTGTAAATTCACTTTCAATCTATTCTTTGTCCTCACATTTTTGGCCTTGAAATTTATGGCCAATCTTCTTTTTAATGTAGGAGTATAAGGAGATTTTATTGCATAACTTCAATATATATTCCTCTTTGGCTTTGTTGACAAGGATTTTACTTCATTCAAAAGGACTTTGTACTTATCACAACATGTTTGACATTTACAACAACAAACAACATTGGAGCCTTTCACATCTATTGTTTTTGTCACATCGAGAGTATCTCTTTCTCTACCAAGATCAGTTGTATATGGGTAACCTCTTTGTACTCCACTAAAAAATCTATAAATATCAAATGCAATCTGACCAACACTATCTCTCAAAACCATAATTTTTCACAACTCTGTTCTCACTACTAACTATAGCAAGATTCTCCTCATCACCAACTCTCTTAAGATTCTTCTCACCACTAGTTATATTCAATTTTATAGCTATTGAAAGTGATAATTCATCTTTTAAAACATCAATTTATGAATCTCAACAATCTTCATAAGGCTCAATATTTTGAACAAAAATCTTTTCTTTCTCTATATTTGTTGAAAAACGAAAAAGTTGAACAACCTAATTTGGCATTTGCATTTAAATTTTAAAAAAATTATATATAATGCGAAAATCAAATTCAGTTGTCCAACAATAACTTCAGTTGTCTGCGGTTGTTAGAACAACTTCAATTATTGTTGTACAACTGAAGTAGTTGTCGAAATAACTTCAACTTTGTTGGACAACTTAGATAGTTGTGGAAATAACTTTAATTGTTATTGGATAACTTCAGTAATTGTTGGAACAACTTCAACTATTGTTAGACAATTAATGTATCTGTGAAAGCAACAAATTTAGTTGCCAGATTTTTGAAGTTGTTGCTTTGCATAACACAACTAAAATTTTGAAGATATATTATTACTTGTTCTCTTGTCTGGTTAATAGGATTAATAATTATCTTGAGAGCGGATGTTGTGGCCATTCATCTAATCAATCTTGAGAATGATATTTCCGGTGACGGATCTTTAGAAAGTCGTTAAATTGTCAAAATAGCTTCAAATTTCTGAGCCTATAATATAATATTAAAAATCAGCTTATTGTACATAATAAAGTTAAAATAATAGCTTAGCTGATAATCAAAAAATGAAAACTCCAACTAATTACTTACTGTGAACATTCACGTAAAGCTATGAAGGTTATACTGAGATTTCATTTAATCTAGCTTCTTCAAAGGATAGCTATGGTAAGATCAAAGCTTATTCGACCCCATGAAAATGAATTGAATATATTTTTGTTCAATGCTAAATTTAACCAATCAGTTTATATCTTCGTATTTGCCCTTTTTGAACACAATATACAATGAAAGAACTAATCCACAGTACAAGCCACCTTTTTTATTTTGTGAACTTTGGATCCTTCATATTTTCTATGAGTACAACAATATTTGGAGAATTACCCTCTATAATTAAAACACACAAAGTTTGACCCTTAAAAATTTCCAAAGTTTTGAACTCTTTGGCCATCATATGACTCAATCTTACTAGTTGTATAATGTGGGTATGAATTAGTAGCCTAAGTCATATGATAACCAGTGTGGTGGTTGGGTTTTAGTTATGGTTACGACTTGGTGGGTATGGGTTATATGGTTGGTGATGGGTCGTTGGATTGGTCCTTTACTTAATATGAAACTTGGTAACTTGACTTGGCTCTGAGCACGAGTGGATCACTAGGATCTGTGAGGATATGGTACGAGTGGTAAGGTGTAATCGTACGTTATCCAGTGTCCAATCCCTTTGATTCTATCTTGGATACAGTTTGAGGGTACTTACCATATAATAAAGGTAATAGTTAGGTAAAGGAGTCATATGTTGGACAAAATATGGTGTCCAACATTTCGATTAAGGTACGAGTAGAGGGCACCACTCGTATCATGTGGGTACGAGTAGAGGGATCAAACCATAACCCTCCTATGGTGATTTTTAAAATTTAAGTTGGGGAAATTCTGGACATTTCCCCTCTTAACTTCTTTTGACCCCCACAACTTAAAAAAACTTTTGGGACATCATTTACCCTAGTATTCTTAATAAAGAACACTTTAAACACTCTCAAATCTCTCTCAAGCTTTTTATTTAATAAAGAGGCTAGGGTTTCCTCAAGGTGATTTAATTAGGGGCATTCAAGAGTAAATCTCTTCGTCTTCTTTGGTATCTAAGGCATATCACTCCTCCCTCATTGTTGGTTCAACTAAATTCATGTTTTAATGAATGGTTTTCATGGTTTAATTGTGGGTATTATTTGGTTTTGAACTATATGCTGGGGGTTTTGGTTGTTAATGGATGAATATTGTCTTTCCATATTTTCTTATTGTTTTTATGTTAAAATTGTGGAATTGAACATGTGGTCTCATGGGAATGTTCTTGGTTTTGGTTTTGGAAACTATATGCCCTCAACATGTTTGTTAAATGCCTATAAGAATGGTTTTATCATATAGTTTGACTTTTATTAAAACTATTTCATAGGATAATATGGTAATGGAACTTAAATTGGTTTACTTGGTCTTAAATTATTTGGAAAGGCCTTAGTGGTCATGGTTTAGGTTTAATTAGTAATCATGTGGGGTACATGGAAATCTCCTAGGTGTTGGCTAATGACATTGCTTGCAAGCTATAGTCGGTATGAAGATACCACTTCATAATGCATTGGTAATTAAATTCCTGAATTGGTGGTTTGGTTATGTGCTAAAGGTTTTAATTGGGCAATAATGACGGGTTGCGATAGCTAACCATGAAGGTGTGAGTCCGATGGACGGACACTAGAAATTCATGTTTTTTGACATGAGGGTTGGTCATGGTAACCATATACTTGTGGGGTAGATGGGGATCCCTTAAGTTATATTTGTATATATGTATCATGAAGGGCGAAGGTAAACGAGAATCCCCTACTCCTATGATATCTCTGATTCATGTGGCTACACGCACAGGGGCCCGTTTAGGGGTAATATTGGACCCATATAGCCCATGGATGATTTTAGGATGGTCAAGCTACATAACCTACGTTAAAGTTTTAAATGCATACTAAATTTGGTTCCCTTTCTCGGCATGGTATAGATGTATATATGTATGTGATTGCACATGGTTATTTACTTGGTTTTAAATATTGGCATTATTTTATCCTTACTTTGAGTACATGCTAGCGTTCACCTGCTAACCCATCTTCGGGTGTTGTATACCCATGCGATGCAGGAATAGGACATACTACTCCTCCTTCTCTGTAACTTAGATTTGGGGACAACTTTATATCGGATTAAAGTGGTGAGATTCCATACTCCAAAAGGATCCATTTCATTTTATGGAATTCTCTACATACTTTTGTTATTTCTTAGACTTTAGTTTATGGCTATGGTCGGGGGCATGTCCCGACCAGATGTTGTTTTGATTTTGGATAGAAGCTTAGTGAGACTACTTTGGGTTTGCATGGGTTGTGTCGGTATTGGTGTCATCCTTGGCATTGGTATTGGTATTGGTATTGGGGATGACACCTTTTGACTGTATTTAATTTATGATTGTTCCATCTTGTTATGTTATATGTATTTAGAATTTAATTGACATATGGTATAGAGCGATTATGATTGGGTAATGAGGGTGGTCTCAGGTCTTGATTGGGCTTGAGGAACCCAACATGACTAGGCCCTGGTTTGGGTCATGTCAGATTGGTATCAGAGCCCTAGGTTCATGGTCAATTGGGAATCCACAAAGCCGTGTTGAGTAGACTCTTTTAAAGGTATGTAGTGCACCACACTCATAAGGAAGAGGCTACAAGGCATTTAGAATATCTCTCTTTCTTGTGTTCTATTACCAAGCTGTAAAGTCTAAGTCCTAAAATCTTCTCTAATCCCCATTTGTTCAATTTTTAGATCACGCCTCGATGATCTGAAGCTCACAGAAACTTCTCTGTCCTAATTGGGGATAATGTTGATGGGACACGCGCTACTCATAGAATCCATACTCAATATACGGGTCTAGTTTTGGATTGTTCTGGAGTTCCACTAACTCCCTTAAGTCCATCTCAAACTCCTCAGGATAAAGTGATGAATATTGAGTTTTGTCAATCTATTCATATGTAGGCACAGTTGTTAGCTATTCAGTATAAGTGTGGTGTTCCTGTTACTCCATCCTCTAAGGACATAAGTATTGTCTATTTCATAAGGTTGAATCCTCCGACCTTTACTGGTGTTAAGGTGGAAGATGATCCTCAAGATTTTCTAGATGAAATAAAAAAGATTTTCTGAGTTATGCATGCCACAAACATGGAGGGTGTGGAGTTTTTTGCCTACCGACTGAAAGATGTGGCATACCAATGGTATAATGAATGGGAACAATCAAGGGGTGATGGTGCTGAGTTATCTTATGGGAAGATTTCTCTAATGCATTTCTAAGCTATTTTTTCCTCAAGAGTTGAGGTAAACTAAGGTGGAAAAGTTTGTTAATCTAAAGCAGGGTAAGATCTAAGTCAAGGAGTATGCCTTAACGTTTCACCAGTTATCGTGGTATGCTTCAAAGTTAGTTTCTAGTATGAAAGCACAAATGAGAAAGTTTATTTTAGGATTATCTCGTGAGTTGATCCTTGAGAGTAAGGCTGCCTTGTTAATCAAAGACATAGAAATCTGTTGGTTGATTGTGTACATGTAGTAGGTAGAGGAAGAGAAAAAGAAGTAGGCTGAGTTGGGAGAAAATAGGGAAAGAAGATCAGATTCTCTAAGTAGCGTGGTGGCCAGTAGAAGAGTGATAGGGATAGTGGTAAGTGGCCCAAGAAGAAGTGGGAAAATTCTGAGTCTTACTCGACAGCTAGTTCTCCCTACCCAAAGCCGTCGGGTGGTAGGAATTTCCATGGTGGTGACAACTTTAGGGCACAGGGTGACCAATCTCAGGCTAGTAGAGCTTATTCGGCTCCATCATATTTTTTTGGCAGTTTGTATGATCATTTGCATTAGAGTTTTTATGATGGGGGAAGGGATAGGTGTTTCAACTGCGGTTAGCCAAGCCAAATTCTTAGAAACAGTCCTGTTGGTAAGGTTGCTTTGGGGACAAACAGGGTTTTAGTTGCTTCATCATCAGCTCCAACACCAAAGGTTGCACCATTTAGTTCTGACACTAGTCGGAATTGCCTTTATGCTCTCACTACATGCCAAGAGTTTGAGGCATCACCTGATGTCGTGATTGGTATATTGAAACTCTTTTCTCGCGGTGTCTATTATTTACTTAATCTGGGGTCCACTCTATCTTATGTGACCCCATTTGTGTCTGTGTATTTTGGTTTTAGTCCTGAGGTAATTTTGAATACTTTTTTTTTCTAACTCGATAGGTGACTCTGTGGTTGCTAAAAGAGTTTATAGGGATGTGTGGTATCTGTTGGTAGTAAAAAACTTTATTGTATTTGTTTGAATTAGATATGGTGGATTTTGATGTCATATTGGGTATGGATTGGTTGCACTCGTGCTATGCATCTCTAGACTGTTGGACCTGTAGGTAGTCTTTAATTTCTCTAATGATCCATTTATTGAGTGGTAGGGTAGTTCCCTAGCTCCTAATGGGAAGTTTATATAATATCTTAGAACTCAAAGATTAATCTCTAAGGGGTGTCTTTATCATCTAGTCTAGGTAAAAAATTCTAACTCGGATGGTCCTTCTTTGCATTCTATCTCAGTGGTGAACAAAATTTCTAAGGTCTTCCCTGATGACCTTCCTGGAGTTCCTCTTGATTGAGAGATTGATTTTGGGATTGATCTTGTTTCGGACACTCGTTCAAATTCTATTCCTTCGTATAGAATGGTTCTAGCTGAATTGAGAGAGCTTAAGAAGAAACTAAAGGATCTTTTAGATAAGTATTTCATCGATCCTAGTGTGTCCCTGTAGGGTGCACCGGTGTTATTCGTGCATAAGGATGGTTTCGTTCAGATGTGTATTGATTACCGCTAGTTGAATAAAGTGACGATAAAGAATAAGTATCCCCTTTCAAGGATATATAATTTGATTGATTAGTTGCAGGGTGCTAAGTTTTTCTCCAAGATTAATCTTTGATTCGGGTATCATCAGTTAAATATTATTGAGAAGGATATCCCTAAGACTGCCTTTCGTACCCAGTATTGACATTTTGAGTTCTTGGGGATGTCGTTTGGTTTGACCATTACCCCTGCGACATTTATGGATTTGATGAATAAAGTCTTCCGTCAGTTTCTAGACTTGTACATTATTATGTTCATAGATGATATTTTGGTATAAATTAAGAGTGAGGTGGATCTTGCCAATCACCTCTGTGTTGTGTTGCGGACTCTGAGAGAGCAGCAGTTATATGCCAAATTCTAAAAATGTGGGTTCTGGATAAACACTGTAACTTTTTTGGGTTATATTATTTCTAGTGCAGGGAACATGGTGGATACGTAGAAGGTTGCAGTGGTTAAGAAGTGCCCTAGACCCACGACTCCAACCTATATTCAGAGCTTCTTGGGTTTAGCTGGATACTACAAAAGGTTTTTTTTTCTATAGCTTCCCCGTTGACTAAGTTGACTCAGAATAAGGTAAAGTTCTTGTGGTCTGATGCTTGTGAGGGTAGTTTCAAGAAGCTAAAGGATAAGCTAACTTTAGCTCCGGCTTTGACTTTGCCTGAAGGCATTGGTGGGTTTGTGGTCTACCGCGATATGTCCCGTATGGGGCTTGGGTGCATTATGATGCAGTATGGTAAGATGATAGCTTATGCCTCTAGGAAGTTGAAGGTGTATGTGAGAAATTATCTGACTCATTATTTGGAATTATTTTTTGTGGTGTTTGCATTGAAAATCTGGCATCACTATTTGTATGGGGTGCATGTGAATATATTTTTCGATCATAAGAGCCTACAGTGTGTGTTTACTCAGAAAGAGCTTAACCTCAAGAAAATGAGATGGCTTGAGCTTTTTAAGGATTATGACATGAGTCTTCACTACCATCCAGGTAAATTTAACGTGGTTGTTGATGCTCTAAGCAGGTTATCAATGGGGAGTCTAGTTCATGTGGATAAGGAGAAGCGAGAGTTAGTGAAGGATATTCATCGCTTGGCTAATGTTGGAGTCCATCTTTTAGACTCTAAGGATGGTGGTGTATTGGTGCAGGAAGTGACGCGGTAGTTTCTTGGTGCTGAGATCAAGGAGAAACAGAAGATAGATCCTGTCTTGATGAGGATCAAGGGTGATATAGGTGGGAGGAAGGTGATGACTTAAGATTAGTGGTGATGGTACTTTATGGTACCAAGGAAGGTTATAAGTTCTTGATGTAGATGACTTGCGTGAGAGGATCTTGGCTGAGGCGCATGAGTCGCGCTTTGTTATTTATCCCGGTTCGACAAAAATGTATCCTAACCTTAAGGAGATATGTTAGTTGAACAATATGAAAAGGGATGTGGCGGATTTTATGGACAAGTGTATTGTGTGTCAACAAGTGAAAGTTGAGAACATGAAGCTCGGGGATTGTATTGTAACACCCCAAGACTTCACCCTGGGCATCATATGGTGCTTACGACCCCGAAGGACCACAATCTAACCCATGATTGGTACCTAATGTGAGCACTGAATAATAATCATAAAGTATATGCAGAAGTAAAATTGAAAATGCCATAAGGTTCATAAAACTGAATCAAAACTGAATACATCTGTAGAATAATTGCTAATTGATATGTCTGAAAGCCTCTAAACATGTGAAATAAAATATTTGATGGGACAGGCCCCAACTAACTCACAACTACAGTCTAAAATAACTAAAATACTCAAACAATATATTAGCTGAATAAAATTCATGTCCTCGAGGGATAAGGACTCACTACTATCACTACTGCTGATCAACTGAATCTGACTAAGTACGGTCAGGAACTCGTGCATCCAAACCTATGATATGAGACATCATAGTGCAAAGAAAGAGTATGTATCAGTACTTTGAATGTACTGGTATGCTAGGTGAGGTTAGGTTGATATTCATGGATTCACTGTAAGACCTCGCAAAGTTCCCTCATAGTCTGAGCCATTAGAGCCTGTCAAGTGAAGCCTAATTTTGCTCTTAAATAAGGAATGGATTCTAAATTGATTAGTGTTTAAACCATATAGAATTTCCAACGATACCCATTTCGTCAAAATTTGACACCAAAAGAGAAAGTTATGGCCAAATTACAGAAAGTAGTCTGAACAACCCTGGTGCGACGAAAATGTCTGATGGACCGTCGAGCAAGTGACGGGCCATCGCCCAAACTATCACAGCAGAGGCAGTGTGTCCACCTTATGGCAAGGCGTGACAAAATGATCAATGGGCCATCAAAGCTAGGGACGGACAGTCGCACGAGCTGTCACAGATGTCGTTCAGTATTTTTAAGTCATTTTTTTAAAAAGGACTTTTTGGTCATTATCCATCCTTTCCAACATCTATATACATGTGGCCAAGGCAAAAATGCCATATTCTCCTCAAGAATAAAAAACTAGAGTTTCTTGCAAAAATTACTCCCAAGAACAAGGTCCAAATCGTCCTCCAAGAAATTCAAGAACTCATCATAGATTTTACAAATTGAGTTAGGATTCAAGACTCCCAAGTCAAAAGCTTCAAGAACCCTTATTCAAGAGTGCGAAAAAGAGTCTCAAGCAAGCTTATTCATCTACATTCAAAATCTAAGGTATGTGGGGTTTGAACAAGGGTAACTCTTTTACCCTTGTGCCCAAAGGTTTATTTTAAATACAAATTTCTGCAAATTATGAGATTTTTCATGAAATTGAAGTTAGGGTTTATACCCATTATTATTGTTTGCAAGATTTTGAGTTTTTTCATGGATTAAAGGCTGAATTACATGATTTTGTTTATATTTCCATGCCTATTTTCAAATTTTCCAGATTTTAAGATTATTATGAATGTTTTGTTATCAAGCATGAATTTTGAGATGTTAAAATCATGAGATTCATATTATGAGTTATTTTTCCAATATCTTGATTGAGATGATTGTAAGCTTTTTAAGATATGGTTAAGCATCAAGTTTAAATATGATTTTGATACATTAAAGCTTTATATTTTGAGTCCCCAATACAAGTGATGAGTTTATAAGGAGATTATGATCTTAAAGTCTTGTTGACAAGTTTTGATAAGTACTTTCAAAAGCTAAGATAGGAATCCACACTACTTATGATTTAAAGCAAGAGAAATATGTTTTGGTCTTCATTATAGACCCTTGAGTTATTTTGAGGTGGATTTTCTAAGAGTTCTTAGTTGAGTATGGGAGTAGTATTAATCACCGAGTTGGGTATGATTCCAAGGTCACATACCCCAGAACTACGTGCCATCGTAGGTTCAAGATTTATAAGCCCAAGGCCGAGATAGTGATTACTAAAGATGAGGTTCTACTCCGATGGCAAGGATAGAACAGCTTTTCCCAACGTGGGTAAGACATTAGACTCCATGTAGCTCACATGGTTTATGTCAGTTAGAATAAACTCCTGAGTTCCAAGTGTCCCGAGTCTAAAAGAGTTCCAGAGTTCTCAAGTGTTAAAAGTTCCTAAAAGTTCTTAGTCCTTAAGTTTTGAAGAAGTTTTACTCTTCACAAGATAAAAGCATGAGTTTGAAAGTATTTTTTAAAGCTTCCTTTAGCCTTCAAGTACTGAGAATAAGAGAAGAGTATAAATTTTAAAGTTAAGTATAATGAATCACGAGATTTGTGTTACATGTTTCACTATTTGTGATTTATGAGTTTTATATTTTAGATTATTTAAGCAATATGAGTCATTCCTATTTGCATGTATGATTTCATTAAAAAGTATTGATATTGTTTTATGTAAATGCCTACGTCCCCATATACTCAGTATATCCTCAAAGTACTAATCCACATATACATCTGTGTGCTACATTGTCTTATAATGTAGGTACAATTTGTAGTGCATACACCATATTCAGTCAGTTTGCAGCTTTCAGTCAGCAGGAGATGAGTCCGTTTGATTTAAGGGCTCGAGTCAGTTATACAGTTTGAGAAGTATTATATTTCTTTATTCAGTTGTATTGAGTTAGGATAGTTGGGAGTCATGACCCGGCTCCCCATAGTCAGTACTAGTAGAGGCTTCATAGACAGTCAGTAGTGTCGATGTATTTTATTTTAGTTTTGTTCGTAAAGGCAGAGTTGTGATCTTGTAAACTCAGATTTTGTATTGATCAAGTTCAGAGAAGTTTTATTGTTTCCACTGATTTTGTTCAGATTTATGTATTTTATTCAGTTTCTTATAAGTATACCAGTAGAAGGGTTAGCTTGGGATCACTGACCCTAAGCACCGTGTGACATCTCGAGACCCATTTTTGGGGTGTTACAAACTTGGTATCAGAGCACAAGGTTCAAGAGTCCTAGGGTGTCTGTGAAGCCGTGTCAAGTAGAGTTTTACGGAACGATATGGAGACGTTTGTACTTTTCTTTGAAAGGCTACAAGGTATTTAGAAAATATCTCCATTCTTTCAAGTCTAAGATCGTGCTATAGAAATGTCCTCTAAGAAACTTAAACAGTTTCTCATCTTACTCTATTCAGGCCATCTCTATCTCATTTTCAAGGTACAAAAAACAGTCAAGCTTAATTCTCTATAGATAGTTATGAGATTATAAGAAGTCTAGAAAATGTCCCATCAGTGCTTTTGAGTTCCGAAGATTGAAGTAATTTAGCATGTTTGTAAAAATTATGCACTAGGACCAAGTCAGATATGCTTTCAGATTTCCTTCTCAAAATTCATAATGATAATCTATACTTCTTTATCTATGTATTGTTCTCAAGGTAACCTGATTGGCAAGTTCCAATTTCCTCCCTTGATAATGCTCTCAAACTTGCTAGCAAGAAGTTTTAAAAGTCTTACGAAGTGGCTTGAGAGGAGCCTTCTAGTATGTTATAAGTCCCCCAAATTTAAAGTTATACCTCATTCTTATAAGTTGTTCAGTTAAGACAGAGTAAGATGTGTATTCTTAGATCATTGAATATTGTGTGTCAAGTTTCAATCTCTTGTAATCTTTTTATCATTGTGTTGTTGAAAATCAAAGTCTAGTAAAGCCGTGTGAGGCCTATTTCGATTCACTAGCAACTTGTTGTTAATCTTGTTATCCTTGTGTGTTAGTTTAGTAAAAGGGAGAGAAGGAGTTATTAGTTAAGGCGAATTGTTATTTGCTTGAAGTAAGAAAAAAGTTCTTGACGGTGTTTGTTATGCTAGAAAAATATAGCTTATGGATAAAAGTACTTGGTGGAGGGTTGTTGTTAATTTAGGCTTTCCTGAGATTGCAAGAGAAAGTTTAGTTGAAACTTATAGAGCTATGAAAGGAGTTTAGGTGTATCGATAGGTGAATAGTAATGAGCTGTAGAAGAAAGATGTGGTAACGGATTGTAAATAAGATAAACCATAGGATTGTGATCGATCATTATTGTTATAAGGTTTTAGCGGGCTAGTATTGTCAGATATTGGGCAGGTCAGAATAGCTGTCAAGATTGTGGTTAATCATAGCTAGAATGAGATACTAAGTTCGAATAGTAGATGATGAGCAAGGTGCATATAATGATTGATGTGCTGTGAATGTTAGTCGTATGGAAGTGATCTAGTAGTCTTGAATAGTGTATGCAAGAGCTTAAGTTTATTTGGCTCATAATAAAATATGATGTTGTATGTATGATGTGGAAGTACACCCAAGGAGCTATGGGGCCGCATTATTTTTTGAGGATTATTGCATATTGTGTGGTTAGTAGTAACGTTGAGTTGCTAGGTGGAGAAAGACTTGTTAGGAAATGTATGATGTTCTTGATAGCTAAGTTAAGGAGTTATAATTGATGATGTGGAGCCTGTTAAGTATGATTTTGATTCTCATGGTTTAGAAATATAAGTTTACAACTGTGAAATTGGTAGGCTATGACAGAAGCAGTATGGTAAGTCAGAGGTTTGGAGATATTCATGTTAAGCGTTAGAATCTAAGTTTGAAACTTTGAAGATTGAGCTAATATAAATAAGAGTTGAAGCACTAGATGGTGTGCACTCCGACTATGGGGTGCTTATGCAGATCCAAAGTTAGTAAGTGTTCAAGTATTATATGATGATTATTGGGGCTATAGAAAGATATGGTATAACTCAGAAGGTAGTGTTAGGAGTTGGTATTGCGCTTTCAGGTGTAGTCATTCGGGTTAAGTTCTTTTGTTCATGTGCATTTTTATATCCCAGACACTAGAGTAAAGTGATTGCAGTTAGACTAGAGTTATGTAGTGGTTCACAGCCCTAGAGTGACGGCTTAAATCTAAGGGTGAGATGATAGAACTAGTAACTAAGTCAAGCTTTTAGATTCTAGTAGATGTACCAGTAAGTTATAGAATAGCTGTGAGAAAGATTGATGCTTAATCCAATCTTATTTTAGTATTTTCAATTGTCCCAATACCTACTCATGCCTAACATTTTAGTTCCATGATCTTAATTCGCGTTCATGCGTATGATAGAGAATATGTACTCTCCTGGTTCCCAAAATGAAGAGTTCCAGTTCTTTCAGCAGTTGGTATCACATTCCATAAGTTATGAACTCCAAATTTGGGTCATGCAGCTCATGACCCATTTACTCAAGCTTTACCGTATTTCAGTTTTGGTACTTAGGCAATATTTTTAATGATCAACAAAATTCAAATTTATAGCAAGCATGTCTTCAGATCAACCTTCTTTGATAAGTTCACAATGTTAAATATTCTATTCCCCAAGCCTCAGTTGGGTGTCAAGTTATACACAGTATCCCTTCATGTTTTAGGTCCTCTTGTTCTAACCATTTAGTTACCTTTCCTCAGATCAAGATAGTGAAAACGAACAGTTGTCTGGATGGGAAAGAGTAAACCTTTTTTTTCATTATTGGAAAGTTGTTGTATGCTTATTTTAGCTGAGACTGTAAGTGTGAAGTAAGATTGAGGTCAAGTCTTTGGTACATGCCATGGCTAGTTAAAATTTTATGTATGTCTTCTTCAGCATAGTGAAGGAAATCTGTTGTTGATAGAGGTTTAGAGAATATGAAGCGATGCCTTACGAATGGTTGCTTAGGAGTGCATATATGGTTATAAATATAGGCTTAAAATTTATGTTTGTATGTCTAGATGAATGCATTGCACGTTAGTAAATGTCTAGTATGAGGTTGAATGTGGTTGTGGGAGTGGTAATGAGAACTTTGCATGAGATGAGAATTTGAGAAATGCAGGGTGTGTTGAATTCATGGTTCAGACTATATTACAGTATAATGAGGTGTATCTTGTGAATTTGAGTTAGGCTTGAACATGGTGAGAGAATTTAGTTCAGTCTAGACACTAGTGGATGGAAGTATCAGTGCCATGTGAAAATTATAAGTTGGACCGAGCGAGTATAGTATTTAAGGGGAATCGTATAGTTGAAGGAGTGTTTGAGAAGTGTTGCTAAGTTTGAGAGTAAGAAGTTGCATTACTTGAGGCCTAGTACTTATATCCCGACTTATGATTCATAGGTCTACATTCCAAGCTATAGAGTCATAGCAATTTGTAATCTCTTACTCAGATGTCTTGTTCAGGTCTTGCCCAAAGCTCCTTTGTCCCTCATATCGTTAGAACTCCCTAGAATGGAGGTTGAAGAAATCCTCCACTTGTGTATGAGTATCTAGTCATGATTCAGTCCATAAGTATTCACTGAACGATCTTTGTTTTCCAAGTATTCCAGCTCAGACAATGTGATACCCATTGTATGGCCTTAACCTCGTCTTCTTATGATTTATTCCTGCATAAAATATCGCTTTGCAGTTTATAAGTACGATTGCACCATGAGCATATCAAGCGAATTCTAAACTCTCAGCATGAGTCAGCTCCTCGTAATAAGAAAAAGGCAAGTTAGCTCAGATTCGGACGAAGGTAACAACCTTTCTTTATTTAGCTCCTGTCTAATCAAATATTTATCTATATAGCTATTCTTACGAAAAGTTCTTGTACCTTCTGAAGTATTCAAATGTTTAGAAAGATATAAACTCGGTTTAGCCATTTGTTTCAGCTGTGCATCCTTAGTTCCTCGACATTTTAGTCTAACTAGCAATATTAGAGGACGAATGTTTCTAAGGGGGAGATATTGTAAGACCCCGCAAAGTTTCCTCATAGTCTAAGCCATTAAAGTCTGTCAAGTGAAGCCTAATTTTGTTCTTAAAAGACTAAGGAATGGCTTTCAAAGTGATTAGTGTTTAAAACATATAAAATTTTCCTAATTTTGACATTTTATCATGTGGGAAATTGAATTATCTTTCCAATGATATCCATTTTGTCAAAATCCAACACCGAAAGAGCAAGTTATGGCCGAATTACAGAAAGCAGTCTGAACTGCCCAGGTGCGACAGAAAGGTCCCATGGACCATCGCCCAAACTGTCGCGGTGGAGGCAGTGAGTCCACATTCTAGCCAGGTGAGACAGAATGGCCGACGGACCATTGCCCAAGCTGTCGCCACCAAGACAGTAAGTCCCATTCTAGCCCATGTGCTATGGTCAGGCCGAAGGACCGTCGAGCCAGCGATGGACCGTCGCAGATTCCATTCAGTATTTTTAAGTCATTTTTTTAAAAAGGACTTTTTGGTCATTTTCCATCCTTTCTAACATCTATATACATCTGGATAAGGCAAAAACGCCATATTCTCTTCAAACATAAAAAATCTAGGGTTTCTTGCAAAAATTACTCCCAAGAACAAGGTCCAAATCGTCCTTCAAGAAATTCAAGAACTCATCATAGATTTTACAAATTGAGTTAGGATTCCAAACTCCCAAGTCAAAAGCTTCAAGAACCCTCATTCAAGAGTACAAAAAAGAGTCTCAATCAAGCTTGTTCATCTACATTCAAAATCTAAGGTATGTGGGGTTTGAACAAGGGTAGCTCTTTCATCCTTGTGCCCAAAGGCTTATTTTAAATACAAATTTCTACAAATTATGAGATTTTCCATGAAATTGAAGTTAGGGTTTATACCCATTATTATTGTTTGCAAGATTTTGAGATTTTCCATGGATTAAAGGTTGAATTATATGATTTTGTTTATATTTCCATGCCTATTTCTGAATTTTTCAGATTTTAAGATTATTATGAATGTTTTGTTATCAAGCATGAATTTTGAGATGTTGAAATTATGAGATTCATATTATGAGTTATTTTTCCAATATCTTGATTGAGATGATTGTAAGCATATATGATTTCATTAAAGGGTATTGATAATGTTTTATGTAAATGCACACACCCCCATATACTCGGTACATCCTCAGAGTACTGATCCACATATACGTCTATGTGCTACATTGTCTTATAATATAGGTACAAGTTGTAGCACATACACCATATTCAGTCAGTTCGCAGCTTCCAGTCAGCAGGAGATGAGTCCTTTTGATTCAAGGACTCGAGTCAGTTATACAGTTTGAGAAGTATTGTATTTTTTTTATTCAGTCATATTGAGTTAGGATAGTTGGGAGTCATGACCCGGCTCCCCATAGTCCGTACTAGTAGAGGCTTCATAGACAGTCAGTAGTGTCGATGTATTTTATTTTAGTTTTGTTCGTAAAGGCAGAGTTGTAATCTTGTAAACTCAAATTTTTTATTGATCAAGTTCAGAGAAGTTTTATTGTTTCCTCTGATTTTGTTCATATTTATGTATTTTATTCAATTACTTGTAAGTATGCCAGTAGCAGGGTTAGCTTGGGATCACATGTGACCCTAAGCACCGTGTGACGTCTCGCGACCCATTTTTGGGGCGTTACATTCACGTGCATGAGAATAATAACTAAATATCATGAAATAACTGGACGAGAGTCTATGCAAGACTGAGAATATTGTAAGTATTGAACATGCAATACCAAGCATATACCGCCTGTCTGAATTAGTTTGAAGCTGAAGTACTAAGTTTTATGATAACTGAATAACTGATAACTATAAGTCATAATTGTGTTGAACTGAACTGAGTTTTGTACTGAATACTGGATACTAAATACTGAAACTGTAATTGTGGGAGTTATAATCTAACCGACATGCCCTGATTATGGACAGAGTTGGGGTCCAACCTATAACCCCAGTTGAAAAGGTATTAGCACCTTGCCATGGGTTACTAACAAGAGCTGGGTCAACCCTAATCTGGCAGAAAGACTCATGAGATGTATATGGTTACGTCAACCCTAGTCTGGCAGAAAGACGATTTACCCTATGCTGGCTACGTAGTTCTATAACGCAGGGACTGCTACTAAGTGTCAAACCCGCTTCTGATAGGAATGCCCTCATCCCTGGGTTTGCTCGGTGCTGAATCCTACTCCCAACTGAACTGATCACTAGACTGTACTAGGCTTGACTGAACTTATACTGATTCTATTGACTGATCGTATGCTACTATTTGGGATACTACGGAATCCTTCTATTCTGACTGAAGACTAGACAACAGTTAAATTTTGGGTATTCAATACCCCCAAGACTCGATAGCATAGATAATGAAATCATATCTCAACTCTAAAAGCATCACACATAGGTTATCATGCATAATTCTTTCACATAGACATTTTTCAAACAGGTAGGATACATAAATCTTCTACATAAGAATGAGAAATATATGAATATTATGACTACCACATCCAATACCAAAATTCAAATGCTAAACATGGGGGTTACATACATCAACATACATTCTAGTTAATTCACATGAAACTCAAACTACTCTTGACTTGAAACCCACACAATATTAAATACATGAACATAGTTTCCTTCAAGAATGTAAATCATAATCTAAGTGTTTGAAAAAGGATTCTTGAACTCAAAGGGTGGAAGAAACCCAAGGATGAATACCTAAACATACCTTGATTGTTGAATTCATGAAAATTGTTGGTGAATTCTTGAAACTTGAAGAAACTAGGGCTTTGTTTCTTGAGAGAATTTGTGAAATGATGAGTCTATTTTCCCTTTTGGATCCTTAATTTTGTGATATTGTTGGGTTAAGATGGGTGAAACTGACTCTTTTGCCCCCACAAACCCATAATTAGTAAGCAAAAGTGTCCAGTAATGCGACAGGTGATGCTCCACATTGATGGTGTCGACGCGATTACCGACGCACTGCATCATTAGTAATGGCGCGATATCACGTTGGCTTGCTTCTTTATTTATCCAAACATGACTCAAATGATGTCTGAAAATTCCAAAACTCACCCGAGATGACCTATAGATAACCCTGATCATGAATCAATTTAAAAATTGAAAATCTAAGGCCAAAAAGATCGTGAATAATACCATTGAAATATTGAGGCAAAAAATGAGACTAAGTGTCAACATTTAGATGAAAGTTTTTCTAAGTTTGGGACCTTTTTTGGCATGCTATAAAGGACTAAAATAGGCTAGGACTTTACGGGGTCTTACATGTATCAATAAATTAAGTTACCATAGTGGAAGTGGAGAGTAATCAGTATGGATTTTGTTACCGGACTTACTCAATATCAGAATTAGTTTTATTTAGTGTAGCTCATCGTGGATAGGATGACAATGTCTGATCACCCTTTGCCAGTAAAGACTAACTTCTAGGCTGAGCATTATGCAAGGTTGTATCTTCATGAGATTGTGAATTTACATAGGGTGTCTATTTCTATTATGTCGGATCGCAGTACGTAATTTACACCTCACTTTTGGCGACCATTCCAGAAAGGTTTGGGGACTAAGGTTAGTCTTAGTACTGCTTTTCACCCACTATTAGATGGGCAACCAAAAAGGACTATTCATCCATTGGAGGATATGCTTCGTGCTTGTGTGATTGATTGTGGTGGTAGTTGGGTTGAGCATTTTCCTCTTGTAAAGTTTGTTTATAATAATAGCTACCACTCTAGCATTGGGATGGCCCCATTTGAAGTGTTGTATGGTAGAAGATGTAGGTTTTCTATTGATTGGTTTGAGGTTGGTGCGGCGGAGATGTTTGGCCTGGACTTGGTTCACCAGGATATGGAAAAGGTAAAAGTGATCTGAGATAGGCTTGAGGCTGCCCAAAGTTGCCAAAAGTCCTATACTGATGTAAGGTGAAGGGACTTAGAGTTTGAGGATAGGTATAGGGTATTCTTGAAGGTATCTCCTATGAATGAAGTGATGCATTTTGGTAAAAAAGGAAGGTTCAGTCCCCGATATGTAGGTCTCTATGTGATTTTGAGGAGGGTTGGAAATGTTGCATATGAGTTGGAATATGACTTCTAGCTTTACATCCATTCATCTGGTATTCCATGTCTCCATATCGAGGAAGTGTATGGGTGATCTGTCTCAAATTGTGCCTATCAAGGATATTGGTATTTCAGATTCCCTGCCTTATTAGGAGGTCTCTATTGAGATATTAGATTGGTAGGTTTGTCAGTTGCGGACCAAGGATGTTGCTTCGGTTAAGGTTCTCTGGAGGAACCATAAGGTTGAAGAAGCTACTTGGGAAGACGAAGAGGACATGAAGTCCAAGTATCCGTTCCTATTTTCTGCTCTGGAATTTCATGCGGAAGGTATGTGTTCTTCATAACATCTTTGTTTTCAAACTTTTTTAAAGGGAAGATTAATTCCTTACGTCTTTGTTTTCTAACTTAGTTAAGGTCAAAGTTGAGGTGTTGGGGTTTAATCATACTTGTACTGCCTTGTTCCATCATTTGAGGATGAATGATCTAAGTGGGGGAGAATTAAAACACCCCGACTTTGACCTTCAGAAATTTCCTGGGTTTTGAACTCTCTGGCCATGATACAATTTAAGCTTACAAGTCATATGATGTGGGTACGACTTAGTAGCCTAAGTCGCATGATAATCAGTGTGGTGGTTGGGTTTTTATTGTGATTACGAATTAGTGGGTATGAGTCGTATGGTTGGTGACGGGTCATTGGGTTGGTCCTTCACTTAATCTAAAACTTGGTAACTTGACTTAGCTCTGACTACGAGTGGATCACTCGGAGCTATGAGGATAGGGTACGAGTGGTAAGGTGTAATTGTACTAGGATTGTTAACTGGGCTGGTTCGGTTCAAATCGACATCGGCCCAAGTAATTTTACCAGGTTCTGGGCTGGTCCGGTACCGGGTCAGTCTTAACGGTTTGGTCTGGGCCCAAATAGTAAAATTTGCTGAAATAGACCGAAACTGGCCCACTTAGCGTTTATCCAATTTGGACCGACCAAAACCGGTTAAAATGTAAAAAAAAATAAAAAATAATATATTCAAAATTTTCATTTTTTTTTCAATATATACACACCAATATATATTTTAAATACGTTAAACAATATACATACAGCATATATACACTAAATATATACTACTTTAGAAAACATATAGACATATATACATTAAATATATACTAGAGTTTAGAGTGTATAGAAAATATATAAACAAATATACGTACAATATAATATATATACTACTTTAAATACTACTTGAAACAATATACGTACAACATGTATACACTAAATATATACTACTTTAGAAAACATATACGCATGTATACTTTAAATATATACTAGTTTAGATTCTATAAAAATATATGCACATATATACCATATAATACTTACAATATAATATATATACTACTTTATATACTACTTGAAACAATATACATACAACATATATACACTAAATATATACTACTTTAGAAAACATATACGCATGTATACTTTAAATATATACTAGTTTAGATTCTATAGCAAATATATGCACATATATACCGTATACTTAGAATATAATATATATACTACTTTAAATACTACTTGAAACGATATACATACAACATATATACACTAAATATATACTACTTTAGAAAACATATAGACATGTATACTTTAAATATATACTAGTTTAGAGTCTATAGAAAATACACACACATATATGTACAATATAATATATATACTACTTTAAATACTACTTGAAACAATACATATACAACGTATATACACTAAATATATACTACTTTAGAAAACATATAGACATGTATACTTTAAATATATACTAGTTTAGAGTCCATAGAAAATATATACACATATATACGTACAATATAATATATATACTACTTTAAATACTACTTGAAACAATATGCATACAACATATATCCACTAAATATATACTACTTTAGAAAACATATACACATGTATACTTTAAATATATACTAGTTTAGATTCTATAGAAAATATATGCACATATATACGTACAATATATTCATTACATATAATACTTCTTTAGAAACATATACACATGTATACATTAGATATATACTATTTTAGTCTATTGAAAATATATACACATATATGTAGTATAAATACTACTTTAAATACTACTTGAAACAATATACATACAACATATATACGCTATATATATACTACTTTAAATACTACTTGAAACAATATACATACAACATATATACGCTATATATATACTACTTTAGAAATCGTATAGACATGTATACGTTAAATATATACTATTTTAGAGTCTATAAAAAATATATACACATATATGTAGAATATATACTACTTTAAATACCACTTGAAAGTTGAAAGATATATACATTACATGTTATGGTACTTTAGAAAAAACATATATACATACCAGATTACAATGTATGCTACTTAATATAATAATACTTGAAGTTTTGAACATATATTCATTATATGTTTTCATTATATTTGAACATAAAAAATATTTATTTTTTCATTATGTGTAATTGTGTATATATTTTTGTTATGTTTATCACTTTATTACTTAGTGTAAAGTTTGATAGTAATATATTAAAAGTATTTAATCAAACTAAAAATTCAATTTAACTAAAAAAAAATTACAAAGTAAGGAGTGAAAGAATGTTGTATTTTATTTGCAACATATCCAAAACTTATAATTTACATGAATGAAAAATCTACAAATTTTGCATCATTTTTTCAAATTCGTTCATGTTAATATTAACAAGAACTGCCATAGGATAGTCAAAATCAATGGGGCCAAAACCATGCATTGGACTTGATTGTGCTGACTTCTCCCTTGAAGTCAGATTTTCTTCAAGATTCTGTTCGTCTTTCGACTTCATCTCCATTCCTTGATCCCTTCGTTCCGCTATAATTCAATATCTAAGGCAAACTGGAACATTCATCGCATTGCTTCCCAATGAGTGTCGGTTGTCTCCAATCTGTTGTCGTCCCTGACTAAAATCGTTCTCCGATGCAACAGTTGACATTGGAACATTCAATATATCTCTAACTAATCTTGAAAGGACAGGATATTATCTTTCATTATTCTTCCACCAATCTAACACGTTGATCCTTGCTCTACGATCCTCTATCGATTGTCGAAGATAATATTTAAGATCTTTCCGAGAAGTTGTTGTGTATGTTGAAGTCTCAACCCCGCCCCAAACATTTAAATCATAAGAGTAATCAGGAAAACCACTCTTTGCCGAACTTTTAGAAAATGATGGCTTCTCGGGAGCGACAGTTGGACTGATATTTGTCAGTACAGCTACATCAAGTAAATAAGCATAATGGTTATATAATGCTTCTATGTAAATGTTCGCATCACTCATAGCCATAAACAAATATAGTTTTTCTTCGGGCTCTATCTCTAAGGAAATATAAATAATAGAACTAAAGTCGCACATAGTATTATATTTCATACATGGATTTAGTATAACACCAACCAAGTAAATTTGGAGAAGCAAATAATTTTTTTTTTTAAATTTAGCAAACATGACACTAACAGCTTCTTTGTAACCTTCTCAATTCTTATATTCTTTAATAAAACAAGAAATGTCGATTAAATAAGCTAAAATATTGCAAAAAGTAGGATAATAAGAATCAAAAAATTCAACTGTAGCTATATAAATTTTTTTCAAAAACTTAACATGATCATCAATTGCATCTCAATCAGAATCATGTAGCACACACTCAGAAAAAGAACCCGAATATTGATTAAAAGTCATTATAGTGGGAACTTTATAAGCAAGACAAGTTTTAAAATAAGCATAAGTAGTATTCCATCTAGTATCACATTTTTCCGGCATTAATATCGGTTTAAGTCCATTTTGTTGACATTTAATTTCAAATTCTCTCACTCTTTTTCTTAGATTATTTCCTCTAATAAAGCCAACAGCAAGCCAGACCTTTTCAATATAAAACTCAAAAAATTCAAGACCATCTTTTATAATTAAGTTATATATATGACAAGCACACTTAACATGAAATATTTCAGGTAATGGCGGAAAAGGGTCAGCTTTTAACTTGTCAATAGCAACCTTGTTGTTAGATTCATTATCAAAAGCAATAGATAATTTTTTTTCAATACCATAATATTCTGTAATTTTAGTAATCGATTCCAAAATATTTTTTCTAGTATATCTACGATCTTCATTGTAACGCCCCAGGTCTGCACCCCGAACATCACACAGTGCTTACAATCTCGAAGGAGCACAAGCTAACCCATACCTGGTACCTGCTGCAATCACTAAATAATAATACTATAATAATGCAAAAATTTGGCTAAAACTGCCATAAGGTTCAAAACTGAATCAAATACTGATATGTAAATACCGAATACTGAACACCTGACAATCATATCTAAAAATTGAATAACTGTTTGAAATAATCTAGTCTGAAGAGCCTCTAACTGGACTGTCTGAATGTGGAGTTGATGGGACAAGCCCCCAACTAACTTCGACTACTGATAAACTGAAATAAAACTTTATCCTCAAACTATGAGGACTCACCACTAAATTTGTTGCTGATGGACTGGGTTTCTAAGTACGGTCAGGAGCCCGTGCGTCTGAACTTATGATATAAGACATCATAGCACAAAATAAAAGTATGCGCCAATACTTTGAATGTACTGGTATGCTAGGTGAGGTGAGGCTGAATGTATGGGTTCAAATGAAAATATGGAGAAAACTATAAATACCGAGTATGCATGAAAGTCTGTAAATACTGAAAATACGTGAAAATCTGTGGACACTGGGGATGCATGACCAAGCATATAACATAGACTGAGTAAAATCTGTAAATTGAAATACTGACAAAATACTAATATCTGTATGCTTTGGCCAAACAACTCTAAGACTGAATAACTAAACTGAGACTGTAACTGAGATTATATCTGAGACTGTGAGAGGTATTATCTAACTGATATCCCCAATTTGAGTTAATCGGGGTCCAACCTGTAACCCATGTTGGAAGGGTGTTAATATCGTGCCACGGGTACTAACAATGGTTGCGTGGATCCACTAAATTGACATAATGTCCAAAGGACTAAGGGTGTCAAGCCTGAACTGACGGGTGATCCCTAGGAGATAGTCAAGCCTAATCTGATGGATGACTACTTATATCCTATGCTGGCTACGTAGTTCTGGAGTATAGGGACTGTTACTATTGACTCTGCCTATTTGATGGGGAAGCCGTCATCCCTGTACCTGCTCGGTGCTAAATCTTACTCCCAACTGAAAGGCACTGAGATACTAGACTATTCTGAGTTTAATGACTGATATCTGACTATTTTGATAATGCTCATAGTATAATCTGAAGACTATTCTGTAATACACTAAGACTAGACTAAACAAACAGCTATGGCTTTCAGGTATTCAACCCCCAGGACTCAAATAAAAAATTCTGAAAAGACACTAAAGCTTAGGGGACAAAGCATATAGGTTTTTATTAAATCAATCACTCTTGTAGGCATTTTATCAAACACTTGTAGTTCATGGTTCAAAACAATCATAGAAATGTCCTAAAACATATAGAAATAGCATGAATCTGACTTAATATAGTTAAATCATAGCCTTGTTCAATAAATAACAACATTAAAACATGGAGGATTAAATAATAACAATAATTTCATGGTAACATGGTATAGAATCATAGTTCATGGAGATTCATGGGTGAAATCACAATTTAAAACATAATAACTTGAAAAGATCACAATTTTATAATTTAAAAGGGTTGCTTGGACTCCATGGATGAAAGGGATCCACGGATGAACATCTAACATACCTTAATTGATGGATTTCTTGAAGTTCTTGGTGAATTCTTGAGTATTGACCTTGAACTTGAGAGCTAGGGTTTTTGATTAGGAGAGAATGCCCTTTAATTTGGGGGATATTAATTAAAGAATGATTTTAAAAACGTTTTCAGGCTTAAATATCACACTTGGGTGGACTAAAATAACGGGAAAAGAACTGTTTTATCCCTGAACGAAATATTAATTTTCTTTGAATTTTTCCAAAAAGGGCACCTGGAGCGACATGGCGCTATCCCGCCGTGTCACTGGAAACTGACAATTGGGTTGTTGGTGCGACACGCCATTATCGCGGTAAGCCTTTAGATGCCATTTTGGCCTCCTCCGCGATGCACCAACATCGCGGATGCCCACTGAAAATTGACAAATGGGAAATTAGTCTGCTCCGCAATACGCCATGATTGCGGAATCACACTGAAAATTGGCAATTGTCATTCGGGCTTCCTACGCGACACGCTAAGGGTTAAAATGACGGTGTTTAACGACTGAAACTTTTAATCGCCATAACTTCTTACCTGGTTATCGAATTTAGCTGAATTTTATATTGTTGGAAAACTAATTCAATTTCCTATGCAATGGCAGACTCTAAACTTGAAAATAATGACTGTTTCAAAAATTATACAAATACTCATGTATTGGGGCTTAGATTATGTTAGGAAAATATGGGATATTATAATATCTCCCCCTTGGGATCATTCGTCCTCAAATGAGACTGGTTAAGCTGAGGGAAACTGATGGAATAAGCTCACACACTGAGCAAGTATATCTGATGCATGGAATGCATGACTAAACTAATTCATTAATGCACTACTGACATAAACATTATGTGCAACTATAACTGAGAATGATAAAGAAAAATCTTAAGAAGATTTGGTACCTTACACTGAATTTGGATTCGCGGAGAAAAGATGAGGGTACTTGGTCCGTATATATGCCTCTACTTCCCAAGTGGCTCCCTCAACAGATTGATTCTGCCAAAGAACTTTGACTAGTGGAACTTTTTTTGTTTCTTAGTCTACGAACTTGATGATCAAGAATTTTGATTGGAACTTCCTCAAAGGAAAGACTGTTCTGAATATCTACACTTTCTAAGGGAACAACTACAGCTGGATCACCAATATACTTTTCAACAATGAGACATGAAACACTGGGTGTACTGAGGCTAAATCTAAAGAAAACTTAAGATCGTAAGCTGCCTTTTTGAAATGACTGACAATTCTGAAGGGACCAACATATAGGGGACTGAGTTTTCATTTCATGTCGAATCTCTTCACTCCTTTCATGGGGGATATTTTCAAGTACATGAAATCACCGACCTCAAACTCGAGATCCTTTCTTCTCACGTCTGCATATGATTTCTATCAGAACTGCACAGCCTTAAGCCTTTCTCTGATCAATTGAACCTTCTCTAACGCATCAAACACCAACTCAGGCCCTACTACTGCAGCCTCACCTACTTCAAAACAACCAATTAGAGATCTAACTTTTCTACCATAGAGAGCCTCAAATGGAGCCATGAGGATACTGGAATGATAGTTATTGTATGCAAATTCAATCAAAGGTAAGTGATCATCCCAACTACCTTTAAAATTAACTGTGCATGATCTCAGCATATCTTTTAGAGTCTTAATGGACCTTTCTTTGGACCGTCTGTCTGAGGGTGGAAGGTTGTACTAAGATGGACTTGGGTACCAAGACTCTTTTGAAATGCTTTCCAGAAATAAGAGGTAAACTGGGTACCTCTGTCTGAGATGATAGATAAGGAAATACCGTGCAACCTAACCAACTCTCTGAGATAGAGTTTGGCATAGTCCTCGGCTAAATAAGAGGTATGGACAGGCAAAAAATGAGCTGATTTGGTCATCCTGTCTACGATAATCTAAATAGAATCATGTTGATGATGGGTACGAGGCAAACCTGTCACAAAGTCCATGTTTACTTCCTTCCATTTCCACATGGGAATATTGAACTCCTGCATGGACCCACTAGGCTTCTGGTGTTCAATCTTAACTTGCTGTCATGTAGAGCACTTAGCTACAAACTCCGCAATATCTCTCTTCATCCCACTCCACCAATAAATCTCCTGCAAATCGCAGTACATCTTAGTGGCCCCTGGATGAATAGAGTAATGCACACTATGCGCTTCTGCTAGAATTTTTTGGCTTAAATCATCTACACCGGGCACACACAATCTACCCTGACAACGCAAAATACCATCTCCCCCTTGGGAGAAAACCTCTACTTTCTGGTCTCTGACTGATTCTTTTAACTTAACTAAACTGGGATCTCTATCCCTCTTTTTCTTCAACTCAGAAACTAGAGATGATTCGTATGCACCCACACACTCCTCAACTAAGAGGACACCTAGTTAGGAAAGCTGATAAACTTCCTGAGATAACTTCTTCTTACCATCATCAACATGAGCAACGTTGCCCATAGACAATCTACTGAGAGTATCATCCACTACATTGGCCTTGCCCGGATGATACAGAACACTCATGTCATAATCTTTCAATAACTCTAACCACCTTCTATGACGTAGATTCAAATCTTTCTGAGAGAACACATACTGAAGGCTTTTGTGATTTGTGAACACATCTACATACACCCCATATAAGTAATGCCTTTAAATCTATAAGGCAAACACTACAGCTGGTAACTTAAGATCATGAGTAGGGTAATTCTTCTCATAAGGTTTAAGCTATCTGTAGACATAGGATATGACCTTACCTCTCTACATGAGGACGAAACCCAAACCTACTCTGGATGCATTACATTACACAACAAAACGATCTGAACCGTCTGGTAGATTCAAAACTGGGCTGAGGTGAGTCGAGTCTTCAACTTCTGAAAACTCTTCCCGTGGGAATCTAACCACTGAAACTTAACTTTCTTCTGAGTTAATCTGTACATAGGGGATGCAATAGAAGAAAACCCTTCAACAAACTGACGGTAATAGCCAGCTAAACCCAAGAAACTCTTAATATCTGATAGAGAGATGGGTCTAGGCTAGTTTCTCACCGCCTTGATCTTTTGAGGATTGACTCTAATGCCATCCCCAGAAATGATATGGCCAAGAAAATCTATTAATCTTAGCCATAATTCACACTTACTAAATTTAGCGAACAACTGGTGAGCTCTAAGAGTCTGAAGCACTACTCTGAGCTGGTCTGCATGCTCATTTTTACTTTGGGGGTAAGCAAGAATGTCATTAATGAAGACTATGATGAACATGTCCAAGTACTGCTTAAACACTCAGTTCATCAAGACCATTAAGACTGCTGAGGGATATGTAAGACCAAAGGACATGACTAGAAATTCAAAGTGACCATATCGAGTTTGGAAAGTTATTTTCGGAATGTCATATTCCCTGACCCTAAGTTGATGATAGCCTAATTTTAGGTTTATCTTGGAAAAATAGCTAGCACCCTGAAGTTGGTCAAACAAGTTATTGATTCTAGGAAGTGGATATTTATTCTTAAATGTGACTTTGTTCAACTGACAGTAGTCTATGCACATTCTAAGAGAATCACCTTTTTTACGCATGAATAGAACAGGTGCGCCCCACGGGGAGACGTTGGGTCTGATAAATCCCTTATCTAAGAGATCCTTCAACTGTTCTTTCAGTTCTTTAAGTTCAGCTGGACCCATTCTGTATGGCATAATAGATATAGACTGAGTATCTAGGAGAAGGTATATTTCGAAGTCGATTTCTCTTTTGGGAGGAACTCCAGGAAAATCTTCAAGGAACACATCTGGAAATTCTCTCACTACTAAAATGACTCAAGAGTTGGAGTTTCTGAGTTAGAGTTTTTAACTCGCACTAGATGGTAAATACACCCCTTTGATATCATCTTTCTAGCTCTAACGTATGAGATCAACTGACCCCTAAGAGTTGTAGTACTACCGCTCCATTTAAGGACTGGTTCATTTGGGAACTGGAAATGAACTATTCTGTTTCTACAGTCAACTGAGGCATAGCATGAGTGGAGATAATCCATGCCAAGAATGACATCAAAATCCATTATCTCTAACTCCACGAGATCAACTGAGGTAACTTTCTGAGATATTATGATCGAACAGTTCATGTATACCTGTCTGGCTACAATGGAAACACCTACTAGGGTAGACATTGAAAAGGGCTCTTCTAGTGTTTCGAGACTGACTCTAAAGTTGACGGCTATATATGGAGTTACAAAAGAAAGAGAAGCTCCAGGGTCTAGTAAAGCATAAACATGTAAGTAAAAGACCTGAAACGTACCAGTAACTACTTCAGGAGAATTTTCCTGATCTTGGTGGGACTGAAGAGCATATAATCTGTTTGGAAGCTGACCATGATAGCACTAGAAGCAGCACCCTGCTGAGTAGGGCGACCGGATAAAACTGAAGACTGATGGGACTGGCCCTGTTGGCGCACATCTCTACCCTTCTGAGCAACTACCTGACACTCCCGAATCCGATGGCCTAGCTTTCCATACCCGAAGCACATATCACTACCCGCTCTACACTTACTCTGATGGTGTCTGCTACACTTCTGACATAAAGGATTGGTACAAGCACTGCTAACATTAACCTAGGACTTAGAGCCTGGTGCCCTATCCCTATTGTCATTTCTGATTTTGGGTACTAGGGCACTAGCTAAACATAGTGCGGGAGCTGAAGACCTCTGATGAAACTGAGGATGGTTACCACCTTCTAACTTTGGCTGATTGAAATTAAAACTGCTTATCCTAGCTCTCTTATTTTCTCACTTCCTCTCCTTAATCTTCTGCTCCTCAATTTGTTGAGCATGGACCATCAGCCTAGACAAATCCATCTCACTAATAAGCATTGCAGTCCTGCACTTCTTGCCCATGCTATCAGATACACCATACACAAACTTACTCATCTTAGACATGTTATCAGCTACCACATAAGGAGCATACTTAGCTAGCTGAGTAAACTTGAGGGAATACTCCCTCACACTCATGCTGCCTTGCCTTAAATTGATGAACTTTAACACTTTGGCCTCTTTAAACTCCAATGGAAAAAATTTGTCTAAGAAAGTTGTGGCAAACTCTTCCCATTCTACGCCCTACATCTACACCCCTACCAACCTTCTACTGCTTAAACCAAGTATGGTCTATATCCTGCAACTGGTATGCAGCTAATCAGCACTCTAACTAGATGTCACCCCCATAGCATCCGTGACCTTCTGAACCATATCTAATAATTCCTATGGGTCCTCTTTAGACTTGGATCCCGTGAAAGAAGGAGGATTAATCTGGGTGAAATTCCGAATTCTGGTTGCAGCAGTATTGGCCACTGGGTTGGCCAGAACAGCAGTTGGTCATTTATTTTGTGCTACTACGGAGTTTGCTAGAGTCATGAACGCAGCTCTGAATTCTGCGTGAGAGACATGCTCATCTAGAGGATCTTCCTGGACGGGCTGAGGGGTTGGCTGAGTTCTTGTTCTTCTTCCGTTCTTCTTGGGAGGCATGTTCCGTAAACGGAAGAAAGAAGTGGATTAGACAGAGAGTTTAACTTGAGCTCATGCTCACTCGCACAACATAAATACTAAAAGAAGGGAAATTTTTTCCTAAATGTTTTGTAGCCTCTCATCCATAAGTTTGGTGCGCTACACACCCATGCACAAGACTCTACTCGATGCGGCTTTCAGACTTTCTAGTACACTTTAAAACCTTAGGCTCTGATACAAAGTTTGTAACAACCCGAGACTACCCCTAGTCGTCACACGGTGCTTACGGTCCCGAGGGACCACAAGCTAACCCATGAGCTGGTACCTGTTGTAAGCACTGAATAATATAATCATGAATAAGAATAACTGAAATGACATAAGGTTTTAATAATGAAATGACTACTGAATTATGAATCTGGCATAATACTGAAATCTGAATAGCTAACTATAGTGTCTGAAAAGCCTCTAAACTGAATACTGTTAGTTGATGGGTTAGGCCCCCAACTAACTCTACTAACTACTGGGATAAAAGACATAAAGTAATATAATCTTTCCTCAGATGATGAGGACTCACCACTACTACTGTACTGCTGATGATCTGAGGGACTAAGTGCGATCCGGGAACTGAGCGTTAGCACTTATGATATGATACATCATAGCGCAAAAGAAAGGTATGTGATCAGTACTTTGAATGTACTAGTATGCTAAATGTGGTAGGCTGATATGCATGGTTTCATTAATAGAAATAATAATAACTAACTGATTATACATGTAAAACATAGAGTACTGAGTAGAGAACATGTAATCTGTAAGTACTAAAAGTATGGAGAAAACTGTAAATACCGAGTATGCATAACAGTCTATAAATACTGAAGATACGTGAAAATCTATAGACACTGGGGATGCATGACCAAGCATATAACATGGACTAAGTAAAATATGTAAACTAAAATACTGATATATGTATGCTTTGGCCAAACAACTCTAAGACTGTATAACTGAACTGAGACTATAACTGAGACTATATCTGAGATTGTGGGAGGTATCATCTAACCGACATTCCCCAATTTGAGCTAATCGGGGTACAACCTATAACCCATGTTGGAAGGGTGTTAATACCGTGCCACGGGTACTAACAATGGCTATGTGGATCCACTAAATTGATATAATGTCCAAAGGACTAAGGGTGTCAAACCTGAACTGACGGGTGACCCCTGCGAGATAGTCAAGCCTAATCTGATGGGAGATACTTATATCCTATGCTGTCTACGTAGTTCTGGAGTATAAGGACTGCTACTAACGACTCTGCCTATCTAATGGGAAAGCCGTCATCCCTTCACTCGCTCGGTGCTAAATCCTACTCCCAACTGAAAGACACTGAGATACTAGACTGTTCTGAGTTTAATGACTGATATCTGACTATTCTGATAATGCTCATAATATAATCTAAAGACTATTCTGTAATGTATTGAGACTAGACTAAATAAACAGCTATGGTTTCCGAGTATTTAATACCTCCAGGACTCAAAACAATAATTCTGAAAAGACATTAAAACTTAGGGGACAAATCATGAAGGTTTTTATTAAATCAATCCCTCTTGTAGGCATTTTATCAAACACACAGTTCATGGTTCAAAACAATCGTAGAAATGTCCTAAAACATATAGAAATAGCATGAATCCGACATAATAGGGTTAAATTGTGGCCTTGTTCAATAAATAACAACATTAAAACATGGAGGATTAAATAATAACAATAATTTTATGGTAACATGGTATAGAATCATAGTTCATGCAGATTCATGGGTGAAATCACAATTTAAAACATAATAACTTGAAAAGATCACAATTTTATAATTAAAAGGGTTGCTTGAACTCCATGGATGAAAGAGATCCATGGATGAACATCTAACATACCTTAATTGATGGATTTCTTGAAGTTCTTGGTGAATTCTTGAGGATTGACCTTGAACTTGAGAGCTAGGGTTCTTGATTAGGAGATAATGCATTTTGATTTGGGGGAAATTAATTAAAGAATGATTTTAAAAACATTTTCAGGCTTAAATATCACACCTGGACAGACTAAAATAATGGGGAAAAGACTGTTTTATCCCTGAATGAAATATTAATTTTTTGTTGAATTTTTTCGAAATGGGCACTTGGCACGACGCGGTGTTAATGCGTTGGGTCACTGGGAACTGGGTTGTCGGCACGATGCGCCATTATCGCGGTAAGCCTTTGGATGCCATTTTGGCCACCTCCGCGACGCGCAAACATCGCGGAGGCCCGCTGAAAATTGACAAATGAGAAATTGGTCTGCTCCACGACGTGCCATGATCTCGGAGTCACACTAGAAGTTGACAATTGTCATTTGGACTTCGTACGCACCGCGCTAAGGGTTAAAATGACGATGTTTAACGACTGAAACTTTAAATCGACATAACTTCTTACCCGGTTATCGGATTTAGGAAAATTTTATATCGTTGGAAAGCTAATTCAATTTCCTACACAATGGCAGGCTCTAAACTAAAAAAATAATGAGTGTTTCAAAAATTTTATATACGAATACTCATGTATTGGGACTTAGATTATGTTAGGGAAATACGGGGTACTACAGTAAGCACACACGGAGATTTCATAGATGAAAGCATAATATTGAACTTACAAGAATAAGATGTAAAACTAAAATCTCAAATTGATTAGAAACCCTAGAAACCAATGTCAATGACTCCAAGATCAATAATGTATCTCAAAACCTCAGAAATAATGTAAGAGTGCGTAAAGTGGATCACCTAATAATAAAATATCAAAGGTGTATTCATAGATACAATTTCAATCCATCCTAAACTATGTAGAAAAAGCAGATCGACAGTACCTATGACTCATGGGTTGAGTCGTGGATCAAACCCATGATTTATGGCTCTCAATCGTGGGAATCAGAGTTGGCTTACACTTTCAGTAGTCGACTCATGCCTTCTGCCCATGAGCCATGGGTTACATACATGAGTCATGGGTTATCTCGTGGGAATCAGACTTCACTTTCAGCTTCAGAATTCTAAGTCACGACCCTACTCGCGCCCAGTAGGTCCCTCCCACGATTCATGTATCAACAACTCAGTAACTCTTCATCCTTTTTTCTCATCTTTTGCTCTGAAACATGTTTTCCTACAAAATCAACACAAAACATATCATATCTAACAAGAATATCTAAGTTCCTACATAATTTCCTTATTTTAAGCATCAAAAGTGTCATGAAACTATGGCACATCAAGAGCATGATTTGTTTTGCGATATCATTTTATTTTATCTTTAAAGTGTTCATTTATTCACCTTGAAGAATAGAGTTTTGAATTTGACTACTGATAAATCATTTTGGGTTTCGTTTAAAGAGATCCAGTTGTATGGTTATTTGATATAACTGGTTACTCTTGCTCTTCTTTGAGGTTAACTTGTCTAAGGAACAATAAGCCAGTCTATTTGTATTAGCAAGTATTGAAATTTAAGGGATAAATGTGTAAAAAATACCTATACTTAGGTAAAATTTGCAGTACGCATCTTGAACTTTGCAGGGATCCCTATGACCCCCCTAGACTATTTTTTACCGTAGTTAACTGGCATATATTTTGCTCACTTGGACCACATAGTCAACTCGTGAAATACACGCGTTCGATGTGCGTAAAATATATGCAGTGGTCAAAGGAAAAAATATATGTCAGCTAAATACGGTAATCCGTCCGGCCATGTTGTATGGAGCAGAGTGTTGGCCAGTTAAGAATTCCCACATCCAAAAAATGAAGGTGGCAGAGATGCGAATGTTGCGCTGGATGTGTGGGCTGAATCGAGGGGATAGAGTTCGGAATGAGACTATCAGGGAGAAGGTTGGTGTGACTCCAATGGAGTGCAAGATGCGGGAAGTCCAATTGAGCTGGTTCGGACACGTGAAGAGGAGGGACATGGATGCCCCGGTTCGTAGGTGTGAGAGGCTAGCGTTGGATGGTTTTAGGCGGGGTAGGGGTAGGCCGAAGAAGTACTGGGCAGAGGTGATTAGGCGGGACATGGAACAGTTACAGCTCACCGAGGACATGACCCTAGATAGGAAGGTCTGGAGGACGCGAATTAGGGCAGAAGACTAGGGCAAGTTTGGGTTGCTAGTGTAGGGAATAATTTGCTAGGGGTAGTATTCCTATTTTGATTTCGTGTTCCTTGTTTGAGTACGAAGCGGGGCGCTTTACTCTGTTTTCTTTTACTTATGGCTGCAGTATTTATGTTATGTAATCTTGTTCGGTGCTTCACTCTGTATTATGTACTATGTATTTGCGTGGTGTCTCTTGTTTTGAGCCGGGGGTCTATCGGAAACAACCTTTCTACTTCTTTGGAGGTAGAGGTATGGACTGCGTACATCTTACCCCCCCCAGACCCCACCAGGTGGGAATACACTGGGTTTGTTGTTGTTGTTGTTGTTTTGTAAGGGTTATAGGACCTCCGCAAAGTTCAAGATACGTAACTACAAATTTCGTAAAAATTTAGGTATTTTTCGCACCTTTTTCCCTAAATTTAAATCTGATTAGTATCAATCTTATCATATTATTCTTGCTAATTTCTTTTCTTCTCTTTCTTTTATATGAACTCTCTTGACCGAATCCAACTGGACTCCCAATACCCTTGCAATCGATCATCATCAAGTCAACCTCCTCTATTAGGAAAGAAAGCAAAGGCAAAAAAGGCCTAAAATATCGAGAATAGCAGGGCAGGAAAGGGATCTCAAAATCTTAAAAAGTGATAGTAGCAGCAGCTCATGAGAGGAGCCAAGTTTTGGCTAAATCTTGATTCTCTTTATCTTTTTTTGCATTATATTTTAGTTATTTATCGTACTAACATCTCAACATTTTTAATACTCCTTCTATTTCAAAATAAATGAATTGTTGAGTTATTTTTTAATGTTCAAAATAAATGAATTATTCATTTTTCAAGAGACATAATGAAAATTTCTTCCAAGTTTATCCTTTTATTTAATAAGGTTAAATACTTCATTTTTTTTTTTTGTCAAACCAACAGATTCTTATTAAACAAAAACCCATTACATCAAGTGCAAGATATGCTTGCTACAGTACGGAAAAAACTCTGCATCCCTAATCTGTTCCCTCACTTTCTGCACAAGTTTCTCAACCCAACTTCTATCTTTTTCTTCATATATTTTGTGTATCTTATTAATTAATTTCAGCCTGCATTCTAACTGTATCTTTTTGCATGTGATTGTGGGACGTGGTACTTTGTAATTTCATACTGCTTCATTCCTTGCAGACCAAATGTGGCAGATTAATACTACTATTATTGCCCAAACCAGCGCTCGGCTCATTTTTTGGAAAAGTAATTTAAGAATAATTAGAAGGATAATAGTGGAAAGTAATCTACAATTTATGTCTTAAAAGATTTTTCTTAAGGGTGTGTTATACCCAACAATTCAATTATTTTGGAATGAAGGGAGTAATTTAGATGAATCTTCAAGATATTTCAATTTGTTTATAAATTTTATGCATTTATTTCGTATGAATGTTTTGACTTATCAGTTACTTGTCGAACCCTATTTAGGCAGACCTTAAAGATTGTGAGAATAACTTACGGATCTCCGATATCCTTATATTTTTTTGAAGTAAAAATTATTTTGAAACTTTAACATTTAATTTATTTCATTATTTGGATAAGTTTTGATAAACTCTTCATTTTTAAGATTTTTGAAATAATTTTACGATTTTCAAGTAACTTAAAGATTTTTAAAATTAGTCAAATAAGTTTAATTCATCGAGAATCATACTTTGTGAATTTTTTAAAGTGTCTAACATTTTTTTTTTAATTTAACTCGAATCTGTACCTAGACTCTGATTTTCAATTATATATTTTTAAAATGATCTTTTTTATATGGTTTCTTAATTTTTTAAAATTAAGTGGCGATTCTGAATTATTTTCTCTAATAAAATCAAATAGATTTTTTTCGCCACGAATTTATGAAATTTTTAATCTTTTTAAAAATGATCGTAACAAAATGGTGACTCAACTGAGGCTTCATCTAGGTTATAGCCATAAGAATTATATTTGTTTGATTAAGATTTATATTAATTGTTACTTTTTGCAATTATGTATTTAAATCTTTGCAATTATGAACTGGTACATTTTATGGAATTTTCCTTCCTTCGTAGCAAAACATTAGGCATTAGGAAAAAGGGTGGTTATGCGGGTATTTGCACCCACCCTATCATATAACACCTTAACTTTTTTTGAACCATCAAGTAAAGTTATTGATTTGAGTGGTTAACAATCACTTGGTGTGTTACTCCGAAAAGTTCATTTCGAATTTTAAGTCAATTTGAATAAATAATTCGGGTCAACTACGTTAGACCGAAGCTAAATCTTGTGAACAAACATTTTGACTTAAGAAATTCGATACCCTTAAAGTATCGGTCCCATTAGAAGACCAATTTGCGTCTATTGGTATATTGTTCGAAGCTGGTTTCTGTTTTTGTACATTAATGAAATATTTTGGTTTAAACCGAAAAAAATCAAAAAATCAAATTGAAATTTAATTTTGATTTGATTATTTGATTTTTCGGATTGATTTCGGTTTCAAATTTTAGAAATTCGGTTAAACGGTTTGGTTTTTGGATTTTCAAAAAATAATTCAGATAAACCGAAAAATCGAAATTATATAAATAATATATTCTAATTTTATATATAAATATATATACCAAAAAATCAAAATTATATAAATAATATATTATAATTTTATATATATATATATATATATATATATATATGTAAATATACTAAAAATATAATATAATCTAATATAACATATAAATATATAAATTATAATCATTTAGTAACCTTAAATTCTAATATATTGCTTTGCTTTAGACCTTAACATTAACGTGAAGGCTACAGTGACGCTCAGTCATCCTCAGTTCGTCAAATTTCAACATCGTCAACGGCAGTCGGCAATCGTTTGCTTAGTTCGTCACTGTCGTCGGCAGTCGCTGCCGAGTGCAGCCACTGCTGTCATGCCAATGGAGACAACTCAGCGAGGTCGATATTTATGGTTATTTCATGCGTGTTGAATTAATTATATTTGGGAATAAAAAATAGGTTTGAAAAAAAGATTATTTTTCTATAAAAATCACCAATTTTAAATGCTCACTACTTTAATCTTTAAAACCGAAAAAAAAAATTCGAAATAACCGAACCAATTTGTAAAAATCGAACCAAATCGAAATAATTTTGGTTTGGTTATGATTTTATTTTTCCTCAATCTGAAAAATAAAAAACCAAACTGATATTCAATAATCAAACCGAACAAACCGAATGTCCACCCCTACGGGTCATCAAGAAAGGAAAAAAACAAGGCCAACTAAGGCAAAGAAGATCTCAATGGTTAATAATTGGAAAAATTACACTTAAAAGTATAATTATAATAAATAACAACATTTTTGTAAAATTACAGTTTATAGCAAGAGTAGCATTATTTTACTCATTAACTAGGCAAGTGCATATTTTACTCTTACTACTTTACATTTTCCTATTTTTACTCCACTATTTCACCTTCCCCAAATATAATCATATCTTTTACCCCTTTTTTCATCTTTTTTTTTTTTTTTGTATTTTATTTTATTTTCTCTCTTCTACTTCTCATCTTTTTTTTTGTTTTTTTTTTTTGCTCTTTTTCATATTTGAAGATAACTATCTTCATAATCTTCAAAATTTTAATATAAAACATCATTACTCTCGTTCGCTCTCTTATATCTCTACCTTTTTTTCTTATTAGTTTTGTTTCATTTTATTTTTTTATCTTTTTATTTTTTATTTTGATTTCTTTTTCTTTTTCATTTTTTTCTTTCCGCTTTATTTTCTCTCTTCTATTTCTCTTTTTTGTCCTTTTCCGTTTTCTTTTTTTTCCCTTTCTCATATCTTTTTTTTTCTTTTTCTATTTTCGTTTTGTTCTTCTTTTTTCTATTTTATTTTGTTTCTTTTTTTCTTTTATTTTTATACTTCTATTTCTCTTTATTCCTTTTTTTTTTCTTTTTCACTTTTATTTTTTTTGTTTTTTTATTTTTATATATATTTTTTTTTATTTTTTTTACTCTTCTATATCTAACTTTTATTTTGAAAAGATAAATATGTATATCACATACACATTCAAAAAACATACAAAATACATAGCGATACAGATTTGGATATGTATTTCAGCACAAAACATACATATGTATTTACGAAATATATATCATATTCATATTAAACAGTAACAAATATAAATATACTATATATCTTCATATGTATTTGTGAAATATAAAGGTGACTCATATAAAATAAGAATATACATATGGATCAGGTATGTATTCTGTAAATACATATACAAAGCTATATATATTTTATACGGTGTTGGATCTGTTTTTGAACTGTACATATTATGTCATTTTAGATGGTAACATTTGTACTTATTTGTTTTCTTTTACTGTTTAAGATATGTATCATGTATTTTTTATTACCTATATATATATATGTGTGTATGTAATTATCATTTTTGTTATAGAGATTTTGTATCCTATATGTTTATATATACATGTGAGTCAAATATGTATTTCTGTAAATACATATGCAAATATATATGTATTTACAGAAATACATATGCAAATATATATGTATTTACCGTAAATACATATTCAGATCTGTACTATCAAATCTGGTGATTCCTTAGAACAGATGATTTTTTTAAAAAATGAATAGGTTAATCGCAAGCAGTTAAAAATTAAAAAAATAAATAGAGTTGGGAATACTTAAATGAAGGGATATCAATAAAAAAATACTTAAATAAGGGAAATGGTCGATATTAGTTAAGGACAATATTTAAGTATTTTATATTGTTAAAGTAGAAAAAGAAATGCATCATGGTTCAAGTCAATGACAAAACTTGTGACTGTAATGGAAAGTTAGTTCTTCATCATATAATCCTGACGCTTGGTAGTATATTTTACTGAACTCAGTTTTTACTTGTTTTGTAATCATTCTACATGTTCAATGATTTACTATCAGAATATTTTGAATATAGCTGTTTTGCTGGGGTGGGGAGCTAGTGGATTACCCTTTCTCTGTCTATTTTAGACAAATTTGATCTTTATGTATAAAATATTTTAGCTTTGACTATGCAATATGCGGATTAAATCTTGAACACTTTGTGTAGGCTGTTGCTATAACCGTATTTTGTTTGTTAGTGGTTGCATTTTATGTTTTCTCCTCACTTTTCCATGGAGGATGCTTTTGGGAGTACTTTACTAATGCTTTGGTTTCTGTAAAGCTAATAGCAACCGTTGGTCTCGGGTTCGAGTTTTCTTAAATACTGAATCGTTTTTGTTAGAAAATGTTTTACCCTTTAATGTGAGACTTTTCGACATAAAATTAAAGGAAAAATTACTTAAAAGAACAACTTATGTTTCAAAACTACTAAAAATCCTCCACTTTAAAAATATTACATATATCTCAACATTTACTACTTTTACTAAAAGCTGAGATGCATGTTTAAGACCTCTTATTCATACGCTTTACTTTATCAAAACAAGACCCGTTTCCTTCCTCATTCTACGCCATAATTTCAACGGCAGTTTCAATCCATTCTTTCCCTCTAATTTAAACTTTTGGTAAATTTTTCCCCTAAAATCATATTCAATTTCTTCTAATCCTACCTGACGATTATTTTTCAAAAAGAATAATTTGCCTCTGTGTTTACAAAGAGATTTTTCGGTGTTTTTGTTGAACAAATTTTTTATTATCGTTTTTTTTGTCAATATTGTTTTGAATTAACATTATGAATAGAGATTCGAGACCATCTTTTAGTCTTGGAAGAACCTTTTGGAGCCTCCTAGTGTCAAGTTTTCTGATTACAGTGCATTGGCCATCAATGTAAACAAGAAAACTTTTTGTTAAACTGTTGCATTGTTAAATCTAAGCAAGTACCAGTAACTTTGTTTAGTGGGATCTCCCAATCCACATATACGGTGTCGCCATTGTTAAATCTAAGCAATTACTAGTAATTTCGTTTAGTGGGATCTCTCAATCTACATATACGGTGTCGCCATTGTTAAATCTAAGCAAGTACCAATAACTTCATTCAGTGGGATCTCTTTATCCACATATACGATTTTGGAACAATGACGTGGTTTACCCCCTTGCCTAAGGTTCTAACAGGGGGGAGAGGTGGGGATGAAAGTGTCACCTTAAAACAAAAATTCAAGATCTATTGAGATCGTCAGAGCAATTTCTTGTATCTCTTATTCTCTGTTTTTGTTGTTATATGTATCTTTTGTCTTTTAAGTTTTAGTGAAATAGGCATATCAAAGACACATGTTAGTAAGTTTAAAGATATATATTATGTACGAGATTGTTTTGTACGTATATCTAACACTATTTTTTGTTTTGATTCAAATATTTATACCGAAGATACATATTCTGCAAAACAACAGATACATTTTAAGCCTATTTTATATCTGATTTTGTGTTATTGTGGATTTATGTATCTCTTGATATTCAGATCTGAGTAATTTCAGGCTAAGATACATATTTACACACACATGATACTTTTTCAATATCTTGTATCTATTGTTATCTGTTTAAGTTTTATATGTATCTCTTGTTTTTAAGTTTTAGTGAAATCAGCATACTAAAGATACGTATTAGTAAGCTTAAAGATACATATAATGTATGAGGGCTATGTTATATTTATATGTATCTCGCATTATTTTATTTTATTTTAGTTCAATTTTTTTTAATTCAATTATTTATCCCTTGTACGTTATATCGTTAACCCAAACGCCAGAGTGACGTAACAACACTGATATATTCATTGCAATTACTTCATACAAAATCAAGAAAAAAAATAAAAAGGTCGAAGGAATCATTTATAACTGGAAATGAAATATGAAAGAAATTTTATTTAAAAATATGAAATAACAAATAAATTACCTATTTTTGTGGGATTTTATTCAGTTTTTACCATTATATGTTAGGTTAATTGCAACATTAAAGGAACTTTAGCCGTTACATCCCTTAAATTATGCAAATTAGTTTAATTATTAAATGTATTTGTAGGATATATCTCACGTTAGTTATATGTATCTTCAACGACAATATATTAAAAAAAATTAAGATGTATTTTATCGTATAGAAAAAATTAACAAGATGTATATATATATATATATGTGTGTGTGTGTGTGTACAATCGCGCACAATATGTATTTTTAACACTACTAATATGTATTTTGGGTATGCTGATATCACTAAAACTAAAACACCAAGAGATAAATTTATATACACAACCCGAACCAGAGATACAAGATGAAGAAAAAATGTATCTAGTTAGATCAAATGTGTATCTCAGTCTACTAAAAATAACAAACAATAGAATTACGTAAAATAACAATCAATTTTACGTTAAATGCATAATTGAATAAACAAGAGACAAACTACTTTTGAAACGTTAAACATGCAACAACAACAACAACAACAACAATAAACCCAGTGTGTTCCCACAAAATGGGATCTGGGAAGGGTAAGATGTACGCAGTCCATACCGCTACCTCCCAAGAAGTAGAGAGGCTGTTTTCGATAGACCCTCGGCGAAATATGCAAGTAGATAGAAATTTGAAACATGCAAGGTAGCAATGATAGAAGTCAAAGGAACTAGTTGTCTCATAAGACGTATTTAAATGCCAGAAGAGACGAAAGAATCAATTTTCCGTGGAAATAGTTGATTGAGGATCAGAGCTATGCCATACTTAATACTACTATTAATCAGGGTGTATTTGAAAACCTATAGGATCTGAATCCAACAAAATTGTTAGAAAATACTCCAAAAACACCACCTCCCAAAGTATATCCATGATTCAGGAAAGAAAGAACTATTGACAACACACAAGCCATATCTTCATTGATGTGACATAAAACATAAGGAGTACCAGGCAAACACCTCAAAGACTAAATTTACTCAATTGGCTGCAAATGGTAGAGAAACCTACACCAGACAGTTCTGCTAACTTCAAGTCATCAATCTTGAAAGTGAAAAGGCTTGGAACAAGATATTTTTGTCAGATATTTTTTAGCAAAAACAAGATACAAATCTTTTTTGTCAGAGCAATTGCAATGAATGCTCAATGGCATATCATACCATAACTGAAATAACAGTACACTTTTTCTTGTAGATTTTCCCAACCTTAACTTCACTACTTTTGCAACTTCTAATGATCTTATTTCCTTTCATATCGAACAACAACAACGAAAGGGGTTTGGGTGATTATAGTATTATATCGTTAATCCAAATGCCGGAATAACGTAACAACACTGAAATATTCATTGCAATTGATGAAAGAAAATCAATAAATTAAAAAAAAACATATGAATTTTTTTTGATGGAACGTATGAACTTTTTGCAATCTGAAAACTGATTATGGAAAGGTTCTTGTTTAAAATAGTAGAATAACAAACTAATTACCATATATCGTGGGATATTATTTAGTTTTTACCATAATTAGTTAGGTTAATTGTTGTATTAATGCTAGTTTAGCAGTTACATCCCTTAAAATATGTTAATTAGTTTAACTAATACATGTATCTGTAGGATATATCTAACTTAACTTATATGTATCTTTAAAGGCTAAATGTTGGGATTTAATGAAATTTTAAAAATAGTTGAGATTTTTAGTAAATACGAGTAAACATGTTGTTATATATGTAATTTTTATGAAATTAAATTTAGTTGTGCTTTAATGCAGATATCGAAAATGAAAGGGTCACGAGTCAATAACAGAGAATCATTCCTTACATGTTTAAATTCAAGAAAATAATACTGGATTATATGGACCACTGTTCATTGGGGTTGAGGATTTTATTTAGATAGTTTCTTTTATTGAAATCCAAAGAAGATCTTCATTGAAAAGGTATTCAAAAACTTCAAGAAGTTCAAGATTGAAGGATTCCCAAGCCAGTTAGTTTAAATTTGCTCCCCTACATGGGACTGATATCATTTACCCCCTTTTCCTCATTTTATATCCATATTAGCTTTATCCATAAAAAATTTATAATATATTTTTTAAATCAATGAAACATCTTACAAATGGCATGTATATCCTTCAAATGTTGGGCTTTCTTTTGGCTTAGAAGATCACATGTATGCTAGGACTTGTTAAATCTTGTTTATGTGCTAAGTGTTTCGTTATTCATTTGTCATGTTTGCTTGATTTATGTGTTTAAATACATATATTTTGCTTTAAACAAGTTTAATTCATTATTCTGTCCAAAAGTCTTGAAGCATCATTAGGCATATAAAAAAATTTGTCTTCCTAAATTACTCTTCAAAGTTCATCGACAAAATTTCTTCAAATTCACTCAAATTTTATTCAAAAATTCATTAGGTTATTGTCTAATTCACATTAATCACGTTGCTCTTATAAATCGCTTTTCTTAATTATAACTAGAATTCCACAAATATTTTATTAATGTCAAAACTCCATTATTTTCAAATAAGCCTTTCTAGGAATTTTACTTGCAAGCACCTAATCTCTTCAAATCACTTAGTTCATTCTGTTTCTCCATCAAAATTTAAAGTTCGTCAAATGATCAAAATTCTGATCATTCAGTCACTTTTCAAAATTATGTTATTCCTTGAGTTCTGGACTAATCTGTTTCAAGCAAAATAAATGTTATTTGTTCCACATGTTACTTTGATTAGTTATTACAATTAATGAGCTAACTTTTTCATCATTTGAGTGTTTTTTTCCTTTTAGAGAGAGGGTAATTCATGTTGGTAATCAAACTTGATCGCTTCACAAAGACTAAAAACAAATCAGTTTCAAGTAATCCCTGATCAAACATAAGTATTTCACACGTTCTAAGATCAAGAAAGCAACTACAGACTCACTAGCTTTTACTTGGACTAACAGAAAGACTCGTTCAATTATGATTCCTAGTTTGATCAGCACAACCATTTCATCTGAGTCAATTCCCATTTTATTTGTGGCAGTTGATCCTAGTGCCTTGAAGGAAGAGAAATCACCCCAAAAGCCGTTGCTAGTTTGGAACAAAAAATTACCAAACAAAGGCTCATGATGATGCAGAGCAGAACACCTTTTCGGACTCCCCCAAACATGATCAAGCCTCCTGATACTCGACAAAAAAAACCTACTTTTTCGACATCAGAAGGAGTTAATCAGGAAGGTCATTTTACCACTTCTCAAAAAACTTATGTTTCTCAGAATGCTCCTTTTGTGTATACATTTGCTCATCCAAAAATTCAGAACATATCACTGTCACTTAATATCCTCTAAATGTGGTATTAAACCCTTTTCTTAAAACTGATAATTTTTCATTTATAAACTGTGGTTGTGTGTTTCATGAATTGGACATACTTTTCACCTAATATTTCGCTTTTGTATAACTAAGATTAGGCAAAAAGATAATTTTTTTGAAATGCAATCTAAGTATTTTAAAATAAACGAGCATATAAAATATTTGTTTGTCTCTCAATTACATCTACAGTTGTATCTATAAATAAGCTGTACAAAATTTGCCTTTTAATTAGATGAAGAGAAGTACTTCATGAACAATAAATTAAAGTAAGAATGTAGTCGAATAAACAATTCACATGTAAAAGTTATAAAAACAAAGTCATCTATATTAGACACAAAATACTGCATAGTGTGTCTACAAAATGTCAGCCCATTGTCAATCAAGCTCAAGGGCTTATAATCCAACCCTAAGTTAATGGTGGATTAGTTGAGCTGGCCTTAATGACAAAGTCATTTTGACTGGTGAATCTCAAAAATCAATCCAAATTTGGGTGACTTTCAAATTTTAGCCCCAAAGAAAAAAACTTTTTTAAAATAGTCTTTACCTATTAACTAATATTTTTTGAACGAAATTGCCCCTGATCAATGGAGTAAATTACATAAATGATTCGCATGATGAATAATAAATCCATATTTATCTCTTTAAACTTTTATTTTGTTTCTCTTTTTAATTTTACTTTGATTTTTATTTTTTATTTTCTCTTTTTATTTTTAATTTTCTCAACCCTTACTTTTTTCCCTTTTTTCTCTCAACTTCTTCTTTTTTATATATTATTTTGATTTTTTATTTTTCCTTTATTCTTTTTTCTTTTGTTCTTTTTAGTTTTTCTCAGCCCTTACTATTTTTTCTTACACCTCTCAATGTCTAATTTTATGAAGAACAACAACAAACCCAGTGTATTCCCACCTGGTGGGGTCTGGGGGGGGGGTAAGATGTACGCAGTCCATACCTCTACCTCTAAAGAAGTAGAAAGGCTGTTTCCGATAGACCCCCGGCTCAAGACACAAGATACCAGGCCAATACATATTAAAGCACCGAACAAAGTTACAAGACTACATAACATAAATAACATAACATAAATAACATAAATACGGCAGCCATAAATAGAAAGAAACAGGGGAAAGCACCCAGCCTCTTACTAAAACAAGGAGCACGGAATCATAACAAGAATACTACCCCCAACAAGTAAAACCCTACACTAGCGACCCAAACTGGCCCTAGTCTTCTGCCCTAATTCGCGTCCTCCAGACCTTCCTATCTAGGGTCATGTCCTCGGTGAGCTGCAACTGCTCCATATCCCGCCTAATCACCTCACCCCAATACTTCTTCGGCCTACCCCTACCCCGCCTAAAACCATCCAACGCTAGTCTCTCACACCTACGAACTGGGGCATCCATGCCCCTCCTCTTCACGTGTCCGAACCAGCGCAATCGGACTTCCCGCATCTTGCACTCCACTGGAGCCACACCAACCTTCTCCCTAATAGTCTCATTCCTAACTCTATCCCCTCGAGTCATCCCACACATCCAGCGCAACATCCGCATTTCCGCCACCTTCATTTTTTGGATGTGGGAGTTCTTAACTGGCCAACACTCCGCTCCATACAACATGGCCGGGCGGACTACCATCCTGTAGAATTTGCCTTTAAGCTTGGGCGGCACCTTCTTATCACACAACACCCCCGACGCGAGCTTCCACTTCAACCATCCCGCCCCGATACGGTGCGAGACATCCTCGTCAATCTCACCGTTACCCTGTATCACGGACCCGAGATACTTGAAACTATCCCTCTTACATACCTCCTGCGAATCCAGCTTCACGACCACCTCGTCCTCCAACCTCACGTCATTAAACTTGCATTCCAAATACTCTGTCTTGCTTCTGCTCAACCTGAACCCTTTAGACTCAAGAGTTTGTCTCCACACCTCTAATTTGTCATTCACACCCTTTCGGGTCTCGTCAATCAGAACTACATCGTCTGCAAAAAGCATACACCAAGGCACCTCTCCTTGAATACGTCGCGTCAATACATCCATCACCAAGGCAAACAAAAAAGGACTAAGAGTAGATCCCTGATGCAATCCTGTCAAGACAGTGAAATGCTCTGAGTCTCCTCCCGCCGTCCTTACCTGAGTTTTCGCTCCATCATACATATCTTTAACTGCTCTGATATAAGCCATCGGGACTCGACTCACCTCCAAGCATCTCCAAAGCACCTCCCTGGGAACTTTGTCGTAAGCCTTCTCTAGGTCGATAAACACCATGTGCAGGTCCTTCTTCCTTTCCCTGTACTGTTCCACCAGCCTCCGTACCAGGTGAATTGCCTCCGTCGTCGAGCGCCCAGGCATAAATCCAAACTGATTTTCCGAAATAGACACTATCCGTCTCAGCCTTCCTTCGACCACTCTCTCCCAAATCTTCATAGAGTGACTCAATAACTTAATCCCCCTATAGTTATTGCAACACTGGATGTCACCCTTATTCTTATAAAGAGGGATCACGGTACTCCACCTCCATGCCTCGGGCATCTTTGCCGTCTTGAAGATTTCATTAAACAGACCAGTCAACCACCTTACCCCAGCCTCTCCAACGTACTTCCAAAACTCCACCGGAATCTCATTCGGCCCCGTCGCCCTACCCCTCCGCATCCTGCGAACAGCCTCTCTAACCTCTTCTACCCTAAAACGTCTACAATAACTAAACTCCCGACACTCCTCTGAATGCTCCAGTTCCCCTAGCACAATAGCTCTATCCCCTTCGTCATTCAAGAGCCTATGAAAGTACGACTTCCATCTATTCTTAATAAGTCTGTCCTCCATCAACACTCTGCCATCCTCCCCCTTAATGCACCTCACCTGATCGAGGTCACGGCCCTTCCTCTCCCTGGCCTTAGCGAGTCTAAACAACTTTTTCTCCCCTCCTTTCCCCTGTAACCCCGCATACAGGCTCTCAAACGCGGCCGTCTTAGCTGTCGTGACTGCTGACTTAGCCTCCTTCCGTGCTAGCTTGTACTCTTTCCTGTTTACCCGCTTCTCTTCTTCGTCCCTGCTCTCCACCAACTTAGCATACGCCTCTTTCTTGGACCGTACTTTCTTCTCCACCTCTTCATTCCACCACCAATCCCCCTGGTGGTGCTCGGCCCGACCCCTAGAAACACCCAACACCTCACTTGCCTTCTCCCTGATACACCTAGCCGCCCTATCCCACATACTATCCACGTCCCCCCTACACTCCCACACCCCCATTCCTGCCAACTTCTCCCCTATCTCCCACGCATTCCCTGGTGTCAAACCGCCCCACTTAATTCTAGGTCTACACTCCTTACTCCTCCTCTTACTATTCGTCTTTATACCCAAGTCCATGACCAAGAGCCTATGCTGGGTCGAAAGGTTCTCACTCGGGATGACCTTACAGTCCCTACACAACACCCTATCCCCTTTCCTGATCAACATAAAGTCAATCTGGGTCCTGGCCATCGCGCTTCGAAAGGTGATGAGGTGATCGTCCTTCTTCGGGAAGCCCGAGTTCACCACCACCAGCCCAAAGGACCTTGCGAACTCCAAAAGGGTAGCCCCCTCTTCATTTCTCACCCCAAAACCAAAACCACCATGCACATCACCAAAGCCTCCCGGTAACGCACCGATGTGCCCGTTGAAATCTCCTGCTACAACAATCTTCTCCGAGCTAGGCACGCCTCTCAGCACCTCCTCCAAAGCCTCCCAAAACCGCAACTTCTCCTCCCCCTCCGAGCCCACTTGCGGCGCATAGGCGCTACACACATTAAGAGTTGACTCTACCACGTTATGTTTTCATTTATGAGATGTTTTACAACTATTGCCTTAGAGGAAAGACTTAGCTCAGGGACTTCAAAAAATAAATTATACCTCACGGGAAGAGTTGACTCTACCACGTTATATTTTCATTTATGAGATGTTCTACAACTATTGCCTTAGAAGCTAGACTTGGCTCAAGGACTTTCAAACTATAAATTATGCCTCACGGCAAGCAATAGTTGACTCTATCACGTTATGTTTTCATTTATGAGATGTTCTATAACTATTGTCTTAGAGGCAAGACTTAGCTTAAGCACTTTCAAACAACAAATTATGCCCCACGGGTAAGAGTTGACTCTACCACATTATGTTTTCATTTATGAGATGTTTTACAACTATTGCCTTAGAGGCAAGACTTAGCTCAGGGACTTCAAACAATAAATTATACCTCACGGGAAGAGTTGACTCTACCACGTTATATTTTTATTTATGAGATATTCTATAACTATTGCCTTAGAGGCAAGACTTAGCTCAAGGACTTTCAAATAACAAACTATGCTCCACGGGCAAGAGTTGACTCTACAACATTATATTTTCATTTATGAGATGTTCTACAACTATTGTCTTAGAGGCAAGAGTTAGCTCAAGGACTTTCAAACTACAAATTATGTCTCACAAGCAAGAGTCAACTCTACCATATTATATTTTCATTTATGAGATGTTCTACAACTATTGCCTTGCAAGACTTGGCTCAAGGATTTTCAAGCTATAAATTACGCCCTACAGGCAAGAGTTGACTTTACCATGTTATGTTTTCATTTATGAGATGTTCTACAGTTATTGCCTAAGAGGCAAAACTTAGCTCAAGGATTTTCAAACAACAAATTATGCCCCACGAGCAAGAGTTGACTCTGCCACGTTATGCTTTCATGTCCTTAAATTTGCTTTGATGTAAAAAACATATCTCTTTGCGGACTATTCCATTTAATATTTATTAGCAAAATAAAATAGAAGTTGAGAAAAAAGAAAAAAACGATCAAACAAAATAGAGAAATAAAAAAAAAATTAAAAAAAGGCAAGAAAAAAATAAAGATTAAGAAAAAAAGTAAAGAATTTAAAAAATTGAGAAAAATAAAAATGAGAGGAATAAATAAAAATAAAGTTTGAGAAAAATGAGGGAAAAAAGAGAAATGATAGAAACCAAAAATAAAAGAAAAATAAAGGTTGAGACAAATGAATTAAAAAAAATGTAGAAATAGATAATATTTGAGAGAAAAGAAAAAAAATAAAGGTTGAGACAAATGAATTAAAACATGAAAATAAAATTAAATAAAAAATAAAAAAGTGAAAATAATAAAAATAAAAATAGAATTTGAGAGACAAATGAGTATGAAAAGTTAAAAAATATTTGAGGTGTAGAGGATAAAATTGTACTTGTACTATACTAAAAAGGAAGAAATAAATAATGCTTGAGAAAACAGAGGAAAAAATAAATGTTGAGACAAATAAATTAAAACATTAAATTAAAATTAAAGGAAAAAATAAAAAAGAAAAAATAATAAAAATAGAACATGAGAGACAAATGAGTATGAAAAGTTTAAAAATATTTAAGGTGTAGAGGGGTGTTTGAGAAAAATCAGAGAAAAAATAAAACAAAAAAAAAGGTTAAAGACAAATAAATTTAAAAGAAATGAAGAAAGAAATAATGCTTTAGAAAAAAAATAAAAAAAATAAAGGTTGAAACAAATGAGTTAAAACATGAAAATAAAATTAAAGAAAAAAATAAAGCAGGTGAAAATAATAAAAAATAGAATTTAAGAGACAAATGAGTATGAAAAATTTTAAAATATATTTGAGAAATAGAGAGGCAAAATTGTACTTATATAATATTTAAAAAGAAAGGAAAACTAGTTTTTAAATACTTTTTTTATCGAGGTTAAAAATTTAAAACCATCCACATTTGAGTGTATGACATGTAGTTTCATGCATTTTGACAACTTTGCATGTCAGACGGAAGGAATGATATTATTTGCAAGAAAACTTAATTTTTTTTTGGTAAAACATACATGTAAAAAGAAAGTAGAGAGTACTTTACTTTCGAAATAACTTGCTCCTTATGTTACCTTTATTTTCTATACTAAAACTAGATGTACATTCTTATCTTTGAAAAATAAAAAAAATATCTTACTTGTTATTAGTTTGTAAGTTACCTTACTATTAATTGTAATAATTTCTACAAAATGTTAAATTTATTATCTTATTTAAATAATTATATAGTAAAATTATTATTTTATTTATTGCTTCCTCATGTATACAAAGTGGACAAGTGAAAATTGAAGGAATAGAGTAAAAAATAATAATAATTTGTGATTATACAATTTTTTATCAAAATATTTTCTTCAATACGACCTTAACTGTGTATATACCATTTTTTTCACATATCACTTATAAAATTACACTGAATATTTGGTATTGTTAACTCATTGCAATCTTTCTAGTTTTCAAGATCAATTAGAAAATTTGTCATCTGACATTCACTGTGCTTCTCTCTTTGAAGCATGCATCCTGACATTTTCTTCAATTTTGTTAAAAGTACGCACCCTAGCTACTTGTGTGAATGGTTCGTATCTATTGTATTATGTCATTATTTAATATCCAACATTTATTTTGATTGTTACATAAATTAGTATATGTATTTGCACGATATGCGGATAATATTAAAATATTATTTTTAATTATTTCATATGGAAATATCTCATTTGAACATGTTAAATCATATTACATGAAAAAGAAATTCAAACATGACATTATTTCTCAATGAAATTTTGACCTATAATATTGAATTATATTTATTTCGATTTATATAACATACTTTTCATTTTAGCAAGTCATCAAAAGAATGAAACATTTATATATATTAAGTAAAAATAACTATAAAATAATAATTTCACCCACAAAGAAATAATTTATAGCTATACAAACATGTATAACTAATTACACCATAAAATTTAAAAATCTTTTTAAATATTTAAAATGCACACTTATTTAAAATATTTCATATAAATTAAAAAGAAGGGAGTAAAAGTTATAGGAAATAATTTACTAAATTTAAATTATATATATATATATATATAAAATAATTTAATGCGGCCATTTGGGCCATTTATTAAAAATCAAAATGATAAAAGAGAATTTGTACAAAGATAGTTAGGTCCAGCAAAACACAAGCCCAATTACTGTAAGAAAAAATCTAAAAGATAAAGTGGTAAAACAAAATACTTTCTAATCCTAAAGTGAAAAATACGTAAAATGGAAAGTGTAGACACTGTTCTTCTTCTTCACATCTCTGATCTCTTGTCATCACTCTGTATATTATTCTGATTTCGTCAACTATCGTATATAATCGGGTAATCTTTCACCATTTCTAGTCTATCTTGTTATTTCTCTCTTTTGTTCGATCTTGAGCTTCAAACAATCAAAACTTTAAAATAAGCTGTTTGAACCAAATACATCTCAAGTCACCTTAAACGCTCACCAGGTGTTATGTACTCAGGTTCGAATTGAGCTATCTCCACGCTGCGGTTATTGTTTTTCAGGTGTTTGAGTTTAGATATGTTAATGGAAGATATGATTCGATGTACTACAGTCATAACTTCACTTATTATCTTAAAGGGAATAAGCTACATTTGGGGTTGATATGTCACGACCCAAACTCGGGCCTGACCGTGACAGGCAATCTCAAGACCACCCTGGACTGAAGACAACCCCTTTAGCCTTGCCTCAAGAGCACAATATAAGAATACAGCGGAAGCCAACGAAACATGATAATGAGAAAGATAGATAAACAAAACGAAAGACTTAAGAATCAAAACAAACAAACAACCCACACTTGTCCACAAAAGCCTTTAAAATCAGAATACTAAATTAAGTCAGGACATGCCACCGACTATGACAAAATAATTCAAAAATGAAATACTAAGACAATATAAAAACTAGCAAAATGGTAGCGCAGTCCGAAAGAATGAAGGCACACCACTTCACAGCAGATCCAAAGGAATACCGGATCACCTAACACTGCACAGAAATAACAGAAAATTCTTCGAACCCTACATTATGAAATAATGTAGCGTTCAGGGACGGTCAGTGGGACAAGCACTGACATATAACTCAGGAAAAGAGGACAAAATAATATCATTTATCAAAGCCAATCAAAACCACATGCACAACATTTGTATATATATATATATAGGATGTCGGGACAGGGACAGGGACAGGGACAGGGGCCATGAACACGAGAGTTTAAAATATTAACCTGAACTATGTAGCTCGCTCCGTCCTAAAGGCATCCATGAGTTATATGGGTCCAGCTCCAGCTGCTGGAAGGGCCCCAGTGCGTGTTAGCCGCACTAACCAAATAAAAATTAAGAAAATGCTAATGACGCCAAGGCTATAACCCTCTCAAAATATATATAATGTGTGCACCAAGTACACGGTCATATAAACCCCCAGCGCCGTCACACGTGATTTTCAGTGTTGATCTCCCTGGGACCTACAAATTCAGGGTGAGCTACACAATTTCCTTTAAGCCCAAATTAAAACACTTTGCACATAAACAAACCATTAACTTAGGAGTCCTTTATTAAGGTAGTTAAAAATTTGGTATCGACATGATAAGCTTGCAAGCTAATACAATTATGTCAAACCAGTTCATTTAACCAAACTAACTCCCAAGCTCTATTTAAAATCCAAAACCAAGGCTATCCAAAATCATATTCATTCATTTATCCTTTAATGCAATGCCATGAGTTCAAAATACAAGTTAAACCATGCAATTATCCATATTCAAAATTAGTTTATAAGGTGAGTTGAGGTTAATGCCATTATCAATCCAAAATTTCTATCAATTTGGGGAAACTCATGTCCTCCATTCCAACCATTAAAGAAAATACACCAATTCAGTCCTAAAATCATAAATTAAAGCATGAATAATCCATTTAAACCCAAAACCCCTCAACCCAATTTAAAACCTATCAATTAAAACACATGAATATTGATTAAGTAGATGCCACAATGTAAATATACAAGTTAGGAATGAGCAACATGACTGAAATACCAAAAAATTTGAAAAAAATTCGAAGTTTGCAGCTTGAATGGTGAATTCCTCTGCAACACCTTTGAACTTTCTTGGGTTTAGGGTTAGAGAGAAAAATAATAGTTTTGATATTTGAAAACTAAAAGAAAAGGGGTTATTTCATGTTTAAAAGTCGTGCAAGGGGTAAAAAGACCAAAAGCCCCTCACCCCAAGTAAGAAAAAAATAAAAACTGATAACATAGCAGCGTGGCACACCCTTATCGTGGTGGTTAGCCTCCGTGCCACGCCCTTATCGCGGAGGTTAACCTCCGTGGCACGCCACTATCATGGAGGCACACTGCCTTGGGGTTCAAAAATAGCTCCTAACTCCTTCCAAAAATTATGAAACCTTTCCAGAACACCCTTTTAACATTCCTAAATATAATTCAAGTTAAAATTTGACATTACGCAAGCGGAAGGGTAAATAATAAATTTGCTACAATTTTATGGAGTCTTACATTATCCCCCCACCCCACCCCCAGGATCATTCGTCTCCAAATGAGGAGTTAGGATATTTTTAGCATGATAACAACAAATGTACATCAGAATTTAAATGGCAAATTCAAAATGCGACAAGCTGGAAATGAAACCTATACCTCAAGAACTTTCATCCAGCATGGGGAATAAGAACGGATACTTGGCTCTCAGATCTCCTTCAATTTTCCATATAGCTTCTTCCACCTTTTGGTTCCTCCAATGAACCTTCACCGAAGCTATATCCTTTGTCTCCAATTTATAAAATTGCCTATCTAATATCTCAAATGAGACTTTCTCATAAGACAACAAATTCGTAATATCAACATTTTCAACAGGCACTATCAAAAAAGGATCCCCATGCACTTTTTCAGCATAGACACATAGAAAACGGGATGAATAGAGAGCTAACTTGCTGATAAATATAACTCATACGTGATATTCTTAATTCTTCTTATAATCTAATATGAAACAACATAATGAGGATTGAGTTTCCCACTTCTTCCCATACCGCATGACTTCTTTCATAGGAGATACCTTGAAGAACACCCAATCACTTACTTCAAACTTCAACTCCATTTTCCTCACATCCGCATAAGACTTTGCCGACTCTAAGAAGTCTTAAGTCGTTCTATAATCACTTTCACCTTTTTCATGGCTTGATGAACCAAGTAAGGACCAAACAACCTAGCGTCACCTACTTCAACTCACCCAATATGAGGCCTATATCTCCTACCATAAATAGCCTCAAAAGAAGCCATCTAAAAGTTAGAATTATAACTGTTGTTATAAGCAAACTCAATAAGAGGAAAATGGTCAACCCAACTACATTTAAAATTGATCACTCTGGACCTTAGCATATCCAACAAAGTCAAAATAGTACATTCTATTTGTCCATCTATTTGATATTGAAAGTCAGTGTTAAGGTTCGCCTGAGTACCCAAACCTTTCTTAAACGAACAGTAGAAGTGAGAAGAAAACTATGTACCACGATCTGAAATAATGGACATCGGTGCTCCATGCAATTTAACTATCTCTTGAATGAATAGCTTAGCATAATACTCTCCTGAGTAGTTAGTCCTTACTAGTAAGAAGTGAGTGGACTTGGTCATTCTATCCACAATGACCCAAATAGAATCATACTGATTTTGAGATAGTGAAATACCCATAATTATATCTATATTAATCATCCCCCATTTCCACTTGGGCAACTTTGTCTCTTAATATATGCCACTAGGCCTCAAATGCTCCACCTTGACTTGATGACAAACCATACACTTATCCACCAAGTTTGCCACATCTCTTTTCATATTATTCCACTAGTAGATTTTCTTTAAGTCATGATATATTTTAGTCGAACCTAAATGAACTGTATATCTGGACTCATGAGCTTCTGTCAAAATCTTTTCCCGCAGCCCATCTATATTCGAAACACATAACCTTCCTTAATATCTCAAGATGATATCTCCCCTAATCTCGAACGCCATAAGCTTTTACTGACCCACAACATCCTTAATTTGCATAAGTGTGGGATCCAAGGCTATTTCTCCTCCACCTCAGCACCAAGAGATGATTTAACCAATTCTTGAACATTCACTCCTGCATCCTAGAGTCCAAAATATAAACTCCCAAGTTAGACAACTTTTGAATATCCTTTACCAACCCTCTTTTCTTCTCATCCACATGAGATAAACTCCTCATAGACAACCTGCTAAGGGCATCAACGACCATATTAGCTCTATCTGGATGGTAGTGCAAGCTCATATTATAATCTTTATGAAATTTAAAACACCTCCTCAGTTTGAGAATCAGTTCCTTCTGCGTAAACACATACTGCAAGCTCTTATGGTCTGAATCGATATCCACATGCACCCCATATAGATAATAACACCAAATCTTTAAAGCAAAAACCACAGCCGCTAACTCCAGGTCGTGGGTTGGGTAATTCCTTTCATGAACCTTAAGCTACCAAGAAGCATAGGCCGCAACCTTACCATGCAACATCAAAACATAACCCAGTCCCACACGGGATACATCACAATACAAAACAAACCTATCAGTACCCTCAGGTACGGTCAAAACTGGTGTAGAAGTCAACTTATCCTTCAACTTCTCAAAACTTTCCTCACAAGCATTAGACTAAAAAATCTTAACCTTTTTCTGAGTCAACTTCGTCAGTGGAGTAGCTATAGATGAAAAAATCTCCACAAACCTCCAATAATACCCAACTAAGCCTAAGAAGCTCCTAATATCCACTAGAGTTATAGGTCTAGGACATTTCTTAACTGCCTCAACTTTCTATAAATCATCCACCTTGATCCCCTCACTAGAAATAACATGTACAAGAAAGGTCACATCACTTAACCAAAACTCATACTTAGACAACTTTTCATACTTCTTTTGGTCCTTAAGAGTTGGTAACATAATTTGAAGGTGATTTACATGATCTTTCTCACTCTTAGAATGCATCAAGATGTCATCCGTGAAGACTATAACAAACAAATCTAGAAAATTCCTAAACATCTAATTCATAAGATCTATGAAAGAAATCGGAGCATTAGTCAACCCAAACGACATAACCAGAAACTCATAATGACTATATCGGGTTTAAAAAGTAGTTTTGGGAATATCAACCTCTCTAATTTTCAACAAGTGATAAACCAAACAACGATCGATCTTAGAGAAACATCTAGCACACTAAAACTGATCGAAATGGTCATCAATCTTAGAAAGGGGGTAATTATTCTTTACTGTAACCTTATTCATTTAACGATAAGTCATACACATCCAAATAGACCTATCTTTCTTCTGCAGAAAAAGTATAGAAGCACCCCATGGAGAAATTCTAGGATGGATGAAGCCCTTATTAAGGAGATCTTTACAATACTCCTTAAGTTCCTTTAGCTTAGCCAGAGCCATTCTATAAAGAGAAAAAAATAGCACGGTATTCTATAAAAGATTAATCCCAAAATCTATTCCCCTATTGGAACAAATTTTAGGAAGATCATCAAGAAAAAATTAAGAAAATTCATTAACCACAAGAACATATTATAGAAAGGGACCCTTAGAATTAGAATCCTTAACCCGAACTAGATGGTACAGACACCCTTTTGAAATTAATTTATGAGATCTAAGATAAGAAATAAACCTCCATTTGGGCACTAAGGAACTCTCTCCCATTCAATCATCAGTTCATTAGAAAATGGAAACTGGCCTTTCGGGTCCTATAATCCAGAAAATCATAGCACTAATGAATCCAATCCATCCCCAAGATCACATCAAAATCTACCATGTAAAGTTCTATCAAATCCACCAATGACTTTCTATGAAAGATAGACACCACACAACCCCTATAGATTCTTCTAGTAATAATAAAATCACCCACCAGGGTGGAAAAAAAGGGGTTGGGAATATTTTTAAGACCAAAACCAAAGTGTACAGCCACATAAGGGGTCACATAAGATAAGGTAAAACCTGCATCATGCAAAGAGTAAACATCACAAGAGAAGAGTTATACCAGTGACAACACCGGGGGATACCTTAGATTTATGATGAGTAGCAAGTGTTTAGAGATGATTTCAGCCAATGCTGGTGCCACAAGTGGCCCTCTTAGGTACAGAACCAAAGAAGTGGCAATTGGGACCTTATTAGCTCTAGTAGAAACTCAAGTCAAAGGACAATCTCACTACATATGAACAAGTTTACCACAACTATTGCACCAATTTATCTCCTTTTCATAATATCCATGGTGAAGCTGCCCATAAATTTGGCTAGGAGAATAAGGTGGGGCTACTCCTCTATGTTGAGACTGGGCACCTAGTGCCTTAAGACCACTGGTATCCTGAAAATGATAATCACCATAAAGCTTAGGATGAGGAGAACTAGCTGTCGAATAATAATTCTCCTAATTCTTCTTCCTAGTCCACTATCTACCATCTCTTACATTGTTCTACTGACTTGCACCCTTCTCTGAATATCTAAACTACTTATTTTTTCTCTCTTCTATCTCTACCTGCTTTTGTTTTCTCATCCTCTACTTGTTGCATATAAACCACCAGTCTAGATATGTCCATATCACTATTCAACATAGCAGTCTTGCATTTTAACACCAATTCATGGGAAAAACCAGCAGCAAACTTCCTCATTCTGGACCTCATATTAGACACCAATTCTGGAGCATAGCGAGCCAACTACTGCAACTTTAGAGCATACTTCGTAACACTCGTCTTACCCTACTTCAAGTTTACAAACTCTTCTGCCTTATCCAACCTCAAATCCCAAGGAAAGAAGTGATCTAGAAAATCATCTAAAAAGTCATCTCACATAGTCGATTCATCATCGTCATCCCTCATTGCTTCCCACCTCTTTACACTGATAGGCAACAAACTTTACAACTTTAGAATTGGTAGAATGCAATACCCTAAAGATCTTCTCTATATCATTAATAAACCCATGAATATCCTTCTAAACCTTAGATCCTATAAAGGTTGGGGGATTAAACCTCATAAACAGGCCAACCCAGGTAACTTCAGATGAACTAATAGCAGGACTAACATGCTCAGGTCGATGAGACTGAGATGATACCAGTTGAGCAAACATATAAATATACTGAAGGAGATCGACATTAGAAACATATCTTTGAGTAACTCATAACCTTTCTTAATATCTAGAGATGACATCTCTCCCAATCTCGAAAGACTTAAACTTTTACTGACCCACATCATCCTTAATTTGCATAAGTATGGGATCCAAAGCCTGTTTTTCCTTCACCTCAGCACCAAGAGATGATTTAACCACTTCTTGAATAATCACTCCAGTATCCCAGAGTCCAAAATATAAACTCTCAAGTTAGACAACTTATGAATATCCTTCTCCAACCCTCTTTTCTTCTCATCCACATGAGATAAGCTACTCATAGACAACCTGCTAAGGGTATCAACAACCATATTAGCTTTATCTGTATGGTAGTACAAGCTCATATCATAATCTTTAAGAAATTCAAGACGCAGAAATTCAAGACATCACCTCTATCTGAGAATTAGCTTCTTCTCCGTAAACACATACTGCAAGCTCTTATGGTCTAAATTAATATCCACATGTACCCCATATAGATAATGATGCTAAATATTTAAAGCAAAGACCACAACCGCCAACTCCAGGTCATGGGTTGGGTAATTCCTTTTATGAACCTTAAGCGGCCAAGAAGCATAGGCCACAACCTTACCATGCAACATCAAAACAATACCCAGTACCACACGGGATACATCACAATATATAACAAACCTATCAATACCCTCGGCCAGGGTCAAAACTAGTGTAGAAGTCAACTTATCCTTCAACTTCTCAAAACTTCCCTCACAAGCATTGGACTAAAAAAACTTAACCTTTTTCTGAGTCAACTTCATTAGTGGAGCAACAATAGATGAAAAACTCTCCACAACCTCCTATAGTACCCAACTAAGCCGAAGAAGCTCCTAATATTGATTGGAGTTATAGATCATCCACCTTGATCCCTTCACTAGAAATAACATGTCCAATAAAGGTCACATCACTTAACCAAAACTCATTCTTAGAGAACTTCTCATACTATTTTTGGTCCTTAAGAGTCGTTAACACAATTCGAATGTGATTGGCATGATCCTCCTCACTCTTAGAGTGAACCAAGATGTCATCCATGAAGACTATAACAAACAAATCCAGAAACTGCATAAACATCTAATTCATAAGATCCATGAAAGTAATAAGAAAATTAGTCAACCCAAATAGCATAACCAAAAACCCATAATGACCATATCGGATTCAAAAAGTAGTCTTAGGAATATCAATCTACCTAATTTTCAACAAGTGATAAACTGAACAACGGTCGATCTTAGAGAAATATCTAGCACACTAAAGCTGATAAAAAAGGTCATCAATATTTGAAAGGGGGTACTTATTATTCACTGTAACCTTATTTATATGATGATAGTCCATACACATCCAAAGAGACCCATCTTTCTTCCACACAAAAAGTATAGGAGCACCCCACAGAGAAATCTTAGGATAGATTAAGCCCATATTAAGGAGATATTTAAAATGCTACTTAAGTTTCTTTAGCTTAGCCAGAGCCATTCTGTAAAGAGAAAAAACTAGCACGGTATTTGGTAAAAGATCAATCCCAAATCTATTCCCCTATTGGAAGAAATTCCAGAAAGATCATCAGGAAAGACTTTAGAAAATTCATTAACCACAGGGACAGATTACAGAGAGGGGCCCTTAGAATTAAAATCCTTAACCCGAACTAAATGGTACCAATACCCTTTTGAAATTAATTTCTTAGATTAAGATAAGAAATAAACCCTTTGGGTACTAAGGAACTCCCTCCCATTCAATCATTGGTTCATTAGAAAATCAAAACTGAACTTTTGGGTCCTATAATCCAGAGAATCATAGCTTGAATGAATCCAATCCATCCCCAAGATCACATCAAAATCTACCATGTTAAGTTCTATCAAATCCACTAATATCTCTACACCACACAACCCCTATAGATTCTTTTAGCAATAATAAAATCACCCACCGGGGTGGAAACAAAAAAGGGGTTGGAAATAATTTTAAGACCAAAACCAAAGTGTACATCCAGATAAGGGGTCACATAAGATAGGGTAAATCCCGCATCAAGCAAACAGTAAACATCACAAGAGAAGAGTTGTAACATACTAGTGAAAACACTAGGGGATGCCTTAGATTCGTGATAAGTAGCAAATGTGTAGAGATAATTTTGGCCATTGCTGGTTCCACAAGTTGTCCCGTTAGGTGCAGGAGCTGATGAAGTGACAATTGGGACCTTATTAGCTCTAGTGGCAACTCAGGTCAAAAGACAATCTCTCTATATATGACCAACCTTACCACAACTATTACACCAATTTCTCTCCTCATCATAATATCCATGGTGAAACTACAAATAAATATGCCCAGGAGAATAAGGTGAGGCTACTCTACTATCTTGAGGCTGGGTACCCTGTGCCTTAGGACCACTGGTAGCCTAAAAATGACAATCACCATAAAGCTTAGGATGAGGAGAACTAACTGTCAAATAATAATTCTCCTAATTCTTCTTCTTAGTCCACTATCTACCATCTCTTACACTGTTCTACCTGCTTTTGTTTTCTCATCCTCTACCTATTGTATATAAACCACTAGTCTAGATATATCTATTTCATTATTCAACATAGCCATCTTGCATTCTAACACCAATTCATGGAGAAAACCAAAAGCAAACTTCCTCATTCTGGACCTCATATTAGACACCAATTCTGAAGCATAGCGAGCCAACTGCTGAAACTTTAGAGCATACTTCTTAACACTTGTCTTACCCTACTTCAAATTTACAAACTCTTCTGCCTTAGACTTTTTCAAATCTCAAGAAAAGAAGTAATCAAGAAAAGCATCTGAAAAGTCATCCCACATAGTCGGTTCAGCATCATCACCCCTCATTGCTTCCCATATCTTTACACTAATAGGCAACAAACTTTACAACTTCAGAATCAATAGCATGCATCACCCTAAAGATCTTCTCCATCTCATCAATAAACACATGAATATCCTTCTCAAACTTAGAGCCTATAAAGGTTGGGGGATTTAACCTCATAAACTGGCCAACACGGGTGAATTCAAATGAACTAATAGTATGACTAACATGCTCAGGTTGATGAGACTGAGATGCTACCAATTGAGCAAGCATATAAATAGACTGAAGGAACTTGGCATTAGAGACATATAATTAAGGTTACTGAGCGTAAGTATCACCATCCTGAGAAACCCGAGGAGGACTAGTAGGGATCAGTGGAACCCCATATAGAGCAGTACAGTCAGGAGCGGGGACCCTAGACCGAGTCAACACTTCATAAACAGGGTAAGTTCCATCGATATTCTCCTAAGGGGGGATTGAGTTTCCAGTAGAGTTTTCAAGATCATCAGATCTTAGGGAAGGGATGATCTGAAACACAAGTAAGTTAAGAGTTAGAGAAGTTTCAAGATAACTAGACTCTGTAGCCCTAAATAGTACATAAGAAAAGGAAATATTCCTAAATGCCTCATATCCTACCCCTTATAAGTGTGGTGTGATACACACCCATAAAAGGGACTCTACTCAATATGGCTTTGTAGACACCTAAAGACCTTGAACCTATCTCTCATATAAAGTTCGTCATAACCAAAACTTAGGCCTAGTCGTAAAGGGCAATCTCATGCCCACCCTGGGACAAAGACAACCCCCTTAGCCTTACCTCAAAGTCATAATATAAGAATACAACGGAAGCCAACAAAACACTATAATAAGAAAGATAAATAAACCAAAAGAAAATCTTGAGAATCAAAACAAACAAACAACCCATACTTTTCCACAAAAGCCTCTAAAACTAGAATACCAAACTAAGTCGGGACATGCCTCTAACTATGACAAAATAATTCAAAAATAAAATATTAAGGCAATAATAAAACCAGCAAAATGATAGGGCCCTTCAAAAAAATAAAGGCTCACCACTTCACAAGTGATCCATAAGAATACTGAATCATCTAATGTTGTATAGTAGCAATAGAAAACCATTTGGACCCTACATCATGAAATTATGTAGCTTCCAGGCACAATCATGGGGCGAGCACTGGCATGTAACTCAGGGAAGAGGATAAAATAATGTTATTTACCAAAGACAGTCAAAATCATATGAACAACAATTGTTTATACATTTATAACATGCTGGGATAGGGATAAGGGCCATGAACACGATAGTTTAAAATATTAACCTGAACTATGCAGTTTGCTCCATCCTAAATGCACCCATGGGATATATGGGTCAATCTCCCACTGTTGGAAGTGCCTAAGTGAGCGTTGGGCAGACGAATTTAGCAAAAATTAAGGAAAAACTAATTACACCAAGGCTTTAGCCCTCCCAAAATGTATATAAGGTGTGCAATAAGGACACAGTCATATGGACCCCTAACACCGACAAACGTGGTTTGAAGTGTTGATCCCCCTTGTACCTACACCTTCACAGTGAGCTATATAATTTTCTTTAATCCTAAATTAAAATTTTTTACATATAAACCAACCATTAATATAGGAGTCATTTATTAAGGCATTTACCAATTTGGTATCGTCATACAAAAAAGCTTGCAAGCTAAAACAATTATGTCAAACCATCCCAAATAATCAAACTGGCTTTTAAGTTGGATTTAAAATCCAAAACCAAGGCCATCCAAAATCATATTCATTTATTTATCCTTTAACGTAATGCAATGGGTTTAAAATACAAGTTAAATAATGCAATTATCTATATTCATAATTAGTTTATAAGGTGGGTTGAGGTTAATGTCATTATCAAGCCAAAATTTTTATCAGTTTGGGAAAACCCTTGTTCTCTATTCCAACCATTAAAAATACACCAATTCAGTCCCAAAACCATAAATTAAAGCATTAATAATCCATTTAAACCATGGGAAAAATTCAAGTAATCACAATCAAAACCCCTCAACCTAATTTTAAACCCATCAATTAGCACATGAATATTGATTAAATATATGACACAAGGTAAAAATACAAGTTTGGGATGAGCAATATGTCTGAAATACCAAATAATTTAAAACGAATTCTAAGTTTGGAGCTTGAATAGTGAATTTCTCTGCAAAACCCTTGAACTTTCTTAGGTTTAAAGTTAGAGAAAAAAAGAATGGTTTTGATCTTTGTAAATTGAAGGAAAAGGGGTTATTTTATGTTTAAAGTCGTTCAAGAGGTAAATGGACCAAAAGTCCCTCACCCCAAGTGAAATAAACAAAGATTGGACGACTTTAACATAGAGGTGTGGCACGCCTTTATTATAGAGGTTACCTTCCATGTCATGCCCTTATCGCAGAGGTTAACCACTATGGCACACCACGCACACTGCGTCGGGGTTTCAAAATAGCCTCGAACCCCTTCTGAAAATTCTAATTTTTCAAAAATACCCTTTTAACATCCCTAAACATAATTCAAGTTGAAAATAGACATTACGCCCACGGGAGGGTCAAACAAAAATTTATTGCAATTTTATGAGGTTTTACATGTTACCACCCAATTAGATTCTATATGTGTTACTTATATGTACCTATTTTCCTTCATATCTTGTTTTTCTTTTGTTGTATTTCTTGTATCTACCTCGTGTAGTTGTCACTGATTCTGAAATCTCCTTATAAATGTTTAGGAATCCCTTTTGATGCTTTATTCGGAATGTGTTGTTAATCTCATTGATTTGAGTTAATCAATCCCTGAAGAATATTCTCGATCCTTTATCTTCACAACAAAATAAGCACTCAAGGCCATATCTTATTAAAGAACACTTCTGTGTATCTTGTTAAATTTTGTTTCTTGTAAAAGCTGAATTTTTTGATATGTTTTAATCACCTATCTTATGTATATTTGCAAGTAAGAAATTTTGGGTTCATGTACATTTGTAAGTAAGATTTTCATTTTTCTTTAAAAGAAGAAACCTTTGATGAAGGTATAGTGTTAAACTCTACCCACAACACACTTCAATAGCTTGCTTTTATATGTATTTTTCTAGTGAAAAGATCCAAATTACCTTCAAAGATGAAAATTTGAATGGGGTTCAAACTTTAATACACAAGGAGATAAACTTTATCCAAAAAGTACACTTCATATACTTTTGTGTATCTTGGGAAATTTGTTTCTTTAACAGAAGAATCATTTAATAAGTTTTTATCACTTAGTATTTGTTTTATCTTTTGCTTTAGTATATGTTTTATCTTTTGCTTTTTCACTTGTTGGTGTTATTCATTTGAGTTTTTCTAATTAAAAATTTATTTGTAGCTTTGAATGCAGGGGACAGAGCGAACATTGTCAATATTCTCAAGGTGAGTTTGTTTCCTTCTTTATTACATGCTTATGAGGTGGTTTATTTTAATTAATTACTAATTTTGTTTATTGTTTTGCAGAATAAACTTCACAACCTAACTGGGAAGCATACAAACTTACTTGGAAAACTTATCTCCCAATTTTAGAAAGAGTGTTGAAGTTCTGAGAAAGATTCAGGCATGTGCAGCTTATAACACTACTAATGCTTGAATATGCATCGTTGGTGTCTTTTGGATAATTTATTTGTTGTGCTTTATTTTATCTTTGTATAATCTTTTCCAACTGCTTTGTTATGTGCTATTAAGCTAAAGGTCTTTTGTAAATGACTCTTCTATCTCCATGAGGTAGGGGATACCTGAGTATCTTGTTTTGTTGGTGTCTTTTTTCTAATTTTGTAATACTTGTATGCATCTAATTGCACTATTTTAAATAGAATAATGTTTTTCCTCTTCTTACTATGCATATCTATTGAAAATATGAGTGAACTGGCAAAGTAAACAAGATAAGGAATATCTTAAGCTTCACAATTTACTTTCTCTTACTATTGCACATATCTATTGACAATATGAGTGGACAAATTAAGTACTACATGTAAGCACAGACATATACTCTTAACTACAAACTTCTTAAAGTTTGCAATATTTACTTTTTCAGCTAATTGTCAGGTGCCATGTCTTTTTGGTGTAACTTTCTTTGAGAAAGTTGTTGGTCTCTATATTTATTGGATATTCAAGAGAACGGACCAACACCTTTTCCTTAAGAAATATGAAGGAAATCCTCCATTACTAAGAAGGATGGTGAAAGATGATGTTGAATTACACTTTATGTATGTTATAAGATTTACTTGCTACGTGCATTGGATAACATGGTGCTACCTCTTATGAGGATCTGGGTAAAATAGTATTTTATAGTTATACTAATTTTTTGCAAAACTCAAACATACAGGTCTGCATTAGGTTCATTCAAGTGAAGGGTCGCTTACTTTAATGTTGGTTATGATCGTATCCTATTTGTAATAATAAATCAGGAAACTAGTATTTTTCATCAAAACTCTAAATATTATCTTACATAACAAACTTTATTTAAATTAGTAGGTTGGAGAACATCATTAATTAGACGTAATAATGAGCTTTCCAAGATACACTATTTGCTAGTGGATACCAATTAAATAGTATGTGCTACGATATATCATAACAATTTGTGCCTGTAGTGGAAGGATTCCTTAAATCAGAAGTATCCACACATTGTGTATCAAGAACATTGCAAGGTGTGTGATAGTGAATAGGATGAGTGTTTCGTAAAGGAAGATGATTGTATTCATAAGCTAGATGGTTAGTAACTCTCTTCTTATGATAGAATCACTTCTGGTGAAATCATCCCTGCTTTTCTCTGATCCTTGAGTCTCCCCATCCCCCATCCCCCATCCCCCGCCCTCCATCCCCAACCCAATGCTAGGTCTCACATACATTTTCTAGTGTTTCCCCCACCAAACTTTTGCTATATATTCACAAATGTATGCATGATTGACTTGAACTCTTTATATTATTTAGTGCTTAACAAATACAAAAAAATTGTTAATCTTAAAGGACTATGCAATTTTGTTTGTAAATCAGAGTACTCTTTGACCCTCCTATCTTTTTCAGAAAGCAAGTCCTAAGTACTTTCTATGAATTTTTGTTGAAGTGTTTGTTTTTCTGAAATTGTATTTATTCCTAAATAAATCTAGAATTTAGAGTTGTTGATGTGAGTTTAGTTCCTTTTGAATAATATGATGATAACAATACCCTATCTCGAAGAAGTAAGAGCAAGAAAAGGTTGTTTTTGTTTTCTTTCTTAATATTGTAATACTAATTTTGACTGATCAATAAGAAAATATTATTGTGCTAATGCTTTGACCAATTATCCAGAGGAATTGCTGAAGAGTTTATCTTGGGTATCTTGGGAGAAAATAGATGTCATCTTTCAAAGCAGCAGGAACAGATTTGCTACACACAGTGTTATTCAAGTCTCCCTCTATCTGTAATTCCTAACATCATCTCTCATTATCTCCCACCCCCCTCTTTCTGTCTTACACACACACACCCTAACACAGATAATTTTTTCATGCATAAAGCATTTTTTATACTTTGTTTTGGTTTAGACTTGTTAGAGAACATTTATCTTTATTATTGTTGTTTTTTAAGAAAATTATTGTTATTATTATTTTAAATTATTTATATATTTGACTTTATTTAATCTTTTTTAATTTCATAACATAAGGATATTAAATGAGCTTAAATGAAGAAGCGAGGGTTCATATAGTCAACCCCAATATATTTAGGAGTAGGGCAGTCATGATCCAAAAATAAGGGTCATGATGGTACTTGTCGTGGCGTACCTTAACAACAAAGCATATCACCCAAACCGATACAAAAAGAAAAGAGATAGAAATTCCCAAGTTAAGGCTTCTTGAACAAAGTTGAACCATACAAGTAATCATAACAATGCGGAAAGAACATATCCAAATACCATGCATTCCTAAAACCGAGTGTCAATAGTTCAAGAACTACTAATACAAACCATGAGTCAAATACATCAGAAATATCCTCACAGATCTGATGTCCCAGGACTTTGCCTTCAACATCAGGATCCTATACGAGGTATTCAATGGAGATACAGGCTAGAGACAAGAAAAACTCTGGTGATATCTCTTCGAGATGAAGTGCCTATCGTTCAACAGAAACGTCATCGATATCCACTTCAAAAAGATGGCAAAGATCTAAGATATCCCAGCCTAAAGAAAGCCTTTATATCATCTCTGCCAAAGATACTAGTAGGCCATACGATAATGATTGTGGAGGAGAAATTCAAATCTATAACCGTCCCACAAATAGGCTACATCCGGCAGTCCATCTTCCAAGCTTTGGATAGTATATGCACAAAGAAGTTTGTATTGAAGCAGATCATCCAAAACCGGTGGTGAGCTTGTGTATCCTTATTTCTTCCACCAATCTACGTAGTGCTTCTGCCTGAGGCGTTCTTGGACTTCCAAGCTTCTCTTCATCGATCTGGTGAAGTAACTCCTTCTAAATAATGAATCTTCACATTCCTTCATCGATCTGGTAAAGTAACTCCTTCTGAATAATGAATCTTCACATTCTCGTTGGGGAGTTTTCATCCCTATGCTTTTGATAGAGTTGGTGACTTCATCTCTCGTGATTTTGTACAGTGGCTGATATTCTTTTGCCACTCGTCAGACTTCATCCAGTGGGGATGATTATCGGTGTAGCTCTACTTTCCCCATTTCTTTAGCCAAATTTCTTATGGAATGCATCTGTTTTGCTAGAAAATGAAGCACTGTGTTTCATAGTATTCATCATCCTGGTAGAGTATAGACACGAGAAATATCTAGAGGAGTGAAATTTCTGGTTGACCTTAGACGTTACGGCCTGTGATTCCTATAGGGCGATGCAACAAGAATACAAATAAAGACATAACTACTATAGAAAATAGAGGTAAACTTCAGACGCATGAATGTCTAACCGCTACGCTTAAGTAATCTAAAGGCGCTCGAAATAAACCAATCTGAGGTGTACTAAAGCTAGGACCTGCATCCAAAGAGCGCACTAGGCTTGAGTACATACACTTGTACTCAATAGGTATCATTGGCCGATCAAGCAAAGTAGTAAATAAAGCATACAAAATGTATACTGAGGGAACATCAGTTGCAATTAAAAATTTCCCACAACGTTAGCCCACACGGTTTGCATTAACAGTTCTATAATAATCATATATAATACAACAACACACCAGATAGGGATACAAATAAACTCAATATCACATACAAGTTGAAAAAAGAGGAACATGTATTATCAATTACAAGTGAAGAAAGATAGAATAATTAGACTTTTATAAGTTAAGATTAGAACAAATAGATAGAGGACAAGTCAATATAGAAATACAAACGCAACAGAAATACAATAAAACAAGTGCAATGTAGATAATGATGATGATGATGCACGAGGTCGTCGCACAAACTTCGGGATCATCGCACAATCCTCGTATACAACCAAGGAGGCAAGCATCCCAAAGTAGGTATCATGGGGGGTTTTTCAACCCATATACAATCCATAAATAAATATCTCCTCCTCGACACATTCCTCGGAGAGGGTTATAAAATTCGATGTTTCTAGTGTTTCAAGAATTTACAACATTTTTAGTATTTCTAGAGAACAAACGATATAAATCAAGTATGACAAATAACAACAACAATTATATACTAATCTGTAATGCCTTAGATTTGGAAATTGAAAAATTCTAAAATTTTATCCTTACTACCCTTACTACGACTCCTCCTTACGAGTTGTAAAGCGTCTTGGTTGATCCTACGGACCCAATTATAGCCTAAAAAGTGTGAGTGTGCCTAAGATTTGCTCTGAGTACGAGTGTCTCACTACTAGTAATGAGGACTCGTTACTAGTCATTTGGTGCAAATCATAAAGTGACCAGTGTAAGGCCCAAACGGTTATGTCTTTGATACAACTTGGACCCAACGATTCTTAGGGTCATGATACGAGTCATATGATGTAAGTCATAGGATAAATAGTATGGGTACCCCCTGATATTGTCTTAGTTATTACTCATGGTGATGAGTCGTAAGGTTTTTTTATGAGTCGCCTTGTGACCCGTAGTCACTGGCGATAATTTTATAGCTTTTGAGATGAGGGCATTTTGGATATTTTCCACTTTAACCACTTAGACCCCACGTCCATAAAACACTTTTGTGGCATTCTTTCCACCCTTTAACATATCAAAGACTCTTTTTATTCTCTCTAAATCTTACTTAGGTTTTCTAAGAAGTTGGTCATCCAACGGATCAAGGGTTAAATTCTCTTCATAAAATATGGTATCTTAGGCATATTACTCTTTCCTAATTGCTATTTGTTTAAAAGCATGTCTTTTAAAGTATTATTAACGTAGTTTTGGTATTGGTTTTGAAACATGGGTTGAGGGTTTTGAATGTATGTTGTTGAATAATGTTTCCCAAATTTACAAATGATTGTTCATGCTTTAATTATTTTTTTAAACTTGTGGGATACATGGGTAAGGTTAATAACGAAGGGATTGTGATTTCCCCTAACTTGTGACTTTTGAAGTGGTAATAGCCTCAACCTCGTACTGTGAAATCGATTTTGATTATGAAAAGTATGCATATTGAACTACTCTTGAACTATTACATAATGTGAAAGTCAATTAAGCATAATGGTTTTGAATTTAACCATATGGGGATTGTAATTCCCTAAGCTAAAGTAAAATTGAACAAATGGGGTTGTGAATTTCTCCAAGTGATGAAAATTAGCTTGGCATATTGTTGTTGCCTTAAAAGTGTAGTTGGTATGACTATACCAACAATGTACGCCTCAATGTGTAATATTGTTCAATTAATAGGAATGTGTGATAAATGTTTTAATTGGGCTTTGAAAGAGGATTGTGTAGCTAAGTCATAAAAGTATAGGTCCTGAGGGATCAATACTGGAAACCACGATTACCGATGTGGGGGTCTACATGACTGGGTGATTTGAGTTCCACTTATTATAATCATATGATTAGAGGGTTTGAGTCCCCCATATTATATTACATGATTGGGTTCTTAAGTCACCTTGGTATGCCAGGTGGTTTGAGTCATCCATGGTGCATATGCACATCTTTGGATTCATATGGATACACGCACTAGGGCCCTTCCAGCTAGGAAAGAGCTGGGCTCATATAGCCTATGGGTACCTTCTTAAGTTATGATAGTTGAGCTATACAAATCTAGGATAAAGTCTTAAAGTGCATGCTGAGCCTTGTTTCCTATCCACGCATATTACTTATGTATATATTATGATATGATTCATATAGTATTGAAATTATTGGACTTGACTTTATTTTTACCCTTATCCCTGAGTTACATGCTAGTGTTTACTCCACTAACTAGCCTCAAACACTGTATCCCCATGCGATGCACGCACCGGAGATACTTTTACTTTTTCTGCACAGAGTTAGGTGGATCATATCGGTTCGTCGGGTTATTTTGGGGAAGTGGTGAGCTTTTATTCTCCCAAAGGCTTAGTCATTTCATTAATTTTTGTTCTTAGATTTGAGTTGATAGTTTTCATTATTATTAACATTATCATTGTCATTGTCAGAGTTGGGGATATGTCCCGACCAAGACTGGTCTTTGATGTTTTTGCATAAAAGCTTTGTTGGATTACTATGGACTTGGGTGATGTTGGTTGGATATGTTTGGTCATTTGTTGAATTATCAGTCATAGACATACCTTTTATTCTTTAAAATTGTATTTTGCTATCTTGTTATATATTTGGAATTCAGCCATTATTAGGTAGTGTACGGTGCTTGGTTAGGTTTAGGGGGTGGTCTCCGATCCAAGATGGATTAGAGATGCCTATCACGGCCAGGCCCTGGTTTGAGTTATCATAAAGTTGGTATGAAAGAGAGGTTTGGTGTCATTGCGTATACATAAATTTGTGTCAAGTAAAGTCTCTTTTATGGGTGTGTAGTGCGCCACACTTATAATGGGGTGGATACTAGGAATTTATGAATGTTTCCCTTTCTTATTGTTCTATTTCTAGCAATAGAGTCTAAGGTCTTAAAATCTTCTCTAATCCCTATATGTTCACTTTTCATATTATGCCTCCTAGAAAACCTGATGCTCGTGGAAACTCTTCTGTCCCATCTAAGGAAAATATGGATGGAGCTTGTCCTACTCAAGGAGTTCATACCTGGTCTAGGGTTACTGCTTCTGATTGCCCTAGTGGGGTGCCACCGCCCCCTATCCCTTCTCAAAGACCTCAAGATGATCTGTCTAATATGAATTTCTCAAGTCGATCCACTTGCTTACCTAGTTGGTGGCCTCTCATACTGAGCATGTTGTTTCTATTGCTCCTTCGTCTGAGGTCACTAAAGTTGGACAATTTATGAGGTTCGGTCCTCTGACTTTCTCTGGTTCTTAATTTGAGAAAGATCCTTAAAATTTCATTGATGAGATGGAAAAGATTTTCCATGTCATGCATGTTACGGATGTAGAGAATGTGGAGTTTGCCATCTATCAGTTAAAGAATATGGTGTATCAGTTGTTTGAGGAATAAGATTAGTCTAGGGGCGATGAGGCTGAGTTTGCTTTGTGGGATGACTTATCTAGTGCTTTTATTTATTTATTTATTTCCTTAGGAGTTGATAGAGGTGAAGGCTGAGGAATTTATGAACTTAAAATGAGGATGGATGATAGTAAATGAGTATGCCTTAAAGTTTTATTAGATATCGTGATATGCTCTAGAATTGGTGTCTAGCATGAGGTATAGAATGAGAAACTTTGCTTCTGAGTTGTCCCGTGAGTTGATTTTGCAAAGCAAGGCTTCCTTGATGAATAAGCAAATAGATATTTCAAGACTTATGGTGTATATGTAATAAGTGGAAAATGATAAGAAGAAGTAAGCAGATATGAGTGAAAGGCAGAATAAGAGGTTTTAGTATTCAAATCAGGGTAGAGGTCATCAACACAGTGGTAGAGATGGTGGAAAATGGTCTAAGAAGAAGTGGGAGAATTCTAGTTCCTACTCTACGGCTAGTGCTGCTTATTTGAAGTTGAAGTCATCGAGTGATTGTCATTTTTGGAATAATATTGGTTTTGGGGCTCAGGGTGCCCAACCACAGGATAGTGGGGGCTTAGTCAGCTCTATCATATCTTCCTTGTAGATTTTATGGTCAGGTGCACCGTGGGGTTTGTGAAGAGGCGAGAAATATGTGCTTTAAATATGGTCAGATTAGTCATATGCAAAGGGATTATCCTTCCAGGATTGCTTATAGGGAAAATAAGATCTTTTTTTCTACTTCGTCAACTCCTACACCAAAGGGCGCTACTTCTGCTACTAGTTTCGACACTGATCGGAACAGTTTATACGCTTTTACCACCCACCAGGATTTTAAGGCATCCCCCAATATTGTTATTGGTATGCTTAAACTTTTCTCTCATGATGAATATTGTCTACTTGATCCCGTGTCTATCCTCTCTTATGTGACCCCTTATGTGACTATTCATTTTGATTTTGATTCTGAGTGTATTTCAAACCCTTTTTCTATGTTCACCCCAGTTGGTGACTCTATTGTGGCTAGAGGGGTATATAGGGGTTGTGCAATATTTTCCAATGGCAGGAATACCATGTTGGATCTGATAGAGTTGGGTATGATGAACTTTAATTTGATTTTAGGGATGGATTGATTGCATTCGTGCTATGTGTCGCTTGATTGTCGGACCCAAAGGGTCAGTTTTCACTTCCCTAATGAATCGATGATTTAATGGGAAGGTATTTCCCTAAATCTTAAGGGAATGTTTGTTTCATATCTTAGAACCTAGAATTTAATTTCTAAGGGGTGTCTCAGTGACTTAGTGCATGTTAAGGATTCTAGGTCCGAAGGTCCTTCTTTGCAATTTGTCCTTATGGTTTGTGAGTATCTTGAGGTGTTCCCTAATGATCTTCCTGGTGTTCCTCCCAATAGGGAAATTTATTTTGGAATTTATCTTGTTTTGGACACTCGTCCTCTTTCTATCCCTCCTAATAAAATAGCTCCGCCCGAGTTGAAAGAACTCAAGGAGGAGTTGAAAGATATTCTGGATAAGGGTTTTATTTTCCCTAGTGTTTCTCCATGAGGTGCTTTAGTTCACTTTATGCGTAAAAATGATGGGTCCCTTTGGGTGTATAAATTACCACTAGTTGAATAAGGTGATTGTGAAGAATAAGTATTCGCTTCCTAGGATCGATGCTCTCTTCGATCAGCTTCAGGGTGCTAAGTATTTTTCCAAGATTGATCTTCGACTAGGTTACCATCATTTGAATATTAGGAAAGTGGATATCCCTAAGACTGCCTTTCAAACCCAGTATGGGCATTTTGAGTTTTTGGTAATATCATTTGGTTTGACTAATGCCTTGACGGCATTTATGGACCTCATGAATAGAGTATTTTGTTAGTTCTAGGATTTGTTCATAATTGTGTTTATAGATGATATTTTGCGGTATTCCAATAGTGAGGCATATCATGTCGATCACCTCTGCCTTGTGTTACAAACCTTGAAAGATCAGCGGTTGTATGTAAATTTCTCTAAGTATAAGTTCTGGTTAAATATTGTGATATTTTTGGGTCATGTGGTTTCTAGTGAAGGGATCGTAGAGGATCCATAAAAAGTTGTAGTGGTTAAGATGCATCCTAGACCGACGACTCCAACCAATATTCAGAGTTTCTTGGGTTTAGTCAGTTATTATAGAAGGTTTGTGAAAAGTTTCTCTTTTATTATTGCCCCATTGACTAATTTGACTTAGAAGAAAGTAAAGTTCTTTTGGTCAGATGCTTATAAAGGCAGGTTTGAGAATTTGAAGGATAAGTTGACCTCGGTTCCGGACTTGACTCTACCTGAGGGTACTGATGGTCTTGTTGTCTATTGTGATGCATCCTGTATGGGATTGGGTTACGTGTTGATGCATCATGGCAAGGTGGTTTCATATGCTTCTAGGAATTTAAAGGTTCATGAGAAAAACTATCCGACACATGATTTGGAATTGTTAGTTGTGGTGTTTGCATTGAAGATTTAATGAAATTATTTGTATGGAGTCCATATAGATATTTATTCTAATCATAAGAGCCTGCAATGCATGTTCACTCAGAAGGATCTAAATCTCAAGAAAAAAAGGTGGCTTGAGTTGTTAAAGGACTATGACATGAGTCTACACTACCACCTAGGTAAAGATAACATGGTTGTTAATGCTCTTAGAAGATTTTCATGGAGAGTTTATCTTATATGGATAAGGAGAAGCGGGATTTAGTGAAGTACATTCACCGTTTGGCTAATCTTGGAGTCCGTCTCATTGATTATGAGAATGGTGGTGTGATTGTTCAAGAGGTGGTGAAGTTATCTCTTAGTGTGGAGATAAAGAAGAAACTTGTTTTGGATCCTATCTTGATGTAGATCAAGGATGAGTTAGGTCACCAGAAAGTGATTGCTTTCAAGATTGGTGGTGATGGTATCTTGAGATACCAAGGTAGATTATGTGTTCCCAAAGTAAATGGGTTGCAAGAAAGAATTTTGGCAGAGGCTCATGAGTCGCGTTATATGATTTATCCTAGTTCAATGAAAATGTATCATGATCTTAAGGATATTTATTGGTGGAATAATATGAAGAGAGATGTGGCCAATTTTGTGGCTAAGTGCATAGTGTGTCAGCAAGTCAAAGTAGAGAACTTGAGGCCCAGTGGGTTGAATCAAGAGATTGAGCTGCCGGTGTGGATATGGAAAACAATTTATTTAGATTTGGTTACTGTATTTCCGTGGTCTCGTCAGTAATTTGATTCAATTTGGGTCATTGTGGATAGGATGACCAAGTCTTCTCACTTCTTGCCATTAAGGACTAATTTCACTTCTGAGGATTATGCCAAGTTGTTCATTGAGGGGATTGTAAAGTTGCATGGTGCTTCAGTTTATATCCTTTTCGATCAGGGTACCAAGTTCTCATCTCATTTTTGGGAATCCTTTCAATGAGGTTTTAGGACTAAGGTATCCCTTAGTAGTACTTTCAACCCACAAATGGATGGGCAAATGGAAAGGACAATTCAGGCCTTGGAAGATATGCTAAGGGCTTGTACATTTGATTTAAGTGGTAGTTGGGTTGATAACTTTCCTCTCATAGAGTTCACATATAACAACAGTTATCACTCTAGCATTGTTATAGCTCCATTTGAGGCTTTGTATGGTAGGAGATGTAGGTCTCCTATTGGGTGGTTTGAGGTTGCGAAAAATAGGTTATTCAGCTCTGATTTGGTTTACCAAGCCATGGAGAAGGTGAAGGTGATTCGGGATAGGCTTAAGACCACCCAAAGTCATCAAAAGTCCAATGTTGATGTGAGATAGAAGGAGTTGGAGTTTAATGTTGGTGACTAGGTGTTCTTAAAGGTGTCTCCCATAAAGGGTGTGATGCGGTTTGGGAAAAAGAGGAAGCTCAGTCCTCGTTATATTGGTTCGTATTTGGTTTTTAAGAGGATTGGCAATGTTGCATATAAATTGAAATTGCCTTCTAGCTTGAGTTCCATTCATCCGATCTTCCATGTATCGATGTTGAGGAAGTGTGTGGGTAATCCTTTCTTGATTTTTACTTTAGAAAGTGTGGGAATTTGGAATTCCTTGTCTTGAGAGAAAGTTCTGATAGATATCTTGGATTGCCAAATCTGTCGGTTGCGGACAAAGGACGTGGCTTCGGTAAAGGTTCTTTGGAGGAACAAAAAGTTTGAGGAAGCTACTAGGGAAGCTGAAGTGGACATGAATTCCAAGTACCCTATCCTGTTCCTTCCAAATAATCATGCTTAAGGTATGTGTATTCCTTAACCTCTTTGTTTTTTGACTTTGTTAGAGGAAATTGTGAAATCATTGATGTCTTTATTTTCTGTCTTTGATAAAGGTAAGCGTAGGAGTGTTTCTATATTAAATCGTTCTAACATATTCCTTGACCCATCATTCGAGGTTAAATGATCCAATAGGGGGAGAATGTAATACCTCCAATATCGGTCCTTGAAAATTTCTGAAATTTTATCCTCACTGACCTTATAACGAATCCTTCTTACGAGTCGTAAGGAGTCTTGATTGGTCCTAAGGACCCAATCGTAGCCTACATAGTGCGTGTGGCTATGTTTTACTCTGAGTATGAGTGGATCCCTATTAGTCATGAGGATGAATTATGAGTCGTTTGGTGCAAATCATAGGGTGACCAATCTAAGGCCCAAGTAGTTTTTTCTTAGATACGACTTGGACCCTACAAGTGGTAGGATCACGAAACAAGTTGTATAATGTAAGTCAGAGGGTCAACAGTATAGGCACCCCCTAACATTGTCTTGGTTATGACTCATGGAGATGAGTCTTAAGGTGTTGTTACGAGTCACCGTGTGACCCGTAATCATTGACGACACTTTTCCATCTTTTAAGTTAAGGGCACTTTGAACATTTTCCACTTAGACCCCACGTCCATAAAATAATTTTGGAGCATTATTTCCACCCTTTAACACCTAAAATACTCTATTTATTCTCTCTAAATCCCCTCAAGCAAGATACTTAGGATTTCCAAGAAGTTGGTCATCCAAGGGTGTAATACCCGCACTTTTCATAGCTTGAAATTTTTCTCCAAGAATGTTAGAAGCTTTATTTGAAAGATGAATACACTTTTATAGATGTAGTATTTTCAAGATTTTCACTTTTTGTCATGTGAAAAATTCCATAAGTTTTCCATCGATACCAAATTCGCCCAAATCAGACACCCGGGAAAAAAGTTAGAGCCCTTTCAGTGAGACAGTGTATCACCTGAGCCATCAGTGCGTCGCAGAGCCATCTTAAATAGAAATTGTCAATATCCAGTGTTGCTCCATTATAGTGGTTTGTCGCGCCAAACTTCCAGGTCTCAAGCAAGGTGGCAACACGATAGCTCTGCATCGCGCCACCATGCAGATTCCCAATAGTCCAGTTCCAGTGACTTGGCGCGATAGTGGCGCATCACACCAAGGATGAAAATTGAGAAATTATCTCAGAAATTAAATATGTTCCCTAGGGTTAAAAGGGTTAATTTTCCACCCTATATAAGCCTTATAACACGAGATTTGGCCATAATTCAGCAACTTATACTCAATTACTGTCAAAAACTCTCAAGAAACAAGCCCTAAGATTTTAATAGAAGGTTCAATTCCAAGGGAATTCACCGTCATATTTCAAGAATCTCTCCGTCAATCTTCGTACAATCACAAGCTAAGGTATGCGTAGTGTTCATTCATGGACTCTTTCCGTCCATGAAGCCCGAGAATCTCTTTTCCAACTTCAAGTTTATGGATTTCTTTATAAGTTTCAGTTTGGGTTTATTTTGTTCATGTTGAGAATGATTAATTGAATTCTAATCCATGTTGGGTGATCAATTTTATGTGGAATTGATTAGTATAGATGTATATTCATGTGAACTTACGATTAAACCCTATAACGATGAAATTAGAATTGAACCATGATGTCTTATTGTTGTACAATGTTGTTTACATATACTATGCCTATCATGTGTTTGATTGAATGCCTATATGAAGGAAAAGTTCCCAACTAGCATGATATTATGAAATCCCCATTTATGTACAAGTTTATGCATATCACATGTTTGATAAAGTGCTTCAATATATGAATTATAAATTGTGTTGTTGGTCATGTGTTCGAGTTAGTCATGTTATGTTAGTTTCTTTCCATCGTGTCTTGGGGGTACTTGAAACCGACAACTTAGTTGTGTGCCTAGAGCCATTTCATGTTTTCACGATACTCTCAGACAAGTCACGATCCATAGAACTCAGTCAGTCATATGACTAAGGAAATCTCAAAAATTTCAGTAATCCCAGTAGTTTAGTAACCTCTGTGATCTCAGTATTCCCTGTAAGTTTTAGTAACTTCAGTACTCTTAGTCAGTCCTCAGATCTCAGTAGAATTTTGTCAGTCAACGGAACTTAGTAAATTCAGTTTTAGCTTTACTAAATGATACCATCAGTTAATCAGTTCAGTTCAGTTCAGTTAAATCAGTTCAATTTAGCTAATCAATTCAGTGTCTATTCAATTGGGAGTAGGATTCAGCACCCAGTCAACCCAAGGATGGGGACTCACCTATTATTCAATGGAGTGTATGATCCTTAGAAGCAATCCTTGTGTTCCATAACTACGTAGCCAGCGTAGGTTGAGATTCACCCTACACGTTTAGGGAAATATATACGTCTCATTTGGGTTGCCTACTAGGAGGGGTTGACAGAAGAGATCCCTATCAACGAGGGTATACTCACAACAGGTCTTTACCCGTGGCACGGTATTGACACCCTTCCTACTGGGGTCACAGGTTGGACCCCACCAGTTCAGTTCTGGGGTATGTTATTTGGATGATTACCTCCCACAGTCACAGTCTCAGTCTCAGTCTCAGTCTCAGTCTCAGTAAAAGAACTCAGATAGTTTTTCAGATTTTAGGACTGTCATAAATAGTCAAGTTTAAATACAGTATGGAACTCAGCTAGTTCCATCAGATTTAAGACAGTCAAATATAGTCAATCATGTTATCAGTTATATCAGTTTTTAGAACTTATGTTATCAGTATTCAGCTTCAGGACTGTCAGATAAAGTCAACCAGACCAGTTTTTCATAATCAGAACTGTCAGAAATAGTTATTTATGTATCAGTAACATAGTATTAATCTCTCAGATATCAGTCATGGGTTTGCTTGTGGTCCTTCGAGGTCATGGGCACCGTGTATCATTCTGGGTACCAGATTCAGGGTGTTACGAACTTGGTATCAGAGCCTAAGATTCAATAGTATCCTAGGAAGTTTGAAAAGTTGTATCTAGTAGAGTCTTGTGCATGCGTGTGTCGTGCACTAATCTTATGTGCAGGAGGCTATGAAATGTTTTAGGAATAGTTTCCCTTCTTTCAGTATTCATGTCGTGCTAGTGAGCATTGGCTCAAAGTTAAACTCTCAGTCTAATACACTTCTCCCCTTCATTTACAGATCATGCCTCCCAAAAGGGCTAGCGAAGAGGAAAATAGAAATCAGTCAACACCTCAGCCCGTCAGCCCAGATCCTCTAGATGAGTATATCTCTCATACAGAATTCAGGACTGCATTCACTACTCTATCCAGTTCAGTCGCAACCCAGAATGAACGGCCAGCTGCTGTTCTAGCCAACCCAGTGGCAAATTTTATTGCAGTCAGGATTCAGGACATCACCCGAATGAATCCTCCTCTATTCACCGGTTCCAAGTATGAAGAGGATCCATAAGAGTTTCTCGACCAGGTTTAGAAATTCAAAGAATTCATGGGAGTGACTTCCAGTGAGAGCGTAGAGTTTGTCACCTATCAGCTACAAGATGTAGCCCATACATTGTATAAACAATGGAAGGTAGATAAGGGTACAGATATGAAGCCCATAGAGTGGGAAGCGTTCTCTACAGCTTTCTTAATGGGTTCTTTCCCATAGAGCATAAAGAGGCTAAAGTGTTAGAGTTTATTCAGTTAGACAGGTACGCTCCCCATGTAGTAGCAAAGTAAGTTTGTGTTTGGGGTATCAGGTAGAGTGGTTAAGGAATGCAGAACTACTATGTTAATTGGTTATATGGACATATCTAGGCTTATGATAGATGACCAATAGATGGAGGAGCAAAAGCTTAAGAAGAAGGAGAGAGAAAATAAGAGAGCCAGAACAGGTAGTTATAGTTTTACACAGCATGGGTCACAGGGTGGTAAATGTTCTCAGTGGTGTTAGAAATGTTTAGCCCCAGTTTAATCTTCAGCTAGTGTCTCAGTACCAATGTTCAGAAATGATCAAAGAAATGGGGCATCAGGCTCTAAGGCTCAGAATAGTGAGAGTACGATTTTTACTCATCCATTTTGCGTAGAGTGTGGTAAGCATCATAAAGGTGTATGTATAGCTGGTAGTGGTGTGTGTAGAGTATGTTTTAAGTTAGGTCACAAGGTTAGAGATTGCCCCTAGTCAGGTTATCAGAGTGATCTCCACTTATCATTTTATTCCAGTCGCCCGAATCAGCAGGGTGCTAATTCCAGCGCTATCAGTGGGCAACGCCCAAGCAGACTCTATGCACTTTGGTCCTGATAGAATCAGGAAAATCCTACTGATGTAGTCACGGGTATTTTATGGATCTCTTATTTACATAGTCACACTTCTTCATATTCATGAGTTCCTTTTTCTTTTGAAACCTTGCATAGCATTTAAACCATGGGATCAGAAAGTCCAGTCTTTAAATTCTAGTTATAGTTCCAGTATGTGTAGGTAATCACTAAGGAAAGTTGATTCCCAACCTACTCTTATCTCAGTGCAATTGTTTTGTACCCATAGGATCGTGTGCATGTTGAATTCCTAGCAGGACGGGTTCCAACACCCTTAGTAGTACGACCTATGTTCCATGAACACAAAAATTTCATACGTAAGTCATGCAGCTCATAACTCAGGCACTCATGTCATGTTTTACCATATGTTCAGTCCACGTGACTCATTCTCTACTTCTAGTGATCATTCAAGTTTAGATTACATCATGTATACCTCTAGTTTAAATCTCTTGATAAATCCAAAATATTGTTATTCCGTTTCTCAGGCCTTAGTTGATTGTTAAGGTTGATATAGTATTTGTTTGAGCATCGGATCCTTTCCTATGCCAATATTTCCCCAAGTATTTATCAGTATACAGTCTCAATACTTCAATATCAGTCTAAACCTCAATTATCAGAAGCTCAAGTAAAAATCTCAGTTATAGTTTTATTATAATACCAACTTCAGTCAGTAATCAGATCAGAAACTCAGTTCAGTTCCAGACTTGCTTAACCGATGCTACAACTATCAGTCACTCAGTTCGTAGTGTTTTAGTACCTCAGATTATAGAATGTTTCCAAACCATGATATACGTCTAGCCTTGCATTCTTGAGGTGATGTAGTTTTTTCTCATTTATTCTCAATTACCTCATGTTATCTAGTCAATCATTATCTCCTATGCATAATATTTTACAGCCTTAGTCCAGTTATTCAAACTAAGTACAGACCAGTCTCTCATACCCAATATTTAGCTATCATTTATCTAGTTAATCAGATAAGTCATTATGCTTACGCATTCGTGCTTAGCACCTCGTAAATCTTTTAGTAGTCTCAGTTGCAGTGCATGAATCTTAGTTGCTTCATCTTAGATGATGTATCAGGCCTTATGTTTCAGATCGCAGATAATCAATCACGATTAAGATACTAGGTGCCTTGCACATCGCCTGATTTTCCCCTTAATAGCTCAGCCAAGACAGTATTCCTAGAGGGATCTAGTGTCGCAAGGTACCATCACCACTGATCTTAAATACCATTACCTTTTTCCCACCTACATCACCTTTGATTTTTATCAAGACACAATCTAGCCTTTGTTTCTCCTTGATCTTTGCACCAAGAGATGACTGAACCACTTTCTGTACCAATATACCACCATTCTTGGAGTCCAAAAGGCAAACTCCAAGATTAGCCAAGTGGTTAATATCTTTCTCCAACTTCTGTCTCTCCTTATCCACATGAGATAAACTCTCCATGGATAATCTGCTAAGAGCATCAGCAACAACAATAGCCTTACCAGGATGGTAGTGAAAACTCATGTCATAGTCCTTGAGAAGCTTAATCCATCTCCTCTTCCTGAGGTTAAGCTCTTTTTGAGTGAACACATACTGAAGACTCTTATGATCCAAGAAGATATCTATGTTCACTCTATTCAAATAGTGATGCCAAATTTTCAACGCAGACACCACAACTAATAATTCTAGATCATGAGTTGGAAAATTCCTCTTATGCACCTTAAACTGCCTAGAAGCATAGGCAATTACCTTACCATGCTGCACCAAATCATAGCCAAGTCCCACTCTGGACGTATCATAGTAAATCAAAAAACCCTCATTGCCTTGAAGAAAGTCAAAACCAGAGCCAAAGTTACCTTATCCTTATGCTTCTCAAAACTACCCTCACAAGTATCTGACCAAAAGAACTTTACCTTCTTCTGAGTCAACTTAGTCAATGGGACAGCAATCGTTGAAAAACTCTCCAGAAACCACCTATAGTATTCGGTCAAACCCAAGAATATCCACCATGTTAGACCCAGAAAAGTGACAGCATTCAACTAGAATACACATTTCGAGAATTTGGCCTACAACTGCTCTTTTAAGGTCTATAATACCACACGGAGGTGATTGGAATGATTTACCTCACTCTTAGAGTACACAAAAATATAATCAATGAACACAATGACAAACAGATCCAGAAACTAATGAAATACCTTATTCATCAAATCCATGAATATCATCGGAGCATTGGTCAAACCAAATGACATAACCAAGAACTCAAAGGTCCTATATCGGGTATGAAATGTTATCTTAGAGATATCCACCTCCCTAATCTTAAGTTGATGATATCCAGACCAATGATCTATCTTTAAAAAAAAGTTGGCACCTTACAACTAATCAAATAAGTCATTAATTCTAGGAAAAAGATACTTGTTCTTAACTATTACCTTATTCAACTGCCGATAGTCAATACATATCCAAAGAAAACTATCTTTTTTACGCACGAATAACATTAATGCACCCCATGGGGAAACACAAGGATAGATGAAACCCTTATCCAAAAGATCTTTAAGTAGCTCCTTAAGTCCCTTCAACTTAGTCAGAATTATTCTATAAGGAGGAATAGATATTGGACAAGTGTCTAGAACCAAATCAATCCCAAACTCAATCTCCCTGTTCGGAGGAACATCATCAAGATCATTCGAAAAGACCTCAGGAAACTCATTCACCACTAGAACTGAATATAAAGAAGGACCTTCTGAGTTAGAGTCTTTAACCCGAACAAAATGATAGAGACGTCGTTTAAATATTAACCTTTGAGATCTAAGACATGATATAAACTTCCCCTTAGGATCTAAGGAACCACCCTCTCATTCAATAATTGGTTCACTAGGGAACATAAAAACAACCATACGGGTCTGACAGTCTAAGCACACGTAGCACGAGTGTAACCAATCCATCCCCAGAATAAGATTAAAATCCACCATATTTAATTCGAAAAAATCTACCAAAGTCTCCTTACTACCAAAAGATACCACACACCCCTTATAGACTCTTTTAGCAACCACAGAGTCGCCTACTGGGTAGAAATAAAAAAAATCTGATATAACCTCAGGAACAAAACCAAAATACACAACCACAAACGAGGTTGCATAAGAGAGAGTGGATCCTGAATCAAGTAAATAACACATATCATGAGAAAAAAGTTGTAACGTATCATTTATGACATCAGGAGATGCCGTAGACTACTATCGGGATGTAAGAGCATATAACCGATTTTGGTCTGTGCTGGTACCAGAAGAAGAAATAGATACAGAAGCAGCACCCCTGGGTGTAGGAGCAGATAGGTAAATAAAACCTTGTTCGCTCCCAAAGCAACCTTAACAACCAAATAATTTCAAAGCATATAGTCTGGCTGACCATATTTGAAGCATTTGTCCCTCTCATTATCATAAAAGACCTGATACAACCGACCATAGAACCTAAAAATATGACATAATAAAGCCGACTGAGCCTCACTATCTGAGATTAGGCACCCTATTCCTTGAAATTATCAGCACTCTATTGACGTCTGTCTCCCGACTGCTTCGGGTAGGGATCATTAGCTATGGAGAAAGAACCAGAACTCTCTCATTTATTCTTTGGCCACTTACCACTATCCCAACCACTTTATTTTTTACCACCACCCTTCTCAAAAAATCCAAAAAAATCCTATCTTGTCTTTCACCTACCTTAGCCTGCTTTCTCTTTTCCTCCTCCACCTGTTGCATATGAATAACCAACCTAAAGATATCTATGTCCTCAGTAATGCAGTCTTGCTTTCAAAGATTAACTCATAAGCTATTCCTAAAGAAATGTTTCTCATCCTGGCCCTCATATCCTATGCTATTTTAGGAGCATACCTAGACAACTAGTGAAATTTCAAGGCATACTCCTTGACTGACATATTTTCCTATTTTAGATTAACAAATTCCTTCATTTTTGCTTCCCTTAACTCTTGAGGAAAGAAGTGATCTAGAAAAGAATTAAAGAAAGTCTCCTACAAAGATGACTCATCAACCCCACCCCTTGCCTGATCCTATTCCTTGTACCATTGCTATGACACATCCTTTAGATGATAGGCAAAAAAATTCACCCCTTCCACATTCGTGGCCTGTATAACCCTAAAGATATTTTCTTTAACATTCAAAAAACCCTGACAATCCTGCTCCACCTTAACACCAGTAAAAGTTGGAGGACTCAATATCATAAAATGTACAACCCTTGTAGACTTAGAAGATGCACCACTAGATGCACCACGCTCAGCTTGAGAAGCTACCAACTGAGCAATCATATGAATCGACTGATAAAACTCTGCATTGGTCATGTCTTCCTGAGGATCCTGAGGAGGAATATAAGGAATTGGTGAAACTCCTGGACAATCAAGGATGAGACCCGTAGAACGAGAATAGATCCCATGAGTAGAGTGTGTCCCATCAACTTTGTCCCCAGTTGGAATACGGGAGTGTTCGTGCACATCAGATTGTCAAGGAATGATCTGAAATGCGAACAAATTGGACTTAGAGAAGATTCTAGGACTTAGACTCCAGGATTGAAAATAGAACATAAATAAAGAGAAATATTCCCAAGTGTCTTGTATCCTCTCTCTTATGAGTGTGGCACACTACACACCCATAAAAGAGACTCTACTTGACATGGCTTTATGGACTCCCAATTGACCATGAACCTAAAGTTCCAATTCCAACTAGACATGACCCAAATCGGGTCCTTATTGTAATGGGAATCCCAAGTCCAACCAAATTAGGGACCACCCTTGTTACCCTACCCAACCTTCAAATACGTATCCTGAGTTGGATGAATTCCAAACATATATCAAGATAGCATTTTGTACAATTTTGACTCTGGGATAGGTCCAAAACTGTGACCAATCCAAGCAAGTCGAACTATCCAATACCCAACTAATAACCATACCAAAACCAAAAAAATAACCAAGTACGATTCCATAACATAATAGGATGGAAAAATCATAAATACAGTCAAACGATATCATCCATAATACCAATACCAATGCCAAGGAGTACACCACTACAGACACCACCCATACCAACCCATTGTAGTCCCACAAAGCCTTTAAACAAAAGTAAAACACTATCTAGTTGGGATAGCCAAAACCTATGTCTATGAAATAATATGAGTATGTAAATACATTCATGATACGAAATGGAGCCTTCCAGAATATGGAAGCTCACCACTTTAATCCAACAGTTGATCTTGAATCCTATTACTAAGTGGGAGGGGTAGAATGGTTGGTTCCTACATTGCATGGGCATACAACGCCAGAAGATGGGTTAGCGAGTGAACGCTAACATACACTCAGGATAAAGATAAAATAATGCCAATATTTAAAACTATATAAACCAACCATATGTATTTAAAACCATACACATATATATATAACCATTCGGGGAAAAGAAATCGGGTTTAGCATGCCTTTAAAATCATTAACCTGGGTATGTGTAGGTTAATCATCCTAGAACCACTCACAGGCTATATGGGTCTAGTATAACCCTTTATACAGGCCACGGTATATATAGCTGCATAAACTGAAGATACCATAGGAGTAAGGTATTCTCGAGTACCCTACACTCTCCATGATACATATATATAAGTATACTTAGGGGATTTCTGTGTACCCCATAAGTATCATATATGGTCGCCATGACCAATCCTTATGTCGGCAAACATGAGTTTCTAGTGTTCGTTCATTGGACTCACAACTTCACTATTAGCAATCACACCCCACCATTATTGCCATACTAAAACCATTATCATACAACCAAACCACCATTCAATTTATTATTAAATAAGTCTATAAGTAGTAGTGTCATCGTACCAACTATAGCTTGTAAGTAATGTCCTTAGCCATCCTTTTAAGAAGAAAGGATTCATATGTACCCATAGATTACATTATAAAGTTAACTTGGGAGAATGTTATAATGCCCCAAATCTGGTACCCAGAATGCTACACAGTGGTCATGATCCTGAAAGACCACAAGCTAACCCATGACTAATATTTATACCTGAACACTGCATAATATACTGTATAAATGCGAAAACATGAACTGAAAGGCCTTAAGGTTCAAAACAAAAACATAACTAATAAATCATAACTTATAAATGGGATATGAAATACCCAAAACACTAAAATAACTATCAGAACATGATAGTCTGAAAAGCCTCTAACTGACTGAACTGTCTGAATAAGGAGTTGATCAGGCATAACCCCAACTAACTCAAAATAAAAAATGAATTAATGAGATAATAAAGAAATGGTCATGTCCTCGAAGGATGAGGACTCACTGCTATTTTTGACTGCTGAGAATAGAATACTACTGATGCTCTGGAGCTCGTGCATCTAAACCTATAGTATAAAACACCATAGCGCAAATGTATCAGTACTTTGAATGTAATGGTATGCATCGAAGGTAGGTTGAATGCAAAGGGTTCACATGCATGAACTATACTAACTGACTGGACAACATGAACGTAAGAATACATGCATAAATACATAATAACTATAACTAAGTTCATAATAACATGATTACTGAATATGAGTACTGACAACAAAAGATATTAATAACTGTATAACTGAAATAACTGATACACTGTGACTGTATCTGACAGTCTAAGTTTCTGATGAAACTAGCTGAGTTTTGTACTATTCTGAGCTGACTGTATCTGACAGTCGTAAATTCTGTAGAACTATCTGAGTTCTATTATTAAGACTGAATAACTGTATAATTCTGTAATTAAAATTGTGGGAAGTAGTTATCTAATCGACATGCCCCTAATATGCCATTATGGCTGAGTTGGGGTCCAATCTGTAACCCCAATTAGAAGGGTTTCAATACCGCACCACTGGTAAGGATAATATGTGAGTAACCCTCATATAACTGGTAACTCTAGTGAGAACGGTAGGAAACGTCACATAACAGGTTAAGCCACCTCATCTACCCTTATATAGCAGGCTATGAAGTCTCAACCTACACTAGCTATGTAGTTCTGGAATGCAAGGATTGTTTTTAAGAATCACACCCTCATATAACAGGTGAGCTCCCATCCTTGGGTTCACTCAGTGCTAATTCCTACTCCCATCTAAATAGACACTGAACATGGATTACTAAACTGAATTAACTGAGTTTCGTTGACTGATGAAATAGTATTGAGATTACTGTATTACTAAGATTTCCTGAGTCACATAACTGACTAAGGATATCATGAAAACATAATACCGACTTTAGGCACACAGCTATATTTTTTGGGTACAAGTATCCTCAGGACTCCATGGAAAGAAACTGATAAAGGATGACTTTCTTGATTACATAACTAACATAACAATCCATAATTCATTGAGTAAGACATTTCATCAAACATTTGACATGGATAAACATGTACATGAATAGGGAATTCATATTATCATACTAGTATGGCACTTTTCTTTCACATAGGCATTTAATAAAACACATGAGGAGCATGCTTTTGTTATAAAATCATCAACACATCTAATAATCATAGATACATCAATCAACTTGTAATTTGAAGGTGGTTTATCATGGTTATTATGCAAATCATCACATATTAGGGTCAATCATTGGAATATGTAATTTAAAAAATGAATCAAAACCATACAGCATCATGAACATGAATTTCAATTCAATTTAAATCATGAACATTCACAAATACCCAAATCTTGGATTTTAAAAGAGATTCTTGAGCTTTATGGGTGAAAGGGATCCATGAATCAACACATGACATACCTGGGTTGTGAGTTTCTTAAATTTCTTGGTTTCTTAAAGAAGGATTTTGATCTTGTTCTTGGGGATTATCTTTGAGATAAAACCTTAATTTGATGTTGTGAATGAATAATGAACTTATGAGCTTTGGTCTGATATAATTAGAGGTTAAAACGGGTGTAAAAACACTCAAATACCCTTTAAAAATGACTTAACATTCGTTGAACGGGACCTGGGATGGCTCGTGTGACGGTCCATCGCTGGCTCGACTGTTCGTCATTTTGATCGTCGTACGCAGACCAAAAAAGACTCACTGTTTTATAGCGACGGCTTGGGCGATGGTCCATCGCAAGTTCAACGGTCCGTCACCTGTCCGTCGTACCTTATCCATAAGGTTAACGCACTGTCTTAGCTGTGATGGTCTAGGCGACGGTCCATCGCTAGATCGGCAGTCTGTCAACCTGGCCGTCGCACCTGGGTGATTCTGACAACTCTGAGTAAAACGTCCGTAACTTTTTAATTCAATACTAGATTTGGACGAAATTGGTATCGTTGGAAAGCTAATTCAATTTCCCACATGATAAAAAGTGAAAATATTAAAAATTTCACATGTAAAAAAATGGATTCATATTTCAAAGTAAGTTTCTAACATTCTTGGAAAGATTTCAAGCTAGGTAGAAGTACGGGGTACTACAATATCTCCCCCTTGAGAACATTCGTCCTTGAATGAGACTGAGTGAGAGGGAAGAAAATAAACTGGCGTACATACTTAGCATGAATGACTGGATCATGACTTCATGACTGATATGACTGATAACTGAATATATCATACTAAACATGCATATCTGATGTATGTGTAACTGATTCATGAATACGTGACTGAGTGTTCTGATAAACTAAGGTTCTCACAATGAGAATGCATATCTGATGTATGATTACATAACTGAACTGATATATGAATGCATGACTGAATATGGCAATGGTATGTAACACCAACTTTATAATGGAATTTTGAGCATGAACTGAAAAAGCTTAAGGAGAACTATTACCTTGAGCTTGATCTGAGTTGGAGGATAAGAGGTAAGGATACTTGGTTTGCATATCTACTTCTGCCTCCCAAGTAGCTCCCTCAACGAACTGATTTTGCCAATGAACTTTGACTAAAAGGACTTCTTTCTGATAGTCTAGGATTTCGACTGGAATCTCTTCATAAGAGAGGTTGTTCTGAACATCTATGCTCTGAATAGGGACTACAAAGACTAGGTCACCTATGTACTTCTTGAGAAGAGAGACATGGAAGACTGGATGAACTAAGGCTAGATCTGAAATCAATTACACATGCTATTAGTATATCTTATAAAGTTTGAATAGTCCTCTCTGCTTGACCATATGTCTGAGGATAGAAGGTTGTACTTAGATAAACTTGGGTACCAAGACCCTTTTGGAATGCTTTCCAAAAATAAGAGGTGAACTGGGTACCTCTGTTTGAGATAATAGATAACGAAACACCATGCAATCTAACCAACTCCTTGATGTAGAGTATAGCGTAATCCTCGGCTGAATAAGAGGTATGGACTGGAAGAAAATGAGCTGACTTGGTCATTCTTTCTATAATGACTCAGACTAAATCATGCTGGCTAAGAGTATGAGGCAAACCCATCACGAAGTCCATATTCACTTCTTCCCACTTTCAAGAAGGAATATTGAACTCCTGCATGGACCCACTAGAATTCTGATGCTCTATTTTAACCTGCTGACATGTAGAGCACTTAGCCACAAATTCTACAACATCTCTCTTTATCCCACTCCACCAATAGATCTCCCAAAAGTCACGGTACATCTTTGTGGCCCCTGGATGAATAGAGTAGCGCACCATGCACTTCTGTAAGAATTTGCTGCCTTAAGTCATATACACCTAGAATACACAGATGACCCTGACAACACAAAACACCATTTCCCCCTTAGGAGAAAACCTCTACTTTCTGATCCTTAACTGATTCTTTCAACTTGACAAGGCTGGGATCTCTATATTGCTTTTCTTTCACCTCAAAAACAAGAGATGATTCTGAACTAATCTGAACCCATATGTCACCCTTCTATGTATCGTCTAAGCGAACACCTAATCCGGCAAGTTGATGGATTTCTTGAGCTAGCTTCATCTTACTGTCCTCAGCATGAACTACACTACCCATAGACAGTCTACTGAGAGTGTCGACCACTACATTGAACTTGCCCGGATGATAAAGGACATTCATATCATAATCTTTCAAGAGCTCTAACCACTTTCTATGACGAAAATTAAGATCTTTCTGAGAAAATACATACTGAAAGCTCTTATGATTTGTGAACACATCTACATAAAGACCATATAGATAATGCCTTCAAATCTTCAAAGTAAATACTACGGCTGCTAACTCAAGATCATGAGTAGTGTAATTCTTCTCATGGAGTTTGAGATGTCTAGAGGCGTAGGATATGACCTTACCATGCTGCATGAGGACACAACCCAAACCTACTCTGGATGCATCACAATACACCATGAACCCGTCTGAACTATCTGGAAGAGCTAAGACTGGGGCTAAGGTGAGTTGAGTCTTCAACTCCTGAAAACTCTTCTCGCAAGGATCTGACCATTGAAACTTGACTTTTATCTGAGTAAATCTAGACATAGGGGATGCAATAGAAGAAAATCCCTTAACAAACCATCTTTAATAGCTGACCAAACCCAAGAAACTCCTGATATATTATGGAGAGACAGGGCGAGGCCAATTTCTTACTACTTTGGTCTTTTGAGGATCTACTCTAATGCCATCACCGGAAATGATATGGCCAAGAAATGCTACTTACTTTAGCCAAAATTTTCACTTACTGAATTTGGCGAATAGTTGATGATCTCTGAGAGTATGAAGTATGATTCTGAAATGGTCTGCATGATCACGCTCAATACGGGAATAAACCAGAATATCATCTATGAAGACTATGATGAACATGTCTAAATATTACTTGAACACACGGTTCATCAAGTCCATGAAAGTTGCTGGGACATTGGTAAGACTAAAGGACATGACTAGGAATTCAAAGTGACCATACCACGTACGATAGGCTATTTTTAAAATGTCACATTCTCTGACTCTAAGTTGATGATAGTCGGATCTGAGGTCTATCTTAGAGAAATAGCTGGAACCCTGAAGTTGGTCAAACAAGTCATCGATTCTAGAAAGAGGAGACTTATTCTTGACCATGACTTTATTGAGCTGACGGTAATCAATACATATTCTGAGAGAATCGTCTTTCTTGCTCACGAATAAAACTGGTGCACCCCACGGGGAAATATTGGGTCTAATGAATTCCTTATCTAAGAGATCCTTCAGCTGCTCCTTCAATTCTCTAGTTCTACTAGTGCCATTTTGTATGGCGGAATAGATATAGGCTGATTATCTGGAATAAGATCAATACCAAAGTCTATTTCCCTTTCGGGAGAAATTCCTGGAAGATCTTTGGAAAATACATCTGAATATTCATTCACGACTGGGACTGAATCAAGACTAGGGGTTTCAGAACTAGTGTCCTTAACTCGAACAAGATGATAGACACATCCCTTAGATATTATTTTCCATGCCCGAAGGTAGGAAACAAGCTGACCTCTGAAAGATGAAGTACTACCCCTCCACTCTAGGATAGGTTTATTCGAAAACTGAAATCAGAATATTCTATTTTTGAAGTCAACTATGGCATAGCAAGAATGAAGCCAATCCATGTTGAGAATGATATCAAAATCAGTCATCTCTAATTTGACTAAGTTTGCTGAAGTGACTTTCTTAAATATCATAATTGGGAAGTACCTGTATACCCACTAGGCTATGATAGTTTTACCCACTAGGGTAGAGACTGAAAAAGGATATGCTTGAATTTCAGAACTGATTCCGAATTCTCCTGCTATATATGGAGTAACAAAAGACAAAGAAGCTCCTAGATCTAGCAAAGCATAAACATACACACGAAAGATCTATAATGTACCAGTAACCATATTAGGAGAATTTTCCTGATCTTGTCAGGACTGGATAGGATAAAGTCTATTTGAGCGTTGCCCACTTGTAGCACTGGAAGTGGCACTCGGCTGACTTGGGCGACCAGACTAAGTTAAGGAATGATTCTGTTGACCCTGAAGACTTGGATGAGGATAATATATAACTCTGTGGACTGGCTTTCCACATCCAAAACAAATATTATTGCCAACTCTGTAAATACCCTAATGGTGCTTGCTCGAATTCTGGCAAAGAGGATAGGTGCGGACACTGCTAACACTGCCCTGAGACTTAGAGCTTGGCACTCTAATTTTGTTACCATCCCTAAACTTAGGAGCTGGAGCACTAGCTGAAGAGGGATATGGAATTGATGACTTAGGATGAAACTGAGAATGGTTACCTCCATCTTATTTAGGCTGAGAAAAGTTGAAACTACCTATACTTGCTCTCTTATTCTGCTTCTCTCTTATCTTAATCTTTTGATCTTCTATCTGTTGAGCATGAGTCATGAGCCTGGCTAAAGTCATGTCACTATTAAACATTGCAGACCTACACCTATTGACCACACTAACATTCACCCCAGAAACAAACTTACTCATCTTGGCCCTGCTATCTGTAACCACATGAGGAGCATATCTGGCTAATTGAGTAAACTTAAGAGAATACTCTTTCACCGTTATGTTGCACTCTCTGAGGTTTATAAATTCTAACAACTTAGATTCTCTTAGCTCTAGGAGAAAGAATCTATCTAAGAATGCAGTAACAAACTCATTCCACTCAATAAGCCCTGCACCATCTGGCATTTCTGACTTCCACTGCTTGTACCAAGTGTGAGCAACATCCTGCAACTAATATGCAGCAAGCTCAGCACTCTTGAAAGAAGTAACCCCCATGATGTCACTAACCTTCTAAACCTGGTCGATGAATTCCTGAGGGTTGTCATCTTACTTAGACCCGAGAAAGGATACAGGATTCATTTGGGTGAAGTCTTGAATCTTGGCTGTAGCAGAATTAGCCACTGGGTTGGCCAAAACGACAAATGGTCGTTCATTCTGATCAGCAACTGACTGAGAAAGAGTAGTGAATGTAGCTCTGAACTCTATATGAGAAACATGTTCGCTCAAAGGATCTTTGGGCTGAGGGGCTGGATGATTCCCATTTCTTCTCTTAGGAGGAATGTTCTGTAAAAGAAAGGGAGAAACAGATTAGACTGAGAGATTAGATTGAGATTATGCTCACTGGCACGATATAAATACTGAAAGAAGGGAAATTGTTCCTAAAACATCTCATAGCCTCCGGCACATAAATATGGCACGCAACACACCCATGTACAAGACTCTACTAGATGAGGCTTTCAGACTTCCTAGGACTCTATTGAAACTTACGCTCTGATACCAAGTTTATAACACCCCGAATCTGATAGCCAAAATGCTACACAGTGCTCATGACCTCGAAGGAGCACAAGCTAATCAATGACTGATATTTGTACCTGAACACTGCATAATATACTATATAAATACAGAAAAATAAACTAAAAGTCCTTAAGGTTCAAAACTGAAACATAATTGATAAATCATAACATATGGATGGGGTATGAAATACCCAAAACACTGAAATAACTATCTGAACATAATAGTCTGAAAAGCCTCTAACTGACTGAACTATCTGAATAAGGAATTGATGGGGTATGTCTCTAACTAACTCCAACTAATAAATTAATTAATGAGATAATAAATAAATGGTCATGTTCTCAAAGGATAAGGACTCACTGCTATTTCTGACTGCTGAGAATGGAATGCTACTGATGCTCTTAAACTTGTGCTTCTGAACCTATGTTATAAAACACCATAGCGCAAATGCATCAATACTTTAAATGTACTAGTATGCATGGAAGGTAGGTTGAATGCAAAGGGTTCACATGCATGAACTATACTAACTGACTGGACAACATGAACTTGAGAATACATGCATGAATACATAATAATTGTAACTGAGTTCGTAATAACATGATTACTGAATCTGAGTATTGATAACATGAGATACTGATAACTGTATAACTAAAATAACTGATACTTAGCGAGCCCCTTAGAAAAGTGATTTGAACTTTTTGTCCTTTATTAAAAGACTCCCCTTTAGATAAAACTATCTTTTCACTATTTTTTTAATTTATTATTTAATTATTTTTATTATATTTATAACTAGACTCCTAAAATATATGGGACTCCTAAAATATATGGAAGAAGAATAAAATAATATTTTCCTTTGTAGTAATCAATTAGAAAAATACTCCTAAAATAGGATAGAAAAATACTCCTAAAATAAGACTATACTAAGGAAATACTTCTATAAATATTGAGATGCACGTTAAACTAGAGAAGAAATCGATTTACTTAAACTTTGTGATCACTATTATTTTATTTTATTGTAGTTTACAGGTCGTAGATGAATTTATTGGTGGTAGACGAATGTCGGTCGGCTTTGAGTAATATCTTTAGATAAAGGTTAGGTTTAATTGTATTATTTTTATATCTCTGTTTTGACAATTTTTTTTGTGTAAAGGTAAAGTTTTAGTTATATTATTTTGATATCTCTATTATCGTATTATTTTGTTATAGTAAGGTGGTAAATGAGTGTCAGACGGCTTTGAGAAATTTTTTGAGTAAAGGTTAGATTTAATTATATTGTTTTGATGTCTCTATCATCGTATTATTTTGTTGCAGTTTACAGGTGGTAGATGAATTTCGATCGACTTTGATAAATGTTTTTTGATAAAAATTAGGTTTAATTAAATAAATTCTTCAAAAAATGTTGAATTTAATTATTGTGTTTATCTGAATTATTCAAATAAGTATCTCATATATTGTAATGTTTAAATTCAATAAAGTGAAGTACATGCACGAGGCGCATACACCGAAACTAGTATATATAGATATAGAGAGAGAAAGAGAGAGATTTTACTGCATCATATTATTACATTTGTATTATGTAATGATGAAAATTGTCACTTTATTATATAGCGATCAATTTAGCATTATTGCGGCTTTACATTATTTTCTTCCTTATCTTGGTCTTTACTCATTATTTATTTTTCATAATAGCTTTACTATATACATTTTTTTCTTTGCAGTATTATAAGCTTATTATACATATTGCTAGAGCGCAGTATTATAAAACAATGAAAAAATGATACTATACTTTTCATCCAAATACTATAATCATCAAAATAATATAATGTAAATATATCGACATGCAATAACCATCCAAACAAGCTGTTAACTGGGAAAAGGAAAAGCAAGAAGGGAGAAAAACGTGACATTATTTTGAAACCTGCATTTATGTGCGCATTGGCATTGACATCTTATTTACAAAATGTTGAGGAAGTAAGTTGAAAATGATGATCCTTGAGAGACCTCAATCAAGTCAAAAAGATAATTATTAGAAGCGGTTGACATTAGGGTTGTTCATCGGTCGGTTCGGTTTGATTGTACTTGTTATTGGTTCGATTTATCTGTTTTCGGTTTTTAAATATGTAAAACCAATAACCAACCAATAAGATATTTTCTTATCGGTTTCGGTTTATCGATTTTTGGTCCTTAACGGTTCAGTTTTCGGGTTTAACCAATAAGAAAATACTTATAAAATAAAAATAGTAACAACTAACATAAAAAAATAAAATCTTAATTACCGCCAAAACCTACGCAATGCATTTTAGTTTACAAGAATCTTCAAACTTGAACTGAATGTTAGTTAGGAAAAAAATTGAATCCTAATTGTTGGAAGCTATAAATGCTTCAAGCTTTTTATTACGATAATAGCCGAACTTTATATTGTGTCTTTGTTGCCCTGAATAGGTTAAAACTTTGTGAATCACTGAATTATGAATTAGTAGTGCATATAATCTATATACATACACATATCTCTCTATATATAGAGAGAGAGATAAAGAGAAAGAGAGATATTTAAATATATAACATAAATAGGGATAAAACAATAACTTAGTGTATCCTTGCTGGGTAAACCGATAACCCAATAAGCTAAAATCGATACCGAACCGTTTACCCAATAAAATTTCTTATAAAACCAATAAAAAACGTTAACCCAATAACCCAATATCAATAACCTAATAACATTTTTATCGATTTGATTTATCGATCTGTTCGATTTTTGCACAGCTCTAATTGACATAACAACTGAAGCATACAATTGCTTATAGTGTAAGAAACTAGATTGAATTATTGACTACAGAACACAGAATTAACAATTAAATATAACATAATATGAAAAATTTATTCCCAAAAAATTTGAGTACTATAGTAAAATATTATTATAAAAGATGGTTATTAAAAAAAATCAAATGTGTAAATTTTGGGGAAGTTTCAAAAATAATGACAGATTGGCACAAGACCCACCTTTCACAGCCACACTTTATAGTATTATCATTTATAGCCGGTGTATTCAACTTACATCCATTGTATTCACTTTTACTCAACAGTCTGTATTCATATAAAACATAAATACATTAATCACATTTTATATTTTTTGAAAAATATGACTACATCGAATACAAGTCATGGATGATAACGGAAACATCACAGCCACGCACTGTATTTGTATTTACCATCATTTTTTCTATTTTATTCTTTTTACCATCATTTTTTTCTATTTCATTCTTTTCTCTTTTTTATTTATTTTTTAATTTTTTTAATTTTCATTTTTTGTACTTTTTTCTTTTTTGTGATTTTTCTTTTTTTTCCTTCTTTTCTTTGATATATTTGTTTTTTTTCTCTTTTTTTTGGTTTCTTTCTTTTCGTTCTTTTTGCTTTTTTCTATCTCTAGCTTCTATTTTTCTTTTTTTTTTATTCTTTGTTTTCTCTTTTTGATTTTCTTTTTTGTACTTTTTTATTTTTTTAATATTATATTTTGTATTTTCAAAAAATATGGCTACTCGAGTACAAGTCACGAATAATAACGAAAATACCATAATTGTTTATCGTATTTATATTCATGCTATTATTTATATTTTATTTTTGTTGATACAATTATATTTGTACTTGTTGTTGGACAATAAAATTTTCGAGGCCGAAAATAAATAATCGAGATAAGAAAAATATATTGCAACAATCAATTTATTGTTTTCAATGTGAGTGTTACATTATCTATGAATCCTCTGATTCTCCTTTTCAAATATAAATTCAAGGGCTTAAAGTTTGATCTTGAATTTGAAATTGATTTGAATGCTTTGAGGGACTTGATCTTGACTTGTGTTTGAATTCAAGGGCTTTTAAGCTTGTTCTTGAATATTGCAGTCTTGATCTTTGATCTTGATGAACTTGATTTGAATGCTTGACCTTTTTAGAGAAATTGCGACGTTTGATCCACGAACTTTCTCTTGCTTCTTGTTAGAGTTCTGGGGTCTCTTTTCTGAATTATGAGACCCCTATTTATACTTGTGGAAAAGGAAGAGTCATGATCAATATGGACTTCCTTTGACTAATCAGATTTGAGTGATGTGGAGTCTTTTTATGGGCTTTTATTTCATGGGCCTGCTGCATCATTTTGACATGTGGCATGGTCCTATTGGCTCCTTCACTTGACTTTGCATGCCACGTCATTTGACATGTAGCGCTTATTTGGGCCTCTAGAATATGACAATATCTTGGGTTTAGTAAAGTGGGCTTATCATTTGTAGCCCAAATTAATGGACTAACTCAATAAATATTGAACCTTATTTAAATTCATACATGTTTGGATTTAAATAATTAATCCAATTATATTAATCCACAATATTTATTCAGGATTAATCTATTTTGAATTTAATATAATCCAAATTTCGTACGAATTTTAATTTAATAAAATTCCGTCGCATACAAATTGTCCCCACTTCAAGATTTGTCAAGCTATTTAATATATCGATGACTAAACTTGAAGTATAAACCTGAAGACTTAATTGGAACCAATAAGAATTCACACGTGTAATATCCAGATAGGACAACACCCAAATATCAAAAACAATATTAAGTGATCATGATTAATAATAATAATTAAATATTATTATTAGAACATTATCACACATCATTGTGTATTCATAGTTGCTTTAGCATAAGGAGACAAATATTGAATCCTTTCCACCGGAGGAAACCATTTCAATATTCAATTCCAATGTGTACTTGGAATTGACTGCTGCACCGCCTCTATTTGCGTCATTCGTCCGTATTTGATTAGGATTTCTACAAATCCTTTTATGAGTTCATCACGGATTAGGGGTTAAAAAGAAACCGCCCAACTGCTTCTATAAATAGAGACGACGCGTTATTAAAATTTGTAATCCAGTGTAGTAGTCTTTTTTTTAGTTGAAAATCTCCTTTTGCATCGAGTAGTTCATTGTGCCACAACCAAAGTGTTATTGGTGAGTTATTTTTTCTTAATTTGTTTATTACTATTTTGTTCTCTTTTCTCTCTTTTTTAGGGTTGAAACAAATAGCAATATGAAACAATCGGCTTAGGGTGCGAGAGTTTAACTTTGCCTCCGTACACTCTTAGACCGACCTATTTGACTTTAAGATGCTGGCTTTGCAATAATCGGCTTAGGATGCGAGAGTTTAACTTCGCCTCCGTACACTCTAAGACCGACCAATTTGACTTCAAGATGGTGGCTTTGCAAGAATCAGCTTAGGGTGCGAGAGTTTAACTTCGCCTCTGTACACTCTAAGACCGACCAATTTGACTTCGAGATGGTTGTTTTGCAACAATCGGCTTAGGGTGCGAGAGTTTAACTTCGCCTCTGTATACTCTAAGACCGACCAATTTGACTTCAAGATGGTGGCTTTGCAACAATCGACTTAGGGTGCGAGAGTTTAACTTCGCCTCCGTACACTCTAAGACCGACCAATTTGACTTCAAAATGGTGGCTTTGCAACAATCAGCTTAGGGTGCAAGAGTTTAACTTTACCTTCGTACACTCTAAGACCTACCAATTTAACTCTAACATGCTGACTTTACAACAATCGGCTTAGGGTGCGAGAGTTTAACTTCGCCTCCGTATACTCTAAGAACAACCAAATTAACTTCAAGATGTTGACTTTACAATAATCGGCTTAAGGTGCGAGAGTTTAACTTCTCCTCCGTACACTCTAAGACCGATCAATTTAACTTCAAGACGGTCCTTTTACATAACAAATCCATCAGAACGTCAGCTTAAGGTACAAAGGGACAAATCTTGTCCACCTTAAGGCATGGAAATTTTTATATCCTTTTAAGGATAAACACGTAATAGGCCAGCTTAAGGTGCAAAGGGACAAATTTTCTCCACCTTAAGGCATGAAAATTTTGAGATCCTTTTAAGGATAAACCCGTGAGAGGCCAGCTTAAGGTGCAAAGGGATAAATTTTGTCCAATTTAAGGCATGAAGATTTTGATATCCTTTTAGGATAAACTCGTTAGAGGCCCGATTAAGGTGAAAATGAACAAATCTTTTTCACCTTAAGGCATGTAAATTTTCAGATCCTTCTAGTTGTAGGCTTGGAGAACTTTGGCATTCCAAATCCCATTGAAGAAACTCTCTTTCTTTTCAACGAGTTTCCTCCAGTCACAAATATTTAGAGTAAGTCCAAAGTTTAATTAGAATAGTTTCATACTTGGTATCCATATGGTAGATACTGCAGGAACATATTTTTTTGATACTCATGCAACTGAACTCAGAATAAAATTCCAAGTGCCTACGTACCTCAGTAAAGAGGATCAAGTCACAACGTAGTCTGGGTGAGTGTGTTTTTTTTATTGTGTCCTAACTTTTGCCTAGGCCGCCTCTTTCGAGGTTTTCAACCTAGCGGACTTTCATTTTATTTTGAGCCATACACAGTTTATACTCTTGAGGGCCAGGAGTGGACATGCAGTTTATACTTGTGCCTTAAGGAGTGTACATGCACTTTATACTCATGCCTTAAGGAGTGTCATCTTTTCTCAAGGATAGCACTTCTTCAAGAACTTGGCATTGATGGGGCCAACCCTCACACCATCTACATCGATAATCTTGTAAGAAACATATGAATATGCCTCTTGTACGACATATGGTCCATCCCACTTCGAGGTAAATTTGCCCTCAGACTTATGAGAAGTGATAATGGGACTTCTTACTGCAAGGACTTGATCTCCAACTTGGAGGCACCTCAAGTGAACCCTTTTGTTAGAAGAACGAGATAGACGGGCTTGGTAGTATTCAAGATTTTGTTGAGCCTCCAACCTCTTCTCATCAAGAGCTTCTAACTCCGTAAGATGCAACGTAACATTTTCTTCATCGGTGAGCCCTACTTGAATAGTCAGTCTCAAACAAGGTATTTGACGCTCAAGTGGCAGAACTGCTTCAACTCCAAAAGTAAGTGAGTATGGGGTTGCTTGCATCGGTGTACGGTAAGTTTTCCTATACACCCACAAAGATTCTTCCATTAGCTCATGCCAGTCTTGTTTAGATTTGGAGACAACTTTCTTTAATAAGTTGCACAAAGTTTTATTGAAGGCTTCAGCTAGACCGTTGGCGGCAGCATGTACGTAGAAGACTTGCGCTACTTGAAGCCAAAGAGATCATAGATTTTGTTCATCAGCTTATTATCAAATGGCTTTCCATTGTTATTTATTATGTGCTGTGGAATTTTAAAGCGGTAGACAATATTCACTCGGATGAAGTTTGCAATATTTTCTTTCTTTACTTCCTTAAGAGCAACAGCTTCGGCCCACTTTGAGAAGTAATCTGTCATGGCCAAGATGTATAAGTGTCCACCAGAAGATTTTGGTAGTGGACCAACAACATACATTCCCCAAGCATTGAATGGCCAAGACGTACAGTTGGGTGTAGTACTTCGGGAGGTCGATATATGAAGTTTGCATGGAATTGAAAAGTTTTTCATCTTCTATCATAGTCCAAGCAATCTTTCACCATTATTGGCCAATAATATCCCATCATTTTAATGTGAAAATGGAGCTTCGGTCCAGACTGATGCGATTCATAAACTCCTGAGTGCACTTCTTGCAAAGCTTAAATGGTTTCTTCCTCTCCCAAACATCGTAAGAGTACTCCTTCAAATGATCTTCGGTACAATGTGTCCTTGTAATAAAGGAATCGAGGTGAACAATGACGGATGTCAGTCCTTCTCCTTGGATCTTCTGGAAGTATCCCATAACATAAGTAGTCAATAATAGGTTGTCGCCAATACTCCTTTACAGCTTTGAACACAGCGACGAGGTATTTAACCTTTCCTTTTATGTTTTTATCCTTATTTGATGGCGGTACTACCCATTCTTGCTGGATAGTAACTCGTGTCTGATTCGGAAGAGTTAGAGTTGAAGCCAAAGCAGCTAGAGCATCAGCTTGCTTATTTTCTTTCCTTGGCACATGCTGGAGGGTTACTTCTCCAAGCCATCCCATCAACTTCTGTGCACAATCATAATATGGTCTTAACTCAGGTTTTTGGACTTAATAGCTTCCCAAAATGTGCTTGATTGCCAATTGGGAGTCACCAAAAACTTGTAACTATAGTTGTTTTATGTCGACAGTCATCTCAAGTCTGAGTATGAGCGCTTGATATTCAGCAACATTATTAGAGCAATGATTTATCAAGGTAAACAAGTAAGGGATGACCTCTTCTTGTGGAGTGACAAACACTACGCCAGCACCAGATCCATCTCGATTTGTAGCACCGTCAAAGTACATCTTCCATGGGGATCTAACTTCAACAGTCATTGCATCTTCATTAGGAAGTTCATCGCTTAGTTCCCAATCATCAGGTATTGGGTGATCTGCCAAGAAGTCAGCCAATGCTTGTCCTTTTATAGCCTTTTGTGAGATGTACACGATCTCAAACTGCTAAAATTAGAGGCACCACCCTGCAAGTCGGTCACTAATAACTGGTTTCAATATTACAAACTTGATGGGATTTGCCTTGGACACAAGACGAACAACATGATCTTGAAAGTAGTGTTTTATCTTTTAGATTGAGAAAGCCAATGCCAAACATAACTTTTTGATCAGAGAATACTTCAGCTCATTCGGCGTCACATTCTGCTCAAATAGTAAAGAGATTTTTCTTTGCCTTCACTATTTTCTTGAGCCAGTGGTGCTCCAACTGACCTCTATTGTGTTACGATGTAGAGTATCAATGGTTTCCCAGGTATGGCTGCCCAAGAACTGGTGGCTTCATTAAGTATGATTTGATACTCTCAAAAGCATTACTACAAGCTTGGTCCTATTAAAAGAGAGTATCCTTCTTCATGAGACGACTAAATGGTTGACATTTCCCGGGCAGGTTTGTGATGAACATCCTTAAATATGCTAGCCTTCTTTGAAGACTTTTTAACTCATGAATATTTTGAGGCTCGGGCATCTTCAAAATTGCATAAACCTTGTCTTGATCAATTTTAATTCCTCGATGTCACACAATGAAGCCAAGAAACTTTCTAGAAGTAACTCCAAAGGCACACTTCAATGGATTCATCCTAAGTTGATATCTTCGAAGTAACTCAAATACCATTCTTAGGTCTTTTAAGTGGTCGTCTCTCTTTTTGAGTTCACCATCAGACCATCCACATAGTATTCAACATTTTTATGGAGTAGTCCATCAAAGATGTTTTGCATAGCCCTTTGATAAGTGGCACCAGTGTTCTTCAAACTAAAAGGAATCACCTTGTAGCAATAAATACCTTTGGGCGTATGAAATGCAGTGAGTTCTTCATCCTTTGGCACCATACGGATTTGGTTGTATCCGGATGAACCATCCATGAAGGACATTGCCTCATAACCAGTGGTGACATCAATCATCAACTCTGGAATAGGGATTGGAAAGTCATCCTTAAGGCAGGCATTGTTGAGATTCTAAAAGTCGACACAAACTCGAACTTGGCCATTCTTCTTCCGTACTAGAACAATACTTGAAATCCATGTAGGATATTTGACTTCATGAATAAATCCCGCTTCAATGAGTTTTTTAACTTCATTTTCAATCAAAGAAACCAACTCCGGCCTAAAGCGTCTTTGGGCTTGCTTAACAGGATGGGCACCATTCTTGACCGCCAACTGATGGACCGCTACTTTTGGATCTAAACCAGGCATTTCCTTATATCTCCAAGCGAATACATCCATATATTCTTTGAGTATATCCATATAAGTGATTTCCTCCTCTATTTCTAGAAATGTGCTCAGGTAAGTTGGTCTTGGGTCTTCATCGATTCCAAGATTAACTTCCTTCAAGGGATCTATTGTGGCCATTACTCCTTCTTCAATTCGCGATGGAGCATCTCTAGCATATTCTTCCTCTTGAGAATCATCGTTGTTGACGGATATATGATAATACCAAAAGGCATCTTCTATCTCTTCATCAACCTTTATTTGAAATGAGACATCTTTCTCGTTTTGGGTTGTAATATGATATGAGAAGCCAACACTCTCTTCATCTTATTTGGATTGCTTGGTATAAACCACAGTATGTACCTTTGATTTTAGCACCTCATTGCATGAAACTACTAGTTCCATCTGTCACTTTATTCTAGAAGGAATCAAACTTTGAAAATCTTTTTATATTTTAAGTGAAGATGTATCATCGTGCTTGAACGACTCCTCTTACACTTGTTATTTTTTCTCTTATTTAGAGGTCCTAACCTTTCGAACACAGAAGTTCTTGCAGTTGATTCTCCAAGTTGGTCAAAGACAAAAGCCCTTTTGTTAGATGAAGTAGACGCTTCTTCTACAGTGATGTAGTTGCTAACCGTCCTTCTTATAGAGATGCAAATTGGAGGTGGTTACGTATATACTAGGGCTTCATGTGCCTGCCTGGTCGTACCTTTCGACAGAAATTTGCCCATCCTCGATGGCTTATTTGGATTGTATCCAACCTTTAGAAATAGCTTGTATGTATTTGGATCGAAGCCATCCTTCGTACGTTTCGTAGGGAGTGTCATATCTTATGGCAGATTTTGAGCCACAGACTCTTTAGAAAGTCTAAGGATGGATTTATTGCATCAATCTTCCTGATAGGTAAAGTTATCCTCTTTAGCGCATTATTTTGGGAATTCGATGGGTGATCTTTCTCTTTTCTTAGCTTCGGTACGTAACAAAGAATAAGAGTTGCCTTCTTTTTCGTAGAAGCGATACTTTCTTTATTTAAAGTGAAGACAGGATTCTTGGTGGTGACTTTTTCGACTATCATCGCCGATCATTACACTTGGTCTTGGTGATATCTTCAAACTTTTTCTCATCCACAACACGCTTTTTTAAGTAGAATTTTGCATCGACAAAATATGACTCAGCTTCAGTGAATGGCTTGTCATTGGCAACTATCTTTATTCTCACTCTACCTTCGAGGTACTTCAAGCATTGATAGTAAGAAGATAAGATAATTTTGTTCCCGTGCACCCAAGGCCTACCAAGCAATATATTGTGTGAAGCTTCGGCATCGATCACATGCATCAATGGGTTTGATTGAAAATCATCCATATGAATCTCCAACTTGATACATCTCATTGCCCTCTGTCCCTCTTGATTAAAGCCTTGGATCATTATACGACTTCATCTAGTTCGCTAGTAGCGATGCCAAGTTCCTTTATCGTGTGGATAGGCAGGATGTTGACTCCAGATCCCTCATCTATCAAGATTCTATTGATCTTCTTTCCTAGAATTTGACTCACCATGTATAAGGGAAGGTTATGTAGGGTCTTACCAAGCAGAAGATCGTTATTTGTGAATGATATTTTTATATCACACACATGTGCCTCTTTGCCAAGAGTTTCAGCAAGATTTTCGGAAGGTGAAGGAACTTTCATGGGTTAATTATCACCCTTTTCCCCCTCTTTGGTGGTATTAAAACAAGACGCCTCAAGGTTGACTTAAGAAGTCTTTACACGAAACTAACTCAGTAAGAATTCCTCTAAAGTCACCGGACGCCGAAGTTTTTAGGGGTGAAGCTCTGTCCCCCTCATCTTCTTTAGGAATTCAACCAACTTTTGTTTTCTTTGTTTCTTTACCATTCTCCTCCTAGTTGGTTGCTCGACTAACTCCTTTCGTAGACTTATCTTCTTGCGTCTGCGTCTGGTTACTAGAGTCCAACCTTCATCATCGCCTTCGTCAACTGAAGACCTGTCATGCTCTAATATTTTCTCATTATGCTCTTCAACACATATTTGAACAGGATCGAGAGAGCCAAATATGATAGAGATTTGATGAGAACTGGCCGTCTCATTATCGAAGAAGATCTTTTTCTGTTTTGCCAGTTACATGACTTTATCTTTAAAGATAAAGCATTTCTCCAGAGGGTGACTTATGAGCCTATGATATTTTTTGCAATAATTAGGGTCATTGGTCCTTCCATCTTCGTTGGGATGCTTCATCTCTGGGAGTTGAATGAGCTTATACTCAAGGAGTTCATCAAAAATCTCAGCAATATCAGAATTAAGGAAGGGATATTCCTTTTCTTGCATCTCCTTTAAAGTTTTCTAATTTGGACGTGCTCCAAAAGTCGTTTTCACTTTTTGATTCTTGCTCACCTTTGTGGTGACCTTGATAGGAGATGCATCAACATTCATGAACTCCTTGTTGTTATTTTTGGGGACAAACTTGCCCTATCTTTTGGGTTCCTGCTTATCCTTTCCCCTTCGAGGGTCATGGATAGGCATTGATCCTTTTCCAGCAGAAGACATGCTCACTCCATATCGTGAGCACGGGTAGCTAGCTCTTTAAAGTATTTAGGCTTAATGCCTTGCAAGATGTAGAGAAGTTCCCAATGCATTCCTTGGACGCACATCTCTATTGCAGAAGCTTCACTGATCCTATTTTTGCAGTTTAGGCTAGCATTTCTCTATCGATTGATGAAGTCAATAACTGGTTCTTCCTTTCTTTGCCAAATATTCATGAGCTCTACCATGCTTACTGTACACCTTGTACTATAAAAGTGATTTAGGAACTCGTGCTCCAATTGCTCCCAACTATCGATGGAATTAGACTCAAGGTCCGTATACCAATCAAAGGTGTTTCCCTTTAGGGAACGAACAAATTGTTTGACAAGATAATCACCATAAGTTCCAGCATTGTTACATGTCTCAACAAAGTGTGCAACATGCTATTTTGGGGTTCCCTTTGCCCTCAAATTGTTAAAATTTGGGGGATTGATAGCCGGCAGGCATTTTGAGTCTATCAATCCTTGCCGTGTAAGGCTTGGCATAAGCAAGGGAAGACTTAGCAACAATATCATACTTGTCTTTGGTGGTCCCTTTAATAAATTCCCTCAATTGCCCAATCGGGATCATTCTCTCAGAAGAAACTTGCACCTCTTTAATTGGTGGTATTTGTTTCACAGGATTTTCTATCTCATGAACCTCTGGAGATTTTCTAGGTGCATGGCTTGACTCTCTGTCTATCTGACCTTCTACCCTATCCACTATCTTATCAATTTGAGCATCTTGATTTTGAGCATATTTAGTTAGACCATCAATTGTCTTTGCCAGATTCGCAAGTTGCTCCTTCATAGATGAGGCATCAGTTACCATTGCTTGCATAATCACTGGAGATGTTGGAGAGTAGCATGAATTATCGCATAAGTTAATTTTTGAAGTGCTCAACTTATGCGGTATGGTCAGAGATGATGAGTTGCTTGAACGATCATCGCTCTTTGTGCCAGAGTATTTGGAACCGGAATGCTCAAGTAGAGCTAAAGTCTTCTTAAGCGATTCAGCCACACTGTTTCCTCCTTCCGAAGCACTTGCATTGGACTTCATTCTTTTGGGGTTGAAGATCCAGAAACTAGAGTTGGTGCGGACGACACTGGAAGAGTTTGTCATCCTAGCAAACCTGCCTTGCTCCTCTTGACAGCTTCTAAGCTTCCGAAAGTAACACCAAGGATGCTTTCTACTTCAGTAGAGAACTTTGAATCAGCAGCCTTGGAAGCAGTTGATTGAGAGTTGACCTTCTTGGAAGTCATTTCAATATTCTTGAACTTTGCAATTGAAAAAGTTGAGATAAGAGGTAGAGATCGTCCCATTGGGCGTGCCAGAATTTGTTGGACAGTAAAATTTTTGAGGTCAAAAATAAATAATTGAGATAAGAAAAATATATTGCAACAATCAATTTATTATTTTCAATGCGAGTGTTACAATATCTATGAATCCTCTTATTCGCCTTTTCAAATATAAATTCAAGGGCTTAAAGCTTGATCTTGAATTTGAAATTGATTTGAATGCTTTGAGGGACTTGATCTTGACTTGTGTTTGAATTCAAGGGCTTTTAATCTTGTTCTTGAATATTGCAGTCTTGATCTTTGATCTTGATGAACTTGATTTGAATGCTTGACCTTTTTAGAGAAATTGCGGCGTTTGATCCACGAACTTTCTCTTGCTTCTTGTTAAAGTTCTGGGTCTCTTTTCTGAATTATGAGATCCCTATTTATACTTGTGGAAAAGCAAGAGTCATGATCAATATAGACTTCTTTTGACCAATCAGATTTAAGTGATGTGACGCCTTTTTATGGGCTTTTTATTTCATGGGTCTGCTGCATCATTTTGACATGTGGCATGGTCCTATTGGCTCCTTCATTTGACTTGGCATGCCACGTTATTTGACACGTAGCGCTTATTTGGGCCTCTAGAATATGACAATATCTTGGGCTTAGTAAAATGGGCTTATCATTTGTAGCCCAAATTAATGGACTAACCCAACAAATATTGGACCTTATTTAAATTCATACATGTTTGGATTTAAATAATTAACCCAGTTATATTAATCCACAATATTTATTCGGGATTAATCTTTTTTGAATTTAATATAATCGAAATTTCGTACGGATTTTAATTTAATAAAATTTCGTCGCATACACTTGTATTTTTATTTATGTTATAGTTCACATTTGTATTTATATTTTATGGTTCGCACTTGTATTTGTGTTATAGTTCGCATCTAGTTTGCACTTGTATTTATGTTTGTAGTTCGCGCCATCATTTATATTTTATATAATTCGCACTTGTATTTTAAAAAATTATTTTGTATTTTATAATTGACTAAACATTGTATTTATATTTTGTGATTTCATTTTATTTGTATTTTTCTATTATTTTTATCGATGCACTTGTATTTTTAAAAAACTGTTTTGTATTAATATTTGTAAGTTGACCGCGTATTGTATTTTTATTTATAATTTAATTTATTTTATTTTATTGTATTTGAAATTTTAGTTGACAAGATCATTTGTATTTTTAAACAATTGAAATTTTAGAAATTGTCAATTTCCAGTGTTGCTCCATTATAGTGGTTTGTCGCGCCAAACTTCCAGGTCTCAAGCAAGGTGGCAACACGATAGCTCCGCATCGCGCCACCATGCAGATTCCCAATAGTCCAGTTCCAGTGACTTGGCGCGATAGTGGCGCATCACACCAAGGATGAAAATTGAGAAATTATCTCAGAAATTAAATATGTTCCCTAGGGTTAAAAGGGTTAATTTTCCACCCTATATAAGCCTTATAACACGAGATTTGGCCATAATTCAGCAACTTATACTCAATTACTGTCAAAAACTCTCAAGAAACAAGCCCTAAGATTTTAATAGAAGGTTCAATTCCATGGGAATTCACCGTCATATTTCAAGAATCTCTCCGTCAATCTTCGTACAATCACAAGCTAAGGTATGCGTAGTGTTCATTCATGGACTCTTTCCGTCCATGAAGCCCGAGAATCTCTTTTCCAACTTCAAGTTTATGGATTTCTTTATAAGTTTCAGTTTGGGTTTATTTTGTTCATGTTGAGAATGATTAATTGAATTCTAATCCATGTTGGGTGATCAATTTTATGTGGAATTGATTAGTATAGATGTATATTCATGTGAACTTACGATTAAACCCTATAACGATGAAATTAGAATTGAACCATGATGTCTTATTGTTGTACAATGTTGTTTACATATACTATGCCTATCGTGTGTTTGATTGAATGCCTATATGAAGGAAAAGTTCCCAACTAGCATGATATTATGAAATCCCCATTTATGTACAAGTTTATGCATATCACATGTTTGATAAAGTGCTTCAATATATGAATTATAAATTGTGTTGTTGGTCATGTGTTCGAGTTAGTCATGTTATGTTAGTTTCTTTCCATCGTGTCTTGGGGGTACTTGAAACCGACAACTTAGTTGTGTGCCTAGAGCCATTTCATGTTTTCACGATACTCTCAGACAAGTCACGATCCATAGAACTCAGTCAGTCATATGACTAAGGAAATCTCAAAAATTTCAGTAATCCCAGTAGTTTAGTAACCTCTGTGATCTCAGTATTCCCTGTAAGTTTTAGTAACTTCAGTACTCTTAGTCAGTCCTCAGATCTCAGTAGAATTTTGTCAGTCAACGGAACTTAGTAAATTCAGTTTTAGCTTTACTAAATGATACCATCAGTTAATCAGTTCAGTTCAGTTCAGTTAAATCAGTTCAATTTAGTTAATCAATTCAGTGTCTATTCAATTGGGAGTAGGATTCAGCACCCAGTCAACCCAAGGATGGGGACTCACCTATTATTCAGTGGAGTGTATGATCCTTAGAAGCAATCCTTGTGTTCCATAACTACGTAGCCAGCGTAGGTTGAGATTCACCCTACACGTTTAGGGAAATATATACGTCTCATTTGGGTTGCCTACTAGGAGGGGTTGACAGAAGAGATCCCTATCAACGAGGGTATACTCACAACAGGTCTTTACCCGTGGCACGGTATTGACACCCTTCCTACTGGGGTCACAGGTTGGACCCCACCAGTTCAGTTCTGGGGTATGTTATTTGGATGATTACCTCCCACAGTCACAGTCTCAGTCTCAGTCTCAGTCTCAGTCTCAGTAAAAGAACTCAGATAGTTTTTCAGATTTTAGGACTGTCATAAATAGTCAAGTTTAAATACAGTATGTAACTCAGCTAGTTCCATCAGATTTAAGACAGTCAGATATAGTCAATCATGTTATCAGTTATATCAGGTTTTAGAACTTATGTTATCAGTATTCAGCTTCAGGACTGTCAGATAAAGTCAACCAGACCAGTTTTTCATAATCAGAACTGTCAGAAATAGTTATTTATGTATCAGTAACATAGTATTAATCTCTCAGATATCAGTCATGGGTTAGCTTGTGGTCCTTCAAGGTCATGGGCACCGTGTATCATTCTGGGTACCAGATTCAGGGTGTTACGAACTTGGTATCAGAGCCTAAGATTCAATAGTATCCTAGGAAGTTTGAAAAGTCGTATCTAGTAGAGTCTTGTGCATGCGTGTGTCGTGCACTAATCTTATGTGCAGGAGGCTATGAAATGTTTTAGGAATAGTTTCCCTTCTTTCAGTATTCATGTCGTGCTAGTGAGCATTGGCTCAAAGTTAAACTCTCAGTCTAATACACTTCTCCCCTTCATTTACAGATCATGCCTCCCAAAAGGGCTAGCGAAGAGGAAAATAGAAATCAGTCAACACCTCAGCCCGTCAGCCCAGATCCTCTAGATGAGTATATCTCTCATACAGAATTCAGGACTGCATTCACTACTCTATCCAGTTCAGTCGCAACCCAGAATGAACGGCCAGCTGCTGTTCTAGCCAACCCAGTGGCAAATTTTATTGCAGTCAGGATTCAGGACATCACCCGAATGAATCCTCCTCTATTCACCGGTTCCAAGTATGAAGAGGATCCATAAGAGTTTCTCGACCAGGTTTAGAAATTCAAAGAATTCATGGGAGTGACTTCCAGTGAGAGCGTAGAGTTTGCCACCTATCAGCTACAAGATGTAGCCCATACATTGTATAAACAATGGAAGGTGGATAGGTGTACAGATATGAAGCCCATAGAGTGGGAAGCGTTCTCTACAGCTTTCTTAATGGGTTCTTTCCCATAGAGCATAAAGAGGCTAAAGTGTTAGAGTTTATTCAGTTAGACAGGTACGCTCCCCATGTAGTAGCAAAGTAAGTTTGTGTTTGGGGTATCAGGTAGAGTGGTTAAGGAATGCAGAACTACTATGTTAATTGGTTATATGGACATATCTAGGCTTATGATAGATGACCAATAGATGGAGGAGCAAAAGCTTAAGAAGAAGGAGAGAGAAAATAAGAGAGCCAGAACAGGTAGTTATAGTTTTACACAGCATGGGTCACAGGGTGGTAAATGTTCTCAGTGGTGTTAGAAATGTTTAGCCCCAGTTTACTCTTCAGCTAGTGTCTCAGTACCAATGTTCAGAAATGATCAAAGAAATGGGGCATCAGGCTCTAAGGCTCAGAATAGTGAGAGTACGATTTTTACTCATCCATTTTGCGTAGAGTGTGGTAAGCATCATAAAGGTGTATGTATAGCTGGTAGTGGTGTGTGTAGAGTATGTTTTAAGTTAGGTCACAAGGTTAGAGATTGCCCCTAGTCAGGTTATCAGAGTGATCTCCACTTATCATTTTATTCCAGTCGCCCGAATCAGCAGGGTGCTAATTCCAGCGCTATCAGTGGGCAACGCCCAAGCAGACTCTATGCACTTTGGTCCTGATAGAATCAGGAAAATCCTACTGATGCAGTCACGGGTATTTTATGGATCTCTTATTTACATAGTCACGCTTCTTCATATTCATGAGTTCCTTTTTCTTTTGAAACCTTGCATAGCATTTAAACCATGGGGTCAGAAAGTCCAGTCTTTAAATTCTAGTTATAGTTCCAGTATGTGTAGGTAATCACTAAGGAAAGTTGATTCCCAACCTACTCTTATCTCAGTGCAATTGTTTTGTACCCATAGGATCGTGTGCATGTTGAATTCCTAGCAGGACGGGTTCCAACACCCTTAGTAGTACGACCTATGTTCCATGAACACAAAAATTTCAGACGTAAGTCATGCAGCTCATAACTCAGGCACTCATGTCATGTTTTACCATATGTTCAGTCCACGTGACTCATTCTCTACTTCTAGTGATCATTCAAGTTTAGATTACATCATGTATACCTCTAGTTTAAATCTCTTGATAAATCCAAAATATTGTTATTCCGTTTCTCAGGCCTTAGTTGATTGTTAAGGTTGATATAGTATTTGTTTGAGCATCGGATCCTTTCTTATGCCAATATTTCCCCAAGTATTTATCAGTATACAGTCTCAATACTTCAATATCAGTCTAAACCTCAATTATCAGAAGCTCAAGTAAAAATCTCAGTTATAGTTTTATTATAATACCAACTTCAGTCAGTAATCAGATCAGAAACTCAGTTCAGTTCCAGACTTGCTTAACCGATGCTACAACTATCAGTCACTCAGTTAGTAGTGTTTTAGTACCTCAGATTATAGAATGTTTCCAAACCATGATATACGTCTAGCCTTGCATTCTTGAGGTGATGTAGTTTTTTCTCATTTATTCTCAATTACATCATGTTATCTAGTCAATCATTATCTCCTATGCATAATATTTTACAGCCTTAGTCCAGTTATTCAAACTAAGTACAGACCAGTCTCTCATACCCAATATTTAGCTATCATTTATCTAGTTAATCAGATAAGTCATTATGCTTACGCATTCGTGCTTAGCACCTCGTAAATCTTTTAGTAGTCTCAGTTGCAGTGCATGAATCTTAGTTGCTTCATCTTAGATGATGTATCAGGCCTTATGTTTCAGATCGCAGATAATCAATCACGATTAAGATACTAGGTGCCTTGCACATCGCCTGATTTTCCCCTTAATAGCTCAGCCAAGACAGTATTCCTAGAGGGATCTAGTGTCCCAAGGGGTAGATATGCTATGATCCCACCTTTATAACATAAGTATCCCATTCTCGTCTTACAAAATGAATCTATTTTGAAGTAGGGTATACTCATAAGTTAACCCTCAAATTCAAATTTCTGTCGTGAGCTATGTATTTAAGGGATCGGATCAGTTCAAAAAATTCAGTTTATATGCCATATTTCAGCCTCAGTCATGTTCTCAAGTCCCCGTTCATGCATACTTCTAGCATAATAATGGGTTCATCAGTGCCTTTTAGTCATATAACAGTTTTCATAAACTTACTCAGTTCCATGTTCAAACTACCATTACAAATTTGGTATTCAGTTCATGCTCAGATCCCCATAACAAACTTGGTACAAAGTACTCTTGCATATTCAGTCATGTATTCATATACCAGTTCAGTTATGTAATCATACATCATACATGACTTATCACTGTGAGAAATACAGTTCATCAAAACATTCATTTATGTACTCATAAGTCAATTATCCATGCATCATGAATTCAGCTTATCAGTCATTCATCAGACATGCATGTTCAGTATGTTTTATTCACCTCTTCAGTTATGTCAGTCATGAGATCATGTTTCAGTTATTTATGTTTAGTATGTATGTTAGTTTATCTTCTCCTCTCTCACTCAGTCTCATTCGAGGATGAATGTTCTCAAGGGGGAGATATTGTAATACCCGCACTTTTCTTAGCTTGAAATTTTTCCCCAAGAATATTAGAAGCTTTATTTGAAAGATGAATACACTTTTATAGATGTATTATTTTCAAGATTTTCACTTTTTGTCATGTGGAAAATTCCATAAGCTTTCCATCGATGCTAAATTCGCCCAAATCCGACACCCGGGCAAAAAGTTAGAGCTCTTTTAGTGAGACAGTGTATCACCTGAGCCATCAGTGCGTTGCAGAGCCAGATTAAATGGAAATTGTCAATATCCATTGTTTCTCCATTATAGTGGTTCGTCGCGCCAAACTTCCAGGTCTCAAACAAGGTGGAAACATGATAGCTCTGCATTGCGCCACTATGCAGATTCCCAATAGTCCAGTTCCAGTGACTTGGCGTGATAGTGGTGCATCGCGCCAAGGATGAAAATTGAGAAATTATCTTAGAAATGAAATACATTCCCTAGGGTTAAAACGGTTAATTTCCCACCCTATATAAGCCTTATAACATGAGATTTGATCATAATTCAGCAACTTATACTCAATTACTCTCAAAAACTCTCAAGAAACAAACCCTAGGGTTTTCAATTACTCACAAAAACTCTCAAGAAACAAGCCCTAAGATTTTAATAGAAGGTTCAATTCCAAGGGAATTCACCATCAAATTTCAAGAATATCTCAATCAATCTTCATAGAATCACAAGCTAAGGTATGCGCAGTATTCATTCATGGACTCTTTCCATCCATGAAGCCCAAGAATCTCTTTTCCAACTTCAAGTTTATGGATTTCGTTATGAGTTTCATGTTGGGTTTATTTTGTTCATGTTGAGAATGATTAATTGAATTCTATTCCATGTTGGGTGATCAATTTTATGTGGAATTGATTAGTATAGATGTATATTCATGTGAACTTACGATTAAATCCTATAATGATGAAATTAGAATTGAACCATGATGTCTAATTGCTGTACAATGTTGTTTACATATACTATGCCTACTATGTGTTTGATTGAATGCCTATATGAAGGAAAAGTTCCCAACTAGCATGATATTATGAAATGTCCATTTATGTACAAGTTTATGCATATCACCTGTTTGATGAAGTGCTTCAATATATGAATTATGAATTGTGTTGTTGGTCATGTGTTCGAGTCAGTCATGTTATGTTAGTTTTTTTCCATCGTGTATTGGGGGTACTTGTACTCGACAACTTAGCTATGTGCCTAGAGCCATGTCATATTTTCACGATACTCTCAGACAAGTTATGATCCATAGAACTCAGTCAGTCATGTGACTCAGGAAATCTCAAAAATCTCAGTAATCTCAGTAGTTTAGTAACCTCTGTGATCTCAGTATTCCCAGTAAGTTTTAGTAACTTCAGTACTCTTAGTCAGTCCTCAGATCTCAGTAGAATTTTGTCAGTCAACGAAACTTAGTAAATTCAATTTTAGCTTTACTAAATGATACCATCAGTTAATCAGTTCAGTTTAGTTAAATCGGTTCAGTTTAGTTAATCGGCTTAGTGTCTATTCAGTTGGGAGTTGGATTCAGCACCGAGTTAACCCAAGGATGGGGACTCACTTGTTATTCAGTGGAGGGTGTGATCCTTAGAAGCAATCCTTGTGTTCCATAACTATGTAGCCAGCATAGGTTGAGATGCACCCTATACGTTTAGGGACATCTATACTTCTCATTTGGGTTACCTACTAGGAGAGGTTGACTGAAGAACTCCCTATCAGCGAGGGTATACTCACAGCAGGTTTTTACTCGTGGCACGGTATTAACACCCTTCCTGCTAGGGTTACAGGTTGGACCCCACCAGTTCAGTTCTGGGGCATGTCGATAATATGATTACCTCCCACAGTCACAATCTCAGTAAATGAACTCAGATATTTCTTTAAATTTTAGGACTGTCAGATACAGTCAAGTTTAGATACAGTACGTAACTCAACTAGTTCCATTAGATTCAACATGATTAGATACAGTCACTTATGTTATCAGTTATATTAGTTCTTAGAACTCATGTTATCAGTATTCAGCTTCAGGACTGTCAGATACAGTCAACCAGACCATTTCTTCATAATCAAAACTATTAGAAACGGTTATTTATGTATCAGTAACATAGTATCAGTCCCTCAGATATCATTCATGGGTTAGCTTGTGGTCCTTCGAGGTCATGAGCACCGTATAGCATTCCGAGTACCATATTTGAGTCATTACAAAGGGCTCAGAGATTATATTCTGTCCATAAAACTTGGTATCTCAGGCATGTTACTCTTTTCTAATTGTTATTGCTTAAAAGCATGTGTTTTAAAGTATTATTTACGTGGTTTTGGTGTTTTATTTTGAAACATGGGTTGAGTATTTTGAATGCATGTTGCAGAATAATATTTTCCATGATTTACAAATAATTGTTCATCCTTTAATAATGGTTTTGAAATTATCGGATGCATGGGTAGGGTGAATAACGAGGTGATTGTAATTTCCCCACAACTTTTCACTTTTGAAGTGGTAATGGCCTCAACCCCACGTTGTGAAATTGGTTTTGAATATGAAAAGTATGCATATTAAACTACTTTTGAACTATTCCATAATCTGAAAAGTCAATGAAGCATAATGGTTTTGAATTGAACCTTATGAGTTATGTAATTCCTCAAGCTAAAGTATAATTCAACCAAGGGGGTTGTGAATTTTCCCAAGTGATGATAATTGGTTTGGCATGTTGTTGTTACCTTCCAAATGTAGTTGGTATGGCGATACCAACAATGTATGCCTCAATGTGTAATGTGATTCAATTAATGGGAATGTGTGACAAATGTTTCAATTGGGCTTTAAAAGAGGATTATGTAGCTGAGTTGTGAAAGTAGAGGTACCAAGGTACCAATATTGAAAACTGCAGTTACCGACGAGGGGGTCTACATGACCGAGTGGTTTGAGTCCCCCTTATTATTATCATATGATTGGGAGGTTCGAGTCCCCCATATTATATTGTATGATTATGTGCTTAAGTCACCTTGGTATGTCAGGTGGTTTGAGTCCCCAATGGTATATATGTATATCCTCTGGTTCATGCGGCTATAGGCACTAGGGCCCTTCCAGCTGGGGAAGAGTTGGGCCCTTATAGCCCCTGGGTGCCTTCTTATGTTATGACGGTTGAGCTACACAAATCTAGGCTAAAGTTTTAAAGTGCATGCTAAGATTTGTTCCTTATCCCCGCATATTACTTATGTATATATTATGATATGATTCATATGGTATTGAAATAATTAGACTTGACATTATTTTATCCCCTATCCCTGAGTTACATGCTAGTGTTCACCCAACTAATCGTCCCCAGATGTTGTATCCCTATGTAATGTAGGAACCGGAGGTACTTCTACTTTGTCTGTGTAGAGTTAGGTGGATTGTCCCAGTTCGTCAGTTCATTATGGTGAAGTGGTGAGCTTACATTCTCTAGAAGGCTTAGGCATTTCATTAGTTTCCATTCTTAGATTTGAGTTGATCATTTTTATTATCATTAACATTATCATTGTCATTGTCAGAGTCGGGTACATGTCCAGACCAAGACTGGTTTTTTGGTTCTTTTGTATAGAGGCTTTGTTGGATTACTGTGGACTTGGTGGATGTTGGTAGGATGTGTTTGGTCGGTTGTCAGATTATCGATCATAGAGATAACTTTTATTCTTTAAACTTGTCTTGTGCTATTTTGTTATATGTTCGGAATTCAACCATTATTGGGTGATGTACGGTGTTTGGTTAGGTTCAGGGGGTGGTCTCCGATCCACGGTAGAATAGAGATGCCCATCATGGACAGGCCCTGATATGGTTCGTTACAAAAACATACAACAAACAAGTGAAATTATGTGTATAATACCATGAGGAAGATAATGTAATGTTCACGAACCACATAATAAGTATTTCCACAACCAAGCACATGAGGTATTATCACAACCAATCATAATAATATATTTTCACAACCACGCGAGCCAATATCCACTCATTAATTCCACCATCCTTGAATTTCTCCATGTTTCATATGCCAACAAGTATGAATATATCATAATACATTAATGATACTACATTTGGCATTTCAACAATACAATACAATTATTCACATGTATTTAAAGCTATCAATATCACATAGGACCCCATACAGTCACACATATTACATAACATCTCAATTTCAACAATTACGTCACATATAGGCCCCCACATGGGCACAACATATAGATAGTCATTTTTCATGATTATTTTCCACTCTTAAAATGCATTTCGTACCATCATTTACTACCCAACCCTAACCTACCTCGAATGTCAAAACTGATCAACTACACTTTGAACCCATGACTTTACTTTCTACGAAATAACCCAAAATCACCTAAAACTATGAAATATAGAATCTATGCGTCAAAACAAAGCTAACGATACCAGTATTAACTACTTTTTATTCATAGTCATAAGAAACACCCAAAATAGGTTTTCGAAAAACAAGGGAAAATCATTACTTTACTTCAAAACATATTTTCCATTTTTTTTAGGAATTTATAGCTGAAAACTCAGGTCAAATCAAGTCAAAAAATGAGGTTCAAATCGAAGAAAATTCATTTTTGAGCTTTATCGAGTAAAATCTTTGAAATCCATTTTAAAATCAAGAATCAAAGTTGTTTTGAAGGTTAAATTGATGAAAAACTAGTAATTATGAGATTAAAACATTATTCAAGTGAAAAGGAGTGAAATTGGTGTTTAAAATCAAGCTCTAAGATTTTGGGGTTTTGAGAAATTAATCAAGGAATTAAAGTAGAAAAGGATGAAATCTCACCTTAAATTTGTAATAGAATCAAGATATTGATGTTAATCAAGATTCCCAAGCTCCACTTTTAAGCTCTTACACTATTTTAGGGTTTAACTCCCAAGAGGTGAGGCAAGGTTAAAGAATGGACAGTGGCAAAAAAGAGGGGTAAAAGGGTTGTTTTATACACTGCATTGATCTAGAAAAACAAAATTTTTTGAGTCCAACCCGAACTCCGACTGGGTGTTTGAAATTCACTTGGAGTCCGATATATGAAAACCAAACCACCATTCAATTTATTATTAACCAAGTTTATAAGTAGTGGTATTGTCATACCAACTATAGCTTGCAAGTAATGTACTTAGACATCCTTTTTTAGAAGAAGGGATTCTCATGTACCCATAGATTACATTATTAAGTTTACATGGGAGAATCCCATGTACCACACAAGATGTTTGTTATTAAGTTTTCTAGGGGGATTCCCTTGTACCCCACAAGGCTTTCAACTAGACCAACCATAACCACTAAGACATTACTATTTAACCATTTCAAACCATTTAAATCATTTATACCATTTAGGGTTCCATTACCAAGTTATACCATGCATAGTTCACTGAAAGTCCAACAATTTAACACAAACCATTCTCGTAGATATTTTATCAAACAAGTTGTGGACATAGTGTTTCCAAAGCCAAAATCATGTACCAATTAACCATTCCTATGCAAACACATGTACAAACCACCATAATAATATGAAAATCATAAGTAAAAGACATGGTAAAACCATAACCATTCATTCTAACCAAAACCCCCAACATGTATTTGATAACCAAAACCAATACAACATTTATGCTATGAAAACAATTTATAAAACATGCCTTTTGTTGAAACAAAATATAAGGAGGAGTAACATGCCCTAGATTATGAAGATAACGAAGAGAAATCACCTATATAGGTCCCAAATTGACCACCTTGAAAGAAACCTATCCTTCCTTAACCCAAGAGCCTTAAGAGAATTTGAGAGTGTTTAAGAGAGTTTGATTAATTGCAAGTGGGTTAATGAAGACCCAAAAAGGAGCTTTATGTCGTGGGGTCATAATAGGTTAAGAGGGGAAGTGTCCAGATTACCCCTAATTTAAACTACTTAAAATTCTCATAGGATGGTACGACCATTCCACCCCAATCGTACCGTAAGGTACGAGTGGTACCCTTATCTCATACCCTAGGCCTCATCTTAGACCCCAACACTATCCAACATACAACCACCCAAGCCAAATCGTACCTAACTATACGACTAGTACCATTAACTATACCCTAGGTAGAATAGAATCACGTAGACTAAACTTAGGGAAATATACGATTGACACCTTACCATTAGTACCCTAACATACGACTTTCACGTTCCAACCATACCTTGGACAGAAACCACCCAACCTACACTAGTCACCATACGAACAAGACCAACAAAACTGTACCACATCATATGAGAAGTACCCCAAGTCGTATGAAGTCCATAAGCCAAAAACTAAGAAATTTTCTAATGGACAAAACCCATGGTATTTCAGTCTCCCCCACTAGGATCATTCATCCCAAAATGACGGACAAGGTAGTACAAGAACGAATTACACCCCAACACAACCATTCCAACCTTTAACTAAGTTAGAAAATAAAAATGCAAGGAAATCAACATACCTTCCGTATGAATATCCGAAGTAGAAAACAAATGCGGATACTTGGACTTCGTGTCCTCTTCTACTTCCCAAGTAGTTTATTCCACCTTGTGGTTCTACCATAGAACCTTAACCAAACTATATCCTTGTTCCACATTCGATGAACCTATCGATCCAAGATCTCTTCATAAGATAGAGAATTCGAGATACCCAATCCTTCCAAAGGAACAACTAATGAAGGATCAACTATACACTTTCTCAGCATAGAGACATAGAATACCGTATAAATGAAGCTCAAACCAAAAAGAAACTCTAATTACAATGCTACATTACCAACCCTCCTTAAAACCATATAAGGATCAATATACTGGGTACTGAGCTTCCCTTTTTTCCCAAACCGCATTACTCCCTTCATGGGAGATACCTTTAGGAATACCCTATCCCCAACCTAAAACTCTAAGATCTTATGCCTTATATCTACATAGAACTTTTGGCGACTTTGGGCAGCCTTAAGCCTATCCCAAATCACCTTTAACTTTTCCATAGCCCGATAAACCAAATGCGGGCCAAACATATCTGCCTCACCAAGCTCAAACCACCCAATAGAAGATCTATACCTCTTACCATACAATGCCTAAAAAGGGGTCATCCCAATGCTAAAATGATAGTTGTTATTGTAAGCAAACTCTAAAAGAGGTAGATGCTTAACCATATTACCGCCATAATCAATCACACTTACACGAAGAATATCTTCTAATGTCTGAATAGACCTTTTTACTTGCCCACCCATCTGCGGGTGAAAAGCAGTATAAGACTAACCTTAGTACCCAACCCCTTCTGAAACGACCACCAAAAGTGAGATGAAAATTGCATACCACGATCAGATATAATCAAAATAGGTACCCCATGCAGCTTTAAAATATCATAAAGATGCAACCTCGTATAATCCTCAAATAAAACATTAGTCCTCACTGGCAAGAAGTGAGCCGACTTTTTCATCCAATCCACGATGACCTAAACTGAGTAAAATTAGTTCTGAGACAGAGGACGATCAGTAATGAAATCCATGTTGATCACCTCCCATTTCCATTCTGGCAATTCAATTTTCTTATACAAGCCTTCATGCCTTATGTGCTTAACTTTCACTTGTTGACACACCAAATATTTGGCCAGAAAATCAGCCACATCCTTTTTCATACCAATCCACCAATATATATCATTAAGATCATGATACATTTTCGTCAAATCGGGATGAGCAATATAGCATAATTTATGTGCCTTAGCCAATACCCTTTCTCGTAAACCATCAATATCCATATAACCTCTATTGGTACCGCAAGGTACCATCACCACTGATCTTAAATACCATTACCTTTTTCCCACCTACATCACCTTTGATTTTTATCAAGACACAATCTAGCATTTGTTTCTCCTTGATCTTTGCACCAAGAGATGACTGAACCACTTTCTGTACCAATATACCACCATTCTTGGAGTCCAAAAGGCAAACTCCAAGATTAGCCAAGTGGTTAATATCTTTCTCCAACTTCTGTCTCTCCTTATCCACATGAGATAAACTCTCCATGGATAATCTGCTAAGAACATCAGCAACAACAATAGCCTTACCAGGATGGTAGTGAAAACTCATGTCATAGTCCTTGAGAAGCTTAATCCATCTCCTCTTTCTGAGGTTAAGCTCTTTTTGAGTGAACACATACTGAAGACTCTTATGATCCAAGAAGATATCTATGTTCACTCTATTCAAATAGTGATGCCAAATTTTCAACGCAGACACCACAACTAATAATTCTAGATCATGAGTTGGAAAATTCCTCTTATGCACCTTAAACTGCCTAGAAGCATAGGCAATTACCTTACCATGCTGCACCAAATCATAGCCAAGTCCCACTCGGGACGTATCATAGTAAATCAAAAAACCCTCATTGCCTTGAAGAAAGTCAAAACCAGAGCCAAAGTTAGCTTATCCTTATGCTTCTCAAAACTACCCTCACAAGTATTTGACCAAAAGAACTTTACCTTCTTCTGAGTCAACTTAGTCAATGGGACAGCAATCGTTGAAAAACTCTCCAGAAACCACCTATAGTATTCGGTCAAACCCAAGAATATCCACCATGTTAGACCCAGAAAAGTGACAGCATTCAACTAGAATACACATTTCGAGAATTTGGCCTACAACTGCTCTTTTAAGGTCTATAATACCACACGGAGGTGATTGGAATGATTTACCTCACTCTTAGAGTACACAAAAATATAATCAATGAACACAATGACAAACAGATCCAGAAACTAATGAAATACCTTATTCATCAAATCCATGAATATCATCGGAGCATTGGTCAAACCAAATGACATAACCAAGAACTCAAAGGTCCTATATCGGGTATGAAATGTTATCTTTGAGATATCCACCTCCCTAATCTTAAGTTGATGATATCCAGACCAATGATCTATCTTTAAAAAAAAGTTGGCACCTTACAACTAATCAAATAAGTCATTAATTCTAGGAAAAAGATACTTGTTCTTAACTATTACCTTATTCAACTGCCGATAGTCAATACATATCCAAAGAAAACTATCTTTTTTACGCATGAATAACATTAATGCACCCCATGGGGAAACACAAGGATAGATGAAACCCTTATCCAAAAGATCTTTAAGTAGCTCCTTAAGTCCCTTCAACTTAGTCAGAATTATTCTATAAGGAGGAATAGATATTGGACAAGTGTCTAGAACCAAATCAATCCCAAACTCAATCTCCCTGTTCGGAGGAACATCATCAAGATCATTCGAAAAGACCTCAGGAAACTCATTCACCACTAGAACTGAATATAAAGAAGGACCTTCTGAGTTAGAGTCTTTAACCCGAACAAAATGATAGAGACGTCGTTTAAATATTAACCTTTGAGATCTAAGACATGATATAAACTTCCCCTTAGGATCTAAGGAACCACCCTCTCATTCAATAATTGGTTCACTAGGGAACATAAAAACAACCATATGGGTCTGACAGTCTAAGCACACGTAGCACGAGTGTAACCAATCCATCCCTAGAATAAGATTAAAATCCACCATATTTAATTCGAAAAAATCTACCAAAGTCTCCTTACTACCAAAAGATACCACACACCCCTTATAGACTCTTTTAGCAACCACAGAGTCGCCTACTGGGTAGAAACAAAAAAAATCTGATATAACCTCAGGAACAAAACCAAAATACACAACCACAAACGAGGTTGCATAAGAGAGAGTGGATCCTGAATCAAGTAAATAACACATATCATGAGAAAAAAGTTGTAACGTATCATTTATGACATCAGGAGATGCCGTAGACTACTATCGGGATGTAAGAGCATATAACCGATTTTGGTCTGTGCTGGTACCAGAAGAAGAAATAGATACAGAAGCAGCACCCCTGGGTGCAGGAGCAGATAGGTAAATAAAACGTTGTTCGCTCCCAAAGCAACCTTAACAACCAAATAATTTCAAAGCATATAGTCTGGCTGACCATATTTGAAGCATTTGTCCCTCTCATTATCATAAAAGACCTGATACAACCGACCATAGAACCTAAAAATATGACATAATAAAGCCGACTGAGCCTCACTATCTGAGATTAGGCACCCTATTCCTTGAAATTATCAGCACTCTATTGACGTCTGTCTTCCGACTGCTTCGGGTAGGGATCATTAGCTATGGAGAAAGAACCAGAACTCTCTCATTTATTCTTTGGCCACTTACCACTATCCCAACCACTTTATTTTTGACCACCACCCTGCTCAAAAAATCAAAAAAAATCCTATCTTGTCTTTCACCTACCTTAGCCTGCTTTCTCTTTTCCTCCTCCACCTGTTGCATATGAATAACCAACCTAAAGATATCTATGTCCTCAGTAATGCAGTCTTGCTTTCAAAGATTAACTCATAAGCTATTCCTAAAGAAATGTTTCTCATCCTGGCCCTCATATCCTATGCTATTTTAGGAGCATACCTAGACAGCTAGTGAAATTTCAAGGCATACTCCTTGACTGACATATTTTCCTATTTTAGATTAACAAATTCCTTCATTTTTGCTTCCCTTAACTCTTGAGGAAAGAAGTGATCTAGAAAAGAATTAAAGAAAGTCTCCTACAAAGATGACTCATCAACCCCACCCCTTGCCTGATCCTATTCCTTGTACCATTGCTATGACACATCCTTTAGATGATAGGCAAAAAAATTCACCCCTTCCACATTCGTGGCCTGTATAACCCTAAAGATATTTTCTTTAACATTCAAAAAACCCTGACAATCCTGCTCCACCTTAACACCAGTAAAAGTTGGAGGACTCAATATCATAAAATGTACAACCCTTGTAGACTTAGAAGATGCACCACTAGATGCACCACGCTCAGCTTGAGAAGCTACCAACTGAGCAATCATATGAATCGACTGATAAAACTCTGCATTGGTCATGTCTTCCTGAGGATCGTGAGGAGGAATATAAGGAACTGGTGAAACTCCTGGACAATCAAGGATGAGACCCGTAGAACGAGAATAGATCCCATGAGTAGAGTGTGTCCCATCAACTTTGTCCCCAGTTGGAATACGGGAGTGTTCGTGCACATCAGATTGTCAAGGAATGATCTGAAATGCGAACAAATTGGACTTAGAGAAGATTCTAGGACTTAGACTCCAGGATTGAAAATAGAACATAAATAAAGAGAAATATTCCCAAGTGTCTTGTATCCTCTCTCTTATGAGTGTGGCACACTACACACCCATAATAGAGACTCTACTTGACATGGCTTTATGGACTCCCAATTGACCATGAACCTAAAGTTCCAATTCCAACTAGACATGACCCAAATCGGGTCCTTATTGTAATGGGAATCCCAAGTCCAACCAAATTGGGGACCACCCTTGTTACCCTACCCAACCTTCAAATACGTATCCTGAGTTGGATGAATTCCAAACATATATCAAGATAGCATTTTGTACAATTTTGACTCTGGGATAGGTCCAAAACTGTGACCAATCCAAGCAAGTCGAACTATCCAATACCCAACTAATAACCATACCAAAACCAAAAAAATAACCAAGTACGATTCCATAACATAATAGGATGGAAAAATCATAAATACAGTCAAACGATATCATCCATAATACCAATACCAATGCCAAGGAGTACACCACTACAGACACCACCCATACCAACCCATTGTAGTCCCACAAAACCTTTAAACAAAAGTAAAACACTATCTAGTTGGGGTAGCCAAAACCTATGTCTATGAAATAATATGAGTATGTAAATACATTCATGATATGAAATGGAGCCTTCCAGAATATGGAAGCTCACCACTTTAATCCAACAGTTGATCTTGAATCCTATTACTAAGTGGGAGGGGTAGAATGGTTGGTTCCTACATTGCATGGGCATACAACGCCAGAAGATGGGTTAGCGAGTGAACGCTAGCATACACTCAGGATAAAGATAAAATAATGCCAATATTTAAAACTATATAAACCAACCATATGTATTTAAAACCATACACACATATATATATAACCATTCGGGGAAAAGAAATCGGGTTTAGCATGCCTTTAAAATCATTAACCTGGGTATGTGTAGGTTAATCATCCTAGAACCACTCACAGGCTATATGGGTCTAGTATAACCCTTTATACAGGCCACGGTATATATAGCTGCATAAACTGAAGATACCATAGGAGTAAGGTATTCTCGAGTACCCTACACTCTCCATGATACATATATATAAGTATACTTAGGGGATTTCTGTGTACCCCATAAGTATCATATATGGTCGCCATGACCAATCCTTATGTCGGCAAACATGAGTTTCTAGTGTTCGTTCATTGGACTCACAACTTCACTATTAGCAATCACACCCCACCATTATTGCCATACTAAAACCATTATCATACAACCAAACCACCATTCAATTTATTATTAAATAAGTCTATAAGTAGTAGTGTCATCGTACCAACTATAGCTTGTAAGTAATGTCCTTAGCCATCCTTTTAAGAAGAAAGGATTCCTATGTACCCATAGATTACATTATAAAGTTAACTTGGGAGAATGTTATAATGCCCCAAATCTGGTACCCAGAATGCTACACGGTGGTCATGATCCTGAAAGACCACAAGCTAACCCATGACTAATATTTATACCTGAACACTGCATAATATACTGTATAAATGCGAAAACATGAACTGAAAGGCCTTAAGGTTCAAAACAAAAACATAACTAATAAATCATAACTTATAAATGGGATATGAAATACCCAAAACACTAAAATAACTATCAGAACATGATAGTCTGAAAAGCCTCTAACTGACTGAACTGTCTGAATAAGGAGTTGATCAGGCATAACCCCAACTAACTCAAAATAAAAAATGAATTAATGAGATAATAAAGAAATGGTCATGTCCTCGAAGGATGAGGACTCACTGCTATTTCTGACTGCTGAGAATAGAATACTACTGATGCTCTGGAGCTCGTGCATCTAAACCTATAGTATAAAACACCATAGCGCAAATGTATCAGTACTTTGAATGTAATGGTATGCATGGAAGGTAGGTTGAATGCAAAGGGTTCACATGCATGAACTATACTAACTGACTGGACAACATGAACGTAAGAATACATGCATAAATACATAATAACTATAACTAAGTTCATAATAACATGATTACTGAATATGAGTACTGACAACAAAAGATATTAATAACTGTATAACTGAAATAACTGATACACTGTGACTGTATCTGACAGTCTAAGTTTCTCATGAAACTAGCTGAGTTTTGTACTATTCTGAGCTGACTGTATCTGACAGTCGTAAATTCTGTAGAACTATCTGAGTTCTATTATTAAGACTGAATAACTGTATAATTCTGTAATTAAAATTGTGGGAAGTAGTTATCTAATCGACATGCCCCTAATATGCCATTATGGCTGAGTTGGGGTCCAATCTGTAACCCCAATTAGAAGGGTTTCAATACCACACCACTGGTAAGGATAATATGTGAGTAACCCTCATATAACTGGTAACTCTAGTGAGAACGGTAGGAAACGTCACATAACAGGTTAAGCCACCTCATCTACCCTTATATAGCAGGCTATGAAGTCTCAACCTACACTAGCTATGTAGTTCTGGAATGCAAGGATTGTTTTTAAGAATCACACCCTCATATAACAGGTGAGCTCCCATCCTTGGGTTCACTCAGTGCTAATTCCTACTCCCATCTAAATAGACACTGAACATGGATTACTAAACTGAATTAACTGAGTTTCGTTGACTGATGAAATAGTATTGAGATTACTGTATTACTAAGATTTCCTGAGTCACATAACTGACTAAGGATATCATGAAAACATAATACCGACTTTAGGCACACAGCTATATTTTTTGGGTACAAGTATCCTCAGGACTCCATGGAAAGAAACTGATAAAGGATGACTTTCTTGATTACATAACTAACATAACAATCCATAATTCATTGAGTAAGACATTTCATCAAACATTTGACATGGATAAACATGTACATGAATAGGGAATTCATATTATCATACTAGTATGGCACTTTTCTTTCACATAGGCATTTAATAAAACACATGAGGAGCATGCTTTTGTTATAAAATCATCAACACATCTAATAATCATAGATACATCAATCAACTTGTAATTTGAAGGTGGTTTATCATGGTTATTATGCAAATCATCACATATTAGGGTCAATCATTGGAATATGTAATTTAAAAAATGAATCAAAACCATACAGCATCATGAACATGAATTTCAATTCAATTTAAATCATGAACATTCACAAATACCCAAATCTTGGATTTTAAAAGAGATTCTTGAGCTTTATGGGTGAAAGGGATCCATGAATCAACACATGACATACCTGGGTTGTGAGTTTCTTAAATTTCTTGGTTTCTTAAAGAAGGATTTTGATCTTGTTCTTGGGGATTATCTTTGAGATAAAACCTTAATTTGATGTTGTGAATGAATAATGAACTTATGAGCTTTGGTCTGATATAATTAGAGGTTAAAACGGGTGTAAAAACACTCAAATACCCTTTAAAAATGACTTAACATTCGTTGAACGGGACCTGGGATGGCTCGTGTGACGGTCCATCGCTGGCTCGACTGTTCGTCATTTTGATCGTCGTACGCAGACCAAAAAAGACTCACTGTTTTATAGCGACGGCTTGGGCGATGGTCCATCGCAAGTTCAACGGTCCGTCACCTGTCCGTCGTACCTTATCCATAAGGTTAACGCACTGTCTTAGCTGTGATGGTCTAGGCGACGGTCCATCGCTAGATCGGCAGTCTGTCAACCTGGCCGTCGCACCTGGGTGATTCTGACAACTCTGAGTAAAACGTCCGTAACTTTTTAATTCAATACTAGATTTGGACGAAATTGGTATCGTTGGAAAGCTAATTCAATTTCCCACATGATAAAAAGTGAAAATATTAAAAATTTCACATGTAAAAAAATGGATTCATATTTCAAAGTAAGTTTCTAACATTCTTGGAAAGATTTCAAGCTAGGTAGAAGTACGGGGTACTACAATATCTCCCCCTTGAGAACATTCGTCCTTGAATGAGACTGAGTGAGAGGGAAGAAAATAAACTGGCGTACATACTTAGCATGAATGACTGGATCATGACTTCATGACTGATATGACTGATAACTGAATATATCATACTAAACATGCATATCTGATGTATGTGTAACTGATTCATGAATACGTGACTGAGTGTTCTGATAAACTAAGGTTCTCACAATGAGAATGCATATCTGATGTATGATTACATAACTGAACTGATATATGAATGCATGACTGAATATGGCAATGGTATGTAACACCAACTTTATAATGGAATTTTGAGCATGAACTGAAAAAGCTTAAGGAGAACTATTACCTTGAGCTTGATCTGAGTTGGAGGATAAGAGGTAAGGATACTTGGTTTGCATATCTACTTCTGCCTCCCAAGTAGCTCCCTCAACGAACTGATTTTGCCAATGAACTTTGACTAAAAGGACTTCTTTCTGATAGTCTAGGATTTCGACTGGAATCTCTTCATAAGAGAGGTTGTTCTGAACATCTATGCTCTGAATAGGGACTACAAAGACTAGGTCACCTATGTACTTCTTGAGAAGAGAGACATGGAAGACTGGATGAACTAAGGCTAGATCTGAAATCAATTACACATGCTATTAGTATATCTTATAAAGTTTGAATAGTCCTCTCTGCTTGACCATATGTCTGAGGATAGAAGGTTGTACTTAGATAAACTTGGGTACCAAGACCCTTTTGGAATGCTTTCCAAAAATAAGAGGTGAACTGGGTACCTCTGTTTGAGATAATAGATAACGAAACACCATGCAATCTAACCAACTCCTTGATGTAGAGTATAGCGTAATCCTCGGCTGAATAAGAGGTATGGACTGGAAGAAAATGAGCTGACTTGGTCATTCTTTCTATAATGACCCAGACTAAATCATGCTGGCTAAGAGTATGAGGCAAACCCATCACGAAGTCCATATTCACTTCTTCCCACTTTCAAGAAGGAATATTGAACTCCTGCATGGACCCACTAGAATTCTGATGCTCTATTTTAACCTGCTGACATGTAGAGCACTTAGCCACAAATTCTACAACATCTCTCTTTATCCCACTCCACCAATAGATCTCCCAAAAGTCACGGTACATCTTTGTGGCCCCTGGATGAATAGAGTAGCGCACCATGCACTTCTGTAAGAATTTGCTGCCTTAAGTCATATACACCTAGAATACACAGATGACCCTGACAACACAAAACACCATTTCCCCCTTAGGAGAAAACCTCTACTTTCTGATCCTTAACTGATTCTTTCAACTTGACAAGGCTGGGATCTCTATATTGCTTTTCTTTCACCTCAAAAACAAGAGATGATTCTGAACTAATCTGAACCCATATGTCACCCTTCTATGTATCGTCTAAGCGAACACCTAATCCGGCAAGTTGATGGATTTCTTGAGCTAGCTTCATCTTACTGTCCTCAGCATGAACTACACTACCCATAGACAGTCTACTGAGAGTGTCGACCACTACATTGAACTTGCCCGGATGATAAAGGACATTCATATCATAATCTTTCAAGAGCTCTAACCACTTTCTATGACGAAAATTAAGATCTTTCTGAGAAAATACATACTGAAAGCTCTTATGATTTGTGAACACATCTACATAAAGACCATATAGATAATGCCTTCAAATCTTCAAAGTAAATACTACGGCTGCTAACTCAAGATCATGAGTAGTGTAATTCTTCTCATGGAGTTTGAGATGTCTAGAGGCGTAGGATATGACCTTACCATGCTGCATGAGGACACAACCCAAACCTACTCTGGATGCATCACAATACACCATGAACCCGTCTGAACTATCTGGAAGAGCTAAGACTGGGGCTAAGGTGAGTTGAGTCTTCAACTCCTGAAAACTCTTCTCGCAAGGATCTGACCATTGAAACTTGACTTTTATCTGAGTAAATCTAGACATAGGGGATGCAATAGAAGAAAATCCCTTAACAAACCATCTTTAATAGCTGACCAAACCCAAGAAACTCCTGATATATTATGGAGAGACAGGGCGAGGCCAATTTCTTACTACTTTGGTCTTTTGAGGATCTACTCTAATGCCATCACCGGAAATGATATGGCCAAGAAATGCTACTTACTTTAGCCAAAATTTTCACTTACTGAATTTGGCGAATAGTTGATGATCTCTGAGAGTATGAAGTATGATTCTGAAATGGTCTGCATGATCACGCTCAATACGGGAATAAACCAGAATATCATCTATGAAGACTATGATGAACATGTCTAAATATTACTTGAACACACGGTTCATCAAGTCCATGAAAGTTGCTGGGACATTGGTAAGACTAAAGGACATGACTAGGAATTCAAAGTGACCATACCACGTACGATAGGCTATTTTTAAAATGTCACATTCTCTGACTCTAAGTTGATGATAGTCGGATCTGAGGTCTATCTTAGAGAAATAGCTGGAACCCTGAAGTTGGTCAAACAAGTCATCGATTCTAGAAAGAGGAGACTTATTCTTGACCATGACTTTATTGAGCTGACGGTAATCAATACATATTCTGAGAGAATCGTCTTTCTTGCTCACGAATAAAACTGGTGCACCCCACGGGGAAATATTGGGTCTAATGAATTCCTTATCTAAGAGATCCTTCAGCTGCTCCTTCAATTCTCTAGTTCTACTAGTGCCATTTTGTATGGCGGAATAGATATAGGCTGATTATCTGGAATAAGATCAATACCAAAGTCTATTTCCCTTTCGGGAGAAATTCCTGGAAGATCTTTGGAAAATACATCTGAATATTCATTCACGACTGGGACTGAATCAAGACTAGGGGTTTCAGAACTAGTGTCCTTAACTCGAACAAGATGATAGACACATCCCTTAGATATTATTTTCCATGCCCGAAGGTAGGAAACAAGCTGACCTCTGAAAGATGAAGTACTACCCCTCCACTCTAGGATAGGTTTATTCGAAAACTGAAATCAGAATATTCTATTTTTGAAGTCAACTATGGCATAGCAAGAATGAAGCCAATCCATGTTGAGAATGATATCAAAATCAGTCATCTCTAATTTGACTAAGTTTGCTGAAGTGACTTTCTTAAATATCATAATTGGGAAGTACCTGTATACCCACTAGGCTATGATAGTTTTACCCACTAGGGTAGAGACTGAAAAAGGATATGCTTGAATTTCAGAACTGATTCCGAATTCTCCTGCTATATATGGAGTAACAAAAGACAAAGAAGCTCCTAGATCTAGCAAAGCATAAACATACACACGAAAGATCTATAATGTACCAGTAACCATATTAGGAGAATTTTCCTGATCTTGTCAGGACTGGATAGGATAAAGTCTATTTGAGCGTTGCCCACTTGTAGCACTGGAAGTGGCACTCGGCTGACTTGGGCGACCAGACTAAGTTAAGGAATGATTCTGTTGACCCTGAAGACTTGGATGAGGATAATATATAACTCTGTGGACTGGCTTTCCACATCCAAAACAAATATTATTGCCAACTCTGTAAATACCCTAATGGTGCTTGCTCGAATTCTGGCAAAGAGGATAGGTGCGGACACTGCTAACACTGCCCTGAGACTTAGAGCTTGGCACTCTAATTTTGTTACCATCCCTAAACTTAGGAGCTGGAGCACTAGCTGAAGAGGGATATGGAATTGATGACTTAGGATGAAACTGAGAATGGTTACCTCCATCTTATTTAGGCTGAGAAAAGTTGAAACTACCTATACTTGCTCTCTTATTCTGCTTCTCTCTTATCTTAATCTTTTGATCTTCTATCTGTTGAGCATGAGTCATGAGCCTGGCTAAAGTCATGTCACTATTAAACATTGCAGACCTACACCTATTGACCACACTAACATTCACCCCAGAAACAAACTTACTCATCTTGGCCCTGCTATCTGTAACCACATGAGGAGCATATCTGGCTAATTGAGTAAACTTAAGAGAATACTCTTTCACCGTTATGTTGCACTCTCTGAGGTTTATAAATTCTAACAACTTAGATTCTCTTAGCTCTAGGAGAAAGAATCTATCTAAGAATGCAGTAACAAACTCATTCCACTCAATAAGCCCTGCACCATCTGGCATTTCTGACTTCCACTGCTTGTACCAAGTGTGAGCAACATCCTGCAACTAATATGCAGCAAGCTCAGCACTCTTGAAAGAAGTAACCCTCATGATGTCACTAACCTTCTAAACCTGGTCGATGAATTCCTGAGGGTTGTCATCTTACTTAGACCCGAGAAAGGATACAGGATTCATTTGGGTGAAGTCTTGAATCTTGGCTGTAGCAGAATTAGCCACTGGGTTGGCCAAAACGACAAATGGTCGTTCATTCTGATCAGCAACTGACTGAGAAAGAGTAGTGAATGTAGCTCTGAACTCTATATGAGAAACATGTTCGCTCAAAGGATCTTTGGGCTGAGGGGCTGGATGATTCCCATTTCTTCTCTTAGGAGGAATGTTCTGTAAAAGAAAGGGATAAACAGATTAGACTGAGAGATTAGATTGAGATTATGCTCACTGGCACGATATAAATACTGAAAGAAGGGAAATTGTTCCTAAAACATCTCATAGCCTCCAGCACATAAATATGGCACGCAACACACCCATGTACAAGACTCTACTAGATGAGGCTTTCAGACTTCCTAGGACTCTATTGAAACTTACGCTCTGATACCAAGTTTATAACACCCCGAATCTGATAGCCAAAATGCTACACAGTGCTCATGACCTCGAAGGAGCACAAGCTAATCAATGACTGATATTTGTACCTGAATACTGCATAATATACTATATAAATACAGAAAAATAAACTAAAAGTCCTTAAGGTTCAAAACTGAAACATAATTGATAAATCATAACATATGGATGGGGTATGAAATACCCAAAACACTGAAATAACTATCTGAACATAATAGTCTGAAAAGCCTCTAACTGACTGAACTATCTGAATAAGGAATTGATGGGGTATGTCTCTAACTAACTCCAACTAATAAATTAATTAATGAGATAATAAATAAATGGTCATGTTCTCAAAGGATAAGGACTCACTGCTATTTCTGACTGCTGAGAATGGAATGCTACTGATGCTCTTAAACTTGTGCTTCTGAACCTATGTTATAAAACACCATAGCGCAAATGCATCAATACTTTAAATGTACTAGTATGCATGGAAGGTAGGTTGAATGCAAAGGGTTCACATGCATGAACTATACTAACTGACTGGACAACATGAACTTGAGAATACATGCATGAATACATAATAATTGTAACTGAGTTCGTAATAACATGATTACTGAATCTGAGTATTGATAACATGAGATACTGATAACTGTATAACTAAAATAACTGATACTTAGCGAGCCCCTTAGAAAAGTGATTTGAACTTTTTGTCCTTTATTAAAAGACTCCCCTTTAGATAAAACTATCTTTTCACTATTTTTTTAATTTATTATTTAATTATTTTTATTATATTTATAACTAGACTCCTAAAATATATGGGACTCCTAAAATATATGGAAGAAGAATAAAATAATATTTTCCTTTGTAGTAATCAATTAGAAAAATACTCCTAAAATAGGATAGAAAAATACTCCTAAAATAAGACTATACTAAGGAAATACTTCTATAAATATTGAGATGCACGTTAAACTAGAGAAGAAATCGATTTACTTAAACTTTGTGATCACTATTATTTTATTTTATTGTAGTTTACAGGTCGTAGATGAATTTATTGGTGGTAGACGAATGTCGGTCGGCTTTGAGTAATATCTTTAGATAAAGGTTAGGTTTAATTGTATTATTTTTATATCTCTGTTTTGACAATTTTTTTTGTGTAAAGGTAAAGTTTTAGTTATATTATTTTGATATCTCTATTATCGTATTATTTTGTTATAGTAAGGTGGTAAATGAGTGTCAGACGGCTTTGAGAAATTTTTTGAGTAAAGGTTAGATTTAATTATATTGTTTTGATGTCTCTATCATCGTATTATTTTGTTGCAGTTTACAGGTGGTAGATGAATTTCGATCGACTTTGATAAATATTTTTTGATAAAAATTAGGTTTAATTAAATAAATTCTTCAAAAAATGTTGAATTTAATTATTGTGTTTATCTGAATTATTCAAATAAGTATCTCATATATTGTAATGTTTAAATTCAATAAAGTGAAGTACATGCACGAGGCGCATACACCGAAACTAGTATATATAGATATAGAGAGAGAAAGAGAGAGATTTTACTGCATCATATTATTACATTTGTATTATGTAATGATGAAAATTGTCACTTTATTATATAGCGATCAATTTAGCATTATTGCGGCTTTACATTATTTTCTTCCTTATCTTGGTCTTTACTCATTATTTATTTTTCATAATAGCTTTACTATATACATTTTTTTCTTTGCAGTATTATAAGCTTATTATACATATTGCTAGAGCGCAGTATTATAAAACAATGAAAAAATGATACTATACTTTTCATCCAAATACTATAATCATCAAAATAATATAATGTAAATATATCGACATGCAATAACCATCCAAACAAGCTGTTAACTGGGAAAAGGAAAAGCAAGAAGGGAGAAAAACGTGACATTATTTTGAAACCTGCATTTATGTGCGCATTGGCATTGACATCTTATTTACAAAATGTTGAGGAAGTAAGTTGAAAATGATGATCCTTGAGAGACCTCAATCAAGTCAAAAAGATAATTATTAGAAGCGGTTGACATTAGGGTTGTTCATCGGTCGGTTCGGTTTGATTGTACTTGTTATTGGTTCGATTTATCTGTTTTCGGTTTTTAAATATGTAAAACCAATAACCAACCAATAAGATATTTTCTTATCGGTTTCGGTTTATCGATTTTTGGTCCTTAACGGTTCAGTTTTCGGGTTTAACCAATAAGAAAATACTTATAAAATAAAAATAGTAACAACTAACATAAAAAAATAAAATCTTAATTACCGCCAAAACCTACGCAATGCATTTTAGTTTACAAGAATCTTCAAACTTGAACTGAATGTTAGTTAGGAAAAAAATTGAATCCTAATTGTTGGAAGCTATAAATGCTTCAAGCTTTTTATTACGATAATAGCCGAACTTTATATTGTGTCTTTGTTGCCCTGAATAGGTTAAAACTTTGTGAATCACTGAATTATGAATTAGTAGTGCATATAATCTATATACATACACATATCTCTCTATATATAGAGAGAGAGATAAAGAGAAAGAGAGATATTTAAATATATAACATAAATAGGGATAAAACAATAACTTAGTGTATCCTTGCTGGGTAAACCGATAACCCAATAAGCTAAAATCGATACCGAACCGTTTACCCAATAAAATTTCTTATAAAACCAATAAAAACCGTTAACCCGATAACCCAATATCAATAACCTAATAACATTTTTATCGATTTGATTTATCGATCTGTTCGATTTTTGCACAGCTCTAATTGACATAACAACTGAAGCATACAATTGCTTATAGTGTAAGAAACTAGATTGAATTATTGACTACAGAACACAGAATTAACAATTAAATATAACATAATATGAAAAATTTATTCCCAAAAAATTTGAGTACTATAGTAAAATATTATTATAAAAGATGGTTATTAAAAAAAATCAAATGTGTAAATTTTGGGGAAGTTTCAAAAATAATGACAGATTGGCACAAGACCCACCTTTCACAGCCACACTTTATAGTATTATCATTTATAGCCGGTGTATTCAACTTACATCCATTGTATTCACTTTTACTCAACAGTCTGTATTCATATAAAACATAAATACATTAATCACATTTTATATTTTTTGAAAAATATGACTACATCGAATACAAGTCATGGATGATAACGGAAACATCACAGCCACGCACTGTATTTGTATTTACCATCATTTTTTCTATTTTATTCTTTTTACCATCATTTTTTTCTATTTCATTCTTTTCTCTTTTTTATTTATTTTTTAATTTTTTTAATTTTCATTTTTTGTACTTTTTTCTTTTTTGTGATTTTTCTTTTTTTTCCTTCTTTTCTTTGATATATTTGTTTTTTTTCTCTTTTTTTTGGTTTCTTTCTTTTCGTTCTTTTTGCTTTTTTCTATCTCTAGCTTCTATTTTTCTTTTTTTTTTATTCTTTGTTTTCTCTTTTTGATTTTCTTTTTTGTACTTTTTTATTTTTTTAATATTATATTTTGTATTTTCAAAAAATATGGCTACTCGAGTACAAGTCACGAATAATAACGAAAATACCATAATTGTTTATCGTATTTATATTCATGCTATTATTTATATTTTATTTTTGTTGATACAATTATATTTGTACTTGTTGTTGGACAATAAAATTTTCGAGGCCGAAAATAAATAATCGAGATAAGAAAAATATATTGCAACAATCAATTTATTGTTTTCAATGTGAGTGTTACATTATCTATGAATCCTCTGATTCTCCTTTTCAAATATAAATTCAAGGGCTTAAAGTTTGATCTTGAATTTGAAATTGATTTGAATGCTTTGAGGGACTTGATCTTGACTTGTGTTTGAATTCAAGGGCTTTTAAGCTTGTTCTTGAATATTGCAGTCTTGATCTTTGATCTTGATGAACTTGATTTGAATGCTTGACCTTTTTAGAGAAATTGCGACGTTTGATCCACGAACTTTCTCTTGCTTCTTGTTAGAGTTCTGGGGTCTCTTTTCTGAATTATGAGACCCCTATTTATACTTGTGGAAAAGGAAGAGTCATGATCAATATGGACTTCCTTTGACTAATCAGATTTGAGTGATGTGGAGTCTTTTTATGGGCTTTTATTTCATGGGCCTGCTGCATCATTTTGACATGTGGCATGGTCCTATTGGCTCCTTCACTTGACTTTGCATGCCACGTCATTTGACATGTAGCGCTTATTTGGGCCTCTAGAATATGACAATATCTTGGGTTTAGTAAAGTGGGCTTATCATTTGTAGCCCAAATTAATGGACTAACTCAATAAATATTGAACCTTATTTAAATTCATACATGTTTGGATTTAAATAATTAATCCAATTATATTAATCCACAATATTTATTCAGGATTAATCTATTTTGAATTTAATATAATCCAAATTTCGTACGAATTTTAATTTAATAAAATTCCGTCGCATACAAATTGTCCCCACTTCAAGATTTGTCAAGCTATTTAATATATCGATGACTAAACTTGAAGTATAAACCTGAAGACTTAATTGGAACCAATAAGAATTCACACGTGTAATATCCAGATAGGACAACACCCAAATATCAAAAACAATATTAAGTGATCATGATTAATAATAATAATTAAATATTATTATTAGAACATTATCACACATCATTGTGTATTCATAGTTGCTTTAGCATAAGGAGACAAATATTGAATCCTTTCCACCGGAGGAAACCATTTCAATATTCAATTCCAATGTGTACTTGGAATTGACTGCTGCACCGCCTCTATTTGCGTCATTCGTCCGTATTTGATTAGGATTTCTACAAATCCTTTTATGAGTTCATCACGGATTAGGGGTTAAAAAGAAACCGCCCAACTGCTTCTATAAATAGAGACGACGCGTTATTAAAATTTGTAATCCAGTGTAGTAGTCTTTTTTTTAGTTGAAAATCTCCTTTTGCATCGAGTAGTTCATTGTGCCACAACCAAAGTGTTATTGGTGAGTTATTTTTTCTTAATTTGTTTATTACTATTTTGTTCTCTTTTCTCTCTTTTTTAGGGTTGAAACAAATAGCAATATGAAACAATCGGCTTAGGGTGCGAGAGTTTAACTTTGCCTCCGTACACTCTTAGACCGACCTATTTGACTTTAAGATGCTGGCTTTGCAATAATCGGCTTAGGATGCGAGAGTTTAACTTCGCCTCCGTACACTCTAAGACCGACCAATTTGACTTCAAGATGGTGGCTTTGCAAGAATCAGCTTAGGGTGCGAGAGTTTAACTTCGCCTCTGTACACTCTAAGACCGACCAATTTGACTTCGAGATGGTTGTTTTGCAACAATCGGCTTAGGGTGCGAGAGTTTAACTTCGCCTCTGTATACTCTAAGACCGACCAATTTGACTTCAAGATGGTGGCTTTGCAACAATCGACTTAGGGTGCGAGAGTTTAACTTCGCCTCCGTACACTCTAAGACCGACCAATTTGACTTCAAAATGGTGGCTTTGCAACAATCAGCTTAGGGTGCAAGAGTTTAACTTTACCTTCGTACACTCTAAGACCTACCAATTTAACTCTAACATGCTGACTTTACAACAATCGGCTTAGGGTGCGAGAGTTTAACTTCGCCTCCGTATACTCTAAGAACAACCAAATTAACTTCAAGATGTTGACTTTACAATAATCGGCTTAAGGTGCGAGAGTTTAACTTCTCCTCCGTACACTCTAAGACCGATCAATTTAACTTCAAGACGGTCCTTTTACATAACAAATCCATCAGAACGTCAGCTTAAGGTACAAAGGGACAAATCTTGTCCACCTTAAGGCATGGAAATTTTTATATCCTTTTAAGGATAAACACGTAATAGGCCAGCTTAAGGTGCAAAGGGACAAATTTTCTCCACCTTAAGGCATGAAAATTTTGAGATCCTTTTAAGGATAAACCCGTGAGAGGCCAGCTTAAGGTGCAAAGGGATAAATTTTGTCCAATTTAAGGCATGAAGATTTTGATATCCTTTTAGGATAAACTCGTTAGAGGCCCGATTAAGGTGAAAATGAACAAATCTTTTTCACCTTAAGGCATGTAAATTTTCAGATCCTTCTAGTTGTAGGCTTGGAGAACTTTGGCATTCCAAATCCCATTGAAGAAACTCTCTTTCTTTTCAACGAGTTTCCTCCAGTCACAAATATTTAGAGTAAGTCCAAAGTTTAATTAGAATAGTTTCATACTTGGTATCCATATGGTAGATACTGCAGGAACATATTTTTTTGATACTCATGCAACTGAACTCAGAATAAAATTCCAAGTGCCTACGTACCTCAGTAAAGAGGATCAAGTCACAACGTAGTCTGGGTGAGTGTGTTTTTTTTATTGTGTCCTAACTTTTGCCTAGGCCGCCTCTTTCGAGGTTTTCAACCTAGCGGACTTTCATTTTATTTTGAGCCATACACAGTTTATACTCTTGAGGGCCAGGAGTGGACATGCAGTTTATACTTGTGCCTTAAGGAGTGTACATGCACTTTATACTCATGCCTTAAGGAGTGTCATCTTTTCTCAAGGATAGCACTTCTTCAAGAACTTGGCATTGATGGGGCCAACCCTCACACCATCTACATCGATAATCTTGTAAGAAACATATGAATATGCCTCTTGTACGACATATGGTCCATCCCACTTCGAGGTAAATTTGCCCTCAGACTTATGAGAAGTGATAATGGGACTTCTTACTGCAAGGACTTGATCTCCAACTTGGAGGCACCTCAAGTGAACCCTTTTGTTAGAAGAACGAGATAGACGGGCTTGGTAGTATTCAAGATTTTGTTGAGCCTCCAACCTCTTCTCATCAAGAGCTTCTAACTCCGTAAGATGCAACGTAACATTTTCTTCATCGGTGAGCCCTACTTGAATAGTCAGTCTCAAACAAGGTATTTGACGCTCAAGTGGCAGAACTGCTTCAACTCCAAAAGTAAGTGAGTATGGGGTTGCTTGCATCGGTGTACGGTAAGTTTTCCTATACACCCACAAAGATTCTTCCATTAGCTCATGCCAGTCTTGTTTAGATTTGGAGACAACTTTCTTTAATAAGTTGCACAAAGTTTTATTGAAGGCTTCAGCTAGACCGTTGGCGGCAGCATGTACGTAGAAGACTTGCGCTACTTGAAGCCAAAGAGATCATAGATTTTGTTCATCAGCTTATTATCAAATGGCTTTCCATTGTTATTTATTATGTGCTGTGGAATTTTAAAGCGGTAGACAATATTCACTCGGATGAAGTTTGCAATATTTTCTTTCTTTACTTCCTTAAGAGCAACAGCTTCGGCCCACTTTGAGAAGTAATCTGTCATGGCCAAGATGTATAAGTGTCCACCAGAAGATTTTGGTAGTGGACCAACAACATACATTCCCCAAGCATTGAATGGCCAAGACGTACAGTTGGGTGTAGTACTTCGGGAGGTCGATATATGAAGTTTGCATGGAATTGAAAAGTTTTTCATCTTCTATCATAGTCCAAGCAATCTTTCACCATTATTGGCCAATAATATCCCATCATTTTAATGTGAAAATGGAGCTTCGGTCCAGACTGATGCGATTCATAAACTCCTGAGTGCACTTCTTGCAAAGCTTAAATGGTTTCTTCCTCTCCCAAACATCGTAAGAGTACTCCTTCAAATGATCTTCGGTACAATGTGTCCTTGTAATAAAGGAATCGAGGTGAACAATGACGGATGTCAGTCCTTCTCCTTGGATCTTCTGGAAGTATCCCATAACATAAGTAGTCAATAATAGGTTGTCGCCAATACTCCTTTACAGCTTTGAACACAGCGACGAGGTATTTAACCTTTCCTTTTATGTTTTTATCCTTATTTGATGGCGGTACTACCCATTCTTGCTGGATAGTAACTCGTGTCTGATTCGGAAGAGTTAGAGTTGAAGCCAAAGCAGCTAGAGCATCAGCTTGCTTATTTTCTTTCCTTGGCACATGCTGGAGGGTTACTTCTCCAAGCCATCCCATCAACTTCTGTGCACAATCATAATATGGTCTTAACTCAGGTTTTTGGACTTAATAGCTTCCCAAAATGTGCTTGATTGCCAATTGGGAGTCACCAAAAACTTGTAACTATAGTTGTTTTATGTCGACAGTCATCTCAAGTCTGAGTATGAGCGCTTGATATTCAGCAACATTATTAGAGCAATGATTTATCAAGGTAAACAAGTAAGGGATGACCTCTTCTTGTGGAGTGACAAACACTACGCCAGCACCAGATCCATCTCGATTTGTAGCACCGTCAAAGTACATCTTCCATGGGGATCTAACTTCAACAGTCATTGCATCTTCATTAGGAAGTTCATCGCTTAGTTCCCAATCATCAGGTATTGGGTGATCTGCCAAGAAGTCAGCCAATGCTTGTCCTTTTATAGCCTTTTGTGAGATGTACACGATCTCAAACTGCTAAAATTAGAGGCACCACCCTGCAAGTCGGTCACTAATAACTGGTTTCAATATTACAAACTTGATGGGATTTGCCTTGGACACAAGACGAACAACATGATCTTGAAAGTAGTGTTTTATCTTTTAGATTGAGAAAGCCAATGCCAAACATAACTTTTTGATCAGAGAATACTTCAGCTCATTCGGCGTCACATTCTGCTCAAATAGTAAAGAGATTTTTCTTTGCCTTCACTATTTTCTTGAGCCAGTGGTGCTCCAACTGACCTCTATTGTGTTACGATGTAGAGTATCAATGGTTTCCCAGGTATGGCTGCCCAAGAACTGGTGGCTTCATTAAGTATGATTTGATACTCTCAAAAGCATTACTACAAGCTTGGTCCTATTAAAAGAGAGTATCCTTCTTCATGAGACGACTAAATGGTTGACATTTCCCGGGCAGGTTTGTGATGAACATCCTTAAATATGCTAGCCTTCTTTGAAGACTTTTTAACTCATGAATATTTTGAGGCTCGGGCATCTTCAAAATTGCATAAACCTTGTCTTGATCAATTTTAATTCCTCGATGTCACACAATGAAGCCAAGAAACTTTCTAGAAGTAACTCCAAAGGCACACTTCAATGGATTCATCCTAAGTTGATATCTTCGAAGTAACTCAAATACCATTCTTAGGTCTTTTAAGTGGTCGTCTCTCTTTTTGAGTTCACCATCAGACCATCCACATAGTATTCAACATTTTTATGGAGTAGTCCATCAAAGATGTTTTGCATAGCCCTTTGATAAGTGGCACCAGTGTTCTTCAAACTAAAAGGAATCACCTTGTAGCAATAAATACCTTTGGGCGTATGAAATGCAGTGAGTTCTTCATCCTTTGGCACCATACGGATTTGGTTGTATCCGGATGAACCATCCATGAAGGACATTGCCTCATAACCAGTGGTGACATCAATCATCAACTCTGGAATAGGGATTGGAAAGTCATCCTTAAGGCAGGCATTGTTGAGATTCTAAAAGTCGACACAAACTCGAACTTGGCCATTCTTCTTCCGTACTAGAACAATACTTGAAATCCATGTAGGATATTTGACTTCATGAATAAATCCCGCTTCAATGAGTTTTTTAACTTCATTTTCAATCAAAGAAACCAACTCCGGCCTAAAGCGTCTTTGGGCTTGCTTAACAGGATGGGCACCATTCTTGACCGCCAACTGATGGACCGCTACTTTTGGATCTAAACCAGGCATTTCCTTATATCTCCAAGCGAATACATCCATATATTCTTTGAGTATATCCATATAAGTGATTTCCTCCTCTATTTCTAGAAATGTGCTCAGGTAAGTTGGTCTTGGGTCTTCATCGATTCCAAGATTAACTTCCTTCAAGGGATCTATTGTGGCCATTACTCCTTCTTCAATTCGCGATGGAGCATCTCTAGCATATTCTTCCTCTTGAGAATCATCGTTGTTGACGGATATATGATAATACCAAAAGGCATCTTCTATCTCTTCATCAACCTTTATTTGAAATGAGACATCTTTCTCGTTTTGGGTTGTAATATGATATGAGAAGCCAACACTCTCTTCATCTTATTTGGATTGCTTGGTATAAACCACAGTATGTACCTTTGATTTTAGCACCTCATTGCATGAAACTACTAGTTCCATCTGTCACTTTATTCTAGAAGGAATCAAACTTTGAAAATCTTTTTATATTTTAAGTGAAGATGTATCATCGTGCTTGAACGACTCCTCTTACACTTGTTATTTTTTCTCTTATTTAGAGGTCCTAACCTTTCGAACACAGAAGTTCTTGCAGTTGATTCTCCAAGTTGGTCAAAGACAAAAGCCCTTTTGTTAGATGAAGTAGACGCTTCTTCTACAGTGATGTAGTTGCTAACCGTCCTTCTTATAGAGATGCAAATTGGAGGTGGTTACGTATATACTAGGGCTTCATGTGCCTGCCTGGTCGTACCTTTCGACAGAAATTTGCCCATCCTCGATGGCTTATTTGGATTGTATCCAACCTTTAGAAATAGCTTGTATGTATTTGGATCGAAGCCATCCTTCGTACGTTTCGTAGGGAGTGTCATATCTTATGGCAGATTTTGAGCCACAGACTCTTTAGAAAGTCCAAGTTGGTCCTTCCATCTTCGTTGGGATGCTTCATCTCTGGGAGTTGAATGAGCTTATACTCAAGGAGTTCATCAAAAATCTCAGCAATATCAGAATTAAGGAAGGGATATTCCTTTTCTTGCATCTCCTTTAAAGTTTTCTAATTTGGACGTGCTCCAAAAGTCGTTTTCACTTTTTGATTCTTGCTCACCTTTGTGGTGACCTTGATAGGAGATGCATCAACATTCATGAACTCCTTGTTGTTATTTTTGGGGACAAACTTGCCCTATCTTTTGGGTTCCTGCTTATCCTTTCCCCTTCGAGGGTCATGGATAGGCATTGATCCTTTTCCAGCAGAAGACATGCTCACTCCATATCGTGAGCACGGGTAGCTAGCTCTTTAAAGTATTTAGGCTTAATGCCTTGCAAGATGTAGAGAAGTTCCCAATGCATTCCTTGGACGCACATCTCTATTGCAGAAGCTTCACTGATCCTATTTTTGCAGTTTAGGCTAGCATTTCTCTATCGATTGATGAAGTCAATAACTGGTTCTTCCTTTCTTTGCCAAATATTCATGAGCTCTACCATGCTTACTGTACACCTTGTACTATAAAAGTGATTTAGGAACTCGTGCTCCAATTGCTCCCAACTATCGATGGAATTAGACTCAAGGTCCGTATACCAATCAAAGGTGTTTCCCTTTAGGGAACGAACAAATTGTTTGACAAGATAATCACCATAAGTTCCAGCATTGTTACATGTCTCAACAAAGTGTGCAACATGCTATTTTGGGGTTCCCTTTGCCCTCAAATTGTTAAAATTTGGGGGATTGATAGCCGGCAGGCATTTTGAGTCTATCAATCCTTGCCGTGTAAGGCTTGGCATAAGCAAGGGAAGACTTAGCAACAATATCATACTTGTCTTTGGTGGTCCCTTTAATAAATTCCCTCAATTGCCCAATCGGGATCATTCTCTCAGAAGAAACTTGCACCTCTTTAATTGGTGGTATTTGTTTCACAGGATTTTCTATCTCATGAACCTCTGGAGATTTTCTAGGTGCATGGCTTGACTCTCTGTCTATCTGACCTTCTACCCTATCCACTATCTTATCAATTTGAGCATCTTGATTTTGAGCATATTTAGTTAGACCATCAATTGTCTTTGCCAGATTCGCAAGTTGCTCCTTCATAGATGAGGCATCAGTTACCATTGCTTGCATAATCACTGGAGATGTTGGAGAGTAGCATGAATTATCGCATAAGTTAATTTTTGAAGTGCTCAACTTATGCGGTATGGTCAGAGATGATGAGTTGCTTGAACGATCATCGCTCTTTGTGCCAGAGTATTTGGAACCGGAATGCTCAAGTAGAGCTAAAGTCTTCTTAAGCGATTCAGCCACACTGTTTCCTCCTTCCGAAGCACTTGCATTGGACTTCATTCTTTTGGGGTTGAAGATCCAGAAACTAGAGTTGGTGCGGACGACACTGGAAGAGTTTGTCATCCTAGCAAACCTGCCTTGCTCCTCTTGACAGCTTCTAAGCTTCCGAAAGTAACACCAAGGATGCTTTCTACTTCAGTAGAGAACTTTGAATCAGCAGCCTTGGAAGCAGTTGATTGAGAGTTGACCTTCTTGGAAGTCATTTCAATATTCTTGAACTTTGCAATTGAAAAAGTTGAGATAAGAGGTAGAGATCGTCCCATTGGGCGTGCCAGAATTTGTTGGACAGTAAAATTTTTGAGGTCAAAAATAAATAATTGAGATAAGAAAAATATATTGCAACAATCAATTTATTATTTTCAATGCGAGTGTTACAATATCTATGAATCCTCTTATTCGCCTTTTCAAATATAAATTCAAGGGCTTAAAGCTTGATCTTGAATTTGAAATTGATTTGAATGCTTTGAGGGACTTGATCTTGACTTGTGTTTGAATTCAAGGGCTTTTAATCTTGTTCTTGAATATTGCAGTCTTGATCTTTGATCTTGATGAACTTGATTTGAATGCTTGACCTTTTTAGAGAAATTGCGGCGTTTGATCCACGAACTTTCTCTTGCTTCTTGTTAAAGTTCTGGGTCTCTTTTCTGAATTATGAGATCCCTATTTATACTTGTGGAAAAGCAAGAGTCATGATCAATATAGACTTCTTTTGACCAATCAGATTTAAGTGATGTGACGCCTTTTTATGGGCTTTTATTTCATGGGTCTGCTGCATCATTTTGACATGTGGCATGGTCCTATTGGCTCCTTCATTTGACTTGGCATGCCACGTTATTTGACACGTAGCGCTTATTTGGGCCTCTAGAATATGACAATATCTTGGGCTTAGTAAAATGGGCTTATCATTTGTAGCCCAAATTAATGGACTAACCCAACAAATATTGGACCTTATTTAAATTCATACATGTTTGGATTTAAATAATTAACCCAGTTATATTAATCCACAATATTTATTCGGGATTAATCTTTTTTGAATTTAATATAATCGAAATTTCGTACGGATTTTAATTTAATAAAATTTCGTCGCATACACTTGTATTTTTATTTATGTTATAGTTCACATTTGTATTTATATTTTATGGTTCGCACTTGTATTTGTGTTATAGTTCGCATCTAGTTTGCACTTGTATTTATGTTTGTAGTTCGCGCCATCATTTATATTTTATATAATTCGCACTTGTATTTTAAAAAATTATTTTGTATTTTATAATTGACTAAACATTGTATTTATATTTTGTGATTTCATTTTATTTGTATTTTTCTATTATTTTTATCGATGCACTTGTATTTTTAAAAAACTGGTTTGTATTAATATTTGTAAGTTGACCGCGTATTGTATTTTTATTTATAATTTAATTTATTTTATTTTATTGTATTTGAAATTTTAGTTGACAAGATCATTTGTATTTTTAAACAATTGAAATTTTAGAAATTGTCAATTTCCAGTGTTGCTCCATTATAGTGGTTTGTCGCGCCAAACTTCCAGGTCTCAAGCAAGGTGGCAACACGATAGCTCCGCATCGCGCCACCATGCAGATTCCCAATAGTCCAATTCCAGTGACTTGGCGCGATAGTGGCGCATCACACCAAGGATGAAAATTGAGAAATTATCTCAGAAATTAAATATGTTCCCTAGGGTTAAAAGGGTTAATTTTCCACCCTATATAAGCCTTATAACACGAGATTTGGCCATAATTCAGCAACTTATACTCAATTACTGTCAAAAACTCTCAAGAAACAAGCCCTAAGATTTTAATAGAAGGTTCAATTCCATGGGAATTCACCGTCATATTTCAAGAATCTCTCCGTCAATCTTCGTACAATCACAAGCTAAGGTATGCGTAGTGTTCATTCATGGACTCTTTCCGTCCATGAAGCCCGAGAATCTCTTTTCCAACTTCAAGTTTATGGATTTCTTTATAAGTTTCAGTTTGGGTTTATTTTGTTCATGTTGAGAATGATTAATTGAATTCTAATCCATGTTGGGTGATCAATTTTATGTGGAATTGATTAGTATAGATGTATATTCATGTGAACTTACGATTAAACCCTATAACGATGAAATTAGAATTGAACCATGATGTCTTATTGTTGTACAATGTTGTTTACATATACTATGCCTATCATGTGTTTGATTGAATGCCTATATGAAGGAAAAGTTCCCAACTAGCATGATATTATGAAATCCCCATTTATGTACAAGTTTATGCATATCACATGTTTGATAAAGTGCTTCAATATATGAATTATAAATTGTGTTGTTGGTCATGTGTTCGAGTTAGTCATGTTATGTTAGTTTCTTTCCATCGTGTCTTGGGGGTACTTGAAACCGACAACTTAGTTGTGTGCCTAGAGCCATTTCATGTTTTCACGATACTCTCAGACAAGTCACGATCCATAGAACTCAGTCAGTCATATGACTAAGGAAATCTCAAAAATTTCAGTAATCCCAGTAGTTTAGTAACCTCTGTGATCTCAGTATTCCCTGTAAGTTTTAGTAACTTCAGTACTCTTAGTCAGTCCTCAGATCTCAGTAGAATTTTGTCAGTCAACGGAACTTAGTAAATTCAGTTTTAGCTTTACTAAATGATACCATCAGTTAATCAGTTCAGTTCAGTTCAGTTAAATCAGTTCAATTTAGTTAATCAATTCAGTGTCTATTCAATTGGGAGTAGGATTCAGCACCCAGTCAACCCAAGGATGGGGACTCACCTATTATTCAGTGGAGTGTATGATCCTTAGAAGCAATCCTTGTGTTCCATAATTACGTAGCCAGCGTAGGTTGAGATTCACCCTACACGTTTAGGGAAATATATACGTCTCATTTGGGTTGCCTACTAGGAGGGGTTGACAGAAGAGATCCCTATCAACGAGGGTATACTCACAACAGGTCTTTACCCGTGGCACGGTATTGACACCCTTCCTACTGGGGTCACAGGTTGGACCCCACCAGTTCAGTTCTGGGGTATGTTATTTGGATGATTACCTCCCACAGTCACAGTCTCAGTCTCAGTCTCAGTCTCAGTCTCAGTAAAAGAACTCAGATAGTTTTTCAGATTTTAGGACTGTCATAAATAGTCAAGTTTAAATACAGTATGTAACTCAGCTAGTTCCATCAGATTTAAGACAGTCAGATATAGTCAATCATGTTATCAGTTATATCAGGTTTTAGAACTTATGTTATCAGTATTCAGCTTCAGGACTGTCAGATAAAGTCAACCAGACCAATTTTTCATAATCAGAACTGTCAGAAATAGTTATTTATGTATCAGTAACATAGTATTAATCTCTCAGATATCAGTCATGGGTTAGCTTGTGGTCCTTCGAGGTCATGGGCACCGTGTATCATTCTGGGTACCAGATTCAGGGTGTTACGAACTTGGTATCAGAGCCTAAGATTCAATAGTATCCTAGGAAGTTTGAAAAGTCGTATCTAGTAGAGTCTTGTGCATGCGTGTGTCGTGCACTAATCTTATGTGCAGGAGGCTATGAAATGTTTTAGGAATAGTTTCCCTTCTTTCAGTATTCATGTCGTGCTAGTGAGCATTGGCTCAAAGTTAAACTCTCAGTCTAATACACTTCTCCCCTTCATTTACAGATCATGCCTCCCAAAAGGGCTAGCGAAGAGGAAAATAGAAATCAGTCAACACCTCAGCCCGTCAGCCCAGATCCTCTAGATGAGTATATCTCTCATACAGAATTCAGGACTGCATTCACTACTCTATCCAGTTCAGTCGCAACCCAGAATGAACGGCCAGCTGCTGTTCTAGCCAACCCAGTGGCAAATTTTATTGCAGTCAGGATTCAGGACATCACCCGAATGAATCCTCCTCTATTCACCGGTTCCAAGTATGAAGAGGATCCATAAGAGTTTCTCGACCAGGTTTAGAAATTCAAAGAATTCATGGGAGTGACTTCCAGTGAGAGCGTAGAGTTTGCCACCTATCAGCTACAAGATGTAGCCCATACATTGTATAAACAATGGAAGGTGGATAGGTGTACAGATATGAAGCCCATAGAGTGGGAAGCGTTCTCTACAGCTTTCTTAATGGGTTCTTTCCCATAGAGCATAAAGAGGCTAAAGTGTTAGAGTTTATTCAGTTAGACAGGTACGCTCCCCATGTAGTAGCAAAGTAAGTTTGTGTTTGGGGTATCAGGTAGAGTGGTTAAGGAATGCAGAACTACTATGTTAATTGGTTATATGGACATATCTAGGCTTATGATAGATGACCAATAGATGGAGGAGCAAAAGCTTAAGAAGAAGGAGAGAGAAAATAAGAGAGCCAGAACAGGTAGTTATAGTTTTACACAGCATGGGTCACAGGGTGGTAAATGTTCTCAGTGGTGTTAGAAATGTTTAGCCCCAGTTTACTCTTCAGCTAGTGTCTCAGTACCAATGTTCAGAAATGATCAAAGAAATGGGGCATCAGGCTCTAAGGCTCAGAATAGTGAGAGTACGATTTTTACTCATCCATTTTGCGTAGAGTGTGGTAAGCATCATAAAGGTGTATGTATAGCTGGTAGTGGTGTGTGTAGAGTATGTTTTAAGTTAGGTCACAAGGTTAGAGATTGCCCCTAGTCAGGTTATCAGAGTGATCTCCACTTATCATTTTATTCCAGTCGCCCGAATCAGCAGGGTGCTAATTCCAGCGCTATCAGTGGGCAACGCCCAAGCAGACTCTATGCACTTTGGTCCTGATAGAATCAGGAAAATCCTACTGATGCAGTCACGGGTATTTTATGGATCTCTTATTTACATAGTCACGCTTCTTCATATTCATGAGTTCCTTTTTCTTTTGAAACCTTGCATAGCATTTAAACCATGGGGTCAGAAAGTCCAGTCTTTAAATTCTAGTTATAGTTCCAGTATGTGTAGGTAATCACTAAGGAAAGTTGATTCCCAACCTACTCTTATCTCAGTGCAATTGTTTTGTACCCATAGGATCGTGTGCATGTTGAATTCCTAGCAGGACGGGTTCCAACACCCTTAGTAGTACGACCTATGTTCCATGAACACAAAAATTTCAGACGTAAGTCATGCAGCTCATAACTCAGGCACTCATGTCATGTTTTACCATATGTTCAGTCCACGTGACTCATTCTCTACTTCTAGTGATCATTCAAGTTTAGATTACATCATGTATACCTCTAGTTTAAATCTCTTGATAAATCCAAAATATTGTTATTCCGTTTCTCAGGCCTTAGTTGATTGTTAAGGTTGATATAGTATTTGTTTGAGCATCGGATCCTTTCTTATGCCAATATTTCCCCAAGTATTTATCAGTATACAGTCTCAATACTTCAATATCAGTCTAAACCTCAATTATCAGAAGCTCAAGTAAAAATCTCAGTTATAGTTTTATTATAATACCAACTTCAGTCAGTAATCAGATCAGAAACTCAGTTCAGTTCCAGACTTGCTTAACCGATGCTACAACTATCAGTCACTCAGTTAGTAGTGTTTTAGTACCTCAGATTATAGAATGTTTCCAAACCATGATATACGTCTAGCCTTGCATTCTTGAGGTGATGTAGTTTTTTCTCATTTATTCTCAATTACATCATGTTATCTAGTCAATCATTATCTCCTATGCATAATATTTTACAGCCTTAGTCCAGTTATTCAAACTAAGTACAGACCAGTCTCTCATACCCAATATTTAGCTATCATTTATCTAGTTAATCAGATAAGTCATTATGCTTACGCATTCGTGCTTAGCACCTCGTAAATCTTTTAGTAGTCTCAGTTGCAGTGCATGAATCTTAGTTGCTTCATCTTAGATGATGTATCAGGCCTTATGTTTCAGATCGCAGATAATCAATCACGATTAAGATACTAGGTGCCTTGCACATCGCCTGATTTTCCCCTTAATAGCTCAGCCAAGACAGTATTCCTAGAGGGATCTAGTGTCCCAAGGGGTAGATATGCTATGATCCCACCTTTATAACATAAGTATCCCATTCTCGTCTTACAAAATGAATCTATTTTGAAGTAGGGTATACTCATAAGTTAACCCTCAAATTCAAATTTCTGTCGTGAGCTATGTATTTAAGGGATCGGATCAGTTCAAAAAATTCAGTTTATATGCCATATTTCAGCCTCAGTCATGTTCTCAAGTCCCCGTTCATGCATACTTCTAGCATAATAATGGGTTCATCAGTGCCTTTTAGTCATATAACAGTTTTCATAAACTTACTCAGTTCCATGTTCAAACTACCATTACAAATTTGGTATTCAGTTCATGCTCAGATCCCCATAACAAACTTGGTACAAAGTACTCTTGCATATTCAGTCATGTATTCATATACCAGTTCAGTTATGTAATCATACATCATACATGACTTATCACTGTGAGAAATACAGTTCATCAAAACATTCATTTATGTACTCATAAGTCAATTATCCATGCATCATGAATTCAGCTTATCAGTCATTCATCAGACATGCATGTTCAGTATGTTTTATTCACCTCTTCAGTTATGTCAGTCATGAGATCATGTTTCAGTTATTTATGTTTAGTATGTATGTTAGTTTATCTTCTCCTCTCTCACTCAGTCTCATTCGAGGATGAATGTTCTCAAGGGGGAGATATTGTAATACCCGCACTTTTCTTAGCTTGAAATTTTTCCCCAAGAATATTAGAAGCTTTATTTGAAAGATGAATACACTTTTATAGATGTATTATTTTCAAGATTTTCACTTTTTGTCATGTGGAAAATTCCATAAGCTTTCCATCGATGCTAAATTCGCCCAAATCCGACACCCGGGCAAAAAGTTAGAGCTCTTTTAGTGAGACAGTGTATCACCTGAGCCATCAGTGCGTTGCAGAGCCAGATTAAATGGAAATTGTCAATATCCATTGTTTCTCCATTATAGTGGTTCGTCGCGCCAAACTTCCAGGTCTCAAACAAGGTGGAAACATGATAGCTCTGCATTGCGCCACTATGCAGATTCCCAATAGTCCAGTTCCAGTGACTTGGCGTGATAGTGGTGCATCGCGCCAAGGATGAAAATTGAGAAATTATCTTAGAAATGAAATACATTCCCTAGGGTTAAAACGGTTAATTTCCCACCCTATATAAGCCTTATAACATGAGATTTGATCATAATTCAGCAACTTATACTCAATTACTCTCAAAAACTCTCAAGAAACAAACCCTAGGGTTTTCAATTACTCACAAAAACTCTCAAGAAACAAGCCCTAAGATTTTAATAGAAGGTTCAATTCCAAGGGAATTCACCATCAAATTTCAAGAATATCTCCATCAATCTTCATAGAATCACAAGCTAAGGTATGCGCAGTATTCATTCATGGACTCTTTCCATCCATGAAGCCCAAGAATCTCTTTTCCAACTTCAAGTTTATGGATTTCGTTATGAGTTTCATGTTGGGTTTATTTTGTTCATGTTGAGAATGATTAATTGAATTCTATTCCATGTTGGGTGATCAATTTTATGTGGAATTGATTAGTATAGATGTATATTCATGTGAACTTACGATTAAATCCTATAATGATGAAATTAGAATTGAACCATGATGTCTAATTGCTGTACAATGTTGTTTACATATACTATGCCTACTATGTGTTTGATTGAATGCCTATATGAAGGAAAAGTTCCCAACTAGCATGATATTATGAAATGTCCATTTATGTACAAGTTTATGCATATCACCTGTTTGATGAAGTGCTTCAATATATGAATTATGAATTGTGTTGTTGGTCATGTGTTCGAGTCAGTCATGTTATGTTAGTTTTTTTCCATCGTGTATTGGGGGTACTTGTACTCGACAACTTAGCTATGTGCCTAGAGCCATGTCATATTTTCACGATACTCTCAGACAAGTTATGATCCATAGAACTCAGTCAGTCATGTGACTCAGGAAATCTCAAAAATCTCAGTAATCTCAGTAGTTTAGTAACCTCTGTGATCTCAGTATTCCCAGTAAGTTTTAGTAACTTCAGTACTCTTAGTCAGTCCTCAGATCTCAGTAGAATTTTGTCAGTCAACGAAACTTAGTAAATTCAATTTTAGCTTTACTAAATGATACCATCAGTTAATCAGTTCAGTTTAGTTAAATCGGTTCAGTTTAGTTAATCGGCTTAGTGTCTATTCAGTTGGGAGTTGGATTCAGCACCGAGTTAACCCAAGGATGGGGACTCACTTGTTATTCAGTGGAGGGTGTGATCCTTAGAAGCAATCCTTGTGTTCCATAACTATGTAGCCAGCATAGGTTGAGATGCACCCTATACGTTTAGGGACATCTATACTTCTCATTTGGGTTACCTACTAGGAGAGGTTGACTGAAGAACTCCCTATCAGCGAGGGTATACTCACAGCAGGTTTTTACTCGTGGCACGGTATTAACACCCTTCCTGCTAGGGTTACAGGTTGGACCCCACCAGTTCAGTTCTGGGGCATGTCGATAATATGATTACCTCCCACAGTCACAATCTCAGTAAATGAACTCAGATATTTCTTTAAATTTTAGGACTGTCAGATACAGTCAAGTTTAGATACAGTACGTAACTCAACTAGTTCCATTAGATTCAACATGATTAGATACAGTCACTTATGTTATCAGTTATATTAGTTCTTAGAACTCATGTTATCAGTATTCAGCTTCAGGACTGTCAGATACAGTCAACCAGACCATTTCTTCATAATCAAAACTATTAGAAACGGTTATTTATGTATCAGTAACATAGTATCAGTCCCTCAGATATCATTCATGGGTTAGCTTGTGGTCCTTCGAGGTCATGAGCACCGTATAGCATTCCGAGTACCATATTTGAGTCATTACAAAGGGCTCAGAGATTATATTCTGTCCATAAAACTTGGTATCTCAGGCATGTTACTCTTTTCTAATTGTTATTGCTTAAAAGCATGTGTTTTAAAGTATTATTTACGTGGTTTTGGTGTTTTATTTTGAAACATGGGTTGAGTATTTTGAATGCATGTTGCAGAATAATATTTTCCATGATTTACAAATAATTGTTCATCCTTTAATAATGGTTTTGAAATTATCGGATGCATGGGTAGGGTGAATAACGAGGTGATTGTAATTTCCCCACAACTTTTCACTTTTGAAGTGGTAATGGCCTCAACCCCACGTTGTGAAATTGGTTTTGAATATGAAAAGTATGCATATTAAACTACTTTTGAACTATTCCATAATCTGAAAAGTCAATGAAGCATAATGGTTTTGAATTGAACCTTATGAGTTATGTAATTCCTCAAGCTAAAGTATAATTCAACCAAGGGGGTTGTGAATTTTCCCAAGTGATGATAATTGGTTTGGCATGTTGTTGTTACCTTCCAAATGTAGTTGGTATGGCGATACCAACAATGTATGCCTCAATGTGTAATGTGATTCAATTAATGGGAATGTGTGACAAATGTTTCAATTGGGCTTTAAAAGAGGATTATGTAGCTGAGTTGTGAAAGTAGAGGTACCAAGGTACCAATATTGAAAACTGCAGTTACCGACGAGGGGGTCTACATGACCGAGTGGTTTGAGTCCCCCTTATTATTATCATATGATTGGGAGGTTCGAGTCCCCCATATTATATTGTATGATTATGTGCTTAAGTCACCTTGGTATGTCAGGTGGTTTGAGTCCCCAATGGTATATATGTATATCCTCTGGTTCATGCGGCTATAGGCACTAGGGCCCTTCCAGCTGGGGAAGAGTTGGGCCCTTATAGCCCCTGGGTGCCTTCTTATGTTATGACGGTTGAGCTACACAAATCTAGGCTAAAGTTTTAAAGTGCATGCTAAGATTTGTTCCTTATCCCCGCATATTACTTATGTATATATTATGATATGATTCATATGGTATTGAAATAATTAGACTTGACATTATTTTATCCCCTATCCCTGAGTTACATGCTAGTGTTCACCCAACTAATCGTCCCCAGATGTTGTATCCCTATGTAATGTAGGAACCGGAGGTACTTCTACTTTGTCTGTGTAGAGTTAGGTGGATTGTCCCAGTTCGTCAGTTCATTATGGTGAAGTGGTGAGCTTACATTCTCTAGAAGGCTTAGGCATTTCATTAGTTTCCATTCTTAGATTTGAGTTGATCATTTTTATTATCATTAACATTATCATTGTCATTGTCAGAGTCGGGTACATGTCCAGACCAAGACTGGTTTTTTGGTTCTTTTGTATAGAGGCTTTGTTGGATTACTGTGGACTTGGTGGATGTTGGTAGGATGTGTTTGGTCGGTTGTCAGATTATCGATCATAGAGATAACTTTTATTCTTTAAACTTGTCTTGTGCTATTTTGTTATATGTTCGGAATTCAACCATTATTGGGTGATGTACGGTGTTTGGTTAGGTTCAGGGGGTGGTCTCCGATCCACGGTAGAATAGAGATGCCCATCATGGACAGGCCCTGATATGGTTCGTTACAAAAACATACAACAAACAAGTGAAATTATGTGTATAATACCATGAGGAAGATAATGTAATGTTCACGAACCACATAATAAGTATTTCCACAACCAAGCACATGAGGTATTATCACAACCAATCATAATAATATATTTTCACAACCACGCGAGCCAATATCCACTCATTAATTCCACCATCCTTGAATTTCTCCATGTTTCATATGCCAACAAGTATGAATATATCATAATACATTAATGATACTACATTTGGCATTTCAACAATACAATACAATTATTCACATGTATTTAAAGCTATCAATATCACATAGGACCCCATACAGTCACACATATTACATAACATCTCAATTTCAACAATTACGTCACATATAGGCCCCCACATGGGCACAACATATAGATAGTCATTTTTCATGATTATTTTCCACTCTTAAAATGCATTTCGTACCATCATTTACTACCCAACCCTAACCTACCTCGAATGTCAAAACTGATCAACTACACTTTGAACCCATGACTTTACTTTCTACGAAATAACCCAAAATCACCTAAAACTATGAAATATAGAATCTATGCGTCAAAACAAAGCTAACGATACCAGTATTAACTACTTTTTATTCATAGTCATAAGAAACACCCAAAATAGGTTTTCGAAAAACAAGGGAAAATCATTACTTTACTTCAAAACATATTTTCCATTTTTTTTAGGAATTTATAGCTGAAAACTCAGGTCAAATCAAGTCAAAAAATGAGGTTCAAATCGAAGAAAATTCATTTTTGAGCTTTATCGAGTAAAATCTTTGAAATCCATTTTAAAATCAAGAATCAAAGTTGTTTTGAAGGTTAAATTGATGAAAAACTAGTAATTATGAGATTAAAACATTATTCAAGTGAAAAGGAGTGAAATTGGTGTTTAAAATCAAGCTCTAAGATTTTGGGGTTTTGAGAAATTAATCAAGGAATTAAAGTAGAAAAGGATGAAATCTCACCTTAAATTTGTAATAGAATCAAGATATTGATGTTAATCAAGATTCCCAAGCTCCACTTTTAAGCTCTTACACTATTTTAGGGTTTAACTCCCAAGAGGTGAGGCAAGGTTAAAGAATGGACAGTGGCAAAAAAGAGGGGTAAAAGGGTTGTTTTATACACTGCATTGATCTAGAAAAACAAAATTTTTTGAGTCCAACCCGAACTCCGACTGGGTGTTTGAAATTCACTTGGAGTCCGATATATGAAAACCAAACCACCATTCAATTTATTATTAACCAAGTTTATAAGTAGTGGTATTGTCATACCAACTATAGCTTGCAAGTAATGTACTTAGACATCCTTTTTTAGAAGAAGGGATTCTCATGTACCCATAGATTACATTATTAAGTTTACATGGGAGAATCCCATGTACCACACAAGATGTTTGTTATTAAGTTTTCTAGGGGGATTCCCTTGTACCCCACAAGGCTTTCAACTAGACCAACCATAACCACTAAGACATTACTATTTAACCATTTCAAACCATTTAAATCATTTATACCATTTAGGGTTCCATTACCAAGTTATACCATGCATAGTTCACTGAAAGTCCAACAATTTAACACAAACCATTCTCGTAGATATTTTATCAAACAAGTTGTGGACATAGTGTTTCCAAAGCCAAAATCATGTACCAATTAACCATTCCTATGCAAACACATGTACAAACCACCATAATAATATGAAAATCATAAGTAAAAGACATGGTAAAACCATAACCATTCATTCTAACCAAAACCCCCAACATGTATTTGATAACCAAAACCAATACAACATTTATGCTATGAAAACAATTTATAAAACATGCCTTTTGTTGAAACAAAATATAAGGAGGAGTAACATGCCCTAGATTATGAAGATAACGAAGAGAAATCACCTATATAGGTCCCAAATTGACCACCTTGAAAGAAACCTATCCTTCCTTAACCCAAGAGCCTTAAGAGAATTTGAGAGTGTTTAAGAGAGTTTGATTAATTGCAAGTGGGTTAATGAAGACCCAAAAAGGAGCTTTATGTCGTGGGGTCATAATAGGTTAAGAGGGGAAGTGTCCAGATTACCCCTAATTTAAACTACTTAAAATTCTCATAGGATGGTACGACCATTCCACCCCAATCGTACCGTAAGGTACGAGTGGTACCCTTATCTCATACCCTAGGCCTCATCTTAGACCCCAACACTATCCAACATACAACCACCCAAGCCAAATCGTACCTAACTATACGACTAGTACCATTAACTATACCCTAGGTAGAATAGAATCACGTAGACTAAACTTAGGGAAATATACGATTGACACCTTACCATTAGTACCCTAACATACGACTTTCACGTTCCAACCATACCTTGGACAGAAACCACCCAACCTACACTAGTCACCATACGAACAAGACCAACAAAACTGTACCACATCATATGAGAAGTACCCCAAGTCGTATGAAGTCCATAAGCCAAAAACTAAGAAATTTTCTAATGGACAAAACCCATGGTATTTCAGTCTCCCCCACTAGGATCATTCATCCCAAAATGACGGACAAGGTAGTACAAGAACGAATTACACCCCAACACAACCATTCCAACCTTTAACTAAGTTAGAAAATAAAAATGCAAGGAAATCAACATACCTTCCGTATGAATATCCGAAGTAGAAAACAAATGCGGATACTTGGACTTCGTGTCCTCTTCTACTTCCCAAGTAGTTTATTCCACCTTGTGGTTCTACCATAGAACCTTAACCAAACTATATCCTTGTTCCACATTCGATGAACCTATCGATCCAAGATCTCTTCATAAGATAGAGAATTCGAGATACCCAATCCTTCCAAAGGAACAACTAATGAAGGATCAACTATACACTTTCTCAGCATAGAGACATAGAATACCGTATAAATGAAGCTCAAACCAAAAAGAAACTCTAATTACAATGCTACATTACCAACCCTCCTTAAAACCATATAAGGATCAATATACTGGGTACTGAGCTTCCCTTTTTTCCCAAACCGCATTACTCCCTTCATGGGAGATACCTTTAGGAATACCCTATCCCCAACCTAAAACTCTAAGATCTTATGCCTTATATCTACATAGAACTTTTGGCGACTTTGGGCAGCCTTAAGCCTATCCCAAATCACCTTTAACTTTTCCATAGCCCGATAAACCAAATGCGGGCCAAACATATCTGCCTCACCAAGCTCAAACCACCCAATAGAAGATCTATACCTCTTACCATACAATGCCTAAAAAGGGGTCATCCCAATGCTAAAATGATAGTTGTTATTGTAAGCAAACTCTAAAAGAGGTAGATGCTTAACCATATTACCGCCATAATCAATCACACTTACACGAAGAATATCTTCTAATGTCTGAATAGACCTTTTTACTTGCCCACCCATCTGCGGGTGAAAAGCAGTATAAGACTAACCTTAGTACCCAACCCCTTCTGAAACGACCACCAAAAGTGAGATGAAAATTGCATACCACGATCAGATATAATCAAAATAGGTACCCCATGCAGCTTTAAAATATCATAAAGATGCAACCTCGTATAATCCTCAAATAAAACATTAGTCCTCACTGGCAAGAAGTGAGCCGACTTTTTCATCCAATCCACGATGACCTAAACTGAGTAAAATTAGTTCTGAGACAGAGGACGATCAGTAATGAAATCCATGTTGATCACCTCCCATTTCCATTCTGGCAATTCAATTTTCTTATACAAGCCTTCATGCCTTATGTGCTTAACTTTCACTTGTTGACACACCAAATATTTGGCCAGAAAATCAGCCACATCCTTTTTCATACCAATCCACCAATATATATCATTAAGATCATGATACATTTTCGTCAAATCGGGATGAGCAATATAGCATAATTTATGTGCCTTAGCCAATACCCTTTCTCGTAAACCATCAATATCCATATAACCTCTATTGGTACCGCAAGGTACCATCACCACTGATCTTAAATACCATTACCTTTTTCCCACCTACATCACCTTTGATTTTTATCAAGACACAATCTAGCATTTGTTTCTCCTTGATCTTTGCACCAAGAGATGACTGAACCACTTTCTGTACCAATATACCACCATTCTTGGAGTCCAAAAGGCAAACTCCAAGATTAGCCAAGTGGTTAATATCTTTCTCCAACTTCTGTCTCTCCTTATCCACATGAGATAAACTCTCCATGGATAATCTGCTAAGAGCATCAGCAACAACAATAGCCTTACCAGGATGGTAGTGAAAACTCATGTCATAGTCCTTGAGAAGCTTAATCCATCTCCTCTTTCTGAGGTTAAGCTCTTTTTGAGTGAACACATACTGAAGACTCTTATGATCCAAGAAGATATCTATGTTCACTCTATTCAAATAGTGATGCCAAATTTTCAACGCAGACACCACAACTAATAATTCTAGATCATGAGTTGGAAAATTCCTCTTATGCACCTTAAACTGCCTAGAAGCATAGGCAATTACCTTACCATGCTGCACCAAATCATAGCCAAGTCCCACTCGGGACGTATCATAGTAAATCAAAAAACCCTCATTGCCTTGAAGAAAGTCAAAACCAGAGCCAAAGTTAGCTTATCCTTATGCTTCTCAAAACTACCCTCACAAGTATTTGACCAAAAGAACTTTACCTTCTTCTGAGTCAACTTAGTCAATGGGACAGCAATCGTTGAAAAACTCTCCAGAAACCACCTATAGTATTCGGTCAAACCCAAGAATATCCACCATGTTAGACCCAGAAAAGTGACAGCATTCAACTAGAATACACATTTCGAGAATTTGGCCTACAACTGCTCTTTTAAGGTCTATAATACCACACGGAGGTGATTGGAATGATTTACCTCACTCTTAGAGTACACAAAAATATAATCAATGAACACAATGACAAACAGATCCAGAAACTAATGAAATACCTTATTCATCAAATCCATGAATATCATCGGAGCATTGGTCAAACCAAATGACATAACCAAGAACTCAAAGGTCCTATATCGGGTATGAAATGTTATCTTTGAGATATCCACCTCCCTAATCTTAAGTTGATGATATCCAGACCAATGATCTATCTTTAAAAAAAAGTTGGCACCTTACAACTAATCAAATAAGTCATTAATTCTAGGAAAAAGATACTTGTTCTTAACTATTACCTTATTCAACTGCCGATAGTCAATACATATCCAAAGAAAACTATCTTTTTTACGCATGAATAACATTAATGCACCCCATGGGGAAACACAAGGATAGATGAAACCCTTATCCAAAAGATCTTTAAGTAGCTCCTTAAGTCCCTTCAACTTAGTCAGAATTATTCTATAAGGAGGAATAGATATTGGACAAGTGTCTAGAACCAAATCAATCCCAAACTCAATCTCCCTGTTCGGAGGAACATCATCAAGATCATTCGAAAAGACCTCAGGAAACTCATTCACCACTAGAACTGAATATAAAGAAGGACCTTCTGAGTTAGAGTCTTTAACCCGAACAAAATGATAGAGACGTCGTTTAAATATTAGCCTTTGAGATCTAAGACATGATATAAACTTCCCCTTAGGATCTAAGGAACCACCCTCTCATTCAATAATTGGTTCACTAGGGAACATAAAAACAACCATATGGGTCTGACAGTCTAAGCACACGTAGCACGAGTGTAACCAATCCATCCCCAGAATAAGATTAAAATCCACCATATTTAATTCGAAAAAATCTACCAAAGTCTCCTTACTACCAAAAGATACCACACACCCCTTATAGACTCTTTTAGCAACCACAGAGTCGCCTACTGGGTAGAAACAAAAAAAATCTGATATAACCTCAGGAACAAAACCAAAATACACAACCACAAACGAGGTTGCATAAGAGAGAGTGGATCCTGAATCAAGTAAATAACACATATCATGAGAAAAAAGTTGTAACGTATCATTTATGACATCAGGAGATGCCGTAGACTACTATCAGGGATGTAAGAGCATATAACCGATTTTGGTCTGTGCTGGTACCAGAAGAAGAAATAGATACAGAAGCAGCACCCCTGGGTGCAGGAGCAGATAGGTAAATAAAACGTTGTTCGCTCCCAAAGCAACCTTAACAACCAAATAATTTCAAAGCATATAGTCTGGCTGACCATATTTGAAGCATTTGTCCCTCTCATTATCATAAAAGACCTGATACAACCGACCATAGAACCTAAAAATATGACATAATAAAGCCGACTGAGCCTCACTATCTGAGATTAGGCACCCTATTCCTTGAAATTATCAGCACTCTATTGACGTCTGTCTTCCGACTGCTTCGGGTAGGGATCATTAGCTATGGAGAAAGAACCAGAACTCTCTCATTTATTCTTTGGCCACTTACCACTATCCCAACCACTTTATTTTTGACCACCACCCTGCTCAAAAAATCAAAAAAAATCCTATCTTGTCTTTCACCTACCTTAGCCTGCTTTCTCTTTTCCTCCTCCACCTGTTGCATATGAATAACCAACCTAAAGATATCTATGTCCTCAGTAATGCAGTCTTGCTTTCAAAGATTAACTCATAAGCTATTCCTAAAGAAATGTTTCTCATCCTGGCCCTCATATCCTATGCTATTTTAGGAGCATACCTAGACAGCTAGTGAAATTTCAAGGCATACTCCTTGACTGACATATTTTCCTATTTTAGATTAACAAATTCCTTCATTTTTGCTTCCCTTAACTCTTGAGGAAAGAAGTGATCTAGAAAAGAATTAAAGAAAGTCTCCTACAAAGATGACTCATCAACCCCACCCCTTGCCTGATCCTATTCCTTGTACCATTGCTATGACACATCCTTTAGATGATAGGCAAAAAAATTCACCCCTTCCACATTCGTGGCCTGTATAACCCTAAAGATATTTTCTTTAACATTCAAAAAACCCTGACAATCCTGCTCCACCTTAACACCAGTAAAAGTTGGAGGACTCAATATCATAAAATGTACAACCCTTGTAGACTTAGAAGATGCACCACTAGATGCACCACGCTCAGCTTGAGAAGCTACCAACTGAGCAATCATATGAATCGACTGATAAAACTCTGCATTGGTCATGTCTTCCTGAGGATCGTGAGGAGGAATATAAGGAACTGGTGAAACTCCTGGACAATCAAGGATGAGACCCGTAGAACGAGAATAGATCCCATGAGTAGAGTGTGTCCCATCAACTTTGTCCCAGTTGGAATACGGGAGTGTTCGTGCACATCAGATTGTCAAGGAATGATCTGAAATGCGAACAAATTGGACTTAGAGAAGATTCTAGGACTTAGACTCCAGGATTGAAAATAGAACATAAATAAAGAGAAATATTCCCAAGTGTCTTGTATCCTCTCTCTTATGAGTGTGGCACACTACACACCCATAATAGAGACTCTACTTGACATGGCTTTATGGACTCCCAATTGACCATGAACCTAAAGTTCCAATTCCAACTAGACATGACCCAAATCGGGTCCTTATTGTAATGGGAATCCCAAGTCCAACCAAATTGGGGACCACCCTTGTTACCCTACCCAACCTTCAAATACGTATCCTGAGTTGGATGAATTCCAAACATATATCAAGATAGCATTTTGTACAATTTTGACTCTGGGATAGGTCCAAAACTGTGACCAATCCAAGCAAGTCGAACTATCCAATACCCAACTAATAACCATACCAAAACCAAAAAAATAACCAAGTACGATTCCATAACATAATAGGATGGAAAAATCATAAATACAGTCAAACGATATCATCCATAATACCAATACCAATGCCAAGGAGTACACCACTACAGACACCACCCATACCAACCCATTGTAGTCCCACAAAACCTTTAAACAAAAGTAAAACACTATCTAGTTGGGGTAGCCAAAACCTATGTCTATGAAATAATATGAGTATGTAAATACATTCATGATATGAAATGGAGCCTTCCAGAATATGGAAGCTCACCACTTTAATCCAACAGTTGATCTTGAATCCTATTACTAAGTGGGAGGGGTAGAATGGTTGGTTCCTACATTGCATGGGCATACAACGCCAGAAGATGGGTTAGCGAGTGAACGCTAGCATACACTCAGGATAAAGATAAAATAATGCCAATATTTAAAACTATATAAACCAACCATATGTATTTAAAACCATACACACACATATATATAACCATTCGGGGAAAAGAAATCGGGTTTAGCATGCCTTTAAAATCATTAACCTGGGTATGTGTAGGTTAATCATCCTAGAACCACTCACAGGCTATATGGGTCTAGTATAACCCTTTATACAGGCCACGGTATATATAGCTGCATAAACTGAAGATACCATAGGAGTAAGGTATTCTCGAGTACCCTACACTCTCCATGATACATATATATAAGTATACTTAGGGGATTTCTGTGTACCCCATAAGTATCATATATGGTCGCCATGACCAATCCTTATGTCGGCAAACATGAGTTTCTAGTGTTCGTTCATTGGACTCACAACTTCACTATTAGCAATCACACCCCACCATTATTGCCATACTAAAACCATTATCATACAACCAAACCACCATTCAATTTATTATTAAATAAGTCTATAAGTAGTAGTGTCATCGTACCAACTATAGCTTGTAAGTAATGTCCTTAGCCATCCTTTTAAGAAGAAAGGATTCCTATGTACCCATAGATTACATTATAAAGTTAACTTGGGAGAATGTTATAATGCCCCAAATCTGGTACCCAGAATGCTACACGGTGGTCATGATCCTGAAAGACCACAAGCTAACCCATGACTAATATTTATACCTGAACACTGCATAATATACTGTATAAATGCGAAAACATGAACTGAAAGGCCTTAAGGTTCAAAACAAAAACATAACTAATAAATCATAACTTATAAATGGGATATGAAATACCCAAAACACTAAAATAACTATCAGAACATGATAGTCTGAAAAGCCTCTAACTGACTGAACTGTCTGAATAAGGAGTTGATCAGGCATAACCCCAACTAACTCAAAATAAAAAATGAATTAATGAGATAATAAAGAAATGGTCATGTCCTCGAAGGATGAGGACTCACTGCTATTTCTGACTGCTGAGAATAGAATACTACTGATGCTCTGGAGCTCGTGCATCTAAACCTATAGTATAAAACACCATAGCGCAAATGTATCAGTACTTTGAATGTAATGGTATGCATGGAAGGTAGGTTGAATGCAAAGGGTTCACATGCATGAACTATACTAACTGACTGGACAACATGAACGTAAGAATACATGCATAAATACATAATAACTATAACTAAGTTCATAATAACATGATTACTGAATATGAGTACTGACAACAAAAGATATTAATAACTGTATAACTGAAATAACTGATACACTGTGACTGTATCTGACAGTCTAAGTTTCTGATGAAACTAGCTGAGTTTTGTACTATTCTGAGCTGACTGTATCTGACAGTCGTAAATTCTGTAGAACTATCTGAGTTCTATTATTAAGACTGAATAACTGTATAATTCTGTAATTAAAATTGTAGGAAGTAGTTATCTAATCGACATGCCCCTAATATGCCATTATGGCTGAGTTGGGGTCCAATCTGTAACCCCAATTAGAAGGGTTTCAATACCACACCACTGGTAAGGATAATATGTGAGTAACCCTCATATAACTGGTAACTCTAGTGAGAACGGTAGGAAACGTCACATAACAGGTTAAGCCACCTCATCTACCCTTATATAGCAGGCTATGAAGTCTCAACCTACACTAGCTATGTAGTTCTGGAATGCAAGGATTGTTTTTAAGAATCACACCCTCATATAACAGGTGAGCTCCCATCCTTGGGTTCACTCAGTGCTAATTCCTACTCCCATCTAAATAGACACTGAACATGGATTACTAAACTGAATTAACTGAGTTTCGTTGACTGATGAAATAGTATTGAGATTACTGTATTACTAAGATTTCCTGAGTCACATAACTGACTAAGGATATCATGAAAACATAATACCGACTTTAGGCACACAGCTATATTTTTTGGGTACAAGTATCCTCAGGACTCCATGGAAAGAAACTGATAAAGGATGACTTTCTTGATTACATAACTAAGATAACAATCCATAATTCATTGAGTAAGACATTTCATCAAACATTTGACATGGATAAACATGTACATGAATAGGGAATTCATATTATCATACTAGTATGGCACTTTTCTTTCACATAGGCATTTAATAAAACACATGAGGAGCATGCTTTTGTTATAAAATCATCAACACATCTAATAATCATAGATACATCAATCAACTTGTAATTTGAAGGTGGTTTATCATGGTTATTATGCAAATCATCACATATTAGGGTCAATCATTGGAATATGTAATTTAAAAAATGAATCAAAACCATACAGCATCATGAACATGAATTTCAATTCAATTTAAATCATGAACATTCACAAATACCCAAATCTTGGATTTTAAAAGAGATTCTTGAGCTTTATGGGTGAAAGGGATCCATGAATCAACACATGACATACCTGGGTTGTGAGTTTCTTAAATTTCTTGGTTTCTTAAAGAAGGATTTTGATCTTGTTCTTGGGGATTATCTTTGAGATAAAACCTTAATTTGATGTTGTGAATGAATAATGAACTTATGAGCTTTGGTCTGATATAATTAGAGGTTAAAACGGGTGTAAAAACACTCAAATACCCTTTAAAAATGACTTAACATTCGTTGAACGGGACCTGGGATGGCTCGTGTGACGGTCCATCGCTGGCTCGACTGTTCGTCATTTTGATCGTCGTACGCAGACCAAAAAAGACTCACTGTTTTATAGCGACGGCTTGGGCGATGGTCCATCGCAAGTTCAACGGTCCGTCACCTGTCCGTCGTACCTTATCCATAAGGTTAACGCACTGTCTTAGCTGTGATGGTCTAGGCGACGGTCCATCGCTAGATCGGCAGTCTGTCAACCTGGCCGTCGCACCTGGGTGATTCTGACAACTCTGAGTAAAACGTCCGTAACTTTTTAATTCAATACTAGATTTGGACGAAATTGGTATCGTTGGAAAGCTAATTCAATTTCCCACATGATAAAAAGTGAAAATATTAAAAATTTCACATGTAAAAAAATGGATTCATATTTCAAAGTAAGTTTCTAACATTCTTGGAAAGATTTCAAGCTAGGTAGAAGTACGGGGTACTACAATATCTCCCCCTTGAGAACATTCGTCCTTGAATGAGACTGAGTGAGAGGGAAGAAAATAAACTGGCGTACATACTTAGCATGAATGACTGGATCATGACTTCATGACTGATATGACTGATAACTGAATATATCATACTAAACATGCATATCTGATGTATGTGTAACTGATTCATGAATACGTGACTGAGTGTTCTGATAAACTAAGGTTCTCACAATGAGAATGCATATCTGATGTATGATTACATAACTGAACTGATATATGAATGCATGACTGAATATGGCAATGGTATGTAACACCAACTTTATAATGGAATTTTGAGCATGAACTGAAAAAGCTTAAGGAGAACTATTACCTTGAGCTTGATCTGAGTTGGAGGATAAGAGGTAAGGATACTTGGTTTGCATATCTACTTCTGCCTCCCAAGTAGCTCCCTCAACGAACTGATTTTGCCAATGAACTTTGACTAAAAGGACTTCTTTCTGATAGTCTAGGATTTCGACTGGAATCTCTTCATAAGAGAGGTTGTTCTGAACATCTATGCTCTGAATAGGGACTACAAAGACTAGGTCACCTATGTACTTCTTGAGAAGAGAGACATGGAAGACTGGATGAACTAAGGCTAGATCTGAAATCAATTACACATGCTATTAGTATATCTTATAAAGTTTGAATAGTCCTCTCTGCTTGACCATATGTCTGAGGATAGAAGGTTGTACTTAGATAAACTTGGGTACCAAGACCCTTTTGGAATGCTTTCCAAAAATAAGAGGTGAACTGGGTACCTCTGTTTGAGATAATAGATAACGAAACACCATGCAATCTAACCAACTCCTTGATGTAGAGTATAGCGTAATCCTCGGCTGAATAAGAGGTATGGACTGGAAGAAAATGAGCTGACTTGGTCATTCTTTCTATAATGACCCAGACTAAATCATGCTGGCTAAGAGTATGAGGCAAACCCATCACGAAGTCCATATTCACTTCTTCCCACTTTCAAGAAGGAATATTGAACTCCTGCATGGACCCACTAGAATTCTGATGCTCTATTTTAACCTGCTGACATGTAGAGCACTTAGCCACAAATTCTACAACATCTCTCTTTATCCCACTCCACCAATAGATCTCCCAAAAGTCACGGTACATCTTTGTGGCCCCTGGATGAATAGAGTAGCGCACCATGCACTTCTGTAAGAATTTGCTGCCTTAAGTCATATACACCTAGAATACACAGATGACCCTGACAACACAAAACACCATTTCCCCCTTAGGAGAAAACCTCTACTTTCTGATCCTTAACTGATTCTTTCAACTTGACAAGGCTGGGATCTCTATATTGCTTTTCTTTCACCTCAAAAACAAGAGATGATTCTGAACTAATCTGAACCCATATGTCACCCTTCTATGTATCGTCTAAGCGAACACCTAATCCGGCAAGTTGATGGATTTCTTGAGCTAGCTTCATCTTACTGTCCTCAGCATGAACTACACTACCCATAGACAGTCTACTGAGAGTGTCGACCACTACATTGGCCTTGCCCGGATGATAAAGGACAGTCATATCATAATCTTTCAAGAGCTCTAACCACTTTCTATGACGAAAATTAAGATCTTTCTGAGAAAATACATACTGAAAGCTCTTATGATTTGTGAACACATCTACATAAAGACCATATAGATAATGCCTTCAAATCTTCAAAGCAAATACTACGGCTGCTAACTCAAGATCATGAGTAGTGTAATTCTTCTCATGGAGTTTGAGATGTCTAGAGGCGTAGGATATGACCTTACCATGCTGCATGAGGACACAACCCAAACCTACTCTGGATGCATCACAATACACCATGAACCCGTCTGAACTATCTGGAAGAGCTAAGACTGGGGCTAAGGTGAGTTGAGTCTTCAACTCCTGAAAACTCTTCTCGCAAGGATCTGACCATTGAAACTTGACTTTTATCTGAGTAAATCTAGACATAGGGGATGCAATAGAAGAAAATCCCTTAACAAACCATCTTTAATAGCTGACCAAACCCAAGAAACTCCTGATATATTATGGAGAGACAGGGCGAGGCCAATTTCTTACTACTTTGGTCTTTTGAGGATCTACTCTAATGCCATCACCGGAAATGATATGGCCAAGAAATGCTACTTACTTTAGTCAAAATTTTCACTTACTGAATTTGGCGAATAGTTGATGATCTCTGAGAGTATGAAGTATGATTCTGAAATGGTCTGCATGATCACGCTCAATACGGGAATAAACCAGAATATCATCTATGAAGACTATGATGAACATGTCTAAATATTACTTGAACACACGGTTCATCAAGTCCATGAAAGTTGCTGGGACATTGGTAAGACTAAAGGACATGACTAGGAATTCAAAGTGACCATACCACGTACGATAGGCTATTTTTAAAATGTCACATTCTCTGACTCTAAGTTGATGATAGTCGGATCTGAGGTCTATCTTAGAGAAATAGCTGGAACCCTGAAGTTGGTCAAACAAGTCATCGATTCTAGAAAGAGGAGACTTATTCTTGACCATGACTTTATTGAGCTGACGGTAATCAATACATATTCTGAGAGAATCGTCTTTCTTGCTCACGAATAAAACTGGTGCACCCCACGGGGAAATATTGGGTCTAATGAATTCCTTATCTAAGAGATCCTTCAGCTGCTCCTTCAATTCTCTAGTTCTACTAGTGCCATTTTGTATGGCGGAATAGATATAGGCTGATTATCTGGAATAAGATCAATACCAAAGTCTATTTCCCTTTCGGGAGAAATTCCTGGAAGATCTTTGGAAAATACATCTGAATATTCATTCACGACTGGGACTGAATCAAGACTAGGGGTTTCAGAACTAGTGTCCTTAACTCGAACAAGATGATAGACACATCCCTTAGATATTATTTTCCATGCCCGAAGGTAGGAAACAAGCTGACCTCTGAAAGATGAAGTACTACCCCTCCACTCTAGGATAGGTTTATTCGAAAACTGAAATCAGAATATTCTATTTTTGAAGTCAACTATGGCATAGCAAGAATGAAGCCAATCCATGTTGAGAATGATATCAAAATCAGTCATCTCTAATTTGACTAAGTTTGCTGAAGTGACTTTCTTAAATATCATAATTGGGAAGTACCTGTATACCCACTAGGCTATGATAGTTTTACCCACTAGGGTAGAGACTGAAAAAGGATATGCTTGAATTTCAGAACTGATTCCAAATTCTCCTGCTATATATGGAGTAACAAAAGACAAAGAAGCTCCTAGATCTAGCAAAGCATAAACATACACACGAAAGATCTATAATGTACCAGTAACCATATCAGGAGAATTTTCCTGATCTTGTCGGGACTGGATAGGATAAAGTCTATTTGAGCATTGCCCACTTGTAGCACTAGAAGTGGCACTCGGCTGACTTGGGCGACCAGACTAAGTTAAGGAATGATTCTGTTGACCCTGAAGACTTGGATGAGGATAATATATAACTCTGTGGACTGGCTTTCCACATCCAAAACAAATATTGTTGCTAACTCTGTAAATACCCTAATGGTGCTTGCTCGAATTCTGGCAAAGAGGACAGGTGCGGACACTGCTAACACTGCCCTGAGACTTAGAGCCTGGCACTCTAATTTTGTTACCATCCCTAAACTTAGGAGCTGGAGCACTAGCTGAAGAGGGATATGGAATTGATGACTTAGGATAAAACTGAGAATGGTTACCTCCATCTTATTTAGGCTGAGAAAAGTTGAAACTACCTATACTTGCTCTCTTATTCTGCTTCTCTCTTATCTTAATCTTTTGATCTTCTATCTGTTGAGCATGAGTCATGAGCTTGGCTAAAGTCATGTCACTATTCAACATTGCAGACCTACACTTATTGACCACACTAACATTCACCCCAGAAATAAACTTACTCATCTTGGCCTTGCTATCTGTAACCACATGAGGAGCATATCTGGCTAATTGAGTAAACTTAAGAGAATACTCTTTCACCGTTATTGCACTCTCTGAGGTTTATAAATTCTAACAACTTAGATTCTCTTAGCTCTAGGAGAAAGAATTTATCTAAGAATGCAGTAACAAACTCATTCCACTCAATAAGCCCTGCACCATCTGGCATTTCTGACTTCCACTGCTTGTACCAAGTGTGAGCAACATCCTGCAACTAATATGCAGCAAGCTCAGCACTCTTGAAAGAAGTAACCCCCATGATGTCACTAACCTTCTAAACCTGGTCGATGAATTCCTGAGGGTTGTCATCTTACTTAGACCCGAGAAAGGATACAGGATTCATTTGGGTGAAGTCTTGAATCTTGGCTGTAGCAGAATTAGCCACTGGGTTGGCCAAAACGACAAATGGTCGTTCATTCTGATCAGCAACTGACTGAGAAAGAGTAGTGAATGTAGCTCTGAACTCTATATGAGAAACATGTTCGCTCAAAGGATCTTTGGGCTGAGGGGCTGGATGATTCCCATTTCTTCTCTTAGGAGGAATGTTCTGTAAAAGAAAGGGAGAAACAGATTAGACTGAGAGATTAGATTGAGATTATGCTCACTGGCACGATATAAATACTGAAAGAAGGGAAATTGTTCCTAAAACATCTCATAGCCTCCGGCACATAAATATGGCACGCAACACACCCATGTACAAGACTCTACTAGATGAGGCTTTCAGACTTCCTAGGACTCTATTGAAACTTACGCTCTGATACCAAGTTTATAACACCCCGAATCTGATAGCCAAAATGCTACACAGTGCTCATGACCTCGAAGGAGCACAAGCTAATCAATGACTGATATTTGTACCTGAACACTGCATAATATACTATATAAATACAGAAAAATAAACTAAAAGTCCTTAAGGTTCAAAACTGAAACATAATTGATAAATCATAACATATGGATGGGGTATGAAATACCCAAAACACTGAAATAACTATCTGAACATAATAGTCTGAAAAGCCTCTAACTGACTGAACTATCTGAATAAGGAATTGATGGGGTATGTCTCTAACTAACTCCAACTAATAAATTAATTAATGAGATAATAAATAAATGGTCATGTTCTCAAAGGATAAGGACTCACTGCTATTTCTGACTGCTGAGAATGGAATGCTACTGATGCTCTTAAACTTGTGCTTCTGAACCTATGTTATAAAACACCATAGCGCAAATGCATCAATACTTTAAATGTACTAGTATGCATGGAAGGTAGGTTGAATGCAAAGGGTTCACATGCATGAACTATACTAACTGACTGGACAACATGAACTTGAGAATACATGCATGAATACATAATAATTGTAACTGAGTTCGTAATAACATGATTACTGAATCTGAGTATTGATAACATGAGATACTGATAACTGTATAACTGAAATAACTGATACTTAGCGAGCCCCTTAGAAAAGTGATTTGAACTTTTTGTCCTTTATTAAAAGACTCCCCTTTAGATAAAACTATCTTTTCACTATTTTTTTAATTTATTATTTAATTATTTTTATTATATTTATAACTAGACTCCTAAAATATATGGGACTCCTAAAATATATGGAAGAAGAATAAAATAATATTTTCCTTTGTAGTAATCAATTAGAAAAATACTCCTAAAATAGGATTGAAAAATACTCCTAAAATAAGACTATACTAAGGAAATACTTCTATAAATATTGAGATGCACGTTAAACTAGAGAAGAAATCGATTTACTTAAACTTTGTGATCACTATTATTTTATTTTATTGTAGTTTACAGGTCGTAGATGAATTTATTGGTGGTAGACGAATGTCGGTCGGCTTTGAGTAATATCTTTAGATAAAGGTTAGGTTTAATTGTATTATTTTTATATCTCTGTTTTGACAATTTTTTTTGTGTAAAGGTAAAGTTTTAGTTATATTATTTTGATATCTCTATTATCGTATTATTTTGTTATAGTAAGGTGGTAAATGAGTGTCAGACGGCTTTGAGAAATTTTTTGAGTAAAGGTTAGATTTAATTATATTGTTTTGATGTCTCTATCATCGTATTATTTTGTTGCAGTTTACAGGTGGTAGATGAATTTCGATCGACTTTGATAAATGTTTTTTGATAAAAATTAGGTTTAATTAAATAAATTCTTCAAAAAATGTTGAATTTAATTATTGTGTTTATCTGAATTATTCAAATAAGTATCTCATATATTGTAATGTTTAAATTCAATAAAGTGAAGTACATGCACGAGGCGCATACACCGAAACTAGTATATATAGATATAGAGAGAGAAAGAGAGAGATTTTACTGCATCATATTATTACATTTGTATTATGTAATGATGAAAATTGTCACTTTATTATATAGCGATCAATTTAGCATTATTGCGGCTTTACATTATTTTCTTCCTTATCTTGGTCTTTACTCATTATTTATTTTTCATAATAGCTTTACTATATACATTTTTTTCTTTGCAGTATTATAAGCTTATTATACATATTGCTAGAGCGCAGTATTATAAAACAATGAAAAAATGATACTATACTTTTCATCCAAATACTATAATCATCAAAATAATATAATGTAAATATATCGACATGCAATAACCATCCAAACAAGCTGTTAACTGGGAAAAGGAAAAGCAAGAAGGGAGAAAAACGTGACATTATTTTGAAACCTGCATTTATGTGCGCATTGGCATTGACATCTTATTTACAAAATGTTGAGGAAGTAAGTTGAAAATGATGATCCTTGAGAGACCTCAATCAAGTCAAAAAGATAATTATTAGAAGCGGTTGACATTAGGGTTGTTCATCGGTCGGTTCGGTTTGATTGTACTTGTTATTGGTTCGATTTATCTGTTTTCGGTTTTTAAATATGTAAAACCAATAACCAACCAATAAGATATTTTCTTATCGGTTTCGGTTTATCGATTTTTGGTCCTTAACGGTTCAGTTTTCGGGTTTAACCAATAAGAAAATACTTATAAAATAAAAATAGTAACAACTAACATAAAAAAAATAAAATCTTAATTACCGCCAAAACCTACGCAATGCATTTTAGTTTACAAGAATCTTCAAACTTGAACTGAATGTTAGTTAGGAAAAAAATTGAATCCTAATTGTTGGAAGCTATAAATGCTTCAAGCTTTTTATTACGATAATAGCCGAACTTTATATTGTGTCTTTGTTGCCCTGAATAGGTTAATACTTTGTGAATCACTGAATTATGAATTAGTAGTGCATATAATCTATATACATACACATATCTCTATATATATAGAGAGAGAGATAAAGAGAAAGAGAGATATTTAAATATATAACATAAATAGGGATAAAACAATAACTTAGTGTATCCTTGCTGGGTAAACCGATAACCCAATAAGCTAAAATCGATACCGAACCGTTTACCCAATAAAATTTCTTATAAAACCAATAAAAACCGTTAACCCGATAACCCAATATCAATAACCTAATAACATTTTTATCGATTTGATTTATCGATCTGTTCGATTTTTGCACAGCTCTAATTGACATAACAACTGAAGCATACAATTGCTTATAGTGTAAGAAACTAGATTGAATTATTGACTACAGAACACAGAATTAACAATTAAATATAACATAATATGAAAAATTTATTCCCAAAAAATTTGAGTACTATAGTAAAATATTATTATAAAAGATGGTTATTAAAAAAAATCAAATGTGTAAATTTTGGGGAAGTTTCAAAAATAATGACAGATTGGCACAAGACCCACCTTTCACAGCCACACTTTATAGTATTATCATTTATAGCCGGTGTATTCAACTTACATCCATTGTATTCACTTTTACTCAACAGTCTGTATTCATATAAAACATAAATACATTAATCACATTTTATATTTTTTGAAAAATATGACTACATCGAATACAAGTCATGGATGATAACGGAAACATCACAGCCACGCACTGTATTTGTATTTACCATCATTTTTTCTATTTTATTCTTTTTACCATCATTTTTTTCTATTTCATTCTTTTCTCTTTTTTATTTATTTTTTAATTTTTTTAATTTTCATTTTTTGTACTTTTTTCTTTTTTGTGATTTTTCTTTTTTTTCCTTCTTTTCTTTGATATATTTGTTTTTTTTCTCTTTTTTTTGGTTTCTTTCTTTTCGTTCTTTTTGCTTTTTTCTATCTCTAGCTTCTATTTTTCTTTTTTTTTTATTCTTTGTTTTCTCTTTTTGATTTTCTTTTTTGTACTTTTTTATTTTTTTAATATTATATTTTGTATTTTCAAAAAATATGGCTACTCGAGTACAAGTCACGAATAATAACGAAAATACCATAATTGTTTATCGTATTTATATTCATGCTATTATTTATATTTTATTTTTGTTGATACAATTATATTTGTACTTGTTGTTGGACAATAAAATTTTCGAGGCCGAAAATAAATAATCGAGATAAGAAAAATATATTGCAACAATCAATTTATTGTTTTCAATGCGAGTGTTACATTATCTATGAATCCTCTGATTCTCCTTTTCAAATATAAATTCAAGGGCTTAAAGTTTGATCTTGAATTTGAAATTGATTTGAATGCTTTGAGGGACTTGATCTTGACTTGTGTTTGAATTCAAGGGCTTTTAAGCTTGTTCTTGAATATTGCAGTCTTGATCTTTGATCTTGATGAACTTGATTTGAATGCTTGACCTTTTGAGAGAAATTGCGACGTTTGATCCACGAACTTTCTCTTGCTTCTTGTTAGAGTTCTGGGGTCTCTTTTCTGAATTATGAGACCCCTATTTATACTTGTGGAAAAGGAAGAGTCATGATCAATATGGACTTCCTTTGACTAATCAGATTTGAGTGATGTGGAGTCTTTTTATGGGCTTTTATTTCATGGGCCTGCTGCATCATTTTGACATGTGGCATGGTCCTATTGGCTCCTTCACTTGACTTTGCATGCCACGTCATTTGACATGTAGCGCTTATTTGGGCCTCTAGAATATGACAATATCTTGGGTTTAGTAAAGTGGGTTTATCATTTGTAACCCAAATTAATGAACTAACTCAATAAATATTGATCCTTATTTAAATTCATACATGTTTGGATTTAAATAATTAATCCAATTATATTAATCCACAATATTTATTCGGGACTAATCTATTTTGAATTTAATATAATTCAAATTTCGTACGAATTTTAATTTAATAAAATTTCGTTGCATTCAAATTATCCCCACTTCAAGATTTGTCAAGCTATTTAATATATCGATGACTAAACTTGAAGTATAAACCTGAAGACTTAATTGGAACCAATAAGAATTCACACGTGTAATATCCAGATAGGATAACACCCAAATATCAAAAACAATATTAAGTGATCATGATTAATAATAATAATTAAATATTATTATTAGAACATTATCACACATCATTGTGTATTCATAGTTGCTTTAGCATAAGGAGACAAATATTGAATCCTTTCCACCGGAGGAAACCATTTCAATATTCAATTCCAATGTGTACTTGGAATTGACTGCTGCACCGCCTCTATTTGCGTCATTCGTCCGTATTTGATTAGGATTTCTACAAATCCTTTTATGAGTTCATCACGGATTAGGGGTTAAAAAGAAACCGCCCAACTGCTTCTATAAGTAGAGACGACGCGTTATTAAAATTTGTAATCCAGTGTAGTAGTCTTTTTTTTAGTTGAAAATCTCCTTTTGCATCGAGTAGATCATTGTGCCACAACCAAAGTGTTATTGGTGAGTTATTTTTTCTTAATTTGTTTATTACTATTTTGTTCTCTTTTCTCTCTTTTTTAGGGTTGAAACAAATAGCAATATGAAACAATCGGCTTAGGGTGCGAGAGTTTAACTTTGCCTCCGTACACTCTTAGACCGACCTATTTGACTTTAAGATGCTGGCTTTGCAATAATCGGCTTAGGATGCGAGAGTTTAACTTCGCCTCCGTACACTCTAAGACCGACCAATTTGACTTCAAGATGGTGGCTTTGCAAGAATCAGCTTAGGGTGCGAGAGTTTAACTTCGCCTCTGTACACTCTAAGACCGACCAATTTGACTTCGAGATGGTTGTTTTGCAACAATCGGCTTAGGGTGCGAGAGTTTAACTTCGCCTCTGTATACTCTAAGACCGACCAATTTGACTTCAAGATGGTGGCTTTGCAACAATCGACTTAGGGTGCGAGAGTTTAACTTCGCCTCCGTACACTCTAAGACCGACCAATTTGACTTCAAAATGGTGGCTTTGCAACAATCAGCTTAGGGTGCAAGAGTTTAACTTTACCTCCGTACACTCTAAGACCTACCAATTTAACTCTAACATGCTGACTTTACAACAATCGGCTTAGGGTGCGAGAGTTTAACTTCGCCTCCGTATACTCTAAGAACAACCAAATTAACTTCAAGATGTTGACTTTACAATAATCGGCTTAAGGTACGAGAGTTTAACTTCTCCTCCGTACACTCTAAGACCGATCAATTTAACTTCAAGACGGTCCTTTTACATAACAAATCCATCAGAACGTCAGCTTAAGGTACAAAGGGACAAATCTTGTCCACCTTAAGGCATGGAAATTTTTATATCCTTTTAAGGATAAACACGTAATAGGCCAGCTTAAGGTGCAAAGGGACAAATTTTGTCCACCTTAAGGCATGAAAATTTTGAGATCCTTTTAAGGATAAACCCGTGAGAGGCCAGCTTAAGGTGCAAAGGGATAAATTTTGTCCAATTTAAGGCATGAAGATTTTGATATCCTTTTAGGATAAACTCGTTAGAGGCCCGATTAAGGTGAAAATGAACAAATCTTTTTCACCTTAAGGCATGTAAATTTTCAGATCCTTCTAGTTGTAGGCTTGGAGAACTTTGGCATTCCAAATCCCATTGAAGAAACTCTCTTTCTTTTCAACGAGTTGCCTCCAGTCACAAATATTTAGAGTAAGTCCAAAGTTTAATTAGAATAGTTTCATACTTGGTATCCATATGGTAGATACTGCAGGAACATATTTTTTTGATACTCATGCAACTGAACTCAGAATAAAATTCCAAGTGCCTACGTACCTCAGTAAAGAGGATCAAGTCACAACGTAGTCTGGGTGAGTGTGTTTTTTTTATTGTGTCCTAACTTTTGCCTAGGCCGCCTCTTTCGAGGTTTTCAACCTAGCGGACTTTCATTTTATTTTGAGCCATACACAGTTTATACTCTTGAGGGCCAGGAGTGGACATGCAGTTTATACTTGTGCCTTAAGGAGTGTACATGCACTTTATACTCATGCCTTAAGGAGTGTCATCTTTTCTCAAGGATAGCACTTCTTCAAGAACTTGGCATTGATGGGGCCAACCCTCACACCATCTACATCGATAATCTTGTAAGAAACATATGAATATGCCTCTTGTACGACATATGGTCCATCCCACTTCGAGGTAAATTTGCCCTCAGACTTATGAGAAGTGATAATGGGACTTCTTACTGCAAGGACTTGATCTCCAACTTGGAGGCACCTCAAGTGAACCCTTTTGTTAGAAGAACGAGATAGACGGGCTTGGTAGTATTCAAGATTTTGTTGAGCCTCCAACCTCTTCTCATCAAGAGCTTCTAACTCCGTAAGATGCAACGTAACATTTTCTTCATCGGTGAGCCCTACTTGAATAGTCAGTCTCAAACAAGGTATTTGACGCTCAAGTGGCAGAACTGCTTCAACTCCAAAAGTAAGTGAGTATGGGGTTGCTTGTATCGGTGTACGGTAAGTTTTCCTATACACCCACAAAGATTCTTCCATTAGCTCATGCCAGTCTTGTTTAGATTTGGAGACAACTTTCTTTAATAAGTTGCACAAAGTTTTATTGAAGGCTTCAGCTAGACCGTTGGCGGCAGCATGTACGTAGAAGACTTGCGCTACTTGAAGCCAAAGAGATCATAGATTTTGTTCATCAGCTTATTATCAAATGGCTTTCCATTGTTATTTATTATGTGCTGTGGAATTTTAAAGCGGTAGACAATATTCACTCGGATGAAGTTTGCAATATTTTCTTTCTTTACTTCCTTAAGAGCAACAGCTTCGGCCCACTTTGAGAAGTAATCTGTCATGGCCAAGATGTATAAGTGTCCACCAGAAGATTTTGGTAGTGGACCAACAACATACATTCCCCAAGCATTGAATGGCCAAGACGTACAGTTGGGTGTAGTACTTCGGGAGGTTGATATATGAAGTTTGCATGGAATTGAAAAGTTTTTCATCTTCTATCATAGTCCAAGCAATCTTTCACCATTATTGGCCAATAATATCCCATCATTTTAATGTGAAAATGGAGCTTCGGTCCAGACTGATGCGATTCATAAACTCCTGAGTGCACTTCTTGCAAAGCTTAAATGGTTTCTTCCTCTCCCAAACATCGTAAGAGTACTCCTTCAAATGATCTTCGGTACAATGTGTCCTTGTAATAAAGGAATCGAGGTGAACAATGACGGATGTCAGTCCTTCTCCTTGGATCTTCTGGAAGTATCCCATAACATAAGTAGTCAATAATAGGTTGTCGCCAATACTCCTTTACAGCTTTGAACACAGCGACGAGGTATTTAACCTTGCCTTTTATGTTTTTATCCTTATTTGATGGCGGTACTACCCATTCTTGGTGGATAGTAACTCGTGTCTGATTCGGAAGAGTTAGAGTTGAAGCCAAAGCAGCTAGAGCATCAGCTTGCTTATTTTCTTTCCTTGGCACATGCTGGAGGGTTACTTCTCCAAGCCATCCCATCAACTTCTGTGCATAATAATAATATGGTCTTAACTCAGGTTTTTGGACTTAATAGCTTCCCAAAATGTGCTTGATTGCCAATTGGGAGTCACCAAAAACTTGTAACTATAGTTGTTTTATGTCGACAGTCATCTCAAGTCTGAGTATGAGCGCTTGATATTCAGCAACATTATTAGAGCAATGATTTATCAAGGTAAACAAGTAAGGGATGACCTCTTCTTGTGGAGTGACAAACACTACGCCAGCACCAGATCCATCTCGATTTGTAGCACCGTCAAAGTACATCTTCCATGGGGATCTAACTTCAACAGCCATTGCATCTTCATTAGGAAGTTCATCGCTTAGTTCCCAATCATCAGGTATTGGGTGATCTGCCAAGAAGTTAGCCAATGCTTGTCCTTTTATAGCCTTTTGTGAGATGTACACGATCTCAAACTGCTAAAATTAGAGGCACCACCCTGCAAGTCGGTCACTAATAACTGGTTTCAATATTACAAACTTGATGGGATTTGCCTTGGACACAAGACGAACAACATGATCTTGAAAGTAGTGTTTTATCTTTTAGATTGAGAAAGCCAATGCCAAACATAACTTTTTGATCAGAGAATACTTCAGCTCATTCGGCGTCACATTCTGCTCAAATAGTAAAGAGATTTTTCTTTGCCTTCACTATTTTCTTGAGCCAGTGGTGCTCCAACTGACCTCTATTGTGTTACGATGTAGAGTATCAATGGTTTCCCAGGTATGGCTGCCCAAGAACTGGTGGCTTCATTAAGTATGATTTGATACTCTCAAAAGCATTACTACAAGCTTGGTCCTATTAAAAGAGAGTATCCTTCTTCATGAGACGACTAAATGGTTGACATTTCCCAGGCAGGTTTGTGATGAACATCCTTAAATATGCTAGCCTTCTTTGAAGACTTTTTAACTCATGAATATTTTGAGGCTCGGGCATCTTCAAAATTGCATAAACCTTGTCTTGATCAATTTTAATTCCTCAATGTCACACAATGAAGCCAAGAAACTTTCTAGAAGTAACTCCAAAGGCACACTTCAATGGATTCATCCTAAGTTGATATCTTCGAAGTAACTCAAATACCATTCTTAGGTCTTTTAAGTGGTCGTCTCTCTTTTTGAGTTCACCATCAGACCATCCACATAGTATTCAACATTTTTATGGAGTAGTCCATCAAAGATGTTTTGCATAGCCCTTTGATAAGTGGCACTAGTGTTCTTCAAACTAAAAGGAATCACCTTGTAGCAATAAATACCTTTGGGCGTATGAAATGCAGTGAGTTCTTCATCCTTTGGCACCATACGGATTTGGTTGTATCCGGATGAACCATCCATGAAGGACATTGCCTCATAACCAGTGGTGACATCAATCATCAACTCTGGAATAGGGATTGGAAAGTCATCCTTAAGGCAGGCATTGTTGAGATTCTAAAAGTCGACACAAACTCGAACTTGGCCATTCTTCTTCCGTACTAGAACAATACTTGAAATCCATGTAGGATATTTGACTTCATGAATAAATCCCGCTTCAATGAGTTTTTTAACTTCATTTTCAATCAAAGAAACCAACTCCGGCCTAAAGCGTCTTTGGGCTTGCTTAACAGGATGGGCACCATTCTTGACCGCCAACTGATGGACCGCTACTTTTGGATCTAAACCAGGCATTTCCTTATATCTCCAAGCGAATACATCCATATATTCTTTGAGTATATCCATATAAGTGATTTCCTCCTCTATTTCTAGAAATGTGCTCAGGTAAGTTGGTCTTGGGTCTTCATCGATTCCAAGATTAACTTCCTTCAAGGGATCTATTGTGGCCATTACTCCTTCTTCAATTCGCGATGGAGCATCTCTAGCATATTCTTCCTCTTGAGAATCATCGTTGTTGACGGATATATGATAATACCAAAAGGCATCTTCTATCTCTTCATCAACCTTTATTTGAAATGAGACATCTTTCTCGTTTTGGGTTGTAATATGATATGAGAAGCCAACACTCTCTTCATCTTATTTGGATTGCTTGGTATAAACCACAGTATGTACCTTTGATTTTAGCACCTCATTGCATGAAACTACTAGTTCCATCTGTCACTTTATTCTAGAAGGAATCAAACTTTGAAAATCTTTTTATATTTTAAGTGAAGATGTATCATCGTGCTTGAACGACTCCTCTTACACTTGTTATTTTTTCTCTTATTTAGAGGTCCTAACCTTTCGAACACAGAAGTTCTTGCAGTTGATTCTCCAAGTTGGTCAAAGACAAAAGCCCTTTTGTTAGATGAAGTAGACGCTTCTTCTACAGTGATGTAGTTGCTAACCGTCCTTCTTATAGAGATGCAAATTGGAGGTGGTTACGTATATACTAGGGCTTCATGTGCCTGCCTGGTCGTACCTTTCGACAGAAATTTGCCCATCCTCGATGGCTTATTTGGATTGTATCCAACCTTTAGAAATAGCTTGTATGTATTTGGATCGAAGCCATCCTTCGTACGTTTCGTAGGGAGTGTCATATCTTATGGCAGATTTTGAGCCACAGACTCTTTAGAAAGTCTAAGGATGGATTTATTGCATCAATCTTCCTGATAGGTAAAGTTATCCTCTTTAGCGCATTATTTTGGGAATTCGATGGGTGATCTTTCTCTTTTCTTAGCTTCGGTACGTAACAAAGAATAAGAGTTGCCTTCTTTTTCGTAGAAGCGATACTTTCTTTATTTAAAGTGAAGACAGGATTCTTGGTGGTGACTTTTTCGACTATCATCGCCGATCATTACACTTGGTCTTGGTGATATCTTCAAACTTTTTCTCATCCACAACACGCTTTTTTAAGTAGAATTTTGCATCGACAAAATATGACTCAGCTTCAGTGAATGGCTTGTCATTGGCAACTATCTTTATTCTCACTCTACCTTCGAGGTACTTCAAGCATTGATAGTAAGAAGATAAGATAATTTTGTTCCCGTGCACCCAAGGCCTACCAAGCAATATATTGTGTGAAGCTTCGGCATCGATCACATGCATCAATGGGTTTGATTGAAAATCATCCATATGAATCTCCAACTTGATACATCTCATTGCCCTCTGTCCCTCTTGATTAAAGCCTTGGATCATTATACGACTTCATCTAGTTCGCTAGTAGCGATGCCAAGTTCCTTTATCGTGTGGATAGGCAGGATGTTGACTCCAGATCCCTCATCTATCAAGATTCTATTGATCTTCTTTCCTAGAATTTGACTCACCATGTATAAGGGAAGGTTATGTAGGGTCTTACCAAGCAGAAGATCGTTATTTGTGAATGATATTTTTATATCACACACATGTGCCTCTTTGCCAAGAGTTTCAGCAAGATTTTCGGAAGGTGAAGGAACTTTCATGGGTTAATTATCACCCTTTTCCCCCTCTTTGGTGGTATTAAAACAAGACGCCTCAAGGTTGACTTAAGAAGTCTTTACACGAAACTAACTCAGTAAGAATTCCTCTAAAGTCACCGGACGCCGAAGTTTTTAGGGGTGAAGCTCTGTCCCCCTCATCTTCTTTAGGAATTCAACCAACTTTTGTTTTCTTTGTTTCTTTACCATTCTCCTCCTAGTTGGTTGCTCGACTAACTCCTTTCGTAGACTTATCTTCTTGCGTCTGCGTCTGGTTACTAGAGTCCAACCTTCATCATCGCCTTCGTCAACTGAAGACCTGTCATGCTCTAATATTTTCTCATTATGCTCTTCAACACATATTTGAACAGGATCGAGAGAGCCAAATATGATAGAGATTTGATGAGAACTGGCCGTCTCATTATCGAAGAAGATCTTTTTCTGTTTTGCCAGTTACATGACTTTATCTTTAAAGATAAAGCATTTCTCCAGAGGGTGACTTATGAGCCTATGATATTTTTTGCAATAATTAGGGTCATTGGTCCTTCCATCTTCGTTGGGATGCTTCATCTCTGGGAGTTGAATGAGCTTATACTCAAGGAGTTCATCAAAAATCTCAGCAATATCAGAATTAAGGAAGGGATATTCCTTTTCTTGCATCTCCTTTAAAGTTTTCTAATTTGGACGTGCTCCAAAAGTCGTTTTCACTTTTTGATTCTTGCTCACCTTTGTGGTGACCTTGATAGGAGATGCATCAACATTCATGAACTCCTTGTTGTTATTTTTGGGGACAAACTTGCCCTATCTTTTGGGTTCCTGCTTATCCTTTCCCCTTCGAGGGTCATGGATAGGCATTGATCCTTTTCCAGCAGAAGACATGCTCACTCCATATCGTGAGCACGGGTAGCTAGCTCTTTAAAGTATTTAGGCTTAATGCCTTGCAAGATGTAGAGAAGTTCCCAATGCATTCCTTGGACGCACATCTCTATTGCAGAAGCTTCACTGATCCTATTTTTGCAGTTTAGGCTAGCATTTCTCTATCGATTGATGAAGTCAATAACTGGTTCTTCCTTTCTTTGCCAAATATTCATGAGCTCTACCATGCTCACTGTACACCTTGTACTATAAAAGTGATTTAGGAACTCGTGCTCCAATTGCTCCCAACTATCGATGGAATTAGACTCAAGGTCCGTATACCAATCAAAGGTGTTTCCCTTTAGGGAACGAACAAATTGTTTGACAAGATAATCACCATAAGTTCCAGCATTGTTACATGTCTCAACAAAGTGTGCAACATGCTATTTTGGGGTTCCCTTTGCCCTCAAATTGTTAAAATTTGGGGGATTGATAGCCGGCAGGCATTTTGAGTCTATCAATCCTTGCCGTGTAAGGCTTGGCATAAGCAAGGGAAGACTTAGCAACAATATCATACTTGTCTTTGGTGGTCCCTTTAATAAATTCCCTCAATTGCCCAATCGGGATCATTCTCTCAGAAGAAACTTGCACCTCTTTAATTGGTGGTATTTGTTTCACAGGATTTTCTATCTCATGAACCTCTGGAGATTTTCTAGGTGCATGGCTTGACTCTCTGTCTATCTGACCTTCTACCCTATCCACTATCTTATCAATTTGAGCATCTTGATTTTGAGCATATTTAGTTAGACCATCAATTGTCTTTGCCAGATTCGCAAGTTGCTCCTTCATAGATGAGGCATCAGTTACCATTGCTTGCATAATCACTGGAGATGTTGGAGAGTAGCATGAATTATCGCATAAGTTAATTTTTGAAGTGCTCAACTTATGCGGTATGGTCAGAGATGATGAGTTGCTTGAACGATCATCGCTCTTTGTGCCAGAGTATTTGGAACCGGAATGCTCAAGTAGAGCTAAAGTCTTCTTAAGCGATTCAGCCACACTGTTTCCTCCTTCCGAAGCACTTGCATTGGACTTCATTCTTTTGGGGTTGAAGATCCAGAAACTAGAGTTGGTGCGGACGACACTGGAAGAGTTTGTCATCCTAGCAAACCTGCCTTGCTCCTCTTGACAGCTTCTAAGCTTCCGAAAGTAACACCAAGGATGCTTTCTACTTCAGTAGAGAACTTTGAATCAGCAGCCTTGGAAGCAGTTGATTGAGAGTTGACCTTCTTGGAAGTCATTTCAATATTCTTGAACTTTGCAATTGAAAAAGTTGAGATAAGAGGTAGAGATCGTCCCATTGGGCGTGCCAGAATTTGTTGGACAGTAAAATTTTTGAGGTCAAAAATAAATAATTGAGATAAGAAAAATATATTGCAACAATCAATTTATTATTTTCAATGCGAGTGTTACAATATCTATGAATCCTCTTATTCGCCTTTTCAAATATAAATTCAAGGGCTTAAAGCTTGATCTTGAATTTGAAATTGATTTGAATGCTTTGAGGGACTTGATCTTGACTTGTGTTTGAATTCAAGGGCTTTTAAGCTTGTTCTTGAATATTGCAGTCTTGATCTTTGATCTTGATGAACTTGATTTGAATGGTTGACCTTTTTAGAGAAATTGCGGCGTTTGATCCACGAACTTTCTCTTGCTTCTTGTTAAAGTTCTGGGTCTCTTTTCTGAATTATGAGACCCCTATTTATACTTGTGGAAAAGCAAGAGTCATGATCAATATAGACTTCTTTTGACCAATCAGATTTAAGTGATGTGACGCCTTTTTATGGGCTTTTATTTCATGGGTCTGCTGCATCATTTTGACATGTGGCATGGTCCTATTGGCTCCTTCATTTGACTTGGCATGCCACGTTATTTGATATGTAGCGCTTATTTGGGCCTCTAGAATATGACAATATCTTGGGCTTAGTAAAATGGGCTTATCATTTGTAGCCCAAATTAATGGACTAACCCAACAAATATTGGACCTTATTTAAATTCATACATGTTTGGATTTAAATAATTAACCCAGTTATATTAATCCACAATATTTATTCGGGATTAATCTTTTTTGAATTTAATATAATCGGAATTTCGTACGGATTTTAATTTAATAAAATTTCGTCGCATACACTTGTATTTTTATTTATGTTATAGTTCACATTTGTATTTATATTTTATGGTTCGCACTTGTATTTGTGTTATAGTTCGCATCTAGTTTGCACTTGTATTTATGTTTGTAGTTCGCGCCATCATTTATATTTTATATAATTCGCACTTGTATTTTAAAAAATTATTTTGTATTTTATAATTGACTAAACATTGTATTTATAACAACAACAACAACAACAAACCCAGTGTATTCCCACCTAGTGGGGTCTGGGGGGGGTAAGATGTACGCAGTCCATACCTCTACCTCTGAAGAAGTAGAAAGGCTGTTTCCGATAGACCCCCGGCTCAAGACAGTCGCCACACAAATATAAAGCTAAATATAAATATAAAGTAACGCATGGTAGTAGGAAACATCGGGAAGCACTCAGATACATAATAAAACATGGAACACCGAAATCGTAACAAGAAGAAGAATAGGAATAGGAATAAAAATAAGAGTAGGAAGAATAACAGGAATAATCCCCCACTCCCTACCCTTGCGCCCCCAAACTGGCCCTAGTCTTCTGCCCTAATCCTCGCCCTCCAGACCTTCCTATCTAGGGTCATGTCCTCGGTGAGCTGTAACTGCTCCATGTCCCGTCTAATCACCTCTCCCCAGTACTTCTTCGGCCTACCCCTACCCCGCCTAAAACCATCCAATGCTAGCCTCTCACACCTACGGACCGGGGCATCCATGTCCCTCCTCTTCACGTGTCCAAACCAACTCAATCGGACTTCCCGCATCTTGCACTCCACTGGAGCCACCCCAACCTTCTCCCTGATAGTCTCATTCCTAACTCTGTCCCCTCTAGTCATCCCACACATCCAGCGCAACATTCGCATTTCCGCCACCTTCATTTTTTGGATGTGGGAGTTCTTAACTGGCCAACACTCCGCTCCATACAACATGGCCGGACGGACTACCATCCTGTAGAATTTGCCTTTAAGCTTGGGCGGCACCTTCTTATCACACAACACCCCCGACGCGAGCTTCCACTTCAACCATCCCGCCCCAATACGGTGCGAGACATCCTCGTCAATCTCACCGTTACCCTGAATCACGGACCCGAGATACTTGAAACTATCCCTCTTACATACCTCCTGCGATTCCAGCTTCACTACCACCTCATCCTCCAACCTCACGTCATTAAACTTGCATTCCAAATACTCTGTCTTGCTTCTGCTCAACCTGAACCCTTTAGACTCAAGAGTTTGTCTCCACACCTCTAATTTGTCATTCACACCCTTTCGGGTCTCGTCAATCAGAACTACATCGTCTGCAAAAAGCATACACCAAGGCACTTCCCCTTGGATACTCCGCGTCAACACATCCATCACCAAAGCAAACAAAAAAGGACTAAGAGTAGATCCCTGATGCAATCCTGTCAAGACAGTAAAATGCTCTGAGTCTCCTCCCGCCGTCCTCACCTGCGTTTTCGCTCCATCATACATATCTTTAACTGCTCTGATATAGGCCATCGGGACTCGACTCACCTCCAAGCATCTCCAAAGCACCTCCCTGGGAACTTTGTCGTAAGCCTTCTCTAGATCGATAAACACCATGTGCAGGTCCTTCTTCCTTTCCCTATACTGTTCCACCAGCCTCCGTACCAGGTGAATTGCCTCCGTCGTCGAGCGCCCAGGCATAAATCCGAACTGATTTTCCGAAATAGACACTATCCGTCTCAGCCTCCCCTCGACGACTCTCTCCCAAATCTTCATAGAGTGACTCAATAACTTAATCCCCCTATAGTTATTACAACTCTGGATGTCTCCCTTATTCTTATAGAGAGGGATTATGGTACTCCACCTCCATGCCTTGGGCATCCTTGCCGTCTTGAAGATTTCGTTAAACAGACCAGTCAACCACCTTACCCCAGCCTCTCCAACGTACTTCCAAAACTCCACCGGTATCTCATCCGGCCCTGTCGCCCTACCCCTCCGCATCCTGCGAACAGCCTCTCTAACCTCCTCTACCCTAAAACGTCTACAATAACTAAACTCCCGACACTCCTCTGAGCGCTCCAGTTCCCCTAACACAATAGCTCTATCCCCTTCGTCATTCAAGAGCCTATGGAAGTACGACTTCCATCTATTCTTAATATGGCTGTCCTCCATCAACACTCTGCCGTCCTCCCCCTTAATGCACCTCACCTGATCGAGATCACGGCCCTTCCTCTCCCTAGCCTTTGCGAGTCTAAACAACTTTTTCTCCCCTCCCTTCCCCTGTAACCCCGCATACAGGCTCTCAAATGCGGCCGTCTTAGCTGCCGTGACTGCTGACTTAGCCTCCTTCCGAGCTTGCTTGTACTCTTTCCTGTTTACCCGCTTCTCTTCTTCGTCTCTGCTCTCAACCAACTTAGCATACGCCTCTTTCTTGGTCCTCACTTTCATCTCCACCTCTTCATTCCACCACCAATCCCCTTGATGGTGCCCAGCCCGGCCCCTAGAAACACCTAACACCTCACTAGCCTTCTCCCTGATGCACCTAGCCGCCCTATCCCACATAACAACCACGTCCCCCCTACACTCCCACACCCCCATTCCCGCCAACTTCTCCCCTATCTCCCACGCATTCACTGGCGTCAAACCGCCCCACTTAATTCTAGGTCTACACTCCTTACTCTTCCTCTTACTATTCTTCTTTATACCCAAGTCCATGACCAAGAGCCTATGCTGGGTCGAAAGATTCTCACTCGGGATGACCTTACAGTCCCTACACAACACCCTATCCCCTTTCCTGATCAACATGTAGTCAATCTGGGTCCTGGCTATCGCGCTTCGAAAGGTGATGAGGTGATCGTCCTTCTTCGGGAAGCCCGAGTTCACCACCACCAGCCCAAAGGACCTTGCGAACTCCAAAAGAGTAGCCCCCTCCTCATTTCTCACCCCAAAGCCAAACCCACCATGCACATCACCAAAACCTCCCGGTAACGCCCCGATGCACTTGTATTTTTAAAAAACTGTTTTGTATTAATATTTGTAAGTTGACCGCGTATTGTATTTTTATTTATAATTTAATTTATTTTATTTTATTGTATTTGAAATTTTAGTTGACAAGATCATTTGTATTTTTAAACAATTGAAAAAAAAAATTATTTTTCTTTCTACGAACACTTATATTTATAAAATGATAAATTATAGAAATACAAATGTTACATCAACATCAAATGATACATGTTTATACAACTTGAGTCATATGCATACAAATGATACTTGCTTATATACAAGTACAAATAATAAGTTTGAAATACAAATACTAACAACACATTTGCATTGAATGACACAATATATATTTATATATTTAAGACCCAAGCAAATACAATTAATTCATATACTTATTTGTATACAAATACAAATGACAAATTGTATGTATTCAAGATTAAACTATTCAACTATAAATAATAAATTTATTTAAAATATATAGTATGATACAATAAATATAAAATATAAAATACAATAACAACAACAAAAGGAGAGAAAAATACCAAAAAAAATGAAAAATAAAAAGAGAAAGAGAAAATGAAGAAAAAGGAAAAGAAAAAATGAAGAAAAACACTGAAAGAAAAAAAAAAGAGTAATAAAAATAGAGAAAGAGAGAAAACAAATGAGAAACTGTGAATTGTATTTAATATGTAAAAGAGATTATGAATTGTAATTAATTAAAATTTAGGCTAAATACGATAATTAGGAGCCTAGATTTGCTAAGTCATATAGTTACCTCACAAATTTTCTATATACTTTTATCTGTAAGTTATATTTATGACCCACGTAATAAATTGGTTTAATAAACATTAAATAGCTAAATCAATTGGAGAATTAATTTATGGTATAACTTTTTTGTCTTTTGTGATGGAGAATGAGAAGAAGAAAAAGTAATTCTACAATACGTTTAATTTTTGGGGTCTTTTTTATGCCTTCAAATAGAGAGGGAGTATTCTCTATCAATACTATTTTAAAAGAAACTTGGAAAAGAAAAAAGAGAGAAAAGAATTTCTAGAGAACAATTAAGACGAAGAGTTTCTCTCTCAAGTCAAGAAAATATTATGACGAATTTGTGTATGTTATTTTGATTTTATTATTGTAGATTTAAGTAAATATAAAATCATATAGTTTCATAATTCTAATTAATTGATAGGATTTCATGTTAGATCGTTTATGTTTTATAATCTGTTAAATCCTTATATTTGGCATTAGAATCTGATTTTTGAAACTAATAATTTTTCAATTTATAAACTGTAGTTGTGTGTTTCGTGAATTTAACATACTTTTAAATGCTGTCAAATATTATTGATTCCGCTGACTTTAATAAAAAATGATCTTGTAGAACGGCACTAAAAGTTCGCTATTGTCGAATTATTGCTGTCAAATATAGTTAGCACTATTACAGGATTAATCTACAACTAAATGACTACTTCAAATTGTCTTCTATTTGGTACCACTAGTATACGTATCCGTGCATCAAAATATTATTTTTAATCATTTCATTTTGAAATATCTTGTTCAAATATATTACTAAATCATATTACCTTTTGAAAAAATTCAACTATCATATTGTTTCTCAAATAAAAGAGGAGTGGGAACTACACCCCCACCCCTACCGCAACCTCCACGTCCATATCCATCCCACACACCCCATCACACCCTCAATTTTTACAAAAAATAAAAAATTCTACCTCCCCCCCCCCCCCCAGCCAATCCCCTACCTCTAACATTAGTCATAAAAAAATTATATTTTATATTTTTTATTATATTATTTATAATTTAAATCTACAACGCCTCCGTCCTCCGTTCTCCCCCTCCCCCCCCCCCCCCAAAAAAAAAGAAATATCAACGTACATTTTAAAATTATTTTTTGTGTGTTACATGCATAAGCAGTTGAGTTTTCTTATCTTTTATCACAAAATATAGAAAATAGAATAGATAAATTTTGTTATCCATAATAAAATAAATAAAATAAAAAATTAGAAGAAGACTTCAAAATAATCTATTTTTTTAAGAATTTATCTCTATTTAAAATTTAGTTACGCTTTTACACCTATCGAAATATAAGTTTTATCTCATATTTAATTTTAATACGTTTTTTACTCAAATTTAGAAAAGATTATTAACTTTTCCTAAGAATTAAAAGGAATTTCATAATGTATGTAATATTTCTTGAATATGAATGTTAAAGAAAAAAGTAGAATCATAAATTCATGAAAACATAAAATTTACTCAACATAGCTAAAAAATACTTTTAAAATTTTAATTTTTTTTCTTAACTTTTGTTTCATCGCCCATGATTTTTTCATTGTTTAGATTTATCTATTATATTTTACTTTAAATCATAGTTTCATATCAATATAAAATATAAATAGTGATACTGCTATTTATTTAAATTATGATTTTGTATTACTGAAAAATATAAATAAAAATATTGGTTAAGCATTTATTTACTTACATTTTTAGAATTAATAATTTTTGTGCAACACGAAATTAAAATTGATAATTTTTTCATACATAACAGGAATGATAAATGAATTATTGATTAGAAGAAGACTCTAATATAGTCCAATCTGTTATAAATGATTATACTTTGAAATTCAAATATAATACTTTCACCTCTATCAAATATAATTTTATCTCAGATTTTAAATTTTAATTTTTTTTATTCAATTTCAAAAAATTTGTTGACTTTGTTCCAAGAGTTATAAGAAATTCAATAAGGTAAGAAAATTTATTGAATGTAAATTTAAAGGACAAAAGTAAAATAAAATATTCATTTATATATATAAAAAATAGAACTATGTAATCTGCGTACATCATATTTAATTATACTTTAAGATATTATATTAAAAATTTATTTCTTAGGCTATGATTTATTTTTATGCTTTTTTACTTACTTTTTCTATATTATGAAACTAAATGACGCTCAAAGTCACTAAAAAAAAAATTGTAAATTTGCAAGTAAAACTAAAAGAGGATAAATAAATTAAAATATCTCAATGTATATAAATCTGTTTTGCAATAAAGTAAATATGTGAATGTGGTACTTATTAATTATAGAAATTGAACAATTATAAATTGTATATAATTGAATTAAATATTTAACAACTATGAAATAAAATAACATTAAAACAAAGAACAATGATATCAAACACATATATTGAAAAATTTAAGTTTTGCCAACTATACTAACAAAATTTCTAATTTTATAGTTATTTATTTATTTATTTTCTTCACTCTTCTTTATCTTCATCTATAAGTGACAATAGCAACAAAATTATTACTAAAAACTACAATAAACTCTTAAGAATACTTCTCCACAAATTAAACAATAAAAATGGTATTAATTTAAAATTGATCCACCTATGAATCTCTTACTTATCAAAACTTTTTTATTTACGTAACCAATAAAACTTATGATATAGGGATATATATAAGAGACGTTAAAAAGCTAGAACCTTATTTTAATTCTGATTTAAATTTCAAATATCATATTAATTTGCGGAAAAAAATAATTTGTTATTCTTCTTATCCTTTGTTTGTTATTCTTTCTTATCCTTACTCTTTTTCAAATGTAATATATATTTACCTAATAATTCATATATTTGGATTGAGATAATAATTTAAAAGCAATGAGATTATTATTATTATTATTATTATTATTATTATTATATATTTTATTTTTCATTTAATAATTAATCAAATATATTCAAATGTAATATATTACTACTACTACTATTAAATGTTTTATTACATACGTACGTAATTAATATTATTATTAATTATTATCCTACTTCTACATACTACATACACTAATATCTACCACTACTACTAATTAATATTATTAAATCTATAAAATGTACTAATATCTACCATTACTACTAATCATTATTATAAATATATTTTATAGCATTTAAATTTTAAAAGAGATAAGTTTTAAATAGTAAATGTCTATCAGAACTCTTAATTATGGATTTTAATTTTTAAGATAATGATTTTTTTTTAAAGAATAATGTACTTAAAATTCAAATACTAATGTATGTCTCAAATTCATGTATCAATAAAAATGAGAGAGCTATCTCAAAATACCGTAATCTCAAACTAAATATTTTTGACTAAAATTTTTAATAAAAAATGATTTTCTATTTATCATTAGATAAAGAATGTATTTATTTTATTAAAAATCAAACAAATAAACTTAAGTTGAAAATTTTACTTTCTTGAACTCAAACTGATTATAGTAAAATAAATTTAACATGAAGAAAGCAGTAAAAATGTTTAATAACAAAGAAAAAAATAGAGAAGCTAGCTTAAATTATATATCACTATAGAAGTATATATAAGATAGGTTAAGAAGTTAGAATTTTATTTCAACTCAAATTTTATTTAAATTCGAATTCTTATATATAATCTTTTTTTTTTTCAAAAAAGGATCTTTTTTTACTCTTGCTTATCTTGATTTTTTAAATACAACGTACATATTTTTTTTATAATCTATATATTTAAATTGAAAGAAATATTTAAAATCAGTAAAATTTATTCAAATATCTTTTTATAGTTATCAATAATAAATAAAAAAAATGACCATTTTGTTACTTATTCTTATCCAAAGAAAAAAATAAATTTAACCCAAATAAAGCACTAAAAATATTTAATAATAAAGAAAAAAATAGAGAAGCTAGCTTAACATTGTATATCATTATAGAACTATATATATATATATAAAAGAGAGGTTAAGAAGTTAGAATTTCATTTCAATATATATATATATATATATATATATATATATATATATATATATATATATATATATATATATAAAAGAGAGGTTAAGAAGTTAGAATTTCATTTCAACTCAAATTTTATTTAAATTCGAATTCAAAAATCAAATCATTTTTTTTTTCAAAAAAAGATCTTTTTTTTTTAACTCTTCCTTATCCTTGATTTTTAAAATACAATATACATATTCTATTTTATTTTTATAATCTATGTATTTAAATTGAAAGAAATATTTGAAATCAATAAGATTTATCCAAATATTTTTGTATAGTTATCAATAATAAATAAAAAATGACCAGTTTGTTACTCATCTTTAGCCTTACTATTTTATTTTATTTTTTCTCTTTTTCTCAATTATCTTTTTTTCTTTCGTTCGACTCATTTTCTAGTTGATACTACTACTTTTTTTTGCACGTTTTTAAAATTTTCTTTTCTTTTCTTTTTTTCTTTTGTTTGTTTGTTAATTTTTTCTTATAAAAATAAATTAACAATTTAGATGTATAAATGTATTTCAAGTAGATATATACGTTGAATTTAATTATTAAATTTTAAAATAATCGCAAGTAATGATAAGTTTTAGATACACCCCACAAATATATATTATTTATATTTATCAATAATAATAATAATAATAATAATAATAATAACATATTTATCATTATATTTGATATAGATAAGTTTATGAAATATAAAAGTTTTCATTGTGGATTTCTATTTCTAAACTAATTAATAATAATTTTTTAAAGGATAATGTATTTTTAAATTCAAATAATTATAAAAATCTTATTACAATATAATTAAACTTGTCCTAAAAACTGGCTTCATAGCAGCTTGTCACTTGGCTTCTTCATAGTAAAATAAATTTAACATGAAGAAAGCAGTAAAAATGTTTAATAACAAAGAAAAAAATAGAGAAGCTAGCTTAAATTATACATCATTATAGAAGTATATATAAAATAGGTTAAGAAGTTAGAATTTTATTTCAACTCAAATTTTATTTAAATTCAAATTCAAATATCAAATAATTTTTTTTCAAAAAAGGATCTTTTTTTACTCTTGCTTATCTTGATTTTTTAAATACAACGTACATATTTTTTTTCATAATCTATATATTTAAATTGAAAGAAATATTTGAAATCGGTAAAATTTATTCCAATACCTTTTTGTAGTTATTAATAATAAATAAAAAATGACCATTTTGTTACTCATCCTTGTCCTTACTATTTTATTTTATTTCTCTCTATTTTTTTTTTTTATTTTTGTTTAAACCACCGAGTGTCTGGTACCTGCTTTTTAGGAGTCCGACTATATCCGTATTCTTCGCGCGTCGGGCCCCGTTTGAAGGGGAGAGCTCCCAACAGAGTGTTTGTCCATACCCAGGGTCAAACCCTCGACCTCTGGGTAGATTGGGGCAGCCCTTTCCGCTGCGCCACCACTGTTGTTGGTCTTTCTCTCTATTTTTTTATAGGTTGAGAAAGTGAAGGTTAAGCATTTCTCCCAACGGACGTCAGGAATCATTTTATATCAAAACTGCCAAGTTTTTCCATCAAGCAAGCCAATTTAAGAATACGACATTGGCATCAACACCAAAAGGATATACTACATAACCAACTACCCTGACCTCCTCGATTCCATGTAGAGCATATGCAGAGGGAGCTGGAAAGATTGATGAAGCTGAAACACCATAACGTTGGAATTCTCATCAAGAGAGAAACATGGCATATCCATAATTGACATACACAGTAGATGGTCCCGCCTGGCATATCCATAATTCTCAACAACCCATTGTTGTGCTGCTTTAAGATCTTACTGGATGTCCCTTGATCCCCTATTTCTCTCCACACGTCCTGCTACTGCAACCCCAACAACACTAGCAGCAGCAGCCCCGGCTGCATTATATGCAGCAGGAGATTCGAGTAGATGTGCAACTTCTTTACTCAAATCTGGTATCATTTCACCCATACCCCTGCTGCTAAATAAGCTCCAATCTTGAGAGTATATTTAAAAAATGACTTTCTATCATACAAAATATGTATTTATTTTAACAAAAATCAAATGAATAAAATAAGATGAAAATCTATTATTTACTTGAATTCAAATATTGATTATAATAAAATAAATTTAACCCAAAGAAAGCACTAAAAATGTTTAATAACAAAGAAAAAAATAGAGAAGCTAGCTTAACATTGTACGTTTTTATATTTTTAACCCAAGTAGCTATATACGTTGAATTTAATTATTAAATTTTAAAATAATCGCAAGTAATGATAAGTTTTAGATACACACCACAAATATATATTATTTATATTTATCAATAATAATAATAATAATAATAATATATTTATCATTATATTTGATATAGATAAGTTTATGAAATATAAGAGTTCATTTAGAGCTCTTTCATTGTGGGTTTCTATTTTTAAACTAATTAATAATATTTTTTTTAAAAGGATAATGTATTTTTAAATTCAAATAATTATAAAAATCTTATTACAATACAATTAAACCTGTCTTAAAAATTGACATGTGGCTTCATAGAAGCTTTCCACTTGCCATCTTCTTATACTTCATCCTCTGCTTTATAATATATACTAGTATAGGTACCCGCGCGATACGCGAAATATTTTTAGAAAAATAAATCATTAAAAATGTTATCTTATTAGTTTGACATAATAAATTATCTTTCATTGTATTGATATATTTTAAATTAATATATTGAATATTTTTTTATAATAAATAATTCATAAAATCACATAGTTCAATTAATTTAGTTGGACTATGTATTCTCCATTCGCCGCCATCACTCCGCCGCACCACCCCACTCGTCTTCAACCCTCTCAACCTTTCCTCCAGACAATCTCATAATCAAATCATATCAAAAGAAAAAAAATAATGAATCATATAATTATCAAAAATAAAAATGATCAGCAGTTTTCTTTATTACATTGTTCACTATCAAATATTATTCGATTGTTAATATTGACTTTTATTAACTTATCAAATTGCTTAATGTAATTATCAAGTAATTTTTTTGTTAATATAAAATTATAAATTTATTCTATTTAATCATGTAATTTATATTTTTTTTCAATATAAAATGTATGGATAGTAATTTGTGAATTTTAATTAATTTCTTTACTGAAATTCTTTTATTTAATTTATTCATTATATTCTCAAAGTTAATTCAAAATTCATATCCCTCACCCCAACCCTCAATACTTGTAAAGAAAATACTATATTTTAGACATGACATAGAGCAGCTACAGCTTACTGAGGACGTGACCCTAGATAAGAAGGTGTGGAGGTCGCAGATAAGGGTAGAAGGCTAGTGTGAGTGTGTAAGTTATAGCAAGGTGTTAGGAGAGCTCTTGTGTAGCCGGGTTAGTAATCCTAGGACAGTGTCCATTAGTAGGAGCCACTAGTAGGAAAGTTTGGATGTGGTGGGTGTCTTTGGTCTGTGAGTGTATGTTACTACAAGGTGTGTGTCCTATCTCTTATTTCTTATTTTGAATTGCTCGTATTTCTATTATTTCGTATTCCTCTAATATCTATTTTATTATTTCTTATTCCTTATTTCTGTTATGTCATCCATCCTGCTTCATGTTTCATTACGACCTTATGTACTATTCTCTATTCTGAGTCGGGGGTCTATCGAAAACAACCTCTCTACTTCTTCGGAGGTAGTGGTATGGACTGCGTACATTTTACCCTCCCCAGACCTCACTTTGTGGGAATACACTGGATTTTTTTATTGTTGTTGTTGTTGTTGTCTCCAGAATACATTGAATTATTATTTTTTGTTACATTTCATAGGTAGCTGAACTTTTTTCTCTTACATTTCAAAATATAAGATATTGAATTTAAATCTAGGTCACTTAAGTTCTTATATTCTAATGTTCATTTAATTCGTTATTTATTGATGCTTTACATGACATACAAAATTTAAAATTTTACTTGTTATAATTTAAAAAATAATTTCTCATTTAACATATTAATTGTATTATACTACTACTACACATACTAAGTACTACTTCTAATATACATATATACTATGTACTACAACTACACATATATACTATATACTACAACTACTGTTACTATTTGTGATTAGTAGCAGTAGTATTATGTTCTTATATTTCATTTAATATTTTAATAAATTACATTTAGATATGTTTTTAATATAGCTAATAATTGTATCTATAATTTTTTAAAAAAATTATAAGTTTATCTTTGAGAAGATATTGTATCTCCAATTCAAATTTTAAAAAAAGGAATAGATAACATTAAGAATCCAATTAGAACTCTTTAGTATGATAGCTAACTACTTTTAAAATGTAATTTCATATATTTTTAATTTACCTTCAATCTTGTATTAAACCAAATAACTTTCTAAACTTGAATATTCGACTTCCTCTCCTCCCTTACTCATCTCAATTGAATATTTTAAATATCTTTTTCTACTTATCAATATTTTTTTTGATTATTTTCAATATTATATAATGTTCTTCTCTTTTAATATATATTATGGACTTACATATACTTATAGAATTTTTCAAATATGTTAAATGTTAGAAAGATAAAATAAGTGATCACAATAATATTTTAATTCGAATGATTTCTTTGTATAAGTAATTTTGACAATAGTATTAATAATACAAAATTTTATTTACATATTTGATAATGAAACAAAATCAAAAACTATTTACGCCCCCCTCCTCATATTTTGCCCTCCTCTCCCCGCCCCCCTGGCTAAAAACCCACCCAAAAGAAAAGAAATCAAAACAAGTATTTTCTATTCTTTTAAAAAAAAAATTAATTTAAATTCAAATATTTCTAATCTTTTAAATTCAAATGCTATCACAAAATTATTATAAGAAGATTAATTTATTATTCTCTTTATTCTTATTTTTATTAAAAATATGTATATTTATATTATAAGTTATATAATTGAATTGAGATAAATATTTAAGATAATTGATGATGATAATAATAAAATAGTAATAGTAATAGTTGTTGTTGTTGTTGTTGTTGTTGTTTTTCTATTGTTATTACTACCACTGCTACTAATAAAACTATCACTATTCTAGCATATTTTTTAATTAATTTATTTTTAGGCTACACTTTATAGGTAATTAAGTCTTCTTATCTTATATTTCAAAATATAAATACTGAATTCAAATGTAAGTTAATTAAATTTTATATTATAATGCACATGTGACTTGTTGTTTATCGAGATTTTAGTTGTGTAGTTTTAAAAAATATAAACAACAAATAAAATTAGTAAATATTTGTTATATATAAATATAAATTTGCAAGTAAACTCATGAAAAGAATAAATCAATTGAAATATTTAAATGCATATAAATCTTTTTTATAACCTTCTTAAAATAGAGTGGATATGTAAATGTGATAGAGAAATATATTATATTTGAACACATAAAAATATTTGCATTCATTCTTTATACAAATTGTCTGGTAAAATTTCTTTGTATATGTCAACTCCCAATTGTACTTGCTGATTTCTCAATATTCATTTTGCATTTCAGAGAGATTTACATGCATAAGATTTGTGAAAATTTCAGCTTTCCTGGATACATCTCTGACAAAAGATAAATATAGTGTTAATCACAAAAACAGTAAAGTTACTATAAAATTAAATCAAGTATGAGAACATAGCTTTCTAATCTACTCAGAGAAATCTGATGAGCATTACCTATAAAAAATTTTAATCCATGGCAGGTAGATTTATTTCAAAAAATAAAATATTAACCATAAATAACAATAAAATAATTTAAAATTAAATTAACCATGAACAATATATATCGATAATTAATCAAACAAATTACCTAAAATCTTTTTAACCATGGTAGATATATCTGTGACAAAAATTAGATATAATGTTAATCATAAATAACAATAAAAAAATTTAAAAGCTAAGTTAAACATCAACATACTTTGATAGCTATTCAAAGATAATTTTAACAACAATAATAAAAATAATCTTGTGAATAAAATGATCATATAATTTTTTTTGAGATAAATACAATCTAAATATGAAAATAATTGTATCTGGCAAAAAAAAAAAAAGAAGAAAAGAAGAAAGCTTAAGTGATACTATATGTATTGAAGGAGATATATATAGGAGGTTTCAGATATGGATATTTATGTCAACCAAAATTTCAGTCAAATTCAAAATTTAAATATATCACTGATCAATTTGTTAGAAAAGATAAGATTCTGACTTATCATTATCTAATAGTTTAGAATTTCAAAATTTAAAAAATAGAAAATCATCTGAGAAGTTACATTCAAACTTGAAAAATACATAGTTAGCATTTTATTAGGAACTTCAACTCATTTAATTGATTTAAACAAAAAAAAATACTTGCTCAAACTTGTTCTTATATTTAATTATTTGTTTTAAAAATTCATAATAGTGCTTCTACAAACGTATTTTTAATAGTGTTTTAATTATTATTATTATTATTATTGTTGTTGTTGTTATTATTATTTCCACTTTCCAATTTGATTTAATTGTTACTTTTTATCTTTTGAACTGGTCACCTTAGACTCGATTTAGTAATAGGTTTGGATTTTTGGATTTTTCAAATAAAAGGGCCTGGAGCCCATCTTTAACTTTTAAGAAATTATTATTATTATAATTATTATTATTATTATTATTATAATAATAATAATAGTAATAATAATAATAATAATAATAATAAAAGTGTGAAGACCCTTAGAAAAGTGATTTAAACTTGACTCTTTTTTAGATAAAACTGTCTTTTCACTATTTTTTAAATTTATTATTTAATTATTTTTAATTATATTAACTAGACTTCCTAAAATATATGAGACTCCTAAAATATATGGTAGGATAATTGATTAATATTTTTCTTTCTACTGTTCAATTAGAAAAATACTCCTAGAAAGAAAATACTTCTATAAATATTGAGATGTACGTTAAACTAAAGAACAAACCGGTTTGTTTATTGGGAGAATATGATTGATACTCATCTAACTTGATTCGATTGTATGTCTAGATTGGTAAATGCTTGATTTTCTAACCCTCAACTTCTTTACTGTTTTTGTCAGCATAATAGAATTCAACATGTGTATATATATCTATATACATACATATATATATATATATATATATATATATATATCTTCTCTATTTTCATTCAAAATCATTCTTTAGGATCAAAATTTTTGCTCAAACAAGAATTAGTTGGATCAAAATCGAAACTTTATGATCACTATTATATTTTTCTTTTATAGTTTACAGGTCGTAGATAAATGTCAGTTGATTTTGAAGAATTTCTTATGTAAAGGTTAGGTTTAATTGTATTATTTTGATATCTTTATTATCTTGTTTTGTTTTAATTTACAGATGCTAGATGAATGTGGGTCGGCTTTGAAAAAAATTAGGTAAAGGTTAGGTTTAAGTGTATTATTGTATCTCTATTTAGGGGCGGAGCTATATGTAAATTAAGGGGGTCATTCGAACTCCCTTCAACGAAAAATTATACTATATATACATAGTTAAAATTATTTTTTATGTATATGTAGTAGATGTCGAACCTCCTTCGATTAGATCGTATGTTCACTTGTGAACCTCCTTGAAAATCCTGACTCCGCCACTGTCTCTATTAGTTTGTTATTTTGTGGTAGTTTACTATTTGTAGATGAATCTCGATCGGCTTTGAGAATTTTGTGTAAAATTTAAGTTTAATTGTATTGTGTTGATATCACTTTTATCGTATTATTTTGTTGCAGTTTACAGGTAATAGATAAATGTTGATCGGCTTTGAGGAATTTTTTTATGTAAAAGTTAGGTTTAGTCGTATTATTTTGATATCTCCATTATCGTATAATTTTGTTATTGTTTACAGGTGATAGATGAGAGGTGATAGATGAGTGTCGGGCGACTGTGAAAAAAATTTCTTATTTAAAGATTAGATTTAATTATATTATTTTGATGTCTCTGTCATTGTATTATTTTGTTGCAAATTACAGATGACAGATGAATGTCGATCGATTTTTAAAATTTTTTTTGGTAAAGATTAAGTTTAATAAATAAATTCTCCATCTTTACATACTCAAAAGATATTAAATTTAATTATTATATTCATCTTTATTATTTAAACAAATATCTTATTTAGTGTAATGTTTTGAACTCATTAAAGTGAGGTACACGCGCAAGGCGCGTACATCTAAACTAGTTATAAGAAATATATAGACACATTAGAAAAGATAATAGATTCATATTATAGTGAACTTGTGATTTATTAGAACCACATTTATATTACGGGTGTGTTTGGTATGAAGGAAAACATTTTTGAGAAAATGTTTTTCAGTTTTCTTATATTTGGTTGACTTATATGTTTTGAAAAATATTTTTCAAGTCAATTTATTTTCCTTAAATCTAAGGAAAATGACTTCCCTTCAAAAAGTAAGGAAAATATTTTTCAAAACTCTCTTTCAACCTCACTTTAAAGTTGAAATGTTCATACAATTCTCAAAATCATCTACCCCGCTCCCAATACCCTATCACCCCAACACCACCCCTACCCCCACCCCACCCCTACCGCTACCCCCACCCTCCACCCCCCAAAATTCAATTGTTTTAAAAAGTATTTCAAAAATTTTTCTTAGTCCACCCCTACCCCATCCCACCCCTACCCCTACCAGCCCCCCTTCCAAAAATAATATCTATATTTTATTAAAAAATTCAAACTTTTCTCTTACCCCCACCCCTACCCTCCCTCCCCGTTTACCAGCCCCCTCTCCCATCCCTTCCCCCCACCCCAACCTAAAAAAAAAAATTAAATTTATTTTTAAAATTTTTTAATTTTTTTCTTCCCCCTCACTCTCCTATCCTGACCCCCAGCTCCTACTAACCCCCCCCCCCTCCCCGCCAAATTTAAAAAAAAAAAAAATTAACAAAAAAAATTCAAAACTTTTTCTTACCCCACCCCTACTGCCTATTCTGACACTCCCACCCACCCGCCTATCAATCCTTTTCCCAAAAAAGGATTTTATTTTTTAAATTTATTTTTTTAAAAAGGATTCTAAAATGTATTTTTACGCATTAGTTAAACACTAAAATATATTTTTTGAAAAATATTTTTTTCATTCACCAACCAAATACTAGAAAATATTTTTCATCCACCAACCAAACATAAGAAAACAAGTAAGAAACCAACTTATAAAACATTTTCTAAGAAAATATTTTCCATGGAAAACATTTTCGTTCGTACTAAACACAGCCTACATGTCTCTTTGCATGAATGCTCAGAACCACATTTATATTACATCTCTCTCTGCACGAATGCACATCAGTATTTAGATGATTGTTACCTACTATACTATATCGTTATGTAAAATGCAAATACTTGTTTTGATTGGTTTATTACAGCATACTGTTACAACCGTATTGTGTAACAATGAAAACTGCCAACTTATATCGTAATCAATTTTGTGTGATCGCGTCTATACCTTATTTTTTTCCTCATCTTGCTCTTTACTCATTAGTTAATAATTTTCTTTTATGCTTTACCTAATATTTTTTATTATATCTCTACCCCGCACCTTACTTTTTTCCTTTGCAACATTGTAAGCTTATTCTATATATTGCTAGAGCGTAACTTTATGGAACGATGAAAAAGGATAGTAGTATTATACTCCCTCCGTTTCAAAATAAGTGAATTGTTGAAGTATTTATTGATGTTTCAAAATAAGTGAATCATTGAATTTTTTTCTAAATTTACTTGACAACCAATTAACTTTTGAAAAGATATTACAAGAACAACTTTTTCTTTTTTCGGGGTAAAAATAAAAAGTAATATTAAATTTATGTCTTTAATATTTTTTCTTTAATATGTGTGTTAAAATCCAATAATTTATTTATTATTTATTATGAAACAATGGGAGTACTACCCATCCAAACATTGTATTCAACAAAACAATAGTATAATATAATATAATATGCCGACATGCAATAACCATCCAAACAAGCTGTTACCTGGGAAAAGCAAAAGTAAGAATGGAAAAAAACGTGACATCATTTTGAAGCCTACATTTCTGTTCACATTGAAATTGACACCTTATTCACAGGAAATGTTGAGGACGCCAGTTGGCAAAGATGATCTTTTGAGAGATCTCAATCAGGTCAAAAAAACAATTATTATAAGTGATCTACATAACGACTAAAGCAGAATTGACCACAGAGCACAGAACTAAAAAAAACACTTCTTGCAATTATCAGATAGTAGTATCTGAAGTATTTACAATAGGAAAGCAGAACAATTGAACTAGTAAAGACATTTCGAGAAGATATTCCAGAAAAGTCTTAGTACTATGTACATGTTCAAGCGAACTCATTCAGCACAAAATGGCATCAAGCGTTGTTAGCAGCTTCCACTTGGTGAAACTTAAACCAAACAGTCATTAAGCTAAAGAGATAAATGTATCTATACATACTCAATGGTGTTTGTTAATCATTCAGGGCATCATGACTACTGCAAAACTGTACTTCTATTAAATGTTTTTCCCCAATGATGGAATCTACAGAAAAAGTAGTCACCATCAAAGGTAATTTCAGGCCCTGAATGCAGCATAACCTTGAAACAGTCAGGCCTGAGTCCAGCTATGCATCACATAAAGTTAAGATTGCCGAAAGGATATACTCCTCATCGGTAAAAAATAAACCCCAAAAGTAAAACCATGTACATGCCCAACCACCAACTACTTTGCCTTCTCACAGAACAGAGTCGAACGCAACCTGGAAATGAGCAGTATGTCTTGGCTTTGGACAAGATGCATTAGCAAGACCTCGGAGCAGTTTAAGAACATCAGCAGTATCATCTAGGTAATACTTGGCTTTGCTTGGCTTTTGCCCAACAGTACAGGCAAAGATATCTGGGGCAGCAGTGACCGACGGACTGGATACACTGCTTAATATGCTCTCAAACATGTCCTCATCTGATCTATCATCTCCAATGCACATAACAAAATCAGGTGGTTTCCCATTATCAACCATAATTGAGAGGACCTTTTGTGCCACTAATCCTTTAGTCACACCCTGCAAATAAGCAAACGAACAAGTAAAAACTTTTGAAGATGTCTCTATCTGCAGCAGATACAAACGCACTAGGGAGGAAGATCTTACTTGTGGCTTGACTTCGACAATGTGTTGGCCCCTCTTAACAACTGCAGGTTCATTTGCTAGTACATTTTCCAAATGATCCAACAATTCCTTTGCCTGACAGGAGCCAAAGTCTGGGTCCGCATCATGATGGTGCCACACCAAAGCACTCTCTTTAGGTTCAATATATGATCCATCCGTTGCTTCTGTGTATAGTTTCATAACGGGTTCCACAATCGGTTTCCACTCAAGATCAGAAGCCAAACATTCCCAATCCGACATTTTACTACCCCTGCAACATGATACAATCCTGGTTAACATGAAGGTATCCAAGGGAGACTTCAGAAGAAAAATTCCTAATGAGAAATTATAGAGCAACTGCAACAAAGGACTGCAGCATACAACAACAAAATACGCAGTGCAATCCCAAAAGTGGGGTCTGGGAAGGGAAGGGAAGGGAAGGGTAAGATGTACGCAGACCTTACTCCTACCTTTGTAGGGTAGAGAGGTGGTTTCGATCGACCCTTGGCTCGAAAGAGAAGTTATTCGGAGAAGGGTTGCAAGAAAAAAATAGCACCAAAATATCAAGACACAGAAAGGACTGCGTCATGTTTACATAAAATATCCATACCTTATGAAATACCCATGTTCAGCAGCTATTCCGAGCCTTTCACATGGTGCAAGCCATTCACTTAATGAACTCCTTCCTCTTCCACTAACAATATACACTGTGTTTTTAGGATCATTGCTTAAAGAATTCAACAGCGTAATAACTTCAGCACTTGGAGCTTTAATCAATGATGACTGAGGTACAACAGTGCCATCATAGTCCAAGAATATTGCCCTTCTCTGTGTCTTCCTATATGAGGAGACCATGTGATCAATAGACAGCTTTCTAAAACTTGGAGAAAGTGCAATAACTCTGAAGCCCAGGCCAAGACCAATGCCCCAGCAACGCTTACTATAATGATCTTTGCAAGCTCTTTCCAAATCATGAATAAAGCTACGAGCCCAGTAAGCTACATCATGAGAGCTTACATAGCGGTAGTGCTTCTCGTGACGAAGTTGTTTCTCGGAATCAGACATTGTAATGGCCACATTTAAAGCCTCAGCCACAGCTTCAATATCCCATGGATTTACTCTAATTGCTCCACTCAGAGATGGTGAACAACCAATAAATTCTGACACAACAAGCATGCTAGTTCTAGGAGAATCAGCTTTAATACCCATAGCATCATCCATACCAGGAGAACCTTGCCTGCAAACAATATACTTGTAAGGCACTAAATTCATTCCATCCCTCACAGCATTCACTAGGCAACATTCAGCAACAGCATAGTATGCAGTCTTCTCATAGCGAGGAACCGGACGATCAATCAAAATAACAGGCTCATAATTAGATCTACCGTAAATTTGGTTGATCCTTTCAGCAGTTGAATATGTCTCCCTCTTTGCTTCCTGAACATCTTTGCCCGAGCTACGAGCGGGATTTACTATTTGAACAAGAACAAGTTTTCCCTGCAAGTTCTTGTCCTGCTGTAGTAGGTACTCAAATGCTAGCAATTTCAAACTAATGCCTTTGAATATGTCCATATCATCCACACCCAGAATTACCTTCTTCCCCTTAAACTTTTCTTGAACTTCTTTAGCTTTATCAAAAGTAGAAGAAAAGTTCATCACAGACTCTAGTCGACCCATATGTATGCCCACAGGCAGAATTTTAATGTAGACTGTACGACCAAAATAATCAAGTCCAATATGTCCTCGTTTAGATTCATAATCTAGACCCAACATTCGACTGCAGCATGACAGAAAGTGACGTGCATAATCGAAGGTATGAAAGCCAATTAGGTCGCAATTTAACAACCCTTTCAGAATTTCATCCCTAACAGGAAGAGTTCGGTAAATTTCTGACGAAGGAAATGGACTATGAAGAAAGAAACCTAGCTTGACCCGATGGTAGCGCTTCCTCAAAAATGTTGGGAGAACCATGAGGTGGTAATCTTGAATCCAGATATAATCATCCTCAGGATTAACGACTTCCATAACCTTATCAGCGAAAATCTTATTCACAGAGACATAAGCTTGCCACATCTGCCGGTCAAAACGATCTCCATGATCAGGACACATTGGAAGCATGTAGTGGAAAAGAGGCCAAAGTTGCTGCTTACAGAAGTTGTGATAAAACTTTTCCTGGATATCATGGGGTACAAAAGCAGGCACACACTTGAACTCCTCAAGAAGTCGCTGAGCAACTTCCTCCTGTTCACTGGGTTCCACATCAACCTTGAGAGAACCCACATAGACAACCTCAGTTTCAGGGGAAAACCCATCCTTCAATTGCAATAGAAGAGAATCCTCATCCAAACTGAACAACCACTTTTTAACCGTTGCATCTCTTTGAGCATGCAAAGGCAACATGTTTGCAACAATAATTTTTCGCTCTCGGCATGAGGATAACATACTATCTGAGTCACCATCACTGCTTCCATGACCATCTGTGATGATTCCAGGAACTGTCATCACACGTGGAAGAGCTCTAGGTGTCTGAGGTATATCTAGTATGTCTCCACATGCCATGTCCAAAAGATTGGCACAAGATCTTGACGGCATGATTATAAAGTGAAATTTGGTCTATCTTGTTAAACAAGCACTGCTCGAATTTGAAATCTATGCTTGAAGCTTTCAGTCCCAAAGCAGCTGTGCAGTAACCTACAGCACCAACAGGTAGAAAAAGACGGATTATTATTTAGCCAATGAGTTCATCATAAGACGTGATTCGTAACATCATCACAACACCAAACAATAGAACTGTGGATTGGATAAATTGAGGATATTATCAAGCACCAAGCAAGGAATGGCAAAGAAACTAAGTAGGCGCAAATGTAAGTGTCAAGAAATATTTAATCTCAAACTCAAAAAAAGGGAAAAATTAGAGTTGATAGAACTGTTATAACATTACAATGATTCAATAATTCATCTCAATCGCATAATAAGAATGACATGAGAAATGCAGCGCCATGAAATTTGATAGCAGTAGTAATTTTAAACAAAAATTTAAAAGCTGACAAGTGTAACCCTGCTAAATTGGTTAGCACTTGTAGTTTCCATAATATATCACTTGTCAGTATTTTTTTTTCTTCTCAAAAAAAAAAAAAAGGGCTGACAAGTGATATATTATGGAAGCTACAAGTACTAACCAATTTAGCAGGGTGAAGGGTTGGTTACATGATAAGGTGGGATCCAACACAAAAGAAGAGAAATGCACATTTCCTAAGGCCATGGTATAAGAACATGGAATTTATCATAATAACCATAACATGGCTTTGATGGACCATGGCTGCCTCGGTAGCAAAGCAGTTAGCCAGTTACTGTTTAGCTGAAGCCTGAAACGGGCAGTGAACAAAAAAACAAGTACGAATAATAAGTTTAATTCTAATTTCAACGTGTTGAATAAGCTTGGTGGATGTTCATAATGAACTTAGGAATGATATGTTTATAACAAACTAAGTCCAACCCAAAACCCATTTGAAGGTGAGTTCACCAAATCATGCCCCACCTCCAAGATCTTCAATTAAAAGGATATTACAAGAAAGCCCAGCCATTAATCCTTTCATCTATATGTAAAAAGCTAATTTGGTGGAGGAATGAACATTCCAAAGAAACTTAAAAAACTATGGAATTTTTTCAATATCTACTTTCTGAAGGTAGCAATTACAAGTAAGTGTGCTCACAATGAATTGCATCTATCCTTTTTACATTAAAATGGAAATCATTGGATATTCAATGCACCTTCAAACAATAAAGACATTTATACCACTATATATATTTCTAGAGTATACCAATTGCAAGTGTCCAGATTAGAACTTAATAGCTCGCCAAACAGACACGAAATGAGTTCTAACATCCCATCAGAACTCTTAATATTTGTTGTTTAAGAATATGCAAGAGAAGAATTAAATTTAGAAGTACACTAATTGTCGAGTTCTTTGTTCCGCAATTATCATTTTCCACACAAACCTCCTATATTAATACTCTCCTGGTGAGTAAATTTCATCTATGGTCACTTAACTTTGTGTCTATTCGCAAGTCACTTTTCTTTGATTCATTACAGAAAAGTCATTTAACTTTGCTCCGACCATGACAAAAGTCACTATGACCGGATTTTACAATAATTCCACCGAAAAAAATGATGTGGCAACCTTAATTAGTATAATTTAAGTGAATAAATAATATACTACTCATATCTTAACCCTTTTTATATGTGCACAACCCAATTTTCCTTATGGATTATTTAATGAAAGAATACAAATTTCTTAATAGATTAGACTACCTAATAAAGACAATTTTCATAAAAAAAAATTGGTTGATATTTTTATGAAACATTTCATAATATTACATTCATCTGCCAAAAAGGTGCATCGAAAAAGAGTGATAAACAAGATAAAATTCTTCAAAACACATAAAATTGAAATACATGTATGATCTTATTTTTTAAAAAAATATATTTTTATTCTTTGAAGATAAATAAACATGCTAAAGATAGTTTTAAAATAAAATCTTTTTAATTGTGTCATTGAATAAGTATTGTCAAAATTTGTACAAATAATGTTACTGACAGTTGTGTTAATAAAAGTTATAAAATATAAGTACTTTAATAGATAAAGAAATTATAGGATACTTAATTTTTGTATTTATCAATTGAATTAATTAAACAATATGCAATTTATCAGAAACTAAATATTATAATAAAAACTTTTAAGAAAATTAATCGATTAATCAAACAATTAAAAATACAAAGACAAATTCAATAAATAGAGTAATTTATCATATTATTATGATATACCAAATGCAAAGGCCCAAGTGGCAAGGAAAAAATGTATGGAAAAAAATAATTTTATCAACTACATGTCACAATTTTAGAGGAAAAAAAATAATTTTATCAACTACATGCCAGAATTTTAAAGGAAAAAAATAATTTATCAACACGTCTCAACGTTAGAGGATTTTAAGAAAATAGACGTATAATTTTATTTCATAAAAAAATTTGAAAATAATTTTATCAACTACATGCCATAATTTTAAAGGAAAAAAATAATTTATCAACACGTCTAACTTTAGAGGATTTTAAGAATATATATGTATAATTTTATTTCATAAAAATATCAACAAATTTTTTTATGAAAATAGTCTCACTAGGTAGTCTAATCTATTGAGAAATTGATATTCTTCCGTTATATAATCCATAAGGAAAATCGAGTAGGACATATATAAAAAGGGTCAAGACATGGGTAATATATTATATTCTCTTAAATTAAAATTAAGAACTAATTGAGGTTGTCACATATTTTTCGGTGGGATTATTGTAAAATCCGTAACTTTTGTGATGGCCGGAGCAAAGTAAAGTGACTTTTGTGTAATCAATAAAAGAAAAGTGACTTTTGTGTAATAGACACAAAGTTAAGTGACCATGGATGAAATTTACTCCACTTTTTCCTATATGGACATGCTAATGTTATCAACAGTATACATGATTCCTCGACCTGTTATTCTTCAGCTCTATCTGTACTTAGGAGCTGCTATTTATATATTAGTTGTTTGTGCTTACAATTGTTATTCCTAAATTATACAATATTTTACTTTTCTTATTTGTGCCCACATTGAAGCTCACGCTTTGCGCTTAAAGACCCAATGGATCTTGGAATTTAGCAGTTTATGCGTTTTTCACCTTTGATAACACTAATACAGAAAATGTAGATGATTGAAACTTAACCATCAAATTGGATATCCATAGAATCTAAAGAACCTGTAAAAGACAACTATATTTGTAGATAAATGAATCAAAATAAGATCCAGCCTTGTCATCTATGCAATAAAAGATGGTGATGAAGTCTGATCTTCCACAGTCAGTGGTAGCATCTTATTTAACATAACAGAAATTACAACCTTGTAATTTTTTTAAAAAAGAAAAATAAAATAAAAACACAAGAAGTTAGGAAACAATTGATAGTTCATATAAGGCCATCAACTATCTGACCGTTGATGGTATCACGAGTAAAATACTCACCAGAAACGTCCAAAATCTGAAGTCAAGCAAGGAACTCAGAAAGTTTTTGCACTTGCTGAGTACTAAGATTCGAATAGCTTGCTCAATTTGGGTCTTGCCACTGCTGATGAGGCAACTACAGCTTGTAAGCACTAGATGCAATAAGCATACACTACGTGACCGGCCTTGGACAAAAATTCTTCCGTTTCCATTTTCATACAACAAGATCTTTATGTGATCATAAAGGGGATAATAATCATTTATCCCTGCTGGCACTTATCTAAGAGACTAAGAAGCAATCAAATGCCTAGTTCCCGCCAGCCCCCCTCTTTTTGGATAACCCTAGGTCCAGCTTGCTTGCACATCGACCAATTCCATGGGATACCTGCAACCTCCCACCAGCAACAGATACCAATTAAGTCTATCCACCAAGGCTAGGACAAATGAGAAGAAATCACCTAGTGTTTTGTCTTCACTGAGATTAGAACCTGGGACCTCATGGTTCTAAACCACTTCATTGACCACTAGGCCACACCCTTCGGTGCTGGTTTCCTGCCAGTCCTTCACGGAATACTTATTATATTTGTCACCTTATGGGCGATTAACTTTAACTCTTTCAACTTTTGAGGTGTTGCACTCAATTTTATATTGATTGCGTGTAGGTCAGCATGGTCCACGTGCATAAGGAGACAAAAAACCGTTGAACACTTCAGCAGCTATAAAAAGTCCAGTTACGTCTCTCTCAAAACTTGTGAAAGCTTACCCATTTATTGACTTCCTTTTTAACTTTTTACTAAACGACAAATGTGAACTCCACGCGCATTATTGTGCTAAAGTTTCTCTGTTGAAACTAGCAGAACTTCTCTACAGAGAAATATTTGTCGTCTTCTGCTCATTAATGAACGGCAGTTCACGTACACGGCCATGCATGCCATGATCTCCAAGTAACACACCATATTACACCTGCCTACAGAAACTCTGCATCTAGGAGCTTTCACATCCCTTTTTTTCTTTCTTCCACTCTAATTTATAATGTTAGCTCAACAAACATTCAAATACAATGCACATAACAGCTAAGCATCTAGATTTTTCTTCCAACATTTACTTCCACAGTTGCTAAATGAATCTGTTACCATAGTCATTAATTCCAATCTCTTATCCATTTGATATTAGCATGAAATTACTGGTATAATTCATAATGTATTCAAGAATTAGATTTCCATTTTTTTTTTACTTTTTTTAATAACCGTGGTTTCCGAGCCAGCTTTCACACACCTCAATTAATTCGAGATAATACTTGTCACCTACCCCACTATGTGGGAATATAGTGGGTTTGTTGTTGTTGTTGTACCTCCCACCAACGACATATACCATGTAACTCTGTCCACCAAGGTTAGCATAGATGAGAAGAAATCACCTAGTGTTTACTGAATCCAATTTCAAGAAACAAATACAACTTATCCTGACATTGTCCAAAAAAATCGGTACACTAAAGCTCCCACTTTGCGCAAGGTCCGAGGGATGGCCCGACCAAAAAAGGTCTACTATATGCAGCCTTATGCCAAAGGCTGTTTTCAAGACTAGAACTCATGACATCCTGGTCACATGGCAGCAACTTTACCGGAAACCAATTACTCTTAAGGCTCCCCTTAAAAAAAAACGATTTATGAAATAACTTCATTTCCATGTATCATTTCAACTCCCCTAGGGTTTTAAGTCGTGAATCACAAAATCCAAAAACGCTGAAACTAGTTCAGAAAAACTAAACATCTCCGAATTGAAAAAAAAAATGAATATTTCCTGTGAAATACAGTAAGTACGATGACAAAAGTCCAGTCATTATATAAAGTCTAAAGTACAAATACATAAAAATCTAAATTCAACCGATCCGAAATAAAACACCGCTATAGAAATCACAGAAAATAATAAATTTCTCACCTTAAATTCAATTTCAACAAAATTATCAACCTTCTAAAAGCTCCACAGAAATTTCCGATCAAATATTCCGAACAGAAAAAAAATTCAATCACTGCAAAACAAACCAAAAAACAACAAGCAACACATCAATTTCCGCCGTCTCATCACCGAAATACTCATTTACCATATGAAAAAACCTCAAAACCATGAAAATTCCAGGAAAAATAAACAAAATAACAGAGAGACGGAGGTGTATATACTGTACCGGAAAAATAGAAATCCGGTGACCGGAAAACGGTGATGACGTTAGAATCCGACAAATTCACGAAGCGCCGATAATTATCACATACATGTAGAGACAAAGAGAAAGTGTAACTGTGTGTGTTTTTAGGTGTTTTTGCAGAGATCAAATGTGTGTATTTGCAGAGAGGAGAAGAGAAATGAGAAGAGGGAAAAAGTAAAATGTTGTTGCAATAAGTACGATTTCTATAAAAAGGGGGCAAACAAAGCTCGACTTTGGGCTTTAAGGGAACTGGCGATTTTACGTGTGAGAAGATAAAGTCGACCCTGCTTAACCATGGTTACTATTTTAACTAATAATCATGGTTAAGCTTTTGAGTTTTACTTCCTCATTTTCCCCATTTGTTTATTTTTCTTATTTACAATTATATCCTTATCTATACTATCTATTTAAATTTATTTTACCTACTTTTCTTTTTAGTTAGAATAACCATACTTATCATCTTTTTGGATGGCAAATCCCTTGAAAAAACATTAGTTGGAAGATAACTTAGACTACATTATTCTTATTTGTTATATCTTTATTTAACACTCACCTTTTCTTGCATTATATTAACATCTTTTTATATTAAGATTAAGTGTAAAGATAGAAAAAGATAATTAATTATGTCTTAATTTTTTAAAACGACAAATACTCACTCTGTTTCAAAATAATTGACCCTTGTTGACTTGATATTCTGCTTGAGTAAAAAATTATTAGGTATTTATTTTACCTAATTAACCTTGTAAATTATACTTTGAAAATATAAATAGAAGTATGTACACTTTATTTAGTCATTTAATGATAAGTATCGTATTGGAAGAACATAATAATATTCTCTTAATTTCATAAAATAAACATCTAAGTTAGAATAAAGATTTTTAGAAAGAGGGTTAACTATTTTGAAATGGAAGAAATACTCTGGAATATCTAATCTTAGCAAAAATGAAAACCAATTAGGAACGGATACTTTATTATTTTGCCCCTTTATTTATTGCTTTATCCATTTTTTAAACTTGTTAGATACACGAGAAAAAAATAGATGTTCAATAATATGAGTTTCAAAAATTAATAAATAATTTATCAACTTGTGTCTATTTTATCTTTGCTATTAGATACTTTATTATTCAATTTATTTTTTTAAGTATTAATTTTATTATATTTTAAGGGTGATATCTTCTTTTTTATTACTTTTTAACGTGTGTGTCAACTGTCAAGTTTATAATGAACAAATAAAAATGGATGGAAAGAATAATTTCTTATTTACAGTTGTATCCTTACCTAATATTTAAGGATTACCAACTTCTTCCATGCTTTTTTTATTTTATTTTAAGTTTTTGCTTTTAATATTTGCCATTTTTCTTTCCTTTGGTCTGGTTGGGAAAGGATAGAGGATACAATATTATTTTAGATGGAATTAGGTAAGATTTTACTTAAAATTATGTTAATTATGAGTTGTGTTAAGAATATTTGAATTGATTTTCTAAAAAGGTATTTGTTTTTTGAAATTGATTAGCCCAAATAATTTGAATTTGTGCAGTGTCAAATAAGATGTAGATTTAGGATTTTTAGTTTATGGATCTGGACCGTAATTATTTTTGCTTATTGAATTTTTTATAGATTATTTTTGCTTAGTGAGTTCTTGATAGATTATTTATATATACTAAATAATTTTTTAACACGTATACAAGGTTTGAGCCAAGTTATTGAATTCTATCGAACTTGTAGCAATTAATATATGTGATCCTGCATATAATTCATTTAAGGAAAAAGTGCTCCATAAATGCTATAATCTCAGCAATTATTAAGTTAACATAACAATATAGCAAAATGCCATAATGAAATCTCTCACTCTCTCTCTATATATATAAAGGAGAAATATAGAGGAGGTGATGTGGCACCCCTCTAAGGTCTCCATTGATATTTATCTTTTTTATTTTTTTTTTGATATTTTTTTCTTCTTTCGTTTTTTTTAATCAATTTATTTAATAAATAGAAAGATTTATGATATTCATTATATCTAATTACATTTCATGAGTTACAAAAAAACTTCATCCATTTGCATTCTCTATTAAATATTCTCTTTAAATAACATGTCTTTTTCACTTTCTTTATCTAATTTTTATGACTTTAACAACCTCTATATATGTATAGTGATTTATTTGGAGGACAATATTGAATTTTGTAGTCGTGATTGGATGCAAAAGAAGAAAATTGAGATTGTAAGTTTTTAGTATGTGTGTTTTTGGGCATTAGGCATCTTTCTTTTTTTGTTTCTTGAGCTTAAATTAATTTAAATTATTTGAGTTGTACTTGATATGTTAGATTTACAATCATTTGCTAATCTCAATAATTTTTTTATGTTTTTTCATATATTTGTGATGGTATGATCATTTCTTTCTTTTCATGTACTAACAACTATGCATACTTTAATGTATAGCATAGGAACAACCGGTAAGAAGTTGTCATTCTTATTATTGAGTACTAATACTATTAACTTTATGCCATGAAAAATATTGATGTGTAGTACTCCTGTCATGCCTAAAGCAATATGTATCATGTGGCTCCAACGACAAAATAGATTAACGACAACAGATAGATTGAACAAGTGGGGAATGCAAGTAGAGAAAGGATGTGTCTTATGCAAAATACGGGATGAAGACAGAAATTACATGTTTACTCATTGTAATTTTGCCGAAATGCTATGAAATACGCTACTACATGATTGCAACTTTTAACTACACGGGCTTAGGCTACTCTCGTGGGAACAATTCTTAACATCAAAGATGATCAACAACACTAAAGGAAAGTCAAAGCAAACCAATATCTTTAGAATGTTTTATGCTCTATATACATATGTCATCCTCTTTCCCAAAGCCTCTAGCAATATAGATTTTCTTAGTATTTATTTGATAACGGCATAAGAGTTATTAGAAATCTAAAAGTCTGAAGGTGTTTTGCTTTACATTATATTTGTATTGAAATTTGTCATGAGTAGTAATATACAAAATCATGGAAGGACCAATTTAATTATTGAACCTCAATTTGGTGTAGAGAATTATAGAATTTCACTTTCTCGGATAGTAAACATTTTTCACCTTCAATTTTAATTCAAATCCACCATGGAAGCAAAAAGGTGAGAGCTTTTAGAAAAAAATAAAAAGAAATTTATTTTACTTTTACTTTTGCTATCCGAGTTAACCATTCAAATACTACTCCATCTTAGTGTTACTTCGGTCATAGCTTTTATACTAACATTAATTTTTCTTTTTTATTATTTTTCATGTGATAGTTTAGGCTATCAAAAAATTGTACATTAAGATCAAATGTCGAAGCTAGCTTCTATGAAATGTGATGCGACACATTTTTTGGTTAAGAAAAGCTAGCCTTCATTTATATTTTATGTGTAAAAAAAATACTCAAAAGTTACTCTTTTAACTCTCTTTATTATGTTAAATGTGTTATGTTTATAAAAAAAAAAAAATCTTTAACTCTCTTAATTAATGTTGAATTTCCAACAATTCATTTAATTATAATTTTAGTAGATATATACAGATTGGAGGCATGCCTAACACTTTCATCATAAGGATGAAACCTTGAAAAAGAAAAAAATAGTTTCAAGACTTTTATTTTTTTTAAAACTACTCATTTTAATTAATTTCAATATTTTTGGTATCTATTTTATGATTATAAAAATGTGTAAAATCGTATCAACTGAAGAGAAAGAGAGAATCGATGACACAACGTCTATGGACGAATATTTTTACATGTTCATATTTGGATATTTTTAATGTAAAAATAATTTTCTCAATAATTTGTAGAAATTGATATTAAAATCAAATTATTTCACTCATCTTTACCTTTTAAATATTAAAATCATACGATACAACAACTCCAAAAGTCACGTTCTTAATCTGATACATGTTATCTCTTTTTTTAATACTTTTTGGTCCAAAATTCTTTTTCTTACTGTAGCTAGCTAGAACTTTAACTACTATAAATTATTTAAAATTAATACACTTAATAATATTGATGTCATTAAAATTTCTTAATGCACACTACTCATCTTTTGCAACTAATCAATGTTCATTACCCCTATTTGGTACCTATAATTATTATACAAATTTAATTACTTCAAAGAATAAAATATTATCAATGCATATTTCTCAATTGAAGACCCAATATGCGATCAAAGAAATATGCTTGAGACAGAGGAGTTATAATACAAAATACAATAGAGTGTGGTGTGACACTTCTCCATGACCATCATTTCTATCTTCTTTTTCTTCTTTTTAGTATTTTCCTTTTTTATTCCATTCATGTTCTACCTTTTGAAAAAAAATCTAAAAGTCGTCATAATTCTAACAAAAATGCTATCCTCTTTTTACTTTCAAGAACAAATTCTTTTTTTTTCTATTTAAACTAAATAAATTATTTCACATAAAAAATTTATAAAGTGCTTTTTAAAACTGTTTGGATGTACTTAAATACGTTATAAAAAGTTACTTTAATAATGTAATTGTTTTGACAATCTTTCAGATATCAAAGGAAAAGAGAATTTTAGTTTTAAGAAGTTTTGATTTATTTTTTTGGCTCCATAAAATTGAATTTTTTTGAAAGTGGACGAAAATTATAAAATAAATAGCTGCTGACTGATTTATGTTTCTCGCGAAAAGCATTTTTTTCATATCCAACACACTCTTGAATCTTGATATCTCCTTTAAATCCATACAAAAATGTATATTTTTTTCTGATGCCATTCAGTTCTCTTGAGTTTTTCTCTTATAAATTTTAAATTAATATTAACGATGATCTATATAATTTTTTTCGTGAAAAGCTATGATAGTATTATTGAATTAGCAACGAAATTAGGTGATTAGTGTCATGTATTCATTTTCTCACTAATTTTAATATTTTTTATAGCGACAAGAAAGACGGGTTGATAAAATTTAGATATTGCGCAAAAGATAGTGAAACAATCAAGCACTAGAAGTATATCATCTCTTTCTCCCCCAGTCAACAATCGGACATAGGCTCTTAACTAAGTTTAGTTTCTTCCCTAAAAGATTAAAATTTAATTGAAAAAATCGAATAGAAATTTTGAGAGGTTATGATTCAAAATATATATATATATATATATATATATATATATATATATATATATATATATATATATATATATATAATCCAAATGGAGGGCTATTTTTTTTTCAAGTATTCTTGAGATTGTGACTAAGATATGCATTAATGTGTTTCAATAAGTAACTCCAAAATTTGCTTAATTCAATAAAGTTCGATATGTTAAGGGTGTATTTTGAACTTTCATTTGTTTTTGTTTAAATATAATCTTTTATTATTAAAAATGTAATTTCAATCAATTTCTTATTACCGCGCGAAGCGCGGCTGAGTTCCCTAGTATATATATATATATATATATATAAAGGAGACTGTAAGACAATCCTATGTGGCATATCTTAGAGGCCTCCATTCCCGTTTATCTTTTTGTCACCTTTGTTTGAATTTTTTTCTTCATTCTTTCACTAATTAATTTGTTTATTAATTAAAGAAAAACTCTATCATATTTACTATATGTAATTATATTCATAAGTTATAAAAAAACTTTCATCTATTTGTATTCTCCACTTAAATAATATGTCTTCTCAACTTCATTCTGCTTAGTTCTTATGAATTAATCAATCTATAAATACCATTCATCTATGGAATTGTTGGATACTTATTTTTATTTTCTCCTTCTTTTCTTTAATAGTATTTTTTATCTTTTTTTCTACATCTTTTTCATGTGATAATATGGTAATAATCATTTTGATGAAGATTATTAAATATTCTTTAGAATTTCTTCTCGTATAATAATAGTCAAACATACACAAGTTTATCAAGAAAAAGCAAGTTTGATGTTGGTATAAATTTATCAAAGAGAGAATTAATTTAATTTGATACAAGTTTATCATAACAAAGAAGAAAGTTCAATGGTCTTGAAAGATTCATTAAGAGAGATTATGTCTTGGAAGATTCACCAAGAGAGATTATCAACTTAATTAGTATGGCGAAGTATAGAAGTTTGAATGATCTATATATATATGTGTGTGTACATAGATAGATAGATATATAGATATATACATTTTTATTGCTTAATTTAGTATTTTCAATTAGTTATTTCGTCAAATGCAAGAAATGCACCCTTCAAGAACAAGACTTTATTACAAAGTTTAACACTATGTGGGCAACGAAAAATATGTTCAACTTATTGCTTTTTCTATAACATAGAACTTATTGGCTCGTAGTTTTTTGGCCAATGATTCATTATTTTTGGCTCTTTTTTTTAATTTTTAGACCTTCTTTTTGTTCGATTATCTCTAATTCGAACTATATATCACTCGACTTTCATAATTAAGCATCCTAGTTTAGTATTTCTTTTTCTTCAAGTATCAATAATTAAAAAAAAATCTAACATCTCACAACCTAACTTGAAAATATGTCAAATAATACAAAAAGTATATATATATATATATACATATTATTTTATTTTTGCCAAAAGAATTCATTTGTATAAAGAACCTATTGCCAAAATGACCTGACAAAAGTCTCACAACATGGCAGATTTATTTTTTGATCTTTAAGAGAAAAAATGTTCGATTAAAAATTTTAAATGTAAAAATTGAGTTTTAAATTAAAAATAAAAATAAAAAAATCAAGAGAATTTGAGTGAATAGTGAAAAGAAGAAAAATAGTGAAAAAAAGTCAAAAAGAATAATTCTTTTAATTATCAATTAATTTTTGTCCACATTCATTGCTCAATTAAAGAGAAAGCGAAAGATGAGATGACACTCTTCAAAGCTAGGATTCCTTTATTTTTTTCATTTATTTACATTTTTTTCTATTATATTTGTTACTTCTCTTTCTCAATTGTTGAATTTAGAATGGTATTTTCTTTGCTTTTATTGTCAATTGATGGTGTAAGTTTCAAAGTGAAAAGTTGAATTTTTATTTTACTCCTACATTAAATTAAAATATTATAAAATACTAATTAAATATAGATAGTAATCATATCATATTAGACTAAATATTAAATAAAGTATTTACTGAAACTAATATAAATTTGAATGAAAAATTATAAATGTTAATCTATTCAAATGGTCATATATGCCTTTAGGCTTCTACAAAAGTGGTTATATTTTCTGGTACATTTATTTCTTTTACATTTAAAGCCATAAAGTTTTAAAATATAATGAATATAAATATCAATTATAATGAAACAATTGTTATTTATCATGAAAAGGTTTGCTCACTCTTTTAACTTTTTAATACAAGTTCAATGTGTGCTAAGTCTCTTAACTGCTCGACCCTTTTATCTTTTTTGGTTCCTTTTATGTTATTTTTTTTTCTCATTAAACTTCTTTTATTTAAGTTTTTATAAATTTTTAATTGCAGTAAATCTATATTTTCATTTAGGCTCAAATTAGTCATTTTTGACTTATTAAAGGTTTGCTGATGTAACGACCTGAAAAATTGATGAAATATGTGAAATTTGTGATTTTATGTGATTTGATTATTTTACCCCTCCCCATTGTTGAATTATGGTATTTCTGGATTGTGGGAGTGGTTGACATAATTTTTGATGCATTTTGGTATCATTTCTGGAATATTGTGGTTTTTAATGGCTTTGAGAGCCTTATTTCGGACTAATGTGGATATATTTTGATCCGTGCGATGGATGACCTAAGGAACTGTGCCAGCAGCTCCAGAATATCGATTTTAGGCTAAGTAGACCTTGGGTTCGGGTCCTGGTGCACCCGAGCTCATTTCGACCTATTGGTCGAAAAATTGAAAAATTGGCAAGTTTGGTGTGGGACCCACTTTTAGTTGAAACAACCTCGTATGAAAAATCCAACTTCGCCAACAGATCTAGAATTTTGATTTTAGTGTGTTAGCATATTTGATATGATTTTACGGTTTTTAAATCTCATTTTGACCCTCGATTTAAAAAATTATGATTTCAGGTTTCGGGGGTCAATTTCGCGAAAACGAATTTTTCTGAAAAATCTGGTAGCGTCATCACGTCTGAAACATCAAATTTAGTGTGGTTGCATAGTTCATTTGCATAAATCAGACTCCAAACGAATCCCGAACACCCCGTCGAAGTCCATTTCGACTTAGAAAAAATGACAGACCAGTTATTCAAGAAAAAATCTGCAATATATAGCAAATTTTTCACATCTTTTGGCCCATTTTGCTCATTTTTCATCTTGCCTTTGAGAGTTAAATCCTAAATATTTTGGGAGCTTAAAAAGTAAAGTTTGTGGGAGTTTGGGAAGCTAGATTAACACCTATTGCTTGATTATATTACGGATTTAAGTAAGAATTCACCCTTTTCTTAGTAATTTTTTCATTAATTTCTCAAAACCCCAAAAATCTTAGGGCATGATTTTAAACCCAAATTTCACTCATTTTCACTTGAATAATACTTTTATCTTATAATTACTATTTTTTCATCAATTTAACTTTCAAAACAACTCCGATTCTGGATTTTAACCCTGATTTTAAATATTTTACTCGGTAAAGCTCAAAAATGATTTTTCTTCTATTTGAACCTCGTTTTTGACTCGATTTAACTTGGGTTTTTAGATGTAGGTTCCTAAAAATATGGGGAACATGTTTTTGAAGTAAATTTTCGATTTTGCCCTTCTTTTTTGGAAACTCATTTTGGGGGTCCGTTTTGACCCAGAATCAAAAGTAGTCAATATAGGTGTCGTTGGTTTTGTTTTGACGCGTAGATTTCATATTTGATGTTTCTAGTGAAGTTAGGGATTTTTAGTAAAAGGTAAGATTGCGGGTTCAAGTGTAGCGGTCCGGCTTCAGCTTTCGAGGTAGGTTATGGCTGAACTCTTCAGACTGGGCTGGGTAGTAAATGATGGTACAAAATATATGTTAAGGGTGGGAACTAATCATGAAAAATGTCTATCTACGTATTGTACCTGTGTGGGGGCCTATATGTGATGTAATTGTCGAAATTAAAATATTATGTGATATGTCTGACCGTGTGGGGTCCTATATGACATTGTTAGCCTTGAATACATGTGAGTAATTATATTGTATTGTTTAATATGATACCATGGGTGTATTGTGATTATATTCATACTTTACTGGCATATGAGACATGTGGAAATTCATGGATGAAATGAAAATAACGAGTGTATATTGGCTCATGTGGTTGTGGAAATGTATCATTGTGGTTGGTTGTGGAAATATATCATATGTTTGGTTTTGGAAATACTTATTGTGATTGGTTGTGAGCATTACATCTTCATATCATACTCATTCATGAAACATTGGTACCACCGTGGCAACATCTGAGAAACACTGGCAACACCTTTTTAAAAATATTGTAACACCTTATAAAACCCTTTCCTAGGGATGTGCCGGAAAGGAGATATGAGATATGCGGATTGTATATGGGTTGACGAACTCCCCATGGATCCTACGTCGGAAAGCTTTGGCTCCGTAGGTGTATACGGGAATTGTGCAACGATCCCGGAGGTAGTGCAACAACCTCATGCATCATCATCATCATCATCATCATCATTATCATATACATTGCACTTACTTTATTGTATTTATGTTGTGTTGTATTGCCTTATTGACTTGTCATCTATGTATTTGTCTTACCTTTCTTTATTTGTATTTGATGATCTTGTATCTACATGTTCTCTCTTGCTCTATTTTATATGTGACATAATCTATACTTATGTTCTATATCTTGATGTGTTTTTGCAATATATGTGGGATATATTAGAACTGTTAGTGCAAGCGGTGTGGGCTACCGTTGTGGGACATTTTCTGATTGCAGGTGACGTGCCCTTAGTGTATATTTTGTATGCCTTATTTATTACTTTGCTTAGTCGGCCTATGATACCTACTGAGTACAAGTGGACCATACGTATGCCTACTACGCCCTTTCGGTGCAGGTGAACTTCGAACGCATGAATGTCCAACCGCTATCTTTCTATACTAATTATGTCTTTATTAGTGTTCGAAGACAGTTATTATTCCTTTGTGGTTATTTTTTTTGATATATTTGACTCTTGGATTGTATTAGTAGTTCTTACACTATTGACACCTAGTTTTGGGCATGATTGATGTTTTGGATAAGTTTTTTTTCCGCATTGTTATGATTATTTATATGGTTCGGCTTCATTCTAGAAGCCTTACCTTGGGTATTTCTGTTTTTTTCTCTATTCGTATCAGTTTGGGTGATAGGCTTACTTGTCAAGGTATGTCGCGACAAGTGCCATCATGACCCTCGTTTTTGGATCGTGACAGCTAATAACTAAATAAAGTTCATAATTTACATTTGTTGGTTAAAATTATGAATTAATTTTAAACATTCAAATGCATCCCTTATTTGGTGCTTTTTGTCATACTTATAAAGATTTATTTATAGTTGTTGCATTGCATTTCTCATTGCACACGTATTTTTATAGAATTTTAATCATTTTTATGAATCGATAAAAATTTACTACGTGAAACACACGTACAATGTATGTGTCTAAAGATTAATTAAATATAATCTAAAATAGTTATCTACTATATGCAATAAAATCTAATTATATCATTGTTTCACCCACATAGTATCAATACTCATTTATATAGTATGCCTAGATATTTTTTTTTTAAATATAATTAATCACTCATAATTAAGTGCACAATTCATTTGTCCTGCCTATTTATATTTTAGAATATCTTTGTAGAATTTTGGGATCTCATTGTGTGTTATTTCTTTTTTTCTCTTTTGTTTACTTTCTTTCTTTTTATTTTATTTTATATCTTTAATTTCTAAGTGTATCATCATCATCTTATAAAAGGATTGAAGTACATGAAGTTAGATATCCTTTCATTAAAAGGAGAGATTTCATTAGTTTTGATATCCTTTCATGTCATATGGAATACTTTGTTTTTTTTTAAAGTTTTCTGTCATTTGTTTCATTAGTTTCATGAACATGGTGTATAAAAGACATAGACCCAACTTTATAACTATGAAAGAGGATGAAAGAAAAGTAGATAGATGCTAATGACATTGTTATTTTTTCTTCTAAATATATTGCACAATTTTTAAAGTATATTTTTTAACGTTATCTAGCTTTTCTAAACTTCTCAAATGAGCAGGAGGAGGGAGGTCCTTTTTACGTGAGCTACAATCAACAATGAAAGGTTGAAGGATAACAATATTTGTTATTTATAGCCCCTTTCTAAGTGAAATAGAACTTGCAATCTTTCTTGATGAGATAGAACTTTTAAACTCGAAGCAATGCTAATTTTTACTATATCAAATTCTTTAAAACTATGAATAACTAGAACTAACACTAAAACATAATTATGAAATAATAGTTGACATAACTAATTACGTAGTACAAACAATAACTAAATTTTTTTCTGTAAATTAATATTCAATGATCATAATTTTTTGAAATTCTTATCTCATCTTTGTTTCATTTAAATATATAAAAGAAAATTTTAGAGAAATAAAAATTCTATTATCCAACAAAATACATAAATACAAGAAAGAATTTGTAATTTAATTAACTATATACAATTAATTATCACAGGTATAAGATAAAAATAAATTAATTTTCTTTATAATAATTTGCGATAATATGTATTATTAATATAAATTTATTAATGTTATTTCTAACCGCGCAAAGCGCGGCTATTATTACTAGTATAAGAACTAAATAATGATCAAGCACTAGACATTATATGCATTATCTTTTGATTGTTTAATATGCATAAATTGTACGGATCATCTCATGCGGTGCATACAAGTACGAGTAAATATAAGTTTCTTTGTTAAAATTTTGGACCATATTTTTTTTTTTAACCAAAATATTGTTAGCAACCCCACTTGAAAGACAAAGAGATACCACTAATAGATATGAAAAATATTATAAATGACAAAAAAGAAAATAATAATAGTCCAATACTTTATGATTAGAATCTTCATATGGATTTACATAGTTTCTTTTTATTTTTAAATAAATTAATCAAAAGGATATTTAACCAGCTTTTACCTAAAAAGAGAAAACAAGGTCAACAGAAAAGTTAAGATGCTTACGTTAGTGGTTTACCAATACCATGAGAAAACTACCTCGACTTATTCTTCATATGTTTAGGATTAGTAAAGACAATTCGGTGTATAAAATATTTTGTATTAATAAATTTTAAAAAGAATTGTACTTTAAAAAGTTGTGATATAGATAATTTATTTTAATATAAGTATTAAAAATTATTTCTACGACTCAAACATGTAACTTATAGATCACATAAAAATAATTTTATTGTTTCTCCACTGCTCCCCTTCGATTTGATTATCCTTAATAAATATCGCGTGAACAATTTTTAAAAAACTTAGTAGTTGTTTATTGAAGAAGGTGTGTACTTGTTCTCTATTGGCTTATTTTAATAAATATAAGTTTAGGTCAAATGTGGATAAGCTACGACTAATTAATCTTTCCATATGCTTTTCTTGGATAGACTCCAACCAATGGGAAAAGTACAAAGCAATATATTTATATATATATATATATATATATATATATATATTTAATCTCAATTTATATAGTATAGATAAATTCTAGAGAGTTAATTAAATTTTTTGTACAACTTTAAATATTTTTAAGTTTTAATGATATAAAATACTTTTTATATAATTTTTAAACGATACATGTTATTTTCATGGTTTGAATTTATGTGTCACTAATGTAATTTAGAGAGTCAATCAAATTTTCTATATAATTTATACACGTGTTTATGGTCTTTAAATATTTTAAGTTGTTAATTATTATAATTTATTTTATTTTTACATAATTTTCAATAACATATGCTACTCTTCTATCTCAATTTATGTGACACTTATTAAATTTAGAGAGTCAATTAAATTTTTTACATGTAACTTTACATATTTTGAGTTGTTAATTATTTTAATTTATACTATTTTTATGATCTTTAAATATTTTAAGTTGTATATTGTAATTTATTTTGTTTTTACATATTTTAAATAATATATGTTACTTCACCTGTCTCAATTTATATGACCGATAGAATTTTGAGAGTCAACAAACTTTTTATGTATTTTAAATATCTTAAAACATTAATTATTATAATTTATAATAACTTTTATATAATTTTTAAATACACAACGGATAAAAATAAATTAAAATAAAAAATAATATATAAAAAGTAGCTTGGTCGGCAAGTAGGGAGGACAACCTCCAACTGCTTCCCAAGCCACTTGTATATAAGTAGAATGTATTAGTACAATATAAGATCAACAAACATCTCAATCAAACACGATGAAGGAGATCCATTCATTACACGATCTTTGATTAGTAGAAAAATAGTACTCCCTCCGTTAAAAAAAAGAATGACCTACTTTTTTTTTTTAGTCCGTTTAAAAAGAATAATTTCTTTCACTTTTTAGTAATTTTTTATTTTTAACTTTTTATGTGGCATGTTTAAGACCACAAGATTTAAGGGTATTTTGATACATTTGATATATCTTTAATTTAACACCACAAGATTTAAAAGTCTTTTTTATTTTTTTAAACTTTATATCAAGTCAAACTAAATTATTCTTTTTAAAATGAAGGGATTACGTGAAAAGCATCCAATAAGAAGTTGTTCTACAGAGAAGTAGAGACAAGAAGAAAAGATAAAGAATCAAAATATTTTGTTTCTTTATTCATTCATTTTTAGAAAAAAAAAATCTATTCTATTTCTACTAGGTACTAAATGAAATTCTATTGTATCTCAACTAACTAATTAAATTTCAAAAATAAAATATTAAATTAAAAAAGAAAGAATGACAGTAAATATATTAACACTTCTTCTTGAGATGCTTATTGAAAACTTTAAATTGTCGACAAAGAGTTTTAAATTTGAATTTGGAAAAAAGCTTTGGTAAATATATCAACGTTTTGATCTTTAGAATAAAAATAAACAAGTTTGATTTTCTTATTTTTCTCAACTTCTCTAATGGCATGAAACTTGACGAGGATATGCTTTATTTTACTATGCCGCATTAATTTTTTTGCAATTGCAATCACGGTGTTATCTCACTTGATCTTAGTTGCAACTTGTGATTTCATTTCAAGATCCTTCAAAATTTTCTTCAACCGAATATCTTGATTTGCTGCTAAAGATGTTGCTACATACTCTAACTTTGCATTGGATTGCGCCACTATTTTTTACTTATTTGAATTTCATGAAAACACACCAGAATTTAAAGAAAAAATATAGCCAACAGTGCTCTTCATATTGTTAATATGCTCGACCTAATCACTGTCAACAAAGCCAAGCAAAACACCTTCAACCGATCTAAATCATATTTCAAGTTGTAGATTATCTTTTTAAGTACTTACACACTCTTTTTGCAGCAATAAAATAAATGTCGTTGAAACTTTGCATAATCTTGAAACCAAATGAGCAGTACGGATTAAATCAGGCCTTGAAGTCGTCAAGTACAAGAGACTTTTAATCAAGCTTTAATAAAATTAAGCATCACACTTTTCTGCTCCATCTTCCTATGAAAAATTTGTACTTAAAATTAATGATGTGGGAACTGATTTACAACTTTGCATTCTGAAATTTTTCAAAATCTTCAAAACATACTTGTGCTGATTGAGAAATTTTTTTGACTCGAATGGTATACTTTCAGCTCCCAAAAATACTTCATCTCTCCCAACTTTGACATGTCAAATTGTTTCTCCATTTTTACTTTAAGCTTCTGCAACTCTTGCTCACCACCGTCTGTAACAAGTAAATCATCAACATATAAGAAAATTATTAATGAGCCATCATTAGAGAGCGTCTTCACATAAAATGTAGCATCGTTGTCATTTTTTTTTAAATTCTAGTTGCACAATTAAGCATCAATTTTTCTATACCAAACCCTTGGAGCCTACTTCAATTCATGTAAAGCTTTTTGAAAGTTTTTCACCTTATCTTCACTTCCTTAAACCATAAAACCTTCTGATTGAGCTACATAAATTTCCTCTTATAGAAAATTATTCAAGAAGGCAAATTTGACATCGTAAAATATTCTCGTTTGCTGGTCATGTGTTGAATGTAACCACTATCTAGTAATCATGTGCTTTTATTGTTCAATCCCGTTACTATCATTGTTGTAAACACAAACTACTCATATTCTTCAACTTTAGAAATATTGAATTTTTGAGTTTGATCGTTGTTCTCCTTCTACAAAATCTTTTCACATGATCAAGATTATGGCAATATCTACACTAAAAAGGTGATTTCTTCTCCTTAAATAAATAATCATCCTCTTTATGATTGATTTTTTTGTAGTTTTGTATGGAGGATGGTTTTCTTTCTTCTTGACTCTGTTGCGAGAAGTTTATGAGATTTTACCTTTATTTTGTATCTACATTTTTTCTTTGAACTTGACTTGAAGAGCAGTTTCAATAGCTTCTTCTAGCCTCAAGGATTTTCTGCCCTCGAGCTTGAAGAGCATGTACAAATTTTGAAGGTGAATTTTCGTAAGATCCTTCAAAATTCTTCAAACCTTCAAGTGAAGAGATTTTTGCTTCAAATCTTTCCGACAAACTCACAAGAACCTTTTCAACGATTCTTGAATCTATAAGCTCTTTTCTTAAAGTGTGATTGATTTACAACTTTCATCAACTTGTTGGAGAATTCTTCAACGTTTTCTGAATTCTTCATTTTGAGAATTTCAAACCCCCTTCTCAGATTTAACACTTTATTTGTCTGATCTTGTCACTTTCTTGAAATTTTTCTTTCAACTTGTCCCAAGTCTCCTTTGCAGTCTCACTCACCATAACTCGTGCAAAATTACTTCTGAAAGTATTGATTATATACAAGAGAGAGCTTTAAAGTTTTTTGAAACCTCTTCTCTATGATTCTTAATTTGCGTCATAGTTGGGTTATTTGACAAAACATTTGTCTTTCCTCCAACCTCTAACACTTTCCATAGATCATATGCTCGAAAATAGATTCTCATTTTAATAGCTCAAACTGGATAATTGTTAGCAAAAAAATTGAGATTGCTAAAAGTCATAATAGTATTGGATTTTACGAAGGTTTTCTTTTTGGGTCTTCTCTAACTTCCAAGTCTTTAGAATCAAATAGCTCTGATATCATTTATTGTTCTACAAAGAAAAAGAAATGACAGAAACTCAGAATATCCTGCTTGTTTATTCATTCACTCTTAGAAAACAACTAGAGCAAAGACTCCTATTCTATTTCACTAGGGTACTACATGAACTATTCTATTTCAACTAATTAATTAAATTTTACAAATAAAATACTAAATTTAAAAAAAAAGAATGACAGTAATTACCTCAATAGTTCAACAAGGACCGTGAGTAATTTTATATATACTAGTTTAATCGCACGTATCTCGCACGTATAATATTTGATTATTTAAAAATAAATGATTTGTCTATTTAGGATTTTTAATGAAATATAAAAAATTCAAATCACTTTTTAAAGATCCTTCACTCTTAAATATAATAATGTAAATATAAACATATATTTTAGTGTACGCATATATATATATATATATATATATATATATATATATATATATATATATATATATATATTATCACCAGAAATTTCAAGTGGTTAATGGATCATCACTTTTGCGTTCGTCATGTAGTACCTCTTTCTCATGCTCTCAGAGGCTAAGAGAGATGCATTAATTTGAACCATATTTGTAGTACGATTATTTTCTATATATATTTAAAGTTTTTCTTCATTTTAAAATTCAAATCTTTAAAATAATTTGAACCATATTTGTCATTAATTCTAATGAATTCTAATAAAGAAAGGTTTTACCATAAATGTATTTAATTAATTTTTAACTCTTGAATGTTAGAAAAAATAGTGAAAAGACGATTTTGTGTAAAGAAAAAGCTTTTACTGAAGGATAAAAAGTTCAAACAACATTCTAAGGCGCTTCACACTTTTAATATACTAATTCAATCGCAGGTGGCTCACACTATAACGTTTGAGTAGTTAAAATTAAATGATTTTATCTATTGTAGAGATTTTAAATAAAGAGTAAAAGTTTAAATCACTTTTCAAAGATTCTTCACACTTTAATATAATAATGTAAACATAAACATATATTTCAGTGTACTATATTACCACCGGAAGTTTCAAGTGGTTGATGGATCATCACTTTTGCATTCGTCATGCATTACCTCTTTCCCATGCTCTCAGAGGCTAAGAGAGACGCATTAATTTGATCTATATTTGTAGTAAGATTATTTTTTTTTGTATATTTAAAGTTTTTCTTTATTTTTAAATTCAAATCTTTAAAATAATTTGAACCATATTTGTCATTAATTCTGATGAATTCTAATAAGGAAAGATTTTACCATAAATATATTTAATTAATTTTCAATTCTTGAATATTAGAAAAAATAGTGAAAAAATGATTTTATCTATAGCAAATACTTTTAGTGAAGAACAAAAAGTTCAAACAACATTTCTAAGGCCCTCCACACTTTTGATATGTTATAGATATAAATATAGATATAGATATAGATATAGATATAGATATAGATATAGATATAGGTGTGTGTGTATATATATAAGTACTAGTATTTTTCTTATACCTAAACAAGATTATATGATTGAGTTGACTCGTGAAAATATTTTTACCTTTAATTAAAGATAGAGAAAATGGTCAAAAGCCCCCCCAACCTTTACCCCAAATTTCAACTACACACTTATACTTTGCGGGAGTCCTATGCCCCCCCTGAACTATTTTAAAGTAGAATTATTACCCCCTGAACTATTTTAAAGTGGAATTATTGCTTCCCAGAAAACTGACAACCAATCATTTGGGATATGGTGTGATACACGCACTGCCACGTTATTGCCACATCATTTTTTTCTTTTTTTACCCTAAAAAAGTTAATTATTTCCTATTCTGCTTTCTTCTTCCCGATTTTGCTTTCTTCTTCAACCCAATTTCATTTCCTTTCTTCTTCCCCATTTTGCTTTCTTCTTCAACCCAATTTCTTCTTCCCACGTCATTTCCTTTCTTCTTCCTTATTTCCCATTTTGCTTCATTTTCTTCTTCAACCCAATTTCATCTTCTTGGGTCAAAGATAGAATTCATGGAGAAAAAAATGACGGATTAATGAATTCTTGGGAAATAGAAAATCGAAAAAATGGGTTAGAAATTATATATGGCATTGTGGGTTATGTTGGAATTATATATGACATTGTGAAAATTCAAAGCTTTGAGCTCGTCATTAATGACGGATCTTGAGCAAAAATAAAGAAAATTGAAGAAATGGGTTGAAAATTATATATGGCATTGTGGAAATTCAAAGCTTTGAGCTCGCCATTAATGACGATCTTGAGCAAAAAGAGAGGAAATTGGAGTTCTTGAATTTTTTAAGTTTTTTGAATCGGAGTTCCTCATCTTTCTCATTCAAGAATTCATTAATCGGAAAAAGAGGATTATTTGCACTTTTGTCCTTATTTTTTGTTGGTCTTTAGTTTGTATCTTCAAAAATAAAAAATTTGTAAGATTTTTATTTTCGTACAGTAATATTTCATGAATTATGTTCCGCCCTCTTAAAAAACTTATATCTGTTAGGTAATTAACTTAAGTTGCTAAGGTCAAACTTAAAAGACAACCTATTTAAAGGATAAAAATTAAAGTTCAACACGCTGAAAAAATTAATCATGCAATTAAATATTTAAAAGAATTAAGAATGTTTGAGCTTTTTGAGATTCCTATTGGTTTCTAAAGCTTGAATCTATTTATACCTTTTAGATTTTCCACTCTAAAAAGTGAATATCTTGGAATTTTGGAGATTTAGTGCCAAACAATCTTGATTGAAATTTAGAATCTCAACATAATCGATTATATAGATTAGATAGATTAAGTGAGTATGTACGTGTTTGTTTATATATTTTTTTATTTTATTTTTTTATGTTAGCATATATCAATTTTTAGAAATTATCATTGAGTTTAATTTCGATTTCGTTTAACATTTAGGTCCCATGTTACATTTTTTACATTTTATATTAAGCAAAGAAAAATAGTTGAAGGTTGTTTTTTTATCTTTATTATTTGCATTTAGGTCCCATGTTACATTTTTTACATTCTATATTAAGCAAAGAAAAATAGTTGAAGGTTGTTTTTTTATCTTTATTATTTGAAATTATGTTATCCGAACATAAAGCAGAATTATAAAGAGAAAATGATCAAAAGCCCCCCACAAACCTTTACCCTAAATTTCAACTACACACTTATACTTTGCAAGGGTCCTATGACTCCAGAACTATTTTAAAGTGGAATATTTACACCCCTGAACGCTGATATGACACAAGAGTGTGTTTCACTCTCTTTAAAGAGAGTGAGAACGATTTTTTTAAATATTTTTTAATTTTCTTTTTCATTTTATTTTCTTTCTTTCTTCGTCTTCTTCTTCTTCTCCTTCCCCTCCTCCTTCTCCTCCTCTTTCTCCCCCTCTTTTTCCTCCTTTTCCTTTTCCTTCTCCTCCTCCTCCTCCTCCTCCCCCTCCCCCTCCCCCTCCCCACCTCCTCCTTCTCCTCCTCCTCCTCCTCCTTCTTCTTCTTCTTCTTCTTCTTCTTCTTACACACAATGACACCCAAGAACTCATTAATGACATCAAAAATTAATTTATCATTTTCCTTATCTCCAAGCACAAAATTAATTGGTTTCGACTTTAAATTCGTCAAAAAATTTAAAATGGGTATTGTTCAATGTTTTCAACTTCAAGATTGTCGAAAATTTTAAAATTGATATTGTCCATTATTTACGACTTCAAAGTCGTCGTAAATTTTAAAATGAGTATTGTCCATTGTTTCTAACTTGAAGGTTGCTGAAAATTTCAAAATTCTCTATTGTTTCCAACTTTAAGGTTATTGAAAATTTTAAATTCGGTATTGTTCATTATTTTCGGTTTCAAGGTCGTCGAAAATTTTAAAATTGATATTCTTCGTTGTTTTCGGATTTAAGATCGTTGGAAATTTAAAAATTGATATTGTTCATTGTTTTCCACTTCAAGGTTGTCAAAAATTTTAAATTCAATGTAGTTTATTATTTCCGACTACAAGATCATCGAAAATTTCAAAATCGATATTGTCCATTATTTCTGACTTCAAGGTTGTCGTAAATTTTAAAATGGGTATTGTCCATTATTTCTGACTTCAAGGTCGTCAAAAATTTCAAAACTCTGTATTATTTTCGACTTTAAGGTCATCGAAATTCTTAAATTTGATAGTGTTCATTATTTTCGGCTTCAAGATTGTTGAAAATTTTAAAATTGGTATTGTTCGTTGTTTTTGGATTTAAGATCGTCAGAAATTTAATAATTGATATGATCATTATTTTTCACTTCAAGGTTGTCAAAAATTTTCAAATTCGATGTTGTTTATTATTTTTGACTTCATCACACAGTTCATACCCAAAGAATCGACAACAAACCAACATGAATTATTCACCGACAACAAAGATCAAACAACACACAAACATTCAATCTCAACATCGCACATCACTCCGGCGACTTTAGTGGTCGCGGACTAGTACCAAGAGAAGCTCCACCTCAAGGTGAGCTCACCCCAACAAAAATCCCCCCAAAACAGTGCTCCAATCGCTGGGAATTTGAGTTCGAAGCCAGCGCCTCCGTTGGCGATCTCCAGTGAAGGCGATGCTGCCGCTGTTCAATGGTAAATGAAGCACAACTAATGCCAAAAGATGCGCCTTCTTGGGGCGAGAAAAACCCAACAAGAAGCCCCCCCAAAAAGTGCGTCAATTGACGCCAATTTCAGATAGAAATACACTCTGTCAGTCGCGGACTCTGGCGACGCTTCGCGGGACCTCCACATAAGAAATTCTCAACGCCATTCCATGGGAAATCACCCCAGCAATTCAAATATGTCAAATGAAATTAAAGAAAATGATAGAAAGAGAAAGTTGAGAAAATTTAATGAGTTCATTTTGGCTTTTGAGATTGAAGAAAAGAAGATGAAGAGAAAAGGGAAAAAATGGATTGAGATTGAAGAAAAGAAGCTGAAGAGAAAGGGAAAAAATGGATTGAGATTAAAATAATTAAAGTAAAATAATTAATTTTTTACATAATTTTTTTTTTAAATGACGTGGTAGCGAGTGCAGCTCACTGCCTGAAACAATATCTGGGCATGAGCTTTTAGGGGTGTAAATATTCTACTTAAATAGTTCATGGGGGTCATAGGACCCCTGCAAAGTATAAGTGTGTAGTTGGGATTTGGGGTAAAGGTTAGGGGGTCTTTTGGCCATTTTCTCAATTATAAAAGAAGAGAAGAGTACGACGATAACTTCTTTACGATTAATAGTCCATAGGCAGGGGCGGACCTACACATAATTTTTGGGTGCTCCAACCCCCCACTAAACTCGATACGGAATAAGTATAATTACATAAAAAATATATGAAAATAGGTATAAATTATATAAAAACACTCACTAAACAAGAAGTTGGTTAGGTGCACTAGCATTTAGGTTGATCTTAAGGCTCTCCACTGGTAGGTGTGCTCGAGTTCAAAACTGGTTGGAGAGATTTAGTGTGCTCGAGTTCAAACCTTATTGAGGTGATTTTTTTTTTGTAGTAAGTACCCACACTCCTTAAATTCTGGGTTCGCCACTGTCCATAGGTGAACTCTTTGTCTTCTCGAATGAGATTCCCTTCGAGAGAATTCCTTAAATAATCAATCAAGGTTTGAAATTTTCTTCAAATATCATTTATGTTTCATTTAAAATCATAATATCACTCAACTATTATTTTTTTCTGCAAAAAATATTAAACACGCAAAAGTATTCTTCTCTCTTAGTTGGCATCTCATGTTATTAAAATCACATTTTTAAAAATTATAAACTATTTAATTTATCAAACTCATTTAACCAAATTACAACTTTATTTTTTTGAAAAAAATACATTAGTTTAATTTTCACGTTTAGAAATTCTTTACCACACTTTTAGTCTTTACCATATTATTTTACATGCAAATTAAAATCCCTAGATAACTTATTTAATTTAGTGATATTATTTTCTTTAGGAAATAATTAATCTTTGTAGACAATTATATATAAAAATCTGACTGATCATCTAGAAAAATAACTGTAGATAAAAAGTATAAATACCAAAGTATGAGAATTTCTTCTTAATAAATTAATGTCTATTGTTTTTTTAAAAAATAAGATTATAATTTTGATTAAATGAGTTTGTTGAGTTAATATGTTTATTATCTCTTAAAAAATGATGGTTTATTGATATAACATGCTAATTAGAAGAGGAGGAGACTTTTGAGGTATGCAATAATTTTTTTGAGAAAAATATTAATAACTGAGTGATATTATTGTCTTAACAAAGACAAAAGTATTTTTTATAAGCGACTTCAAAAACATGTATAACAATCCAAGAAAATAACTTTAGAAAAAATGAAAAGTTCAAGTAATGGTAAAAAATTTCTAAGAATGCAAATTTCTTCTTAATAAATTAATATATTTTTTTAGAAAAGGATAAGAATATAATTTTGACTAAGTAAGTTTGATGAGTTAAATAGGTATATTATAAAAAAAATAGTTTGACGACAAGGCCTGCCAATTAGAAGAGAAGGAGTAGTGTGAGATATTTCTTTTTTAGAATAATAATGATAGTTGAGTCATATTATTACCTCTAAAAAAACAAAAATAATTTTTGTAGGTAATTTTAAAATATGAGTGACCATTGAGAAAAATAACCCTTGAAAAAATATATGTCAAGTTTTAATGCCGATAAAGTTTTCTAAGTATATTTAATAAACTAATGCATTGTTAAAAAACTTATAATTATAGTTTGATTAAATGAGTTTGGTGAGTTAAATAAGTTTAAATATTTTTGTAAAAAGAGGTTTTAATGACATGATATGCCAATCAAGAGAGAAGAAGACTTTTAAGATGTTTAATATTGTTTAAGGAAATAGTGATATTGTAATCCTAAATAAAATATAAGTAATACTTAAATAAAATTTCAAAACTTGAGGACGATTTAAAAAAGGATAATTACATAACTTAGCCAATATTGACTTCGAATTACCTTATTTAGCCTAGTTTCAATTAATTACAATTCATAGCCTCCTCTTGCCTATTAATTTTTCATAATTACAATCCATAGCATCTCTCATGTATTTTTTCCTTTTCTCTATTTTCTATTACTTTTTTTTTTCCATTTTTTTCCTTCCTTTTTCTTTTTCTTTTTTTTTTGTTTTCTCTTTCTTTTCTTTTTTCAATTTTTTCGTTTTCTCTTTTTTTTTCATTTGTATTTTTTTTCTTTTTCTCTTTTCCCTTTTTATTTTTTCTCCATTTTTTTCTCTATTTTCTATTACTCTTTTTTTTTCCAGTTTTTTTCTTCATTTTTTCTTTTCCTTTTTTTGTTTTCTCTTTTTTCTTTCTTTTTTCAATTTTTTCTTTTTCGTTGTCTTTTTTTTCATTTTGTCTTTTTTTTTCTTTTAATTCTTTTCCTTTTTATTTTTTCTTCTTCTATTTTTTTCTTTTATTTTTTTCTCTATTTTCTGTTACTCTTCTTATTTTTTCTCACATTTTTTTTCTCCTTCTTTTCATTTGTGCGAACTAACAAACATAAATACAAGTGCTAACTATAAAATATAAACAAAGGCGAATTATAAAATACAAATACAAGTGGGAACTATAAAATACGAACACAAATGCAAACTATAACATATAGATATAAGTGTGAACTATCATTTGCATTTTTTAATTATTAAAAAGGAACGATTGATTTTTTTTGACGAATATTTATTTGTATTTATTTATTTATATGAGTTGTATTTATTGATACAAATAAATACAATTCAAATTTTTATAAAAATATAATATGTATTTGTATTTTTAAAATCATTGGTTTCATTTGTTTGTAATTGTATTTGTATCAAGTGATATTTATTTATTTACAAATACGAATAATAATTTTGACATGCAAATACAAAACGGCACATTTGCATCAAATGATACATTGCATATTTATATATTTTAGAATCAAGAAAATACAATTAATGCATTTACTTGTTTGTATACAAATACAAATGATAATTTGTACATAATCACGGCTAAATACAATATGCAATCAACTTACAAATACAAATATAAAATAATTTTTTAATAATAAAAAGACATCGATAAAAATAGAATACAAATATAATCTAAATATACAAATACAATAAAATCATAATACAAATATAATCTAATATAATATGCAGTCAATTATAAAATACAAATACAAGACAGTTCTTTAAAATACAAGTGCAAATTATATAAAATATAAATGATGGTGCGAACTAACAAATAGAAATACAAGTGTGAACAATAAAATACAAATATAAACGCGAACTACAAAATACAAATACAAGCACAAACTTTAAAATACAAATACAAATATAGTTGTATCAATGAATACAAAAATATAAATGACAGTGTGACTACAAATAAATAAACAATTATGGTATTTAAGTTATCATCAATGACTTGTGCTCGAGTAGTTATATTTTTTAAAAATACAAAAAATATAAAATAGAATAAAAAAAGATAAAGAAAATAAGTACAAAAAAAGAAAATAAAAAAAGAAAACAAAGAAGAGATAGAAGAGAGATAACATATATAAAAAAATAAATAAAATAAAAAAAGGAAAAATTAGAAAAAAGAAGAAAAAACGAGGAAAACACGAAAAAGAAAAAATATAAAAAAACAAAAAGAAAAAAAATGGTAGTGTTTTTGGCAAGACTAAATATGTAGTGTATTTATGTTTTTATGAATACAGATCACTACGTAAAAGTAAATACAGTGACTGTGAATCGAATACAACAGCTAAATGATACTGTATTTATATTTTATATGAATACAGACTATTGATAAAATCGAATACAGCTGACGTAAATTGAATATAGCGGCTATAAAATTTAATATAGCCGTTATAAATGGTAATTATGTAAAATATGACTATGAAAAATGAGTTTTCCATCAAAATGTAGCTATTTTTGAAAAATCCCCATTAAAAAATTCACAACTTTTGGTTTAGTTTTGCTAAATGGTACAATAGATTAATTACATGTGTCATTGCCATTTATGAATGGATGAGAATTACTTTTACATTAAAATTGAAAATGTTAAACCCTCAGCTGCCGTCTAATTTACGGTTATTAAATCTACTAGATACTTTAGCCCGTGTCAGTACGGACCCAATATATGTTATTTACGTTATATCAATTTATGTAGCATAAATAATATTTGGAGTATCAATCAAATTTTTACTAATATAAATTTTTAAATAATTGAAGTTGCTAATCATTGTGATTTATAGTACCTTTTACATAATTTAGTAATTTATGTTACTCGCTTTATCCCAATTTTAGAATTTAGAGATCAGTCAATCAAATTTTTACTAATATCTTTTTAAAAATATTTTAAGTTGTTAATCGCTGTGACTTTAATATCTTTTAATCTAATTTCAAATAATTTATGTTACTTGTTTTATCGCAATTTATGTGACACTATTAGAATTTCAAAAGTTAATCATATTTTTTACTCTATGTTCTTAAAATGCTATAAGATATTAATAGTTATGACTTATAATTATCTTTTTGCATAATTTTTAAATATATAATATTTTATAAAATTAAATAAATAAAGTACTAATTTTTCAAAATATGTTCAATTTGAAAACATCATTTGGATCAACAAATTACTAAATTAAAACATGCAAACTATAAATGCAATAACTACCCCCGAATTTATGTGACACAAATATAATTTAGATAATCAATCATATTTTTAATATGTTTTAAATATTTTAAATTGTTAGCTATTATAATTTATAATATTTTTATGTAATTTTTAAATAATATATGTTACTCTCCTTATCCAATTTTTTGTGGCATTAATAGTCAATTATATTCTTAAAATAATTTAAGCTTTTAATTATTATGATTTATAATACTTTTTCTTCCATTCCAATTTAAGTGACACTGAAGTAAATTCAAGAGTCAATCAAATTTTATGATTGAAGCAGTGAAGCGGATATGTTCTAAATGACTTATAATACTTAATTAAAAGTGATATAACAAAATTACTATAAGAAAAATGAGTCTCATATAAGATGTCATGTTAATTTCAAACATCAAAAATTAATTTATTATTTTATGTCAAATTTATTTTTTGTTAAATATTATTAATTTTTTAATACCTAAATAACTTATAATAATTAATTAGAGATGATATAGTAAAATTACGGTTGAAGCAGCTGAAGCAGACATGTCATAAATGTCTATTTTATCTTTTTTAAATTAAATATTAGTAGTAATTATTATATGTAAATGTCTTACAATTATTAATTAGGGGTAATATAGTAAAATCATGGAGCAAACATACTTGTGAAAAAAATTTAAACGAGTCATATAAGATATCCTATTAATTTAAAACATTAAGAATTAATTTATTATTTATGTATATTTTATTATTTATTAAATATTATTAAATTTTTAATACCTAGATGACTTATAATAATTAATTAAAAGTGATATAATAAAACTACGATTGAAGCAACTGAAACAAAAATGTCATAAATTTCTAGTTTTTCATTAAATATTATTAATCATTTTATATGTAAATAACTTAAAATAATTAATAAAGAATAATATAATAAAATTATGGAGCAGCTAAAGCAAACGAAGAAACAAACATGTTGATAAAAAGCTGCCTACTTCTTCACACTTATTAATAGTAGTAGAAGTAATAATATTCAAAGTAAAAATGATACCTATCAAAATATTATAAAACGTGGATTTCAAATTATTTGTAATTTGGAGGAAATGTTGGTGGACTGTAATAAATCACGGGGCCCACATTTTCATCTGATGAGATGCTGTGTATGGTAGGGGTGTTAAATTAGACGGGAGCCGTGAGTTTTACAATTTTAATTATAGTTTATCTAGATATTATTTAAAAATTTTTTTTTTCTCATTTTAAAATAGTTGATCCTTATTAACTTGATATTTTTCTAAAAAAATACATATTAGAGATTTATTTTATCAAACTAATATTATTAATTATGTTTTCAAAAAATAAATTTGAATATATATATTTTATTTAATTATTTAATGATAAGATAATATTAAAATAATACAATAATATTCTTTTAATTTTATTAAAAAAATTAAATTAAAATAAATATTTTTAAAAAGCGGTCACATTAATTGAAATGATACATGTAACCAATCTATTGTATCATTGAGCAAAAATAGACCAAAAGTCACTGGAGGGGATCTCACCCGAGAAAATTGAAGGAAAGATGTCTTTTAAGCCTTGAATGAAAGATTGGTGACATTGACCAACTTAAAGGGTAAAAAATAATTAGAAAACTTGATTAAGTTAACTGTGGAGTTGATAAATATTTTTAAAATTTTCTAATCTTTTCAAATTACAAACAACCCATACCCCTCTCCTCCAAATCAACAGTCTCTCTCCCCCCTCTCTCTCTCTCTCTCTCCAATCTCTCTCAACTCTCTCTCAACCAATAGTTCGGCAAAATTTCTCTCTTCAATCCCCGGCGACTTCAAGCTCCGGGGACAAATAGCTGGGCGAGTTCTTTCTCGACTTTCAACCGTTAATCGACGTGAAGAAAAAGAGAAACTTGAGCCAACTTCTCCGGTGACAACAACTTCGAGTTCTTCATTGTCCCATTTCTTCTTTCACAGGTAAATAATTATGTCTTTTTAGTTATGAAGAAACAAAGGAACTTGAGCTAACTTCTCTCCTAGTATTGGTTAACAATTTTAATATTTCTTGATTAAATTTGAAATGTAGACTGAATAAAACCCTAATTTCTGGCATTTCTTCTCTACTCTTTTTGGTGTAAAATATAATTTTTTGTTGTTATTTAGTTCTTGTTGTCGAACTATTGGTTCGATTTATTGGTGAATTTTGGTCACTGTTGATGTTCTTAGTGTGTGTGTTGTGTTGGTGTTGTCGGGTTGGTTTGTTGTTTTTTTGGTAAAAATGGTGTTGCAACAGATGAACCATCTGACGTAACAGATTAACCATTTGATTCAACAGATTAACCACCTTATGCAACAGAAAAATCATCTGATGCAACAGATAAATCATTTGATGCAACAAATAAATCATCTGATGCAACAGATAAACTATCTAATACAACAGATTAACCATCAAATGCAATAGATTAACCATCCAATCCAATAGATAAATCATCTGTTGCAACAGATGAAACATCTGATGCAACAGATTAAACATCTAATGTAACAGATGAATAGAACAAATCATTCATCTGTTGTGACAAATGACTCTTCTGTTTGAAAGAAATCTAAACAATATTGATCCAACAGATAACTTATTTGACAACAGATGAGTGATCTATTTCAACAAATATATGGCCTATTTTTATTGTTTCCAATGATTTACTCATTCACTGTAACAGGTTGCTTATAGGCTACAACATAAAACCTACCTGGTGCAACAGATGAGTGATCTATTTTTATTGTTTTCAATAAATTTTCCATTCGCTGCAATAAGTTGGTTATATACTGCAACAGATATCCTACCTGGTGCAACAGATCAATGATATATTTTTATTATTTCTAACATATTACTCATCTGCTGCAATAGGTTGGTTATATGCTGCAATAAATATCCTACCTGGTGCAACAGATCAGTGATCTATTTTTATTATTTCTAACAAATTACTCATCCGCTGCAACAAGTTGGTTATACGCTGTAATAGATATCCTACCTGGTGCAACAAATCAGTGATCTATTTTTATTGTTTTTAACAGATTACTCATCCGCTGCAATAGGTTAGTTACATACCGCAACAGATATCCTACTTGGTGCAATAGATGTGTGATCGGTTGGAACTGTTATTTTACTGTTGTACACATTTGATTTACTATTATCCCTTTTTAAAGATGCATTAATCAATTATAATCTATTTTATGTTCCCTAAAATTTTAGATAATATGACTCCCAAAAGAAAAATAATCGAATAAAGTCCAAGTAAAGGAACAAGTGGAGCAGCTAAGCTACATCCACCACTCCATGAGCTTTCTTTGCAAGCTTTATCTTAATCAGGAGCAGAAGATGATGAACATGGGGAGGAGGAATATTTCAAAAGAGAAGATCCAAATTCTAATATCCCTTCCACCAAAGAGCTGGTCAAAACCTTCAGCATTGATCGTTATCCTGTGAGAATGCAGTGCGATGGTATCACAAATTTAACGGGTGATTTCGTGGTTAAGTCAGCCATGGGAAAATATTTTGACGCCTTCAAAAAAATACTTCGAGAAGAAAAATTAGATGTTTATTTCAGGGACAATTGCTTTGGGAAATATCTTGATTTGTCGGAGGACAACAACGCTCGTTTCCTGATGAAAATGGTATATGATCTTCTCAAACATAGGTTTATGAATGAAAACAAAGATAAGATAGATAAGGTATAGATAAATTACTGTGGCACCTCGCACACCCAAAAAAGGCAAAGGCAAGTCGAGTAATCGTGATGACTTGGTGCCCCTTATTGGTCCAAGCTTCAAAAATAAAAATTTGATAGAAGCGTTGAAAGGTAAAGGACTCTCAAAGAAGCACAAGCTATCGTTGTACTTGGTTTGATTTGTACATAATGTTCTTTGGTGAGAGACGTTAAAAACAATATAAGCGTTGGTGTAATAAAGATCTTCGAGGACTTTGCGGCATTTAACAGCTATCCTTGGGGTTATGAAAGCTTCAAAATGATTGTCAAATATTTGTTGACTCCGCTAATGTCAAAGACAGTTAACTTATATGGCTTTCCATGGGCTTTCATGGTAAATATTTCTTTATTTTATTATGATATGATTCATTTTTTAATTCAATAATGGTTTTAATTTAGTGACATTATTTTATAGGCTTGGGTGTTTAAAGTTATTCCTTCTTTGAGACAACAAGTAAACTACCACGAAGAAGTTTCCTGTCAAGAATTTTATTTCAACCCCCAAAGGATGCAGTAAGTATAATTATAATTAAGTTCTTATTTTAATTAATATTTTTTTGAATGATCTAATTTAATCATTTTAATGTATGTAATGATTTATGTTAGATTGTGCATCCGTCCCTTGTTTCGACCCATCGAGAGTTGAAGAGACCATCTTTTCTTACTTTATGGTCTGTGCAAACTTTATCGGACCCTAAGGTCATTGACCGAATAAAAATGGAATTGTTTGGAGCAACAACCATCACAAGAAATAATTTTGAAGGGTGGGCTTGTTGTTGTTGATGGTCTGGTGGTGGTAGTGGTGCTGCTGTTAGGGATAATGATGCACCTTTTATAGTTTTTAAAACAAATTATTATGGGTGTGATCATACTGGTTATACAAATTTTTCCTCTCCTCGCGAATGTTCTACAAGCAAATGTGAAGACTGCAAGACGAAGTATGACGTAGAGATTAATGCTATTAATAAATTAACTGCTTCTGTAAAGGAATTCACATCTAAAAGGGCTGTCATTCTATCAAAAAGGATTTTATATCCATCCACTCCATTATTGATTAAGGCCAAGAGGAGAAGGAAAGTAATTTCTATGGCATTATCAAACATCCAAAAAGCAAATTTCCATTTTCTCTGTTCAGTTTGCATTATTAAGCAATGTACAAGGGCCACAGTAGAGCAACACGAAATGAAGCAGGTGTATATATATCGTCTGTTCCAACTAACTGACATACACATCTGTTTCAAAGATGACACATCTGCTGAAAATTATCAAACAGATATATATACATCTGTTGTAACGGTTGACTAACCTATTACATCAGATACAATATCAGTTACAACATATGTCTCATTTATTTTAGAAAATCAAATAGCTCTATGTACTATTTTTATTTGTACCAATAGATGACCTATCTGATGCAACATATGGATAATATGTTGGGATAATTTAAATTAAGACTTCCTACTGTTTCAGTTTTTCCAAACATATGAGTCATATGTTGCAACAGATGGTTCATCTGTTGGAAATTATCATACAGGACTTCCTCATGTTATAATTTATGCCAACAGTTGATCCATCTGTTGCAATAAAAACATAATCTATTTGGAAAAATTTAAAAATAGAAGGAAGACCTGTTTGATTTGCTAAAATAGATTAGTTACCATTTCCCCTTTTTTTAATCTTTGTGATTAGCATTGACCAATTTTGGCTTTTTAGGTGGATGTCATAGTAGAAGCTACTGCTGAACAACATTGACAATATGCTACTCTTTTTATGGAAGTACGGAGAAGCAAAAGCGCAGAAATCGTACGCAAGCGACATTAAAGATCCACGATGACTAAAGTCGAATTCGATAGCACCGGATGAGCAACAACTTGTCCATATTGAGTAGATCTTTATAGCTTGAGTCTATCAAAGTAATAACCTCACCCATTCTTAGAAATTATTGGCATCAAAACTTAAATTTTTGATTTATTGTTGAGATCATTACCCATAACAATTTTTTTAAATTGTAATTTTTGAAGGATTCGATTTATTTTATGTTGTTTATGAATTTTATTTATCCTTGGATTTGAACTTATTAATTGAAATGGAATGCTAGATTCATATATTGCAACAGATACCTTATCTGTTGAAACAGACGACATATCTGTTGAAAAATATCAAATAGATTTAGGCATATGTTGCAACATGTAGGTCATCTGTTGGTAATTATCAAACAAGTCTTCGAACTGTTGCAACAGATTAGACCAGGATAGAAACATCGACATAATACAACAAATGACCAATCTACTACAACAGATAAATATTTGTCAGAACAGATAGAATATATTTTACAATAGATAGAATATATTTTAAAATAAATAAATAATCTGTTGCATTATAAAAAATTTAACTTTCATCAGACAAAAAAAATTGCCACTACATGTAATGTAAAGTGAAGTGACTTGAAATAAAAAAGGCGGAACCCATCGACAGGTACCTAAAGTTACAACGATCTTTCACTTTGGCACCTTAAGTAGACAACACTCATTTTAAACACCTAAAATAGGCTTCAAATGTGTCAGTTTATCACTTTTTTCCCTGTTAACAGCTCGCGTGTAATTCACATAGCCAACACTGTGACAAAAACTAGGGTTTTATCAGGTTCTTCCTGCGATTTACCATCAAGACTCAAAATTGTTAACCTTTTTTCGAAGATAATATAACTAAAAGTCTTCTTTTCTTCATTAACTAAAAAACCCTAAATTTTAGAAAAAAAAACAAATAAAACTCTTCTTGATTTGTATGGGTTGATTTGTATTTTCAAAAAGAATGACAAGTTTGGAAAATATTAATTTGGTCCGAATTGATCTTAATTATTTTTAGCTAAATCAATTTAGGTATTAGCTTATAATAATAAGTTAATGAGAATCATTTCATATTAGAGTGATCAATCGACAACTCGGGTCAGGAGAAACACAACACCAATACCAACACCAACACCATGCAATTGCAAAAGACTCAATTGAAGTTGTAGTTGACCCTATGTACTCATCCCTAGATCTAGTTAAATCATTTTATGTATTAGCTTAAATAAGTTAATGAGAATTATTTAATATCAGAGTGATCGATCGATGACTTAGATCGGAAAGAATACAACACCAACACCAACACCAATACCAATACCATACAATTGCAAAAGACTCAATTGAAGTTGTAGTTGACCCTATGTACTCGTTCCTAGATCTAACTAAATAAATTTAGGTATTAGCTTATAATAATAAGTTAATGAGAATCATTTCATCTCAGAGTGATCGATCGACGACTCGGGTTAGGAGGACCGCAACATCAACACCAACACCATGCAATTGCAAAAGACACAATTGAAGTTGTAGTTGACCCTATGTACTCGTCCCTAGATCTAGCTAAATCAATTTAGGTATTAGGTTATAATAATAAGTTAATGAGAATCATTTCATCTCAGAGTGATCGATCAATGACTCGGGTCAGGAGGAGCGCAATACCATGCAATTGCAAAAGACTCAATTGAATTTGTAGTTGACCCTATGTACTCGTCCCTAGATCTAGCTAAATTATTTTAGGTATTAGCTTATAATAATAAGTTAATGAGAATAGTTTCATCTCAGAGTGATAGATCGATGACTCGAGTCGGGAGGAACGCAATACCATGCAATTGCAAGAGACTCAATTGAAGTTGTAGTTGACCCTATGTAATCATCCCTAGATCTAGCTAAATCAATTTAGGTATTAGCTTATAATAATAAGTTAATGAGAATCATTTTATCTCAGAGTAATCGATCGACGACTCGGGTTGAGAGGAATACAACACTAATACCAACACCAATACCAATACTATGCAATTGTAAAAGACTCAATTGAAGTTGTAGCTGATCCTATGTACTCGTCCCTAGATCTAACTAAATTAATTTAGGTATTATCTTATAATAATAAGCTAATGAGAAACATTTCATCTCAGAGTGATCGATCGATGACTCAGGTTGGAAGAAATACAACACAAACACCATGTAGTTTTAAAAGACTTAGTTGAAGTTGTAGTTGACCCTATGTACTCGTCTCTAGATCTAGATAACTCAATTTAGGTATTAGCTTGTAATAATAAGTTAATGAGAATCATTTTATCTCAGAGTGATCGATTGATGACTCGAGTTGGGAGGAACTCAACACCAACACCATGCAATTGCTAAAAACTCAACTAAAGTTATAGTTGACCCTATGTACTCGTCCCTAGATCTAGAAAACCTTAGTTTATTCCAAACACTAGTTTATACCATGCAATTGTATAAAAACAATTGTTCAACCTGTTGCAACAGGTGTGGAATCTATTGGAATTTCACAAATAGATTATTGAATATATTGGAACAGGTAGGTAATCTATTGGAATTTATCAAACAGATTATTGAATATATTGCAACAGATGACCAAGCCATTGGAAATTTTCAAACAAAAATTATCATCTGTTGCAACAGATGACTTATATGTTTTAAGATCTTTCTTCCTATTTGAAAGCAATTTCTCGCCGGAGATAAAAAAGATAAAATACTAAGGCAGTAAAAAATATTACTTGGATAACTCAAAAATTTCCTTCTTGAGTAGTCTTATCTTGTCTTTTCAATGTCATCGTCTCTTCATGCCCCTCAAATATATTAATGAACATTTAAATCCCATCTCTAGAATTCTCTCTCTTTCATCCATAAATTAACTTAGCTGATCTTTCCCTTTCAGAATTCTCTTTCTCTCCTCTTTAGGGAAATCACAATTGTTTCTTTTTTTCCTCTGTTTTCTCTTCTCTTTTGTATGAGTATCCTTTTGAATCTCAATCGATCAATATCTTTTCTTGATTGAAATAGGTGTTCTGATCCCATTGATTTTTTAACATTGCAGGTATGGTTCAATATTGCTCTTTTCTTCTCGTCTTCTTCCTTGTATATTTTTAAAATTAGATATTTGCATCTGCTTTTATTACTTTATTGGTGGTGCTGTTGTTGGGGGTGTTGGTGTTGTTAGAACATTTAGTGTTAGTGTTGTTGATGGTGTTGGAACATATGGTGTTGTTTCTTTATTGTTGATACTATTATTGATGTTGGTGGTGTTGCAATAGTTTTCTCAACTGTTGCAACTAATAAATTAGCAGTTGGAATAGACGAAGCAACTGATGGAAGAAATCAAATCAGTAGCAAGGACGGTTTGATTTATTCTAATAGATGACCCATTTTTGCAATATGTCATCGATCGGTGGCCACAGATGCGTCACCTGTTGCAACAGATGTATCATCTATTGAATAGAGAAGGAATTTATTTCATCAGATTACTCATCTATTGCATTAGATTGGTTATCTGTCGCAATAGATTCATCATCTATTGCAATAGGTGACATATATATGGAAATTAATTGACGACATGTTGTATCAGATTGATCATCTGTTGCATTAGATTGATCATCAATTATATCAGATTAATCATCTGGTACATCAGATTGGTCATCTGCTGCATCAGATTGTTGTAATGTGTTGTATTTATTCAATTTTGTGTTACCATTTTGTAATGTTTTTTTTGTTCTTCTCTTGTTTGACATCAAATGTTTTTCTCTTTTTTGTAGATAAAAGGAACTGAGACTGGATCAACTTTTACCCGACCATCATTAAAGGCTACAGTAAAAATTGGTTCAAAGGAATATGCTACTTGCAGATGAAACCACTTCATTTGTGAGAGGTATGTATTACTGATCAACCTATCGTAAAAACACGCATCCAGTACACTGATTTTGTGAATGTTGGTTCTTTGCCTATTAGGCATTAATCCTTCAAATGAGATCCTACATTTTACTGTTAAGTTTTGTAGGTTCAAACTGATAAGGCTGAGGGACCAAGTAGGTGGTGACGATACCCTGTTACGGTTTAATAAAGATTTTGCTAATGTTTATGTGTCAAGTTTGGGGAAGGGTTCAAGTTATTAATGATAATGTAAATATCCAATAGTGTTGGACGGATTTTAAGGGTTCAATGGACTTTTAAAAGGCCTCTGAAGCCTCGCACTTCAGCAAACAAGAATAAAAAACAAATAGAAATTCCCCTAGTTCAAATTTATATGGATGAGTTACACGAGGAGACTATTATAAAATAGAAGGTGATTGGAAGAATACCTGTGCGAGAAGGGGGTGGAGAAGAACATATATTAACTCAGACCTTATTAAAAAAGAAACACATGGTAGGAAAATGGAGCAAAACTGGCTGATGAAATTGACATGAAAAATGAAAAAAATGACTGAGCTGCAAGTATGAAAGTGTATCCAAAAATGAAAATCCATCGATCGTTCTTGAAAAAGAAAAATGGTGAAGTGGATTGGAGCTGTAAACTTTGGTAAGGGTCTGTAACTAGATAGCGTAGCCTGAATGAAAACCTACAAAATGCAGGACCAGAACTCTAAAGTTGCAGCTTTGCGAGCACCGATAGTGGTAAGATTATCGGTCAAGAACGGAACCTGATCCAACAACTCCTGAATTAAAAATATGGTATCAAGCCAAGGTGGCAATTTCTGAGGGTTAACTTGCATCCCATGCCTCATGTTTATGGCTCTGGTCAGGTCCAAGGTAGTGGAAACAACAAGGCATGGGATTTCTGCCCAACTTCAGGCCTTTTTGTTTCTACTGTTATTGACCTGATCAAAACCACAAATAGAAGTCATGGGATGTAAGTTAGACTTTAGAAATTGACACCTTGGCTTGATCCCTTATTTTTACTTTAGGAGTTGTTGGTTCAGGTTTCGAGACTGACGGACAATTTTACCACCATTGGTGGCTCACCAAGCTGGTTCCTTAGAGTTCTCATCTTGCATCTTTGTGGGTCTTCATTTAGGCCTCGCTCACTAGTTGTAATCTCTAGTAAAGTGTCTAGCTCTAGTCCTCTTTACTATTTTTCTTTTTCAAGAACGACTGACGGATTTTAATATTTGGATGCACTTCCACATTTGAGGCTCATTCAGTTTTTTCATCTTTTAAGTCAATTTGATTGAACAGATTTGCTAGAGGTTCCTTGCTTGCTTCCCTATATTTCTTCTTTAATAAGGTCTGAGTTGATATACGGTCTTCTCCACCCCCTTCCCGCACATGTATTCTTCCAATTACCTTCTACTTTATAATAGGCTCTTCGTGCAACACATCTATATAAATTTGGACCAGGGGAATTTGTATTGGTTTTCCATTCTTATTTGCTGAAGTAAGAGGCTTTGAAGGCCTTTCAAAAGTCCTTTGAACCCTTCAAATCGGTCCAATCACTATTTGATATTTACATTTTTGCCAAAAACTTAAACCTTTCCCCAAACTTGACACATAAACATGAGCAAAACCGTCATTAAATTGTAATAGGGATCGACCCCACCGTCTTGTTTATTTTTGATGAAAAAGATTCTTCGACTCCACGCCTCCCTTATATGGCTTTCTTCCTAATTTGATAGTGCTTGGGTCAATATATGAAGGAGGTGTTAATCTCCCCAAAAGATCTGCAAGAACAACCCAATATTCTTTGGGAGGTGCCAGAGTAATATGCCCACTATATGTCATTGCATATTTTTCCACTGAATAATATGGAGAGAAGTGCTCATAAATTTTAGGTCCATATTTTTCACTGTATTGAGCTTGAAGCGCTGTCATAGCATGTGGACATGGTATTTTGTCCAAGTTAAAAACTCTGCACATACAAGATCTTGTTTGAAGATCGACCATGGAAACATCACCATGACCATTGATACTAAACCTATAATCTGCTATTTGATGAGATAATAACCTATTCCCTAGACTGATGTTCGTTGATAATATTTTTTTGATTTCTAGAACAAATGGGGTTCTTGTACCCTCGAACTGCACACGTCTTTCGTTAAAAAATTGTCCATACTTCTTGTTTATTATTTCAAACAGAGCTTTGATGGGAAATTCTCTTTCATCGCCAAATAATGAATTCACTAATTCAGCTATGTTTCATGTCATAATATTGTACCTATACAAAATAATCACATAGTACGAAATCATGCTAAACTTGTAAATTAAACAAGACATTAAATTCATATGAATGTACCTATCCATTGGCCAGAATACCCGGCTCCATATATCGAAATCGACACGTACGATATGTTCTACTGCCTTGAGATGCCCATCCTCTATTTGATTGAAATGGTCTAAAATCTCCTTTCTACTATATGCTTTAACTGCTCTATACAAAAAGGGTCACGACCCTTTCGTTGTGATAGTTTGTCCGAATGTTCTCTCTAAGATGCCTGATGCAACAACCAAAGTAAGTTGAAGTGAAGAAAATTGAACCCATCTTTGGAATACTTGGATGCCTATCCGAAACAAAACACAAATCTTTAGTATCTTCGACACAGCTTCGCAGATGTTCAAAAAAAAATCCATAAGAGGCATCACATTCCTTCTCCACTACACAAAAAGCAATAAGAAAGATGTGATTCTCCGCATCCTGCACCACCGTCGCTAGCAGAACTCCATTATACCTACTCTTTAAGAAGGCATCGTCGATGGATATGCCTTTTGTCAAATGTCAGAAACCTTGAATCCAAGTACCATAGGATACAAAAAAGTACTTGAACATTCTATTTTCATTAACATGCAACACCGTCTTACTTCCGAGATTTGTGGACCCAATCATGTAATGGTAGGCATTCAGGATTGCATACCCATGCTTGTGTGTCCCCCTAACCAAGTTCTTCACAATCCCCATGGTTGAAAATATCTTACAATAACTGACCAGGACACACAATTCCGTAAGGAGTTGATTGGCCATAACCCTTGTAGAAGGGCCTTCGCCATCGGAGAAACTATTCTTGAAATATTTACCGAGGACCTTTGATGTGGCGTAAGGATTTTGGCCCGAGATGTGCTCTGAACCACATATGTGATACTTTTCATATTTATGAATGATGAATCTATCAGAACTTACGTGCTACACTGTTCTCAACCACCACTTGTAGTTTGGATTAACACATTTTTTGCAAAAGACTCTGCTCGAATTAATCATCTTCTTTACTCTGAATTCTTTTTTCAAGCAAGAAATAAATAAAGTGGTAGATAGTTCTTTCTTGTCCTTGAATGACATTTCATTGAAAAAGTCGGTCGCGTCGTTTTGAATATTGCCAGACTATGTCGATCGAGAAGAACTGCCCACCATATGGGTCGCATCAATGGGTGTAGGTGTTTGATCATCATCTGGAATATTCATGTCTAGATCATCCAACCTATCATCAAAGATGTCTTGTTGTTGTTGTTTTTCTACATTCTGGTTTTTATTCTCTCTCATCTTTTCAGTCATGTACACCCTTAACACCATCCTGGATGAATCACTAAGATAAGCACATAACTAATCTCGATCGATTATCTTGAGAGGTAGTACCCTCTAATTTTTGGAAAAGCTGTGCATGTAGCTGATGCCGAGTTCTTTCGGTTAAAAATTTAGTCCACAATAGCTGATGATTAAGTTCACAAAATCATCATACGAAACATTACTTTGGACTTTCATAGCTATCGTCTCTAGCATTTCACCCTCCTTCCAACGCCATACGTATCGATTGTTCTTCTCGATCCATTGACCATGACAATCCACACCTATTGTTATTGATCCCTCCATTAGTGGTACCTAAATAAAGTCATTTGTTAAAAAAGTTAATAGTGATTTTATATTGCCGTACATGAATCCCAACAGATGTGTAATCTGTTGCAACAGGTGAAAAATAAGATGCAACAGGTAAGTGATCAGTCGCAACAGATTACTTACATATTGGGATTTATGTTACGCTCCTGAAGCTGATTTCAATAAATGAGTCATCTATTTGTAACGGGTGAATCATATATTAAAACGGACTATATATCTGTTACAATAGATGAAGCGCCTGTTAGGATAGATGTTACAGTACTAAGGTACCTTTGAAGCTGATTCCAACAAATGAGTGACATGTTGCAACAGATAATTAACCTGTTGTAACAGATGACTTTACTGATCCAACAGATGATTCGTCAGTTGGAATCGAGTTCAGGCTCTATTGTAACAGGTTACTAATCTATTGCAACAAATATTTATTATGTTTCATCAAATAACTAATTTGTTGCAACAGATGGGTCATATATTGCAACAGATGACCCATTTATTCAATTCATATCACGACACTATAGAACCATAAACATGAATCCGACATATGCGTTTTTCATTGAAACAGATGTTTCATCAGTCGCAATATATGATTGATCTGTTTAAATAGATGGCTCTTATGTTGCATTCATGTTCGCGTGCTATCTATTGTTTGAAAAACAACATAATAGCAGTTACCCAGATGACAAATTCAACTTAAAATCACAATTTGACTTACCAAAGTCTCCTATGAAGTAATGCCAAAGTGGAAAGTGATGTACAAAATAAAATTTGACCTAAGAAATTGGTCAAATAGCAACAGTAGTAGTAACAACAACAACAATGGTCAACAAGAAGAAAATGAAGATGATAATGAAGTAGAAGATGATGATAATGAAGCAGAAGATGATGAATAAAGTAGCAGCAACAATAAACAACAAAAATCACTAAATGAGAGAAAACAACAATGAATGAGAAGAGAGAGAAATGCGCTTTTTTCCCCTTCATTTCCTGTTATATTCGGTAAACATTTGGATCAAAGTGTAAATTTAAAAACTTGTGGGATATTCTCAAACTTATCCTAATTTCTTAATTCATAATAAAGTAATTGTCACCTCAACTCAATTATTAAAATTTGAGCCACCTACATCTCATTTTCAAACTCTTTTGTCACTTTTAGCTCAAAGCCCCGTCTCACCCCTTGTCTTCTACTATAGTTCATTAAAAAATATGAAACTCATCATTTATCAAGCATATAGCAAGATAAAAGGAATTGAGTTTCAGCCTTAAAGTGAAGTTACATTTGATAAAAAATGTTTTACCCCTCAAAGTGTGATTTTCCGATGTAAATACTATTTTACTCTCAAGTTAACACCACTATTTTAGTTCAAACTAGTCAAGTATACTTGCACGTGTATATAACATTAATTAATAATTAATAAATATAATAAAATTGTTGCGTACATATAAATTTTTAAAAGTTATGATAATTTTGGAAGAATTGTCTAAACCTAAATAAAGAAAGACAACTAATTGTATAAATAATATTAATTAATTGATAATAATTCTTAGAGCTTAATATAACAAAATCAGTATAAAAGAGACTAATGAATTCTACAAATTAACCTTCTTTCCATATATTAATTCTAATTCTAACGTAATTCTTTAACCAAATATAACAAAAATCATATTAAAAGAAAATTAGACAACAAATACTATATTTTTTTTTTAGAAAAAGAAAGCTCTACTTAGATGCATTCAAATATTCTCATAGGGGGTCTTTTTTTCTAATAAAAAAATGATTTACCTAGGAACCTAATTCATTCCAGTTATCGTTATTAAAGAACATAGCTTGCTAAATAATTTCAGTTCAAACTTGGGTTGTGAAACATGGGGCTTTGGGCTGTAGGTGACAAAAAGTTTTAAAATGAGGAGTAGGTCACACAAGTCTTAATTATAGAGTGGAGGTGACAATTACTTTACTATGGATTAAGAAAGTTGGAAAAGTTTGAAAATAACCCACAAGTTTTTTAATTTATACTTTGATCCAAATGTTAGTTAATATAACAGGAAAGGGGGAAAAACGTGTTTCTCTCTCTTCACGATTATTGTTGTTCATTGTTGCTGCTGCTTTATTCATCATCTTCTGCTACATTATCATCATCTTCTGCTTTATTACCATCATCTTCTACTTAATTATCATTTTCATCTTCTTCTTTTCGACCATTGTTGATGTTGTTGTTACCGCTACTGCAGTTATCTGACCAATTTTTTAGGTCAAATTTTATTTTCTACATCACTTTCTACTTTGGCATTACTTCATAGATGACTTTGGTAAGTAAAATTATGATTTTTATTCGAATTTGTCATCTGGGTACATAGTTACTGTTATTTTTCCAACAATGGATAGAACCCAATCATGAATCCAACATAAGTTCCCGCAATTTAAATAGATCACTCATCTGATGCATCAAATGATTAATCTATTGGAACAGAAGATTTATCTATTACAATAAACTAGTTATCTATTGCATCAGACTGATTATCTGTTGCATCAGACTGATTATCTGTTGTATCAGACTGCTTATCTGTTGCAACAGATGATTAATCTATTTGGAACAATACAAATCAGCCCCTGCCATAAACCCAACAGATAACCAATGTGTTTCAACTCTTGTTATTGCTACTGGATTTAAAATTATTCCTTACGTCCAATCGTCGACATGTTTGTTGAGAAGATAACAGACAGAATAAAAATTAAATATTCCCACCGTCTTAAATAACCTGTCTTTATCTATTGCAACAGATGATTAATCTGTTTGGAACAACACAAATTAACCCCTGTCAAAAACCCTATAGATAACCAATATATTTCAACTCTTGCGATTGCTATTGGATTCAAAATTATCTCTTTTGTCCAATCGTCGACATGCTTGTTGAGAATATAATAGACAGAAAAAATTAAATACTCCCTCCGTCTCAAATTACCTGTCCCAAATTTCCTAATTTAATTTATCATTTTACTTGTCTTTTTTCATTAATCAAGAAGAGATAAAAAAATTACATGTTTTACCCTTTGCATTAATCACTTTTTTCTTCAAATTAAAATGTAAACATCACTTAATAGGGGTATTATGGTAAACTAGGCATGTTATTAATTATTTTTCTTAATGAATGTGTCATCTCAATTTAGGACGAATTAATTTGAGGCGAATGGAGTATGAATTAAAATGTCAAAGTAGTGCAACAGACTAGTTATCTATTGAAAGAGACTACGTATCTGTTGCAACATATGAGTAATCTGTTTGAAACAACACAAATCAGCCCCTGCCACAAACCCAATAGATAAATCTTAAATCTTGCTATTGCTATTGAATTTAAAATTATTCCTTATGTCCAATCGTCGACATGTTTGTTGAGAAAGTAATAGATAGAATAAAAATTAAATATGAATTAAAAAACGTCAAAGTTGATCAAACATAATTTTTTATTAAACTAAAATAAATAAAAATACATATACATAGACTTAAAAAGAAAGAAACAAAATAATCTAATTATTATTATTATTATCATCTTCGTCATTATTATTATTATTACCTGCCAGCCAATCTTCGACCGACAGAAGCAGCGTCTTCCTCATCCCGCAGATCTCCAGCAACATCCTTACTCTAAGAGTGGCCGACTCCTATTGTATATCATGAACCTACCTCTCCAATTCTCGTACGGTATCTCATAAAATAGCGACATCCCACACTGGATCAACCATATCTAGAACACGCATAAATTGACAAAAAATGCAAAAACAAAAGTAAAGAAAAGAATCCGAAAGTAAAGTAATACAACGTATATTTACACAAAAAGCAAGAAAAAACTTATCAGAGACAAAAAAACTATCAAGTCCTTGAAGAGAAAGTGGTTGAAGGTGTAATATGAAAGACAAGAGTAAGAAATAAATAGATATGTGTAGTAGAATGAACGAGTAAGGATGGACCTAACCTATTTATAGAGGATTGAATTTGAATGAGTTAGACAAAAATGCGCGACTGTTCACCTCCATTTATTAATACTAGTGCCGCTTTTATTGAGTTGTGGCAACAGATTATATATTGATTGCATCAGCTAACCCATCTGTGACAACAAATATACCATTTATTGCAATAAATCTACAATCTGTTGCATTAGATAATATATCTGTTGCAACATATATCTTTTTAATAATCATCATATCTTTATCTTTAATCCAAATTTGGTGACATTTTTATTATATAAATTAAAAAATAGATTCAAAAACAAAAAGGTGTGACTGTAAGTAACTTCTAGCCAATCTAGCTGATGAAATTATCTTAAAACATGAGAAATCTTAATCAAGTGCGAATATGAAATTGTATTCGGTAATGTAAATTCGTTTGTTTTCTCTCCGAAAGAAAAATAATACAGATGGATAATTTTATAGGGAGCTACGACTAGGTTGCATGATCGGGATTATAACCTAGATAGAAAATAGCAGAAGACCAAGAAAGCAGCCTTACGGGCATCGAGGGTTGAAATAATGTACAGTAAGTCTAGAAAACTTCCGCCAATAGCAAATGTAGTTAAAGTAAGAAATCTAAGCGAAGGAGGCAATTTTTGTATTTTAAATTATATCCCATGCCTTCTGGTTTGTGGTTCTGATTAGGTCCACTGCTATTGACCTGATTGGAACCACAAACGAGATTGAAAGGCAAATTGAATATCATTACTTCCTTAGCAATAAAGATTAATTGATTGTATTTTCTTGCCTTAGCATGTTTTCAACATTTCTTGGAGAAGATCAGAGGCTTACTATAGTATATGAATCCCGATAATTTTCAAGCTTGCCTCCAGCTTGTCGATTTGGTATCCAAGCTTTTTATTGCCATCTGTGAAGTTGGTATAGAGTTCCTGGTCTCTTATGAGCTCGATCAGGAATACTACCTTCAAAGGTATGGTGCTAAAGAAGGCCTTCAGAACACTTTTTTCAGAAGCCTTAAAGGATACATGGAGGGTCACTGTGTTTGTTTTAGGTCAAAATATATTGATGCACACTCAAGATGTTGTCCCAATCGTTGAACAACTTACTTTTATCGACCGTTGCTCAATGCAGCTTACTCAACCAACCTTCAAAGGATTTGATAAGTTAATAAGCAAGGAGTTATGTAACATTTGATCTAAACCGACTCTATCAAGCCTATCAAATGTGACGTAACTCCAGGCTCATTACTCTATTAAAAAACTTTTCCTGAGTTAGTGGACAAATCAAACGTCCTCAATCTCTCAGCCTTTCTACTGATTGCTCTTCTCCAATATAGTTGACAAGATATTCGCCATGCAAAAGTCTACACCGTCGCCAGAAATGCTTGTTAGGGCGCAAGTCTTCAGAAGGCATCAATCTCTCATCCTTTTTGCTGATCACTCTTCTCCAATATAGATGGCAAGATATCCGCCATGCAAAAGTCTACACCGTCACCAGAAATGCTTGTTAGGGTGGAAGTTTTCAAAAGG